>CM024758.1:87462708-87904761 GCA_014218235.1 Colocasia esculenta | reverse complement strand
ACTGCCATTTATTTCCTCCTATTCCCCCCTTTCTGTGGACCATGATTCATGGTTTAAAACAATTTCAGACCCTGACTTGGCACTGGTGGAACACTTTTAGTTTGGCACTGCAGTGAAACCAATTTAAAGCAGTAGGTTATCTTATAGGAATACTAATCAACTATTTAAGTATGACAATGCAGTAATGAAAAAAAAAACTTATTCCATGTCTGATTACAGCACTGAAACTGGTACAGAGTTGGTCAGTCATGGTCATGGTGATCAAAAGCATGTTTAACTCTTTCTTTTCTAAGTAATTTGAATTTTTAATTGAGTACCAGCTGGCTCATCCCCCTGAACTGGTAAAGCCAGATTGATCTTGAGCAGTTCAGATCCATACTAACTGGTTATTCAACATCTTTCTGCCCTTGATAGCTTGGAGGAAGCAGGTCTTATGGATGAGGACAGATCAGCTAGAGATTCCTTGCGGAGTCAATTTGATGAGGTGTTGGCCAAGGAGGAGGTATATCGGAGGCAGAGATCCAGGGACAGGTGGATAAAAGAGGGGGACAATAATACTACTTATTTCCAAAGGATTGCGTTTGGCAGGAGAAGGGTCAACTCCATCTCTACCATTATGATGAGAAACCGTTGCTTCTCTTCCCAGATAGATATTAGGCTCCAAGCGGGCCTCTTCTATCCCTCCCTATTTCCGGGATTCTTGTAGGGTGAGAAGTGCGGGTGACCTCCCTCGCCTTTCTCCTGGGGAACGTGAGGCTCTCTCTCTTCCCTTCTCGGATTAGGAGGTTCACCGGTAGTGTTTTCTTTGGCAGGTGACAGGGCACCAGGCCCTAGTGGCTTTCCTCTAGTCTTCTATAAAAAAATGCTGGAGTATTGTTAAGCAAGATTTGATGGCTACAATTAGAGAGTTTCAAGATGGAAGAGCTCACTTGGGAGGCATCAACAAAACATTTTTGGTACTCATTCCTAAGAAGTCAGGGGCTTTGGAGTTCAGGGACTTCCCACCAATCAGCTTGCTTAATGGCTCTTATAAGATCATTACTAAGGTATTAGCTGGGAGATTGATCTCAGTCATGGACAAGCTAGTCAGTCATTATCAGGGAGCTTTCTTCAAGGGGAGACATATTCACTTCTTGGTGGCATATGAATGTATATGCTTTCAAGCAACAAAGAAAGAAAGAATTGTTCTCAAGTTGGACTTTGAGAAGGCCTATAACAGGGCAGCTGGTCAGCTGTAGTGTTTATTTCTTGTGTTACAGAGGATGAGTTTTGAGACAGATGGGTTGAGTGGATTAGAGCCTGTGTGACTTCTGCTTCCTTTGCGGTCATCATAATGGGAAACTCACTCCTGATTTAACGCAGTAGAGGCCTGAGACAAAGGGACCCCCCTCTCTCCCCTTTTGTTTGTGTTGGTGGGTAGCATGGTTAGCAAGGTGTGGCTGAAGACTGAGGGGGCTGGCTTAATTTAAGGGTTTGCAGTGAGTAGAGATGGTCCTGTTATCTCCCATCTTCAGTATGCTGATGATACCATCTTATTCTTGGAGGACGAGGGACACTCCTATGCTATGATGAGACTTTTGTGGAGCTGCTTCAGGAGGCTACTGGCCTGAAGGTTAATGTTAATGAGAGCAATCTAGTTGGTGTGAATTTGGAAGAGAGACTGTTGTGGAGGGCTGCTACTCTTCTGGGTTGTACCATTGGTACTTTCCCTATTCCGTACCTTGGCTACCACTTTCTCTAGGGGCCTTACGCCATGTTGATTGGAGACCAATCATTCAGAGATTTGAGTCTCGACTATTAGGATGGAACGCGTAGTTGTTATCCTTTGGTGGCCGTCTCACTTTATGCTATTTGGTGCTGGACAATTTAGCTACCTACTTCCTTTCAGTTTTTCGAGTCCTTAGCTCAGTGACTAGGAAGCTACATTCTATTCAGTGTAGATTCTTCTGGCATGGTTCTTCTGACAAGACTAGAGGTTGGTATGACATCTCTTTGGACGTGATTGCCCTCTCTAAGAAGCTGGGTGGTATGGGGCTGAAGAATGTCAACAACTTCAACATGGCTCTCTTGAGTAAGCTTTTGGAGGTTTGGGCAAAGGTGAAGAAGGGCTGTGGACAGAGGTTATCAAGTGTCACTATTACTCTTCTTTTAGAGTCGGGGACCTGCCCTCCACCACATCACAGGGGACTTCCCCCCTGTGACGGGGTATTTTTTCTTGCAGAAATCTTATAGCTTCTAGTGTGAGGGTGGTGTTGGGGGACGACAGGAAATGTAAATTCTAGAAAAGACAGATGGTGCGGAGATTTCACTTTGGAGTCCTTGTTCCCCAGTCTTTTCCCTTTGAACAATGGATCTTCTCGTGTCTATGGCTCAGTCTTTTGATGTGCACCTCCTTGGCGGTGTATGGACTCCCACCTTTAGGCGCCACTTCCTTCTGGATGGGGAGGATCAGTTCCAGGGTTGGATGAGGCACATTCTTCCTTATTGTCCTCAGGATAGGGAACATGTTTGGAGCTGGAGATGGGGGAAGGGGGGTGCATTCTCAATCAAGTCAGCCTATGAGGGTGCTCAGATGGGGGAGTCCATTTTGCCTTGTTGGAAGTTTGGAGACCGGCCAGCCCTTTTAAGGTCAAGGTCTTGATGTGGAGGATTGCCCACCAAAGATAGACTGAGCCCAAGGTTTGCCATATCGGATCTCGGCTTCGTCTCGGAAGGGTCAAAGAGAAGAGATATCAGAGAGATCTCGGCAAAATCTCGGGAGATCAGATCTCGGGATCCCACGAAAATTCATATATGATGACACCAATAAAATTGATTCATAGATAACATAGATAATTACATATATTTTCAACAATATATAACACAATTTCACACAACATCCGTCCATATAAATAAAAAGGTTAATGGTGCACAACTGATATAAATTAACATATGTCCATCTCAAACAAAAGTATATAAAAGAAAGTCAATATAGATCTATGATACAAATTACAAATAGTGGCCAATGGTCAACACTTCATCACTTGACTTTAATATTGTTCAGAATAATAATTTTGAAACATAAGCACAATATTGCTCCCTGTCATTCTTTGTGATACATATGCATGTACTCTCTCACATAGTATCATACTCATCAGCAGAAAGATTAATCAAGATCCAATGGGGGGATAAATGATAAGAATATGACACAGTTGGCACTGCCATTGGTAAAGGATGTGGATATGCATATGGCATGTTATATGATTCATATCCATAACCTAAGAGGAGCTAGAGGACTCCTGTTGTGGAATATTCCATAACCATATGACGAAGATGATGCTCTTGAATTCCTCCATATGTCTATGACTCCTACCAGAAACGTCCATCGAACTAAATGTGTGAGAAAGTTCTGCTTCATCATCAGTTGCAATCTTCGATCTTGATGATTTTTCTTCGACGTTCTATGCTCTTGGGGCAATAGGAAGGTGTGAAGATTGATCATCTCCCATCACATGGTATGTCCTCCATCCATGAACTATCCTTCATTATTCCATGCCTTCCCTCAACACTCTCCCCATCACCTTCCCTCCACTCCCTCCATGATCATCATCATCACCATCATTCCATGAGGCCATCAGATGATTCATTATCAATGTCATGCTCAGAATCTTCAGATAAATCCATATCAGAAGCAGGGTCATCATCATGACGATGGGTAGACTCAGAAGATGATTTAAAAATTTGATGTGTAATTGCATCCACATCAATGCCCACCTCTCGTGCTGCATTAGAAATCTCTTGTGATGGTCGACCATCTTCTCATCTAAAGTGTTAGTTGCAATCCATCAGCATAGGATTCTCTCGATCATCCATGTCATTTTCACCCAATAATGTAAAATAATCAAGTGGATCATCTCAGGTTCACCCCCCCGTCCTGCTCAGCCTCCATCTCTTTGACCTTAAGCTTATATTGTAATGACATATACAAGCTTCTTTAACTTCAAATAAGATAATCTGTTTCTTGGCTTGTGTGTATCAATGCAAATGTACTCCAATTTCTTCACAGGTGAAGTTGATGCTGTTTGTGACAAAACTCGAACGGCAGTTGTCTCAACACTGGTGCATCATTTCCATACATTTTCCACAATTCTTCTTAAAAAAGCCACATTAATAGTAGTGAGAATATAATTCTATATACAAGTAAATAAGTACGACAATTCATAATTGTAAAGTACTAACCTGGCCACACAGTCTCTCTACTTGCTATAGCATTTTTCGTTCCGAACATGGCCAATCCTCTCTAAACTTGATAATCTATAGAATAAAATTTATCTTAATTAATTGTCATAAATAAAAAAAATTAAAGAGGTTACATTTTCAAGTTTAGTTACTTCACCTCATTTCCAAATTGAGATCTCCCTTTTAATTTTGGAAACAATTTATCAAAGACTTCATGTACAGCTTAATGAGTGTTTGATTATCTCCCAATCGTTGTTTGTATGGATTGATACTTAGGATCAGAAAATAAGCTAAAATAACAAATAAAATAAGAGTCAATAGGTTTACCAATTAAAAATTCATTTGATAATATAATAAAAAAATAGCAAGTTATAAAAAACTCACCAGCCTTGTAGATAGGTGAATTCATTGATTTCAACCACCTTTCATCAATTATCTTATGCACCCAAATATAATTTCTGGAGATGATACCTTAATTCCCTCTTCATAATGGTCCATAGCATGATAAACAGAACCATGCTAGGATATTTATCTGCATCCATAACTCTCAACATTGATATATGGGATCCATAATTTTCACAGAATCTCGTGCATAATCCCAAAACATAGGAGTGCATATGATTTGCTCCACGTTCTTCCCTATTGGAGTGTTCCTAAAGTTGGAATTTGACCATTCGGAACTAAGGAAAAAGTTCGCAAACCGTCTCTTCACGCAACAAACTTTGGAGAGCTAAATAATTTGTTGTAAATTGAGTTGCTCCAGGTCGAACGAGATCTCGTCCACAGGATTTTCGAACTCGATCAACAACCAATCATGATTATATAAAATCTAGTGACCAATTCGGCCCCATGTCCACAATCTTCTTGACCATACTATGTTTAGCCACATTTTCAAATATCAAATCTATACATGAGCAGTACAAGGAGTCTAAAAAGATTGTATTTTTTGATAACAAAGTACCTGCCTTTTTGTAGCTACTTGCATATTCTGTGACAATCTGCACTACTCTCTTTCTCCCAATTTCTTTATATTCTCTTCCATCAATTGCATGATATACTCATGGTTCTTCTTTTACCTGTTGCTAAAAGAGTCTAAAAAATATAACCATTTCCTGCACTATAAACATGAAATTAATAATGGACATTCTAGTAGGTCCAGTCCACCCATCACATAAAATAGAAACAACCATGTGTATCCCAATGTGGCTCTAATTTTTTTCACATCACCTTCTATCTCAGCCACTAGCTCATTTAATATTTACCAAGAATTTTTTTAGGAGTTGGTGGGAGGACTGCACGACCAAGTTTGTGCCTCAAACTATCATATTCTTAAAATGATGATCTCCAGCAGCATTGCAGGAATATGATTAAAATGAAGAATTTCGGCACCATTTTAGTAGAGATTCTCTTAGTGGTCCCTTAGTCAACATAGATGAAATTCTTGGTTGTCTTGCATCATCCATGGATGGCAGAGTCGGCCGCTCGGAGCGGAGTCGGCCGACTCTGAGTGGGTCGGCCCCATGGCGACCCGCCTCTGGGGGGGAACACCGACCCACCCACGGGACAGTCGGGACTGGTTTACTGTCCCGACTCAGGCCGACTCGGCCGACTCAGCCGAGTCTGGCCCGACTCAGGGTCGAGATCGGCTGGGGCCGACCCAGCCACCCGACCCGCTCTGCCATCCTTGGCATCATCAGACTTGTCACACTTGCCTCGGTTGCAGATCCAGATATCTTTACACTAGAGCTACACCTCATAAAATCTGTTATAGTTCGCTTCGACTTTCTTCCCAGAACCACTTTCCACTAACTTCTGTTGCTTCAACTTGAATTCTATCACGTTCCATTTATCAATATTCCATCGATCTACTGCAGAAGCACTGCACTGCGGCGATGTTGATAAGCTTCTTCCCTTCCTCATGTCATCATCAGAATTGCCTCCCATATCACGCAACTCATCCATGACCCTTTCTTTGTTGCTTTTGCCTTCATGGATTCTAAAGTCTTTTGTTGTTTCATTTCTTCAATTGTTTACTCACTTCTGGTGGGCAAGTAGACACTTACTCACATCTTGTCCACTTTCCCTAATTAAATGATTTTTTAACCTTGTAACACCACCAGCTTTTCACTTTTCCACAAAACTTACATTTGACCCTTGCCCTCGAGAGTGTTCCATATTGCCAACCAATATCAGAAAAAGACATGCTTCTGCAACTCCATAAAAATGGAACAAAATGTACATAATGCAGGTAAAGAGAAGAAATTATAGAGAAAAGAATTAGCTCCAAGAATAAATAAAAAACATAAACAAATTCAGCTCAAAGAATAAATAAAAAATGTACACAAATTCAACTCAAATAATAAATAAAAAATGTAAACAAATTCAACTCAAAGAATAAATAAAAAATGTACACAAATTCAACTCAAATAATAAATAAAAAAATGTAAACAAATTCAGCTCAAAGAATAAATAAAATGTACGCAAATTCAGCTCAAATAATAAATAAAAAGATAGCCAATCATAGAGAAAAGATGAGACAAAAACATTTTTAGGAACAAAATAACATATTATCCATCAATTATCAAACTTTGACTGTGAGTCTGTAACTGTTGGGGTGGGAGACTGTGGATGTGTCATGTGTGAGTGTGGGGCCGGGACCGCCGGGGGGGGGGGGGGGGTGTGGAGGACAATGGAGGTGTTTGGGGGTGGGGGGGGTGTGTGGAGACAATGGAGGTGTTGGGGGGGGGGGGGGGTGTGTGGGGCGTTAGAATAGAAGGGTGCGGTGGGTGGGTATGTGTGTGTGGGGAGGGGGGGGGGGGGGGTTGGGTCCTGTGGAGACAGTGGGTTGGGGGACGGACAGTGGAGGTGTGTGGGGCGGTAGAAGGGTGCGTGTGGTGTGTATGTGGTGGGGAGGAGGGGGGGAGGCGACAGTGGAGGTGTGAGGGGGGGAAGGGGACGACGATGGAGGTGTGAGGTGAGGGGTGGAGGGACCACGGTGGAGCTGCGTGTGGGTGTGTATGTGGTGTCTGGGGGGGGGGGATGAGAGACAGTGGAGGTGTGAGGGGGGGGAGGGGACAAACGGTAAAGGGGGGGGGGGGGGTGTGTTGAATTTGGGGGGGGGGGGGGGGGACAATAGTGGAGGTCGGGGGGGGGGTGGGGGACAACAGTGGAGGTCGGGGGGGGGGGGGGACCATGGTGGAGATGTCTGGTGTGTGTGGGGGGGAAGGGGGACTACGATGGAGATGTCTGTGAGTGTGTGTTGGGGGGGACCACGACGGAGGTGTGAGGGGGGGAAGGGACCACAGTGGAGGGGTTTGTGTGTGTGGTGGGGAAGGGAGACAGTGGAGGGGCACTTACCTTTCCGACGGAAAGAGTTCGACTTGGGGCGAGGAAGATGGCTCTGCGCTCTGCCGCGTCAGTGATGCCCGGAGGTGTCGCTTGCCGCACAGTCATCCATGTCGAGATGGGTCGCGGCCGACGGTGCGCCGTTCGGTGATGGCGATGTTGGGCGAGAGTAGGCTGCGCGCGGCGGGTGAGAGAGACGGGGCGGGGGGCGGGGGTGGGGGCGTGGATGGGGAGGGAAGGGGAGACGACGGTGGAGGGGGGGGGGACCACGATGGAGCTGCAACGGCCTCCAGCGGTGGAGGGCAGACTGGTAGAGAGGTGAGGGTAGAGAGGACTCGAGAGGGAGAGAGGTGAGATCGCCACGAGAAGGGAGTAGAAGGGAGTGAGAACGAAGGGTGGGGTAATGGGGTTTATACCTGTTAAAAAATATTAAAAAAAATTTTTAACAGGCGACACGATGGGACAAATTGTGACCCCTCGAAATCGTGCGCAGTGCGGCCCGTGAACGCGCCCGCCTCCCGCCCGTGAACCGCGCCCGCCCCGCTCATGACCCCCTCACCTTTCGCACCGAAAGAGAAATCGCCCACGCCTTTTTGTCTTGGAGGTCTCGCTTCTTGGGCTACCGCCGAGACCGAGATTCTCGTGAGATCTTGCGAGAATCTCACGAGATGGCAAACCATGACTGAGCCATTTTTTGCATATTGTAGATCCTTCTTGCTGTTTTTGTGTAGCTTACGAGGAGACCATACATCATCTTTTTGTGGGTTGCCCCTTCTCAACCATGGATGGCAAAGTCGCCTGGGTCGGAGCGGAGTCGGCCGACTCTGAGTCGGGTCGGCCCCTGGCGACCCGACTCTGGGGGGGGAACATCGACCCACCCACAAGACTGTTTACCAAGTCCACTGTCCCGACTCAGGCTGATCGGCCCGACTCAGGCGGCTCTGGCCCGACTCAGGGTCGGGATCGGCTGGGGCCGACCCAGCCACCCGACCCGACTCTGCCATCCATGTTCTCAACGGCTATGGTGGGAAAGGGCTCAGAAGTCCGGTTGTTTTATCACCTTGCAGGGTGAGGGTGATGTGCACTCCTTTAAAGAGTGGCATAGACACTGGTCCCTAAAGGAGGACAACATAGTTTGGTGGCGGTTGAACCCTAAAAAGTTTACAATGGATATCCACAAAGGGGTGCTGGAAGCCATTTATATCGATCCAATAGTTACTTAGGTAATGTCATAGTTACTTAGGTAAATATGGATCCAAGTCCTTTTCAAATTAAGGGAGGGAACTTATTGATGAGGTCAACACCAAACCCCTTTAATGAAGCACAAGTTCGAGAAGAACAACGCTCCAAAGGAAAGGAGTTACAAAACAACTTCGGCAGCGCAAGGTCAACAAGACGGAGTTCGAAGGGAAATTACAACTCTAAAAACACATGCAAGAGAAGAAAGCGCAAAGCACTTGCAAAGTACAAATTCAAGCAACACTCCGTCAAGGATCTCCGAACAAACACGAGAGTCTTCACGGCATCAACACCCTCGTAAAACACGAGGGTTTATATTTATAGAAGCCAAGGGGACCTCTAACCGAAGGGATTTCCCATCGGTTAAGGGAAAGCCCTCTAACCAATGGAACCCTCCCCTCCCATCGGTTAGGGAAGCCCCCCTTAACCGATGGATTAACCTATGGAACCCTCCCATCGATTAAGGGAAAGTCTTAACTGATGGGACCTCCCCATCGGTTACCTCTCTCTCCTCCATCAATGTAAAGGGGCAAAACCCCTATAAATATGACATGTAGCCTGATGGCAATTGGGGGATTTTTTTTTTTTTTTTTTTTTAAAGGAAAAGGAAAACTGTTGGAGAAGACTCTGCTTGTGCTCGGCGTGAAGGTACTCGCCCCCGACAAGTCGAAAGGTCATCCCCCTCCGACTATGAAATCTTTGTAAACCCCCTCCATGTTGAGTTAGTCTTCATGGGGGCGATTTTAAAATTCAAATATATGTTCTATCTCACATCAAGTTAGTCTCTGTGGAGATAAAATTGTTCAGTTCATGTGCTCTATTGTTTAATATTTTCCATGTCAAGTTAGTCTCCATAGATACAAAATATTTAAACATGCTCATGTGCTTCGATGTTTAGATATCTTCCATGTCGAGTTAGTCTTTAGGGCATAAGATATCTAAATATCAAATGTTCCTGTGTTCTAATGTTTCCATGTAAAGTTAGTCTCCGTAAGGGTAAATCTTTGTGCTCTATGTGTATGTCTTTTAAGGAAACTCTGCCCATGCGGAGGTTCTGCCCTAAAGCATACTCATATATCCAGAAAATGTGTGTTCATATGTGTGTATTTTATGGAGAGACTTTGTCCATACGGAGACTCTGCCTCAAAATAAATATGACAATATGTTCATCAAATATATGTTCGTGTGTGTTTGTGCAGAAATTCTGCCCCTGCGGAAGCTTTGTTCAAATACACAACATATTCAAACATCAAATAATTCTCTGGGTTCATACCCTACTTTATCAAAATGCATGATAAACTCACAATGGAGTCCATGCTCTTTCAAAAAGTCCATTTTTCGTCCGTTAAAACCTAAACACCGTATTATTGTTTCTAGAAAAGTGTAAACCTCGACTTTACTATCAATGATGTTCGGGTTAAAATTGATGTAATCAACATCAAAGATTTTAATCGATCAAGGTTTGCCATATCAGATCTCGGCTTCGTCTCGGGAGGGTCAAAGAGAAGAGATCTTGAGAGATCTCGGAGATATCTCGGGAGATCAGGGATAACATAAAAGTGTGGATCACATAGGTTCACATAGATAATTCCATAAGGAACATAGATAATTGCATACATTCAAAGTGAAAATTCATGAGCTTAGGTGATGATAGCTTAGGTTTGACCAAATCCGAGAGGTCTCAAACAAACTAAGTGTTGTCAGTAGGAGAGTGACTCCATTGGAGAGTCATATGCACGTTTGACTTTTTTTACTGGACTTAGATTTTAGTATTCTATTGAGTTATTTGAATTATGAAGTATTTAGATATGTCAAATTATGAAAGATTAGAAAGTCGCTATTTGATGGAACCATCGAAATCGCGATTTTCTTCTTGGATGGGAGAGTGACTTTTTATTTGTAAAAGATATGATTTTTTGATTTTTTTTTGGATTCAATGGGGGGTACTTTCTTATTTACATGTAACATCTTAAGTAAATGAAACTACAAATATAACATTTCTTAAATGATATTCAGGTAAATAAGGGATCCTGACAACCCTGCCTAAAGAGGACCCTGAGTCCTGACAACCCTGTCTGAAGAGGCATCTCGGCCTTCTCGTTTCTCGGGAAGGGGCCGAGACCGATATTCTCGCGAGATCTCGCGAGAATCTCGCAAGATTGCATACCATGAATCCGATGTAAATTAACATCGATTCCGGTCGATGGAGAAGTGGTCCAGTACACGCAACCCTAATCACCTGATAAAGTAAAATCGCGGAACAAATAAGTTCAAAATAAATTGGCGCACTTGTCCATAAACTTCTCTCCTCATCGCGCGGATTTCAAATTCTGTCTATCCGACAGGCTGGCACGCGCAAAAGAAATAAAAATTAATCAATTGAAATCTAATCAAATGTTTCCAGCTATATTTTTCTGCATCCGACAATGGCTCATCCTTCATGCTACCTTATGGGCGGTGTGGGGGAATGTAATTCTCATATTTTCAGGAGGGATTCTTGCTCGGAGGAGCATTTGGTCAATTTTGTATGGGATAGGGTGAAGGAATGGGCTGTCATTTTGTCTAATGTAAGTGCTTCTCTGTCTTCTCTTTTGGGGATTTTGGGAGGGTAGAGTGCTTTACACCTTCTTGGTATTGGTTTTTGTATACGTGCTGTGGGGAGGTTCCTTTTTGGGTGTTTCTTGGCCCACCTATACTTGTACATTCTCTCTCTCTTAATATATACATGTGATACTACCCACTTTCTAAAAAAAGCTGGTTCTTATCCAAATCTTCCAGTTTTTAAAAGCGTTAGTGGATCTGAATGTCCCCTCCATCTTTAGATGATACATTGCTGTGATAGAATCCCACTGTGAAGCAATTATTCCCCATCAAGGGTAAATTCCATTGTAATGTTTGGGAACTTTAAAGTGCAAGACATAGATGACATGAAACACATTGCTTTGGTGGAAGATGATCAACTGGTTCTGTTGGCCTGTTAACTGTATTGTACTGTGCATTAACATCAGTTGAATTAGCCAATATGAGCATGAGCTTAAGGCAATGAATGATCCTGCAAAAAGTGGAGATAAAATGGTAAACAGAAGGAATGACCCCTTGCTCTGCTGGGATGGTGGAGAAACAAGTGAATATTGCCTTGCCATTGCCTTTCTCTTTCACATTGAACTGAAATGGCAATGTGCCCCAGTTGTCGCTCCAATTTTGTGATGTTCAAGTGTTTGAGTAGGTGATGAAAGGGATTCCAATCTTGGCTTGGATTTTGCAAAGATAGATGCCAATAAAGTTGTACTGTTTGAGGAAGAGGAATGTCTCCTCTTACTGACTATAGTACCTCTGTTCTATTCAATAAAAAGTGGTACTGCGGACTAGCCTTTTTGAAAAATGAACATTCCATGGAGATCATATTTCCACCATGATGACAAAATTGTGTTGATGAGAGTGAATCATGAAGCAAAGGTTGACAGATCATCAGGAAATGTTTCTATTAGTTAGTATCTGAAGTTAATTTATGGCATTTTTCAACTATCTTTCTTTTCGTATATATTATAATTAGCTGACTAAGACTAACGCACTAAACTTAATTACACGAGTCTATGTAACTTTAGAAATGAAAAGGTGATGAACATTTTGAGCCTCATTAGCTGGCTGTAATCAATAGTTGATAGTGTAAGTGGCACAATACCATTCGTTATTTATGTGCTTCTTGTGATTCACACTATTTTGTTGTAGTTGACTCCTTTTCATTGAATTTCAGGGGACAAATAAATCTTGGACCTACCAAATGGAATCCATTCAGATGATTTCTTCGTCAATTGTAGTTATTGCATGTTTCCATATATATATATATATATCAAATACTTTATTGATGTTGGTCTTGAATTCTTAGTGAGCAATGAAAATGTATCTTAATGATGCTATCCCATAAGGTAATGATGTGGCAAAAAATAAAAAAACTTAAAAACCATAGATATATGATGCAGGAGCATGTTGGACTGCCCTTGGGAATTAGGGCCCATATGAATTTCGGATTTTGGTGCCTTTTGGCCTGAGTTACAAATGTTTGATAAAGTCTAGTAGCTTGTACTTGGTATATGAGTCTTATTTTCAGTCCTTTGTATCATTGACACAGGTAGATTGGCCTCTTAAGAAGTCTTAGGCATGGTTTGCCAAATCGGAATCGGAAGGCGAATTGGGTTGCTCCTGATTCCCCCCGATTCCCCCAGAATCGGTCCGAATCGGACGGATTCGCAAGAGTATATTATATATATAATATATATACATATATCATATTTCAGACACATTTATATTGATTAAATACATATATGTAACATGTATCATATTTATAATGTATAACATATATTACAAATATGATATAATATATATATATATTATATATAAAGGGAATCAGAGCGAATCAGGGATCGGGTTTCCCCTGATTCGCACCGATTCGGGGGAATCGGGCCGATTCGCCCCGATTCGGCAAACCCTGGTCTTAGGGTGTTTGTCATTTCAAATGGAGTCCAAGAGTTGGGTTAGCTTTAGTAATTTTGAGTGGAGTCCAAGAGTCTGATTAGCTATAATCCTATAAATATTTGTGTATCTGTGCTTTTGAAAATTGAAGAAGAAGAATGAAAAGTTTTTCAGACACTGTGAGTTCTTGTGAAAGGTTCCTCTTGTGAAGGAATTTTTGTTCCCCAGAAGGGTGGGGTGCGACGCCCCAACGTCGCCAACCAAGGAGTGTGATGCTCCTGGCTGACAATGCCACCGACCAAGAGGTGTGACGCCTCTAGCTGTGATCTCCACCATTGCATGCCTCCCTGCGACGAGGAGACTACTGTCATGCCACCATTGCCCATGCAATGTAGAATTGGTTGATCCAGATCGAGATCAGCCGATTTCGGATCGGATTGGCCATGGCCGATTCCAGCCGATCCCCACCGATTCCCAATCAGAATCAGACTGATCCAGATTGGATTGGCCCTAGCTGATGCCTAGGATGATCCCATCCTTTTTTCCATGCCACAACTCGCCATCACGTGCCTTTCTCCTCTAGATTACGCCGCCTGTGCCATCATCCATCTTAATCCACGTCGTCACTACCTCTTCCTCTCCCTCCGCCAATGTAAGTCCCTCGCCACCATAATCCACCGTGCGACACACTTGGTCATCCCATTTCTCTTCCTGCACCTCCACCACGCCTAACAACTACCTCGTCACCTTGGTTTCTGTTGAACCCCAAAAAAATATCGGGATTTAAACAAACCTCGGGTGGCAAATTTGCCCGGAAAGCCACAAAAGTCCAGGATCAAGACCCGACCTCCTCCGCTCAAACACTTGAGATAAACGGGTCTGAGTCAGCGTGTCAACCTGGAACGAGCCGGAGTATGACATTTAAAAGGCCTATCAACGGTAGAGATAAGTACCCCGGACAGCCGAAACTCGATGTCCGGACTCGCGTTCGAGACCACGCACGACGTGGACGGGTTCGAAAAAGTCAAATGCACGTGCTCTCCGAAAATGGAGTCAAACGCACGAGAAACGGTCAAAAACGCACGTCGGGTGCATGTCAAATGCACGTGGGTGCGCGTGTGCAGGTGCGTGGTACGGCCGTCAGCCAATGAACCCGTCACGGGAGGCCCACGGAGCTCTCTCCCGGAAAACACGGAGGAAATAGCCAAGGAAGAAGAGGTCCCACCCTTTATAGGGGTGGGCCAGGAGGCGCCCCGCCTGTTCGGGGGCCCGCCAGGTGGGGACCCCCGTCGGTTCGGGTCCCGCCACGCGGGACCCCCGCCGGTCCGGGGTCCCACTAGGCGGGGACCCCCGCCGGTTCGGGGCCCGCCAGGCAGGAACCCCCGCCGGTTCAGGGCCCGCCAGGCGGGGACCCCGCAGGTTCGGGGTGCCGCCGGTTCGGGACCGCCGCCGGTCAGGGGTCCCGCCGGTTCGGGACCAGCCGGTTCGGGACCTCCGCCGGTCAGGGGACCGCCAGGCAGGACCCCCGCCGTCAGGGGTCCCGCCAGTTCGGGACCCCGCCGGTCAGGGGCCTCGCTGGTTCGGGACCCCCCCGGTCAGGGGCCCGCCAGGCAGGACCCCCGCCGGTTCGGGGAGCCTGCCTGGTGGGGGATCTCGCCGGTTCGGCAGGACCCCCGTCGGTCCGGCCCCGTTTCGGGACCTGTGCGCGCGCACCCCCGCCGGGTCGCTCACCCCCGCCGGACCACTCACCAAAACCCCTATAAATAGAGGGGCAGGGCCTTCATTAGCCCCGGGCTTCCAGAGGGGCGAAGCTCTCGCGCGGACCCCCGCCTGAGGGATTTTTCCTCACCCCACGCTGGCGAGATGCTCTCACGTCCCAGCGAAACTTGAGGCCATCTGGCGCTCGAGAATTCTCTCGCGCAGATCCTCTGGAGAAGTCCCCCTCCTTTGAGAGGGAGGGGACCTGTTTGTTCTCCACATGAAGACCTCAGTGTGGGACCCGGTTTGTGTAAAATTACACAAAGGCCCCCCTGGGGAGGAGAAGATTTGTGCATGCATGTGAAATTACACATATGCCCCCCGTACACGAGCCCAAGCTTCTGTGAAAATGCACAAAGCCCCCGGGGATATAAAATTTGTGTATGTGTACATCAAAAGTACACATATACTCCCGTCAGCCAGAAATTTGCACGAATACCCTGCTTCTGAGAAAATTGCAGAAATATCCCCGTGAAGGATAAAATTGCAGAAATATCTCCGTGAAGGATAAAATTGCAGAAGTATCCCTGCTGCCCGGAAAATTGCAGATATGTCCTTGCGGCGCGGAAAATGGCAAAGATAGCCTGATGGTTCGCACCTCTTGTCCAATCCAGTGGAGCGGGACCCACGCCGCTTCTATGAAGTGACGTGCGCTCTCCTGGGTGTGACTTGAGGCCGGACTCGAGGGGAGTTCGCGGGAAATGTCACCAAATGACAGGGATGTCCCATAAAGCTAGAAAACGGCCGGGATGTCCGAGAAAGCCAGGAAGCGACAAAAATGTCCGAGAAGGCCAGAAAATGGCAGAGATGTCCGAAAAGCCAGAAATCGGCCGGGATGTTCGGAAAAGCGAGAAATTGGCCAGGACGTCCGGAAAAGCCAAAATCGGCCGGGACGTCCGTTAAAGCCAGAAATCGGTCGGGACGTCCGGCAAAGCCAAAAATCGGTCGGGACGTCCGAAAAGCCAGAAATCGGCCGGGACGTCTGGAAAAGCCAGAAATCACAGTCATCTGGAAAAGTCAATCAATGACGGAAATAACACACACACAAAAAAGGAAGCAACACCCAAGCCCCCGGGAATACACGTGCGAAAAAGAACGCACGTGCATAGCCCACACTCGCTTGGTCTGTCTGACCCCGGAGCTCTGAGTTTTGTCCAGCGAGTGTCGGGGAAGGTAGTCTCCTACAGCCTTCGGTGGTCTGTCCTCCGCGCTCGGGCCATTCTGCGCCTTGTTCGTGCGGAGACGCTGCAGGTTGTTACATGATGCCCGGTGTTTTTTTCACTCAAGTCCTCCGTTGTCATGAAACGACATACGTAGAGGCAATGTTGTCCAACAGCAGTACAAACACCCTGTTGCGAACATTAATGATCTGACATGTTTGTAAACGCTCGACGGAGGCACAAACATCCCGTTATGAACATAGATGTAATCCCCACGCTGTGTAATGTCCAACGGAGGCACAAATACCCCGTCGTTGACGCACGTGTATGACGTGTTGTATGGACGCCCAGTGGAGGTACAAACACCCCATTAAAGGCGCGGATGTAAACGTCATAAATGTAAATGGCATAAACATGCTTGAATGAAACTGTGGGAATTTATTTGTCATCTATTTCCTTTAAATTTCGGCATATGGTCTTTTAACAAACATTACGCATCGAAGGTATTCGAGTCTTGCACTCGATGTAAATGAAACACCGACTTCGGTCGGTGGGGAACGGTCCAGTACACGACTACTCCAATCGCCCTGAAAATACGAGCGCGCGCGTAAAAAATAAAAATGAAATATTCGAGGGTTCCGGGTCTTTACCCGGTACCCCTCACAAAATAAATCTCTTTGTCTGTTTCCTGTAAACAGTCTGGCACGCCCCGCGTCTTAGGTCTCCCGTCGAATTCTCAGGCGGGATCCACCTAAAGGAAATCACACGCAAAATATATACATTAAAAAATATATATATATATATATTTTTTTTTTCAAAGACAAGAAAATGGAAGAAAATATTCCGCGTTCCAACAATCTGGCACGCCCGGTGGGACTGTTCCTGCCTTCCATGCATATGTAAAAAGACCTTATGCCGATATAGAAATAGAAGATGACTAATTTCCACACTAAATGTACAAGGAGCAAACGTCGGCGTCAAAAGCCCGTCCCCACCTGCAAGTTCAAGCAACTCGATGGCCGCCGTCACCTATGGTCCGCTGGTTGTCGCCTGCCACGCCAAATGTGGCTATTTGACTACGCCGATCGTATTCGGCGACTTCCCCGCAGTGGTGGGATCCCCTTACTTCCTAAGGGTGGTCCCCGCCGTCCAAGCTATTCCAAAGGCGGCGCCCAAAGCTACTGCAACCAGGGGCATCAAGCCCCGCACAAGCCAAGGCCGAGTCTTCTCGGTAAACACCATCTCTTGCGTCGCAGTCCCTAGAAAACGGGGACAGCGCCAGGGACGCTGGGGCAGCAAGCCCCGCGCAGTTGTCTCCAACTCCGGCAAAACCGTACTCGTGGGAGACATCCGCGTCAGGCTCGATGGAGGCAAGCCGATATTGCCCCGGGACAGAAGCGTCCCCATGGTGGCAACCTCCAACAAATTCGCTCCCCTCCAAGGGATGCGCCAAGAAAATCGGGACTCCCCAAAAGGAGCCCGGCAGGGGCAGGCGTCAAGCTCAGCACCCCAACAGCCTCGCAAAATGAGGCAAATGTGGGTGACCAAGCAGGAAGCCCGCTAAATCAAGCAAGCTAGAGCGGATCAACCCGCTGAACGCCCCGAGAAGGCTACACCTAAGCGAGAAAAAGCTCAGGACCCCGAACCTCCTTCCTCGCGGACAGAAAAAGAGAGGTGTCTGTCGGAAGCCCAACTTCGTCTCCACCCAAGCAGAACCTACTGAAGGAGGAAACACGAGTCACGCTGAAGCTTCCGCACCAAGGGTCTCAGTCTTTAAAAGGCTGAGCACCTCAGTCTTCAACAGGCTGGGAGCAGCACTTCGTCCAAGTACCCAAAGGCCCAAGAAGCGAAGGGTGCAGCGGACGTCTTAAGAAGGTGGAGGGATGAAAATCTTCACCTGCTACGCTTCTGGGAGGGAAGCGACTCGGCCATCTGGCATCCCTCCTGGTATGGCCAGGGTAGATGAGCCTGGCCAGGAAGACGAAGCTATCTTCCGATATACCCGGAATCCTGCCAGAAGACCTCCCCAAGGCCGACAAGGCAATCAAGCCGGACCCTCGAACCAGGGGCAAGCTCTTGAGCTTCCGCCCGAGCACGAACTAAGACCCCTCCCGGGCCAAGTCCAGCGAGACCTCGAAGGAGGGGAAGAAGACGAAGTCGAAAGTCTCCATCTCGGGATCAACAACTTCCGGCGGATGGAGAGCAAGCTGAAGTATTCCTCATGCCGCCAACCAGAGCCGCCTTCCAGGCAATGACGGACGACGCCAAGTATGAATTCATACAACGTTGGCAGGTTGAAATGACCAATCTCCTGACGGAGCGAGGGCAACAGGCAGGGCAAACGCGCCACGCCGCCAAGTGCCAACGGCAAACCAAAATGCTCGGACAAGACATCAACAAGGCGATCTGCTCGATGTCAATCCACGCACGGCCGTGGTCAATGACTATACCGTTGACCCGGCCCAACAGTAACGTAGGGGCATAAACTCCCAAGCCTCCGCGGCCGAAGATATCGTGGCCCAGCGGCGAATGATCGAAAAGATCGTGGACGACCGCTTCGCTCAACGAGGCGAGGGGACCGCCACTGTAGATTTATATAGTGTGCCATATCCCGTCCACCATCAATTCAAGAAACTGCCACCGGACTGCCCCAAGGCGCCAAAGTTGCAGAAGTTCGACGGACAGGGCTCGCCAAATGAGCACCTGGCCTACTATATAACGGCCATGGGAGAGTTGGCATTCGACGAATCCTATCTCCTCCGTTACTTCGCAACGTCCCTGACGGGTACTGCCTTCCAGTGGTACTTAAGGTTAAGGCCCAATTCCATTGTCGACTGGGCTGACCTTCAAAAGAAATTCATCGACCGCTTCCAAACGGCCGAAAGAAAGGTGTCGCTTGCAGAGCTGTACTCCCTCAAGCAAAGGAAAGGAGAAACGGCACTCGACTTCATCAAGCGGTGGCGTGACTTCAGCATGAGGTGCGACAACCCCCCGACGCAAGAAGATGCCATAACTATCTGTCGACGGGGCCTAGCGGCGCAAATAAGTGAAAAACTGCTGGGAACCAATATCAAAGGCTTCGACCAGCTTAATTCGGTCGTGGCAGAGATCGAAATGTTCTTCGCCGACAACTCGGTGCAAGCTCCCTCGAAAAGCAAGCCTGGCAAGGAGCGCGCCGCTGGCAAAGAAGCCAATGCTGTGGACTTCACCCCGCAAAGTAAGGGGAAGAAGATCGCGACCTCTGGTGCTTCAAGCAAGAAGGTGGAAGAAAGACCGCCTCCAACTTCACTGCCACAGCGTATGAGCACGCCGTATTCCTTCAAAGGGACCATACGAAGATGCTCTTCAAGCTGTGCATGAAGAATGACTTGCTTACGCTTTCGGGACTAAGAAGACCAAGTGAAGCAGATAAAGTGGATGAGCCGAATTACTGTCTCTACCACCGTATGTTGGGGCACCCTATTGAGGACTGCTACGTCTTCAAAAATGAAGTACAGAAGCTGATCCAGAGTTGCCTCATCACTATGCATGATCATTTGGTCGATCCTCCACAGCCCCATGCCTGGGACCAATCGAAGCAGTCGGCCAACGTCATCCATATCAATGCGCCGGCTCCTGAGCCAGAGGATCCCGAGGTAAATCCTTGGGACGCTCAGTCCACAAACGGATGGGAAAGTTATCATCCCTCCGCTTCGGAGCACAGAACATGGTCGGAGACAGTGCAAAACCTGGAAAGACAGGTTCAATCGCTGCGGCACGGACAACGCCAAACACTGACGTACCTAAGGACCATGCAAGAAAGCCTGGCTACCCTTCAGCAAGGACTCCAAATACCTGTAAGTGCATCCGTGCCCCGGACGCGCCCTCCCTGCGGGGGGTGGATCTCGGAGGAGTCTTCAAACCCGTCTGATGATGAAATCGCCGGAGGATTATATTCCTTCCCGCGCCATCGGACACTGGCACTCTACCGCACCTGCCTGCGGGCAGGATTATTAGGCTGCCAGCCGCCAACGAGCGTCCCGCCAAATTACTGCATATATCACCAAGATGCGGGACATTAACGTGCAACCGTATTCATCCCATATTCGTTCAAATGTGGAAATATATGCCTTCATATCTTCAACCTCCATATCCAAGTATTTATTGTAGATTTCATATGAAGTAGGGCCTTCCACCCCTTTGCCCACTTCACCAATAGTCTTGATCATGGACTCATAATATGGTCCTTTTGCTGCATTGGCCGGTATGCTGTTGAAGAAGAACCATCTTGACGTCGCTCTCCCTATCTTCTCCTTGCATATTTTCAAATTCTTGAATGCTGCAGAAATGGATGGTTGCTTCTCCCTTCGCCTGGTGAGAAATGGGTCTATTGGTCCCACTCTAGGATCTCCGTCTCTAGGGATATCCACTGGAACCTCAGGTATATTTGAACTCATTCCAGCACTTGAACTCCCTTGTCCGCTACCCCCATGGCCACTACCTTGACCTACGTGATGACCGGTACGTCGGAGATAGTCCTCTTCCGCATTAGACCTTCGACTTGCTTCCGATGCCCGACGAAATTGTTCTATAATATGAGATAGAAATAGAATGAGGGTCGAAGGGTGATTAAAGCCTTAAACTAAAATAAATGTTCCAAAAGTAAGTTAACTAATTACTAACCTTCTTCATCTTGATCAAGATCAAAGAATTGTCTCCCTCTTGGTAAATCTACGGACCTTCGAGGAGGGGCAGACAAATCTTCCCGGATTTGTTGCCGTCTTCTACTAGTGTTTGCTTTGGATGTCTCTTTGTCCTTCATATATTGGCAAAATTGCATTCGAACTTCAGCAGAAACTCTCAAGCATGGTGCCACCTCACCTTTAATTCCCGCTAGATGTTGTTTCAAACGAAATATGCCGCCCGATAAGACCCGGTCACAATATTTGCATTGGACCTTCCTTCGAGTCATGTCCACAACGATACCATGAGCCCAAGCGGGATTGGTGCTAGGAGGGTTGCTTGAAGAATGGGGAGCCGGAGCAGCACCACCTTCGGCGGCCATCACTTACAACACAAAAAAAGAAGTTAAATAATAAAAAAATAGAAAATAAATAATTTTTTTTGCGGATGAGAGAGAGGGAGATGAATCGCAGCCAAGAGTTCGGGCCTAGAGTGTGTGAGAGAGAGCCCGAATAGTCGAACAAGAATCCCAAGAGTGTGAAAGATGAGATCGCCTCCCAAATAGTGCAAAATAGCCCCCGAGAGAGAGAGAGAATGCCCAAAATATTGAGAGGAGGGGAGGAGAACTCAAAACTTGAGTTTAGAACATATTGGGGGCCTTTGGGGGGTTTATATAGACCCCCAAGGCCTCCAAAGGCTCCAAAGAGCCGTTTCTGGCCGTTGGGGAACAGTCCCCAACGGCTAGAAAACGGCTAGTTCTGAACTAGCCGTTGGGGCCCGGATCGCCCCGGTCCGGGCCGATCCGCGGCGGACTGGCCCGGGCTCGGCGATCCCGCCGAGCCCAGCCGAGCCCGACCGATCCGAGCGCAGGGGACCGGACAGGTTACCCCGGCTCGGATCGGAGGGGCCAAAATCGAGCCAACTCGGGCGATCCGATCCCGAGTTGGCCGAGTTTTGATTCCCTGCTCCTAAGATGTCTCTCCCCTAAAGAAGCCAAAGTCATTATGCACGAAGTCCACTCTGGACTGTGCAGGGCCCATCAAGCGGGAGATAAAATGAAAATTAACATCAAGCTAAAAGGCTTCTTCTGGCCAACCATGTACACGGATTGCGTTCAGTACGCGCGCGCGTGTCATTAATGCCAGGTTTTCAGTTCGGTGCCAAGAAAGCCGCCGAACGAATTGCATCCGACTGCCCCCACATGGCCCTTTGCCGAATGGGGAATGGATGTCGTGTGACCATTCCCACCATCTTCTGGCGGCCACAAGTTCATTCTGGAAGCCACTGACTATTTCTCCCGATGGGCAGAAGCAATCCCTCTCCGGGAGGTGACCGGGATCGCTGTTGCCAAATTTGTCAAGCAACACCTGATTTACAGATTCGACACCCCTCATCGGATCGTATCAGATAACGGTACGCCCTTCAAAAACAAAACGATATATGCGTTGGCGGCCAAATTCCATATAGGCTGGAGGACGTCAACGGTCTACAACCTCAAGCCAACGGTCTGGCGGAAGCCTTCAACAAGACCCTCTGCAAGCTGCTTGCCAAGATAATCGGCAATCGCAAACGTGATTGGGGGGAGAAGATGCATGAAGCACTCTGGGCATACCGAACGGTCTACAAGACCCCTACGGCGTGTTCCCCCTTCTCACTGGTGTACGGAGCTGAAGCCATACTCCCCATCGAAATTGAAATGTCGTCCTACAGGGTGGCCGTCCATATTGGCCTCCTGCCTGAAGAGCGACAAGAAATTGAAAGAAGGTTGGAGGAATTGTCCGACCTAGAGGGCAAAATGTTGGAAGCGTACAAACACCTCCAATCCTACCAAGCCCGCATGACTCGTGCCTATGACAAGTTAGTCAGACCTCGTGTCTTCAAGAAAGGTGACCTTGTCATGGTCAAGCAAAGAGAAGTTATGGCAGGCAATCAAGTGGTAAACTCCAGCCAAACTAGCGCGGACCGTACGTGGTCATTGGAGTCTATGAAGGCGGGGGATACACGCTGGCAACACATACTGGCGACCGCCCCTTTCCACCACTAAATGGCAAGCATCTGAAAATATATTTTGCCCCTGAGCATGAATTCCACGGGCAGCCGCCCTCTGATCCCCTTATAGCCGAATCAGGATAGGGTTGGGCATATGCGCCCACTTCAAAAAAAGAAGGGAGGCCCAAAGTCCGGTTGGGGTGAAAACTCACAAGAGTGCCCCAAGCAAAAAATGGATAACCCCTCAACGTGGAAGCCCATAAAAGGCACGTTGGAAAAAAGCCAAGGGGGGCCAGACTTGGTGAAAACCCGAAAGGGCGCCAGCGTTGGTAAAAAAAGGGGGAAAGAAAGAAAGAAAAAAAAGAGGAAAGAAAAATTCCCTCCTTTATGAATTATGTTCTCCTTCTTGGTCAGTAAACCATCGTGGTCGACCGAGTCAAACCTTTAGCCAATAAACCCTAAAAAGGTCGGCTAAAACTCCTTCTTGGTCAGCAAACCATCGAGGTCGACCAAGTCAAACCCCTTAGCCAATGAACCCCAAAAAAAGGTCGGCTATCCTCCTTGACCAACAAACCCCCTGGGTCGGTCAAACCCCCTTTTAGCCGATAAACCCCAAAAAGGTCGGCTAAAACTCCTTCTTGGTCAGCAAACCATCGAGGTCGACCAAGTCAAACCCCTTAGCCAATAAACCCCAAAAAGGTCAGCTAAAACTCCTTCTTGGTCAGCAAACCATTGTGGTCGACCAAGTCAAACCTTTTAGCCAATAAACCCCAAATAGGTCGGCTAAGCAATGCCCCATCAGCCAGTACACCTCCATGGTAGGCTGTGCCGTCTCCGGCCCACTAATCATAATGGCGGGCTAAAACCAAACGGCGAATTCTCTAGCCAATGTTCCGCGACCTCGCTTCGGACTCCATGTTCCACAAAAAAAAAGGAAAAAAAAAAGAGGGGAGGGACTAAAAATAGAGATGTCCCAGCGGACTTGGTCACTCCCCAAAAGGAGTGCCCAAGGGTAAAAATGCCTAAAATCCAACTGAGGTGGAAACCCGAAAGGGCGCCTCAGGCAAAAATGGATGACCCCTCAACGTGAAAACCCGAAAGGGCACGTTGGAAAAAGCCAGAGGGGGCCGGCTTCTGTGAAAACCCAAAAGGGCGCAGGAGTCGGTAATGTGAAAAAAAAAAAATCATCATCATCACTTGTCAAGTCGTGTTTCGCGCGGCTAGTAAACAAAATGCTAGGCTGTGCCCCTATTCTGCTTGGTAGGTAAACCAAAACGGTAGATCAAGCTATTTCCTTTTGACCAATAAACCTCCGTGGTCGGTCAAACCCTAAACCCTTATCCAGCAAACCCCAAGAAGGTAGGCTATCCCTTGACCAATAAACCTCCATGGTCGGTCAAACCCTAAACCCTTAGCCAGCAAACCCCAAGAAGGTAGGCTATCCCGTTTGACTAACAAACCTCCGTGGTCGGTCAAACCTTAAACCCTTAGCCAGCAAACCCCAAGAAGGTAGGCTATCCCTTGACCAATAAACCTCCGTGGTCGGTCAAACCCTAAACCCTTAGCCAGCAAACCCCGGTCAAACTCTAAACCCTTAGCCAGCAAACCCCAAGAAGGTAGGCTATCCCGTTTGACCAACAAACCTCCGTGGTCGGTCAAACCCTAAACCTTTAGCCAGCAAACCCCAAGATGGTAGGCTAACCCCATACCCCCTTTTGCCAGCAAACCAAAATGGTAAGCTAACCGAAATTTCCTTAGCCAGCAAACCGCAATGGTAGGCTAAGTCCAAGTGGCAGATCCCATGGTCGATTGCCCTAGGATCCGGCCCCGGGCCCTAAAATAATAAAAAAAAGAGAGAAAAAAGGGACTAAAAATAGAGATATCCCGGTAGACTTGATCATTCCCCCAAAAAAGGGATGTTCAAGGGCAAAAGGGCTTCAAACCCGGCTGAGGTGAAAACCCGAAAGGGCGCCTCAGGCAAAAATAGGTAACCCTTCGGTGTGAAAACCCGAAAGGGCGCACCAGAAAAAGCTAGAGGGGGCCATCCCCGGTGAAAACCCGAAAGGGCGCTTGGGATGGTAATGTGAAAAAAAAAAATGAATGAAAAGAAAAAATGAAAGAATGCAATGAAACCGACCCCTCTGAGGGGAAGGAAGTGTTGGTCGAGCTAACGGGTCACACCCGTCGAACGACTAGAAATATGAAGCGGTTGTTGAGCCAAGTCCAAACAGGCCAGCCTCGACACCAAACTCTTGCATCAGATACTTGATGAATGCAAGGAATGCAAAATTCAAGCAGAAGATGCCAAGAACAAGCTTGGGAAAAGCCAATAAGGCAAATCTCTGAAAGAAGAAATACAAAAGCGGGTCGAGGAGCAAAGCCAGAAAAGGCAAGCCTTCTCGACTAAAGATCAAAATCAGGTTGCTGGACAAAGCCAAAAAGGCCAACCCCAACGCCAGAATGTTGCATTAGGTCCCGAAGAATGCGAGAAATGCAAAATTCAAGGAAGTAATGCCAAATGAATCTCAAGAAAAGTCAGAAAGACAATTCTCGAGAGCAAGGTCAAAGAATAAAGCCAAAAGAGGCAAGCATCCTGGGCCAAGAACCGAAGTCAAGTCGTCGAGCAAAGCCGAGAAAGGCCAGCCTTGGCAGAAGGGTTTTGCATCAGATCTGGAAGAATGCCAGAAATGCAAGGTTCAAGAGCAAGGTGTCAAATGAAATCCGGAGAAAAGCCAAGAAGGCAAGTCTCGAGAGCAAAGGCGAGGAGCAATGTCAAAAAGATAAGCCTCTTCGACCAAATAATAAGCCACTGAGCGAAGCCAAAAAGCAAGGCTCAGCAACCGGGCTCCGACCCAACCTTAAGCAGAGTCAGGAAGACGAGTCTCGGAAGAAGGATGCTGAAATCATATTCCTGAGTAAAGTCAAAAAGACAAGACTCGGATGAAGAAAGCCGAAATCGGCTCCGAACAAAGCCATGGAGCAGCTCTTCAATAAAACTCACCTGTAGAGTTGACCTGGTGGAGCGGGTCCATGTTACTTCCCTGAAGTGATGTGCGCTCTCCTAGGTCCGCTCGTGGGAACTCTTGAGTTGGAAAGATCTGAAAAAAAAAAATGCAAACAATAGAAGCTAATCGCTCAGCGCGAGAAGCCTGGTAAGTTTAATCGCCGGCCCAAACGACAACGACGAATCGTTGTTCAAGTAGTTGGCGACGCTACACAAATGTTGAAGCGCATTGATGTGGTTTTCAACCCAACTCCCTGCCAAGTCATTAAGACCAGGGGTAGAGTTTGAAAATCGCCACGGGACACCCGCCTTCGTCTTCGTCTCTGATGGATATCCCGTGGGGGGCATTTGTTGAACCCGAAAAAAATATCGGGATTTAAACAAACCTTGGGCGGCAAATTTGCCCGGAAAGCCACAAAAGTCCAGGAACAAGACCCGACCTCCTCCGCTTAAACACTTGAGATAAACGGGTCTGAGTCAGCGTGTCAACCTGGAACGAGCCGGAGTAAAAAATTCAAAAGGCCTGTCAACGGTAGAGATACGTACCCCGGACAGCCGAAACTCGATGTCCGGACTCGCGTTCGAGACCACGCACGACGTGGACGGGTTCGGAAAAGTCAAATGCACGTGCTCTCCGAAAATGGAGTCAAACGCACGAGAAACGGTCGAAAACGCACGTCGGGTGCACGTCAAGTGCACGTAGGTGCGCGTGTGCACGTGCGTGGTACGGCCGTCAACCAACGAACCCGTCACGGGAGGCCCACAGAGCTCTCTCCCAGAAAACACGGAGGAAATAGCCAAGGAAGAAGAGGTCCCACCCTTTATAGGGGTGGGCCAGGAGGCGCGGGCGCCCCGCCAGTTGGGGGGCCCGCCAAGCGGGGACCCCGCCGGTTCGGGGCCCGCCAGGCGGGGACCCACCGGTTCGGGGTCCCGCCGGTTAGGGGCCCGCCAGACAGGACCCCCGCCGGTCAGGGGTCTCGCCGGTTCGGGACCCGCCGGTCAGGGGCCCCGCCGATTCGGGACCCCCGCCGGTCAGGGGCCCGCCAGGCAGGACCCCCGCCGGTCCGGCCCCATTTCGGGTCCTGTGCCCGCGCACCCCCGCCGGGTCGCGCACCCCCGCCGGACCACTCGCCAAAACCCCTATAAATAGAGGGGCAGGGCCTTCATTAGCCCCGGGCTTCCAGAGGGGCGAAGCTCTCGCGCGGACCCCCGTCTGAGGGATTTTTCCTCCCCCACGCTGGCGAGATGCTCTCGCGTCTCAGCGAAACTTGAGGCCATCTGGCGCTCGAGAATTCTCTCGCGTAGATCCTCAGGAGAAGTCCCCCTCCTTTGGGAGGGAGGGGACCTGTTTGTTCTCCGCATGAAGACCCCAGCGCGGGACCCGGTTTGTGTAAAATTACACAAAGGCCCCCCTGGGGAGGAGAAGATTTGTGCATGCATGTGAAATTGCACATATGCCCCCCCGTACGCGAGCCCAAGCTTCTGTGAAAATGCACAAAGCCCCCGGGGATATAAAATTTGTGTATGTGTACATCAAAAGTACACATATACTCCTGTCAGCTAGAAATTTGCAGGAATACCCCTGCTTCTGAGAAAATTGCAGAAATATCCCCGTGAAGGATAAAATTGCAGAAATATCCCCGTGAAGGATAAAATTGCAGAAGTACCCCTGCTGCCCGGGAAATTGCAGATATGTCCTTGCGGCGTGGAAAATGGCAAAGATAGCCTGATGGTTCGCGCTTCTTGTCCAATCCGGTGGAGCGGGACCCACGTCGCTTCTATGAAGTGGCGTGCGCTCTCCTGGGTGTGACTTGAGGCCGGACTCGAGGGGAGTTCTCGGGAAATGTCACGAAATGACAGGGATGTCCCATAAAGCCAGAAAACGGCCGGGATGTCCGAGAAAGCCAGGAAGCGACAAAAATGTCCGAGAAGGCCAGAAAATGGCAGAGATGTCCGGAATAGCCAGAAATCGGCCGGGACGTCCGGAAAAGCCAGAAATTGGCCGGGACGTCCAGGAAAGCCAGAAATCGGTCGGGACCTCCGTTAAAGCCAGAAATCGGTCGGGACGTCCGGCAAAGCCAGAAATCGGCCAGGACGTCCGAAAAAGCCAGAAATCGGCCAGGACGTCTGGAAAAGCCAGAAATCACAGGCATCTGGAAAAGTCAATCAATGACGGAAATAACACACACACAGAAAAAAAGGAAGCAACACCCAAGCCCCCGGGAGTACACGCGCGAAAAAAACGCACGTGCATAGCCCACACTCGCTTGGTCTGTCTGACCCCGGAGCTCTGAGTTCCGTCTAGCGAGTGTCGGGGAAGGAAGTCTCCTACAGCCTTCGGTGGTCTGTCCTCCGCGCTCGGGCCATCCTGCGCCTTGTTCGTGCGGAGACGCCGCAGGTTGTTACATGACGCCCGGTGTTTTTTTCACTCAAGTCCTCCGTTGTCATGAAACGACATACGTAGAGGCAATGTTGTCCAACAGCGGTACAAATACCCTGTTGCGAACATTAATGATCCGACATGTTTGTAAACGCTCGACGGAGGCACAAACATCCCGTTATGAACATAGATGTAATCCCCACGCTGTGTAATGTCCAATGGAGGCACAAATACCCTGTCGTTGACGCACGTGTATGACATGTTGTATGGACGCCCAGTGGAGGTACAAACACCCCATTAAAGGCGCGGATGTAAACGTCATAAATGTAAATGGCATAAACATGCTTGAATGAAACTGTGGGAATTTATTTTTCATCTATTTCCTTTAAATTTCGGCATATGGTCTTTTAATTAACATTACGCATCGAAGGTATTCGAGTTTTGCACTCGATGTAAATGCAACACCGACTTCGGTCGGTGGGGAATGGTCCAGTACACGACCACTCCAATCGCCCTGAAAATACGAGCGCGCGCGGAAAAATAAAAATGAAATATTCGAGGGTTCCGGGTCTTTACCTGGTACCCCTCACAAAATAAATCTCTTTGTCTGTTTCCTGTAAACAGTCTGGCACGCCCCGCGTCTTAGGTCTCCCGTCGAATTCTCAGGCGGGATCCACCTAAAGGAAATCACACGCAAATATATACATAAAATATATATATATATATATATATTTCGAAGACAAGAAAATGGAAGAAAATATTCTGCGTTCCAACAGTTTCCTACCACAATCTATGACCTCTCTTATTCCTCATGCAGTTTCACTGTTCCTTATAAGCTTACGGCCCTTACATCTCCCCGTTACCCCATTAACTCTAGTTCCCATACACTTTTTAGTTCTCTTATGATTAACTAATCATCTTCGCCAGTCGCCCCTTCAATCCCCAAGAATCATTGAGTATCGTGAAAGGTTCACGCACCTCAACCCCCCTCCTTTAAAAACCTCTGGGATCCCAAGAGTCAACCCCTCCTCCTTTAGGTAAAAAAGGTGGCTACGTCCTCAGAGTTAATCGATTATGCGCTTCTGAGACCCCTCCCTAAGTACCACAAGCGGCTCACCTATGATTAATTGATTACTTGGTGAGTTAATCGATTATCAAGCTCCAAGAACTTGGGGATCGGACTCAGATCGATCTGGTCGAAATTGATCGGATTGGTCGATCCTGATCTTGGATCAGCCAATCCGGACCCATCCTGATCGAGCCAAAGGTGGCTGGTTCGGGATGTTTGGCCCTGTTGGATGCAGAAAAATTTTATGTGATTTGATTTTTTAATTTTAATTTGCTTATGAGCGTGCCAGCCTGTCTTTCAGACAGAATTTGTAGTTCGCTTGACGCAGAGAAGATTTTGTCCATTGGATGAGTGCGCCTATTGTTTATTTTAAAATATTTATTCCGCATGTTTTATTTTATATGGCGATTAGGGTTACGTGTACTGGATCCTTTCTCCATCGACCGGAATCGATGTTAATTTACATCAGATTTAATCATATTAAACCCGAACACCTTTGATAGTAAAGTCGAGGTTCACATTTTTATAGAAAACAAGAACACAGTAAATTTTTTATCGGACGAAATAGATTTTTAAAAGGGAGCATGTACTCTATTTGTGAGTTTAACATGCAATTTGAGGGACAATTGGGTATGAACCCGAGGATTTATTTGACATTTGAAGGAGTTGTGTTTTGAGCAGAGCTTCCGCATGGGTAGAGTTTTCGCACAAAGACACACACAGACATATTTGATGAACATATGATTGTATTTTTGGGTAGAGTCTCCGTATGGACAGAGTTTCCCCATAAAGTACGCACATATAAACATATATGTTGTGAATGTATGAGTATGTCTCGGGCAGAGTTTCCTTATGGAGGCTATGCACATATGAACACAAACATATTTTTACCCTCGTAGAGTCTTGCTCAACATGAGGGAAATAACATAAACATGTTTAAATGTTTATCCCCATAGAGACTAACTTGACATGGAAACATTTGAACTTGATAACATTTGATATTTAAATATTTTATGCCTAGAGAGACTAACTCAACGTGGAAAATATTTAAACATCAGAACACATGAACATGTTTAAAATATTTATATGCATGGAGACTAACTCGACATGGAAAATATTTAAACATCAAAACACATGAACACAAGATATTTTCATCTCCATGGAGACTCACTTAACATGGAGATGTAAACATATATATATATATATATATATATATATATATATATATATATATATATATATATATATATATATATGAATTTTAAACTCCCCATGGAGTCTAGCTCGAAATGGGGGAGAATTTACAAACATTTTGTAGTTGAAGGGGGACGACCTTGGCTTGCCGAGGGTGAATACCTTCACGCCGAATACGAGCAAGACTTCTCCCAAAAATCTTCCCCAACAAGTTACTTTCTTTTCAAACTTTCGATCTGCTTTTCGTCCTTCCCCTTTTTCATCGTCTCCCCTTTTGCCATTGGGCTACCGGCTACATGGGGTATTTATAGGGGTTTTCCCCCTTTTACATGGGAAGTGAGAGAGGTAACCGGGGGGAGGTCCCCTCGATTAGGGCCTTAACCGGGGGAAGGTCCTTCCCAGTAAGGAGAGTTGCTTAACTGGGGGGAGGTCCCCCCGGTCAAGGAAAAATCTTCCTTAACTGGGGGGAGGTCCCCCCGGTTAAGGAATTTTCCTTAACCGGAGGGAGGTCCCTCCGGTTAAGGGTCTCTCCCCTTTAACTGAAGGGATCCCTTCTCTCGTTGGGGGTTTCTTGACCTGGAGTGCTCCTTCCCCTGATTTTTCTATAAATATCCCCCCTCGGGCCTTACCGCAGAGTGTTTTGATGCCGTGAAGACTCCTTCATTTCTTGAAGATCTCCCGACGACAAAGTACTTGAATTTGGATTTTTGCAAGTGCTTGGTGCTTCTCCTTGCAAGTGATTTCTTTGTTGTTATAATCTTCCTCGAACCTTTGGTCTTGTTTGACCCGATGTCGTTGAATACTCTTTAAAACTTGTCTTCTTCTTCGAAGCATTGCTCTTCCCGAACTTGTACTTCGTTGAAGGAATTAATGTTAGTTTTCATAACAAGTCCTTTTCTTAACTTGAAAACGACTTGGACCCAATATTACTTAAGTAACCATTGAATCAATATAAATATCATCCGACATTCTTGTATGGATATCCATTGCAAATTTCTAGGGTCCAACAAATGCCCCCCACGGGGTACATGCTGGAATTTGAGGATGACGGCGTGTGGCCCGTGTAGATATTTGAAAATAGCCATCATACTTGCTCTGCGAAGCCTTAGCTGACGGTATGTTATTTTGGTTCATCATTTGGCTGAACTTTTTGCTGCCTTCTTTGACTTCTCTTTATTTTTATCCTTTGCCTTTTGTGCCTTCTTTCTTTTTAGGCGTTTATCATGTCTCATGGCAAGGAATTTCTATGCTGCAATGATTATGCCCAAAGTACTCGTGATGAGGTTATTTTGTCGGCTGCCTTGATGCCTGCCTTAGGGCCACCTCGTGTGACGAGGGATAATTTGAATTTGTTGGACCGTGGTCACAACACTGTTGTCGACAGATTTGTTTTAGAGTCTTCGGAGGATGGTGAAGTCAACACTTCTTTAATCAAGCGGCAAAATGGGGTGTACATATACCAATGGGACCGGAATTGTCCCTAACATTTTTCGTTGGGCAAGCACTTATTTCCCTTCATTCAGAGATTTGTTCCAGCCATATGACTGTTGATGATCCTTGTATATTAGCAGAGCCTAGCTACTTGGAGGCGGCTATCTTAGAATCTCGGGATAGCCTCCTCGGGACTTGCGCCTTCTCTTTTCCCAGTTTTCCTTTGGGCCTCGTTTTTCAAAGCCGGCTTCCTTCTGCAACTGAATTGGGCTTCTTTAGTCAGGACCATGTTTGTTATACGCAATCGCGTAGCCTTGCTCCTGCGACCTGGGATTTGAATGGTCATCACAAAGCTCCGGCCCAGACTAGCGGCCTATTATTAATGCCTTGCGATCCTCGGTATGCTGCCGATGGATATGACAAGTTTTGTCTTCTTGATAAAATTATTGATGGCACCGTGGCAAGTTGGTATGGCAAATGGTCGGTGCTACCTTCCCATATTTTCCATACTGGGGCCACATAATGGTTAATGGGCGTCTTACACCATTACGACGAACTCCCGAGTGTATCCAGAATTCAGGAAGCTATATCTGCCGCTTTGTATGATTATCCCTGTCACATAGGGCTGCTTCAGGCATTCGTGGAGCGATTTAATGCTCCTTGGAACACCTTTGGCACGGCCGAGGGTGAAACCTCCATTGATTTATGGAGTTTTCACAGAATTTCCGGCCTGCCGATATTTGGACTTCCCTACGAGGAAGTCACTCTTAATGATCTGCATTGTCACAGGAGCACCGGCTCGGGGCAATATATTCTTCCTTATAGCCTTCGATATTTGACGAAGGTATGGCGAGATTTAGTCTGTACTGGACGAGGTTTAGTCAAAATGCCTGGCTCCGTTTCTTCTATAGCACCTGGAAGGCGAAGCATGCCCACCCTTCAGCTGACTGGTTCCATTATTCTGGCGCAATGCCGCCATTAGGACCCTTGCAAAATTTTTCAGGGAAAGCTCCAGCCCTTGACGACTCCTCCTCCTCGCCTTGTTGTTGGTGGAGTCATTTTTTGTCTGACTGCGGCTATGCTCCCGATGTCCCTTTGTTGACAAAGTTGCCTCCAGAAAGTTTCACCAACGAGGCATGGGAATGTTGGGAAAAGCATCTGATTAATGTCATTAGTTGTGCAGGGCCATTAGAGTGCCTTTTTTTGATTGAGAATGCATCCACAGTTCAAGATATTTGGGATGCGGCAGATAAGGCGAGTAAGATCTGTAAAGTTGAATTTGATCAACTAGTGTCGGCGCCTTCCTTTTCTTCTAGGCCAATAGGTATTGAAGAGCCTGACTTTTTTTTTTTGCTTCTGTTTTCTTTTTCCTTTCTTGACTTCTTTCTCATATATCTATTTTGGATTTCAGCTATTCCCGTTTCTGGGACTGCTGGAGGTAGGAGCGCCAATCCATGCTTAGATGCCCCTTCTTCTTCAGGAGGGCCGATAGAGATGGAGTTATAGATTCCACCTCGTCTCGTGGTAATTTTCTTCTTGCCTCCTTTTTTTTATTCATCATCATTTCTTCATTTTCATCATTCAATTTTTTTTTTCATTCTCTTTTTTTTTTTTTGAAGTTTCTTCATCTTTTCCCTTCCTCCCTCCTTTTTTCTTTTAGGTTTTTCTACTTCAGACGGCGGTGGGACGGATGAAGATACAGATAATTCTACAGCTTTAGAAGATTTTAACCCTTTATTTGGGGATTCTCTGCCTTTTCATGGTAGAGAATATGAGGCTTCTCCTCGGAGAGCTGAAGTGTCTTTGTCTGAGGCCGGGGATGATAAGGACCCTCAGACGTTGGATAGAAATAATGAGTCGCCAATTCATGACGCCTTATTTGGAACAACGACAATGGATGATGATAATACCATCTTTTCATTTGTTGATTTAGGACTTCCAGTAGAGCAGTATCCTCCTATCACAGTTGATGCGTATGTTCCAGTGGCAGTAAGGGAATTCCCTACTGGAGGATCAGCTTCCAAAGGTACTTTCCTCTTTGCCAAAGTGTGGCCCATCTGGCTTCCTTTATATTTGTTCATCATGTTGACTTTTTCTTTGTTCAGGTGCTTCGGATTTCTTCAGGATGATTTTCTCGGAAGGATAGACCGTTTCATATCCCGCACCTGAGGCCAACTCCTCTTTCCCATTTTTGGAGAATGCGAGAAGCCCTTTTTCAGAGATGCATGCCCATTCTGCCTTTCAAGTGGGTGACACTGTTGGAGACGATTATGATTTCTAGGGTAGAGAGTATAATTCAGAGACGTCTGCTTTATTGGTGGACGTAGAGGGCTTTCATTCATGTCTGGCCGATCTTCCATCTTCATCTCATGGCTTTATGTCGAGAATTCGAACTTTCTTCGTCCCTCAGATCCCGAGACAGAAGAAAGAAACTCTTCACCGAGTGAGGAGGATGAGCAAATTTGATCTTCTTCCTTCCTCTTCTTCTTGAAGCTTGTGTTTCTCTTGCTTACTTTCTTACTAATTGTTTTTCTTTTGCTGCTGCTTTATGTATTTAGCAGGTGCTTCACCACAATTTAACAATAGCGGATCTCAGCTGGTAGAATTGGCCACCTTTCCCGAACATGGTGTGGATTGGCCGACCAGAGTTCAGCTTACTTTTCTTGAATCGCTAATTGAGAGGGTGAGAGTTGTAGTGAGGGCGGAAGATCCCTCATCTATTAAGGTTGTAAGACATGCACTGGAGCAAAATATTGCGGTTGCCTTTTATATGGGGTATTCCAAGGATCCTTGGATGATTGTGGTTGAAAAAATTTGGGACGAAGTACATCGTCTTCATGCAATCGCTGCTTGGGAACCATATAGTTGGAAGATCCAGACTTTGGAGAGCAATTTATGCTCTTTGACTAGCGATGCTGATGAATTGTACTTTCGTGCAGACGAGACACAAAAGCGTTGGAAGACATGGGAGTCAGAAGTAGCCGAAGAGAGAAATAGGTCTACAAGGCTATAGCGTGAAATTAGTGATTTGAGGTCTTCTGTAGAAAAGAAGGCCAAACAGGCTAAGGATGCACTGATGTAGGAGGCCGCCTTTTCTGAACAGTGAGCCAAGCTTCGCAAGTCCATTTCTTCTAAAGCCAATCAGATTGAGAAGCTGAAGAGGAAGAAGCCCCGTTGCCTTTGTTTTCCAGTATAATATTTGAATCATGGTTTTACTTGACATGTACATCATTGTTGTCCATTTCTATAAGTTTACAACAGAGTGTGTTGGAAGTTTGTAAATAAAGAAAGGAAGACGATTATGAAGAAGTCACTCCTACTCCTTTTTCTTTCTCTTTTCTTTCTTCTTTTTTTTGTTTTGTTTTGTTTTTTTCTTACCAGCTCCAGTGCCCTTTCGGGTTTTCACTGAAACTAGCCCCCTTTAGCTTTTTCCAATGCGCCGTTTGGGATTTTCACGTTAAGGGGTCATCCATTTTTGCTTTCGGGTTTTCACCTCAACTGGATTTTTTGACCTTTTTACCCTCAAGGATACAACGAGCTGTATACTTAAGTCTATTGGGATATCTTTATTTTTAACCCCTTTTTCTTTCTTCTTTTTTTTTTCTTGAAACCTGGTATTTGGGTTTGGGTCTTTTGGCATTTGGCTAGTTTATAGTGGTTGAAGGAATTTGAGATTGGTTTTGGATGTAGCCCACCTTCGTGGTTTGATAGCTGAAGTTTTAATTTTTAAATGGCTATAGCCTACCTTCGTGGTTTTGCTGGCTATGATTTGGATAAAGTTTTATTTGAATGTAGCCTACCTTTATGGTTTATCGGCTATGATTTGGATTTGAGCTTGGGCATAGCCTACCTTTGTGATTTGCTGGCTATGTTTTGGAATTTGATTTGAGCTAGCCTACCTTTGTGGTTTACTAGCTAAATTTTGGAATTTGATTTGGGTTAGCCTACCTTTGTAGTTTACTGGCTAAATTTTGGAATTTGATTTAGGTTAGCCTACCTTTGTGGTTTACTGACTAAGATTTGGAAATTTGATTTGGGTGTTGCAAAATGTCAGGCTTGTTGCAAGATTGGCTTTGCCGCAGCTTCCTTTCTTATTTGATTTGAGTGTTGAAAAATGTCAGGCTTGTGCTGCTTCATTCTAGCCCTGCCTTTGTTTTGCTTGATGTCAAATTGAGACTGATAATGTTTGTCTTCATCTTGGCTACTTGATTGGTGAACTAGGTTCACCATGTTTTGATCGAACATTTGTTCTGACATCACCCAAGTGTCTTTGAACCAGAGAATGTCCAAACTGATCAATTTCCCCATCTCGGATGAGTGTTTTAATCCAGTCTTGGACTTTCGGACAATCTTTGGTTGAATGTATAATCTTCGCATGATACTCACAATAGCATACATGCCTCATTTCTCTTTTGGTGATATAGGGTGATGGTGAGTGCACCGTCATTTGCCCCTCCTTCATGAGAGCATCAAATATTAACTTGGTATTCTTTTTAGGGAAGGAGCGCTGGTGAGTAGGATGCCAACCTGAATACCACCGCCTGGATAGGCCTTGACTTGAATTTGACTCCTTCGTCCCTGGTTCTGAAAAATCGGAGGCCAGAGGTGCATGAATAACATTTACTGAATGAGACATAAAATTGATCAGCTCATTCAGTGGGTGTTGGACAAGGGGTTGTGGAGGGTTCACCAGAGAGTCTCCGTAGTCAATTACCCCTTGCCTGATCATAACTTCCACGTCACTCTTGAAGTCAGTACATTCTTCGATGACATGGCTTGCTGTTTTGTGATATGGACAGTAGTTGGATAATGCGCTTGGCGGAGTAGTGAAATCTAACAATCCTGCCCGCAAGCATAGTCGAAAGAGTGTTAATGTTTCATGTCGAGGGAAAGAATATAACTTTCCCATCTCGACAAAGCTTAGGGATCCTTTAGACAACCACCTTATTGAGTCTGAATATGGTGGTATTAAAGGCAACTCCTGTGTTGTTTGTGTATGAATGGAGGTGGTTTATGGAACATAGGCTCCCTGAGGGGAAGTATCCCGGTGTTCCTCCACACTTTCTATAATTTACCGCAACTCTTGATGGCCTTGTTGTGGTCTCCTGAGTTGCTTTTTAACTCCCCGGATGACTTTCCATATTGTTCCACGCTTAGATCTTGGCAGAGAACGAGCACCGAATTTATCCTGAGGTGGGTGACATGAAGGACCAGTCTCGGAATCATTTGAATTTGTAGCAGATTCCGCCGCATGTATCACATTGGCTGAGTGCTCCGGTCGATCCCAAGAATGAGGTTGGGGAGGGTTGACCAGACCACCTTGCATGGATATGAGCCCACTTTGAATCATCTTTTGAACCTTATTCTTGAAGATGTAACAGTCCTCAATTATGTGCCCCAACATACGGTGATATGGGCAATAGTTGGGCTCATTAATCTTGCTGTCATCTGCCGGCTTCTTTGGTTTCGGCAGTGATATTAATTTATTGTTCAAGCAAAGATCGAAAAGCTTTCTGGTATGCTCCTTTCTGAAAGAATAAGGTCCTTTCATGTGATCTGCCAATGTTGGCATTGGCGCTTTTGATTTTGACTTTTTCTTTGGAGTGGCTGGTATTATCACTCATTTTCCTTCTTTGCCAGGTAAGAAATCGATAACATTGACTTCTTTCCCCATTGCATTGCGTTCTTTGGGGAGCTTGCTTTTGTGGGATGCATGAGCCATTTGATCGGCTAAGAACATCTCAATTTTTGCCACGACAGAATTCAATTGATCGAAACTTTTGATATTTGCTCCCAAGAGTTTCTCACTAATTATTGTCGCCAGGCCTCTTTGGAAAATAGTGATTGCATCTTCCTGGGCAGGAGGGTTGTCGCATTTCATGTTAAACTCTCTCCACCTTTTGATGAAGTCGAGTGCCGACTCCCATTTCTTTTGCTTAAGGGGAGCATAGTTCGGTAAGACAAACTTTTCTTTCAGCCATTTGGAAACGGCTGATGAACTTCTTTTGTAAATCAGCCCAATCAGTAACTGAATTAGGCTACAACTTTGAATACCATTGAAATGCAACACTAGTCAAGGAGGTTGCAAAATAACGGAGAAGATAGGACTTTTTGAAGGCGAGATCACCCATGGCTATTATATAATATGTCAGATGATCCTGAGGCGACCCATGTCTATCAAACTTTTATAGTTTTGGGACATTAGGGCACTTAGGTGGTAACTTCTTGCATTGATGATGTATGGGATACAGGACAGTGTATAAGTCCATAATACGAATCCCTTCACCTTGTTAAGTAAATTTATCTTCAATGATTTTTTCGATGATATGCCTTTGTATGGCCATATTTTGCATCGCCCCTGTTTGAGGGGATATAATATTGGACGGATCAGTGATCACTTGACCTGTAGCTCCAAGAAGAGGGCTACTCATAGAAGTCGTCAGACGATAAGCAGGGGCAGACCCCATCCGGATGTTGGCTTTGTTGTTGATTTTGGATAGAGACCGGCTCCATAGATTGCCGAAGGCTGGTGGTAGCTAGTTGCTTCATTTCATGCAGAAGTGTGGCCATTTCTGAGCGCCACTGCTGCATGACTTGATATTTATCATTGTCTGGAAATCCGCCTTTATAGGCAAGTCGAAAACGGGATTAGTAATTGAAGCAGGAAGCTTGCCTTCCTCATCTTGAGCAATTTCTTCCTCAAAGAAAGGGATTTGAATTCCTTCATGTTGGGGCTTGGCATGAGGAGCTTGAGTAGACGTCCCTACCTGCCCACTAGGGGGTACTTGGCGGTTTCTTCTGGCAAATTGTTTGGTATTGCGATGAGTAGCCTCAACAGGAATGTTTGGATTGGCCTCCGCAGTTTGCTCTATTGGCCTGCCGGAGTCCTTCCCAGAGGCATAACATGAAAATATCTTGAGCCTAGGTTTCTCTCCCGCCACCCAGGTGACTCGCCGTCTTTTTAACGAGCGGGTATCGGCTTTAGGAGTTGCCCCCAGCCTATCGAAGATTGAGATTTGCGTTATTCGGTCAAGGACCGACACACAGGGTTTGAATTGTTGAAAATAATTTGCTTTGACTATCCGGATATTCTCCGGGCCTTGAGGGGTATTGTTTGATTTTTTGTACACCCCTTTCCTTTTTTATTCATTGAGGTGCTTGAACTCAACATGCTGAAGGGAAGTGCATTTGGCGTCACTCCTCCTCTCAACTACCTCGGATGCATTTGCTTGAGTTTTCTTGATTTTTCGGGCCTCCTTTTTCGGGACCCAAACTTGCTTGACCTTGGCAGGTTGCTATATCTTTCGTTTGATGCCGGCTTCCACCTTGGAGTCTTTTTGTTTTCCCCGTAACCACCGCAAGAGTGAGAAGCGATTCGAGGTAGAGATTGTGGGAATATGCCTATCACAAGGAATGATAGGCTGGCCTTTATCGAGCCGTGCCCGCAAGCTTCCGACCATTACGGACTTGCTGGATCTAGAGGTGGTGGTAGATGGCTTCTTACTTTTGTGATTTTTGTATTGCCTCCGTTGTGAGGGGACAACAACTACAACTTCAGAGGAGATTACTCGAACAGAGTAATTCCAAACTTGAGTTAGGTGGGGTTTGATCCCTTTTGCCGCAACATCTTTTGAGGGCATTTTGGTGTCCCTATTGATGACAGCAGGATGAGCTCTGACATGCCCTCAGCTCCTGCTAGTCTTCTTTGTTGATTTATTGGAGGGAAGCTTCTAAGCAACACCCTCCTCTTGTTCAGCCAGGACTACCCCTAAGAAGAAAGGGGACCCGACAATGGCTGGGAAGTCTCCGAACACGATCAGAGTTGCTAGGTAGCCGAACCTGACATGATTGTTGATGACGAGTGGTCCATAAGTGACCGCCATCTTCTTCGAATGCCTTGTAGACAGAAGCTTGAACTTTTGCGATTTCGTTCGAGTACACCTTCAAGGAAAACACTATTGTTAGAATTTTCATAAGAAAAATGTATAGACCTCGACTCTTACTATGAAACGACAAGGAGGGGTTCCACCGAGCGAAGCCAGCTGTTGGATGCGAAATTTTTTTATGTGATTTGATTTTTAATTTTTATTTGCTTATAGGCGTGCCAGTCTATCTATCAGACATAATTTGTAGTCTGCTCGACGCGGAGAAGATTTTATGTCTATTAGACGAGTGCGCCTATTGTTTATTTTAAAACATTTGTTTCGCATGTTTTATTTTATCAGGCGATTAGGGTTACATGTACTGGACCCCTTCTCCATCGACCGGAATCGATGTTAATTTACATTGGATTTAATCAGATTAAACCCTAACACCCTTGATAGTAAAGTCGAGGTTCACATTTTTATAGAAAACAAGGACACGATGAATTTTTTATCAAACGGAATAGATTTTTAAAAGGGAGCATGGACTCTGTTTGTGAGTTTAACATGCAATTTGAGGGACAATTGGGTATGAACCCGAATATTTATTTGACATTTGAACGAGTTGTGTTTTGAGCAGAGCTTGCGCATGGGCAGAGTTTCCGTACAAAGACACACACAGACATATTTGATGAACATATGGTCGTATTTTTGGGCAGAGTCTCCGTATGGACAGAGTTTTCCCATAAAGTACGCACATATGAACATATATGTTGTGAATATACGAGTATGCCTTGGGCAGACTCAGCCTACCATTGTGATTTGTTGGCTAAGGAAAATATATGATTCAGCCTACCATTATGGTTTATTGGCTAAGGAAAAAATATGACTCAGCCTACCATTTTGGTTTGTTGGCCAAGGAGAATATGACTCAGCCTACCATTTTGGTTTGTTGGCTAAGGAGGATATATGACTCAACCTATCATTGAGGTTTGTTGGCTAAGGAGGATATAACTCGACCTACCATTTTGGTTTGTTGGCCATGGAGAATATGACTTAGCCTACCATTGAGGTTTGTTGGCTGAGAATATGACTCAACCTACCATTGTGGTTTGTTGGCTAAGGAGGATATATGACTCAACTTACCATTGAGGTTTGTTGGCTAAGGATGATATAACTCAGCCTGCCATTTTGGTTTATTGGCTAAGGATAATATGACTCAGCCTACCATTGAGGTTTGTTGGTTAGGGAGAATATGACTCAGCGTACCATTGTGGTTTGTTGGCTAAGGAGGATATATGACTCAACCTACCATTGAGGTTTGTTGGCTAAGGAGGATATAACTTAACCTACCATTTTGGTCTGTTGGCCAAGGAGAATATGACTCATAAATGAGATTTTTCCTTTTTTTTTTTTTTCAAATTAGCAACCCCAGTGCCCTTTCAGGTTTTCACGGAAGCTGACCCCCTTTGGCTTTTTCTAATGCGCCCTTTCGGGATTTCATGTTGAGGGGTTATCCATTTTTGCTTGAGGTGCCCTTTCAAATTTTCACCTCAGTTGGATTTCAGGCTTTTTTACCCTTGGACAATCCTTTTGGGGAACGACCAAGTCCGCCGTGACATCTTTATTTTTAGTCCCATTTTTTTTTGTATGTGTATACAGGTACATGTGCCCGACTTCAACCTTGTTTAAGTATAGGGACATCGGAGGGCGGTTGCCCTCGAAATTCCTATTCAGGGGCATAATAGAGTTTCATGCCTGTCATTTAGCGACGGGAAGGGGCGCTCGTCGGTATGTGTCGCCAGCGTGTATCCTCCTCCTTCATAGACTCCAACGACCACATATGGTCTACGCCAGTTAGGCTGGAGATTGCCGCTTGATCTGCCTGCCATGACTTCTCTTTGTTTAACCATGACAAGGTCGCCTTTCTTGAATGCACGAAACTTGACCAACTTATCATAAGCTCGAGTCATACGGGCCTAGTAAGATTAGAGATGCTTATAGGCTTCTAACCTTTTGCCTTTTAGGTTGGACAATTCCTCCAACCTTTTTTCTAATTCTTGTCGCTCCTCGGACTGGAAGCCAGTATGGACGGCTACCCTGTAGGATGACATTTCAATTTCGATGGGGAGCATGGCTTCAGCTCCGTATACCAAGGAGAAAGGGGAGCACCCAGTGGGGGTTCTATAGACCGTTCGATATGCCCAGAGTGCTTCATGCATTTTCTCCCCCAGTCGCATTTGCGATTGCCGACTATCTTGGCAAGCAACTTGTAGAGGGTTTTGTTGAAGGCTTTCTCCAGACCGTTGGCTTGAGGATTATAAACTGTCGACGTCTTTCAGTCTTTATGTGGAATTTGGTCGCCAACACATATATTATTTATTCTTGAATAGTGTACTGTTATTTGATACGATCCGGTGAGGGGTGCCAAACCTATAAATTAGGTGTTGCTTAACAAACTTAGCGACAGCTACTCCGGTCACCTCCCGTAGCGGGATTGCTTCTGCCCATCGAGAGAAATAGTCGGTGGCCGCCAGGATGAATTTGTGGCCGCCGGAGCATGGTGGGAAAGGTCCTACAATATCCATTCCCCATTCCGCAAAGGGCCATGTGGGGGCTGTTGAATGCAATTTGTTTGGAGGCTTTCTCGGCACCGAACTGAAGGCCTAGCATTGATGACACTCGCGGGCATGTCGGGAACAATCTGTGTACATGGTTAGCCAGAAGAACCCTTTTAGCTTGATATTGATCTTCATTTTATCTTCTGCCTGATGTTCACTGCACAGTCTAGAGTGGACTTCGTACATGATAACTCTGGCTTCCTTGGGGGAGAGACACTTTAAGAGGACGGACTTATCCTATTCATGGACAAGCCGGTACAATTGGTCGCATACTAGTTGGTAGGACATCGCCCGTTGCAGCAGTTGGATTCTTTTAGCTCGATTTGGGGGCAACCAATCGTTCTTTATTTTGATGATCGGATGGCGCCAGTCTTCTTCTTGTGTGGTTTCTTCTTCGAGGGTGTCAACTTCTATGATTTTCGGGTTAGATTCATCCTCCAAAATGTTGGGCATCAGCCTCCTATGCCAGACGGTTATACCCAATTCCCCTTCAGGGAGGAGCTTCAGAGTGGACGCCAATTTGGCTAAAGCATCTGCTTGAGAGTTTTTGCTTCTGGGGATGTGCCCTATTTCAAACAGATAGAATGTCTCACGGAGCTGAGCCCACTTCCCTAGCCTTCCTGACACCACAAGTTGGTTGAGGACCTTTAGAGGGTCTATGCTTGAAATGAGGTTGACTTGGTGAGCCAATAGGTAATGCCTCAACTTTTTGACGGCAAATATCAGCGCTAAACATACTCTCCATGGGGGAATATAAATACTCTGGACCTACTAGCATTCTGCTGGGATAATATAGCGGCTGTTTTTTGCCGTCCTTATTTGTCTGCGCCAAAAGCCACCCCAACGATGTTTTCATGGCCGCAATATAGAGGATGAGCGGCTTCCCTTTCATTGGGGCTCCCAACACGGGAGGCGTAAGGAGGTATTCTTTGATTTCTTCAAAGGTATCTTGGCACTCTTGATCATGGTTTGGCGCATCGGATCGAATCAGTCCGATTCGGGCGAATCAATGCGAATCAGGAGAAACCCGATTCGCCCGATTCCCATCGAATCAGACCGATTCCCATGCGAATTGGTCCGATTCTGACGAATCGTGGCGGATCAGGAAAAACCCGATTCACCCCGATTCCCCGATGCGGCGAACCTTGCTCTTGATCCCATATAAAGGGGGGTCCTTTCTTCATCAATTTGTTGAATGGAGCGCATCTACCTGAGAGATTGGAGATGAACCGCCTAATATAGGCCAGCCTCCTATGGAGCGATTTCAGCTCCGTCAAGGTTTTTGGTGGTGGCAGTTCCTTGATTTTGATGAGATCAACTTCTATCCCACGATACTTGACGATGAAGCCAAGGAATCTGCCACTCGAAGCTCCAAAGGCGCACTTCATTGGGCTCATTTTCAATTGGTGTTGGCGAAGCCTTTCAAAGACTTGGCGTAAATCGCCCAGATGGTCTCCTCTCCTTTTGGTCTTGACGATCGAAATCATCAATGTAGCATTCGACCAAGCTATGAAGCATTTCACCAAAAATCTTGGTCATGCCCCTTTGATAGGTGGCCCCAACATTTTTCAGGCCAAAGGGTATTCTCTTATAGTTAAAGTCTTAAAGATCCCTTTGGGGGACCTGAAGGCAGTATGGTCCTTGTCTTTAGCAGTTATATGGATTTGATTGTAGCCCGACGACCCTTCCATGAAGGATAATGCTTCTTGCCCGGTGGTCATATCGACTATTGTTTCGGTGATCGGGATTGGGAAGTCGTCCTTCGGGCATACTTTATTCAAGTCCCTGTAATCTATATAGATTCGGACTTGGCCATTCTTCTTTTTTGTTGGCACTATATTAGCCAACCAAGTTGGGTAGATACAGGCTCGGTGAAGTCGACTTCGAGGAATTTATCCACCTCGGAGTTCACTTTGAGCTCCAACTCGTGGCGCATGCGTCTTTGGGCCTGTTTGACTGGCTTTTCTGTGGGAAGTATCGACAACTCGTGCTCAGCCACAGAGCAATCCAAGCCTAGCATTTCCTTATATGTCCATGTGAAACAGTCTTTGAACTCCAGTAAGAGTCGATGATATGACTGTCTCTCCTAATTAAGGAGAGCGTTGATGAAGATTGGTCGGGGTTCCCCTGGTTTCTCAAGGTTGAGCTCGATCAATTCATTCGATAGCTTGCCCACCATCTTCAAGTTCGTGTGGCGCCGACTATAAATTGATGAAGTCCTTTTCGTCGTCGGAGTCGGCGACGTGGACTGCATAATATCTGAAGTCATCCTTGGCCAATGACCATAGGAGTTGTTCTTTATCTTGAGGTGCTTTCTGTGGCACCTCATTTGTGAGGACGGATTTATCCCTTGTGGCTTTGTTATGGAGGCAGGAGACTGTCCGCCAGTATGGCGGCGGTCAGACGAGGGCACAAGCCCAACGGTGTTGATCGTATAGTAGGTCTCGAAGTCTATTCTTCGATCATAGCCCAACCCTCTTGTGTCTTTTGTATAGTAGGGAGGTTGCCTCTGAAGTTGCTTTAGGTTTCATAGCTGGTGGAAATAATCCTGTTGAGAAGGATCTTGCATCTACATGATCTTCTGCTTATGACATAACTCCCTGATGCGCCAGGACATATCATCAATTTCTTGGACAGGCTCAAGGGCAATTTGAGGCGCTTGACTCCAGCCGAAGTCGTCTTTGAGGGGCCCATATGGGAACAGACCCCCCTGTAGAAGATGATCAGCTTGGACGTCTCTCCTTTTTGGAGACTCTCCTTCCTTTGATAGGTGACAATGAACGTCTTTAGTTGTTCCACCTTGTGCCCCTCCTATGGAAGGGCAGCTGTATGCATGTCGGAGGCAGGGAGATACTTTTGTCGATTGCCTCGTCGATGGCGTTTGCTTCATAGTTGATTTTTCGCCTTTCCGGGCAGCTTGGCCCAGGGTCAGTGGGCCCGACCCGGAGACCGAGTTGGTGGATCTTGAGGAGATCTTTATTAACAATGAAGAGCTCCTCCTTTCTTTCATTATGCTTTTCTTGACTCCCATCGGCATTTTGCTTTCCTTTGCTATTTGGTGTAGTCGAAGGCTCGCCAAGGGGTTCGTCGAAATATAACTGGGTGTCTGCCAAATTGCATTCATTTGGACAGAAAGGGGCTCGATCGGCGAACACTGTAAATTGTTCTCCTCCCTTAACATATTTTATGCACTGGTGGAGTGTCGAAGGGATGACCCGATTTTTGTGGCCTTCCCAGGTGGGCTTTGTAAGATGTGTTGGCATTGATGATGTAGAATACGACCTTGGTGGTGAAGTCATCCATGACTAGTTGTACTTCCACCTTCCCCAAGGCGCTTTCCAAATTCTAATTGGACCTGACGATTCTGACATCATTCACCCTCTATAGATAGGGCATAAGATATAAAGACCTGAAAATCTTAAGGGGTATTATATTGACAGATGCCCCACGGTCAACCAGAATTCGGTTGAGTTCATGCCCATTGACCTTTCCTTGCATATACAAGGGGCGGTTATGGTATAATGAGGGTAACAACATATCTTTGTTAGAGAATGTCACCTCCACCACTAGTGTCTCCAAGGCTTGAGTTTGGAGTTCGGTTACATAGGCTCCATAGACCTCTGGCTTCTGCACTATCTTGATGAGGGCCTCTCTCAACTCCTTGCTCCAAGCGATAGCTTCCCTATAGTGATATTGGCAGGTGGTGGCGGAGCCGGGGGGTCAAGGGGGGGCAATTGCCCCCCCCTTATTTTTTTTGCATAAAATTTCCCCTTATTAATTTTTTTGCATAAAATTTCTCCTTATGATGGACATGTGAAGATTTTTTTAAACTTTATTAATTGCCCCCCTTGCGTTGAGTACCCATGAACAATTATCTTATTAATTGCCCACCCTTCTAAATATTTCTGGCTCCGCCACTGTGGCAGGGAACCACTTCATATGCTCTATGATCTTGTGGTCAGCTCTGTTGAATCTCTGTTCAAAATATACATTACATATTTACAGATTTAATCCATAACATATAATAGTTTTAAAGATGACAAAATGAACAGATATCTATTTATAATCAAAACATGTCAAATACTATATTTCTCTCTCTTCTATGTCATATAATCAAATCTCTAAAGCATACTTAGTCATACAAAATATTCTTCTCAGAAATCTAAGTATAACTTCGTTTGCCTAAGAAATGTACGTAGTTCACTTCGTCATATACAAAGTTCATTTCGTCATATCTGAAGTTAGCTTCGTCATATGCGAAGTAAAACACAAAGATCTCACTTCAACTGATCATGTTGAAATCGTGTTATACGAAGTTCACTTTGTCATATGCGAAGTAAAACACGAAGATCTCACTTCGATTAGTCACGTTAAAATCGTGATATACGAAGTTCACTTCATCATACACGAAGTTCACTTTCGTCATATCCAAAGTTTACTTCGACATATATGAAGCTTACTTCATCATATCTGATGTGTCACTTCGATTAATAACATTATATCTTTATCCGATAAAATGAAGAATACGCTAATTATTTGATATCTTTTCATCATTTACATTTTTCATCATTTTCATGACATTCTTCATTTATGGTAAAAATCATGATCAAATTCTTGAATTCAACTACATCCTGAAATACGAATTTTAGTACAATTGATTAAAAATAAATCAATCTGTATTTCACTCTTATTTTTACAAAGCTCTCAAACGTAAAATATCTTATGGCTTTGTCTCATCTGTATTCTGAGCATTAGTCAAAGTCTGCGAAAAAGATCTTCTGACATCCACCACAAGAGCATCCATATTGTCTTCTGACAGATCTGCACTCACGATCTCTACCTAGTACATATTCTATAATATCTATACGTAGAACCTTTTTCTACAGAACATTAATTGCTAGTGCGTAAAAGATAGCCGTCGACATTTGAAATATCTTACAAGTACCTATGATCATATTTGTAGCTAACATATTGGACCCAGTCTAGTATATCTTGTAACTTGTATCTTTCAGGATAAAGACGGAATAACATCAATACAAAGAATTGTCTGATCAATGTGAATGTAAAAGACATGCACGCCGCCCTTAGAAGAAGACATGTACGTTGCCCTCGAAAGAAGATGTGCACGACTATTTCTCCAACGGGTAGATTCAAATAGATCAAGCTACAACTATATCTCCAACGGATAGATTCAAACATATCAAGCAACAGCTACAAAGATGAAGCCTATAAATATAAAGACAGTCAAAAGAAGCTACATATATGAGTGTGGGAGATAACAAGCTATATACAGAAAGCAAAAGAGAGATACAAGCACATACATGAGAAGAGGTAAAAAATGTGCAAGTGTGCTGCATCAAGTTTCTTCTTCATAAACATTGCATGGGCACTGCGTTGAAGCCTTGCCTGTGTATGCAGTAAAGCAGCTGTTCAATTTTGCCTTGTAAAGGTTCTCTTCTTAGACTCGGGAAGTCATTCTTCAGGCTAGAATTTCTCTATCTTATTCTTCTAGTCTAGAGTCCTCTTGAAGTTTAGTCTTTCATATAAGGAGCTTGTTAAAAGTAAGTGCACCCTTTAGAAAGGGAAGACCTACTGAGTAGGTGTGTACCCTTCTGGAAGAGGGAAGGCTAAAGTAGTCTTGGCGGTTTATTCCCCTTTGTAAAGGGAAGGCTAGTTGGAGCTAGCGGTTTATTTTTCCTCTTGTGTAGAAGGGAAGACCGGTAAATACTAGGGTGTTGTATCTTAGAAAAGATAGTGAAATCCTAAGCTTGGCTTAGGGACTGGACGTAGGACTTCTATTGGAAAGAAGGTCTGAATCAGGATAAAACTTGTGTGTCCTTTGTGGTTTGACTAACTTAACAAACGTGTGCTCTTAAGTAATAGTTAAATTAGCTTCCGCGACGAAAAACACCTATTCACCCCCTCTCTAGGTGAAAAGCTCTACTGTCATCGATCCAACGGGCTCGAGCACGAATTTGATCCAATGGCGGGACCATGTCTGCCAGGGATTCTAGCGACTGCTCGAGCTTGTCGCTTGTTTTTGCCCCTGACTGTTCATCTGACCTCTCTTTGTCTTATTCAGGTGGAGTTGGCTGACCACTCTGCTTGATAACCCTCTTATGGGAGAGCTTGCTTGTGACCTCCTTCTGCTCTTCTTCTTCTTCAGAGGGGTCGAAGACGAAGGAATTTACCCACACTTCTACTTCGGGGATGGGTTGGGGTTTTTCGCCTCGGAGGACTATGACTTTGCTATGGCTTGGTGAGTCGGGCTTCTCACTGGGAGGTAGGGTGGACTTCTTTCCTCGTCCGCGCGACCCCTTCCTCTGCCTCAACCGTAGCGTTGATAACCTGCCACGATAGTCTTGCCAGCTAGAGGTTGTAAGCTCGCGGGCGGCCGTATCGACACCATATTGCAAGAGAAGTTCTTCAACATATCTTCCAACTTCTCGATGGTGATTTCGTCATCCTTGTAGAAAATGACCAATTCTTCAGGCAGAGGCAGTTTCTCGCCTTCCTATGCCTACTGGTGCATTTGACGAAGTCAACTTTTAAGTCTGATCTTGCGTTCCATCTCTTCCGAAGGGATGTATTTATCGAGAGGAACGCCCTTGGTAGGCCTAGACGGAACATATTCCTCTAGCTCATCGATGAGCTTTTGCAATTTCTGGAGTGGGGTCATCTTCAGTAGAGCCTCTATTGTCGTGGGGTCGCCTGCCAGCGCTGCATAACTTCATATTTAGCGTCATCTGACATTGCCTGAAAAGCGGCCCTAGTTGGCGGTACGAAGAACAACTCAGGTCGTCCTTCATCAACCGGGAGGTGTTTGTCCTCGGGATGGAGGTTTGCAACCTCGTCTTCGTCCGCTCCTTCACGGTCATCTCGGATTTGGCTCGGGAGTCGCTCGTGGCCATGTTCAGGTGGTGGCTCTATGGCCAGCCCCTAATTTGATGGTCCAGCCTAACCACTGTGCTGTCCTTGGAGAGGTCTTCTGACAACACTCTTGGTATAGCAGTGGACTACATCACCTCCACGACCCGGTTCATCTACCAGCATTCGCAGGGACGTCGGCTGGCTCGGTCAAGTCCCTACCGGAGGCATAATAGGTGAAGATCTTCATCCCTCCATCTCCTTCATGAGTTCGCAACACCCTTCGCTTCTTTGGCTTTTATGTGCTTATGCGAAATGCTACCCCCAGTCGATCGAAAACTGAGGTGCTCAGTCTTTCGTAAACCAAGAATCGTGGTGCGGAAGCTTCATGGCAACTTCTGTCTTCCTCTAGGATGGGTTCTGCTTGAGAGGAGACGAAGTTGGGCTTCCGATATATGCCCATTCTCTTCTGTCCGCGAGGATGAAGGGGTTCAGGGTTCTGAACTTTTTCTGGCTCAGAATGTGATTTCTTCGGGTTTTGTGCGGGTGTCTGCTCTCCCTTCTTTTATCTGACGAGCCTCCTCGGTGACCCACATCTGTCTCATTTTGCGAAACTGATGTGCTGTCGAGCTACTTGCTTGCTCGGGTCAGGATCCTTTCTGGGAGACCCGTTTGTTTTGTCGCATCCCCTGGAGGGGAGCGAATTGGTTGGAGGTGGATATGGTGGGGATGCATTTGTCCCTTGGCAGGATCGGCTCACCTCTATCGAGCCGGATGTGCACATCTCCGACGAGAACAGTCTTGCCGAAGTTGGAAACGACCGCCTTGGGCTTATTACCCTTGCGGCCCAGGCACTGCCCCATTTTTGTAGGGACTGCGACACAGGAAATAGTATTCACCGAGAAAACTCGGCCTTGACTTGGGTCGGGCTTGATGCCCCCAGCAGCTGCTAGCTTTGGTGCTGCCGTCGGCATTATCTTGACGGCGGGCACCACCCTCAAGAAGTAGGGGGAGCTTACAACAACATGGAAGTCGCCAAACACCACAAGGGTGGTGAGGTAGCCGCATCTGGCGTGATTAGCGACGACGAGTGGACCATATGTGAGCGCTGCCATTTGATCTGTTTGGGATGCTTGCAGGTGGAAATGGGCTTTTCACGTTGGCTTTAGCTCCTTTTGCTCCTGTATAGATGTCAACTGTTATAGAGTCCATAGTGGTATAAGGTCTTTTTACGTATGAATGAAAGGCAAGAAATGTCCTACTAGGCGTGTCACATTTTAGAACGAACACACGGGGGAATATACGCACACACACGCACGCACCGCATTGCGTCATCTTGCACGTGGCGCGGTGGGTTTTTTATGTGTATATATGACTTTTTTTTATATGTATGGGGTGCCAGACTGTTTTGAGAAAACAAACAAAATTCAATATTTCATGGGGTGCATAGGGTTAAATGCCCCAAGCACTCAAATGTTTATGGAAGTATATGTATATATTCCGCGCGCGTCCGTTTTATCAGGCGATTAGGGTGATCGTGTACCAGACCTTTCCCCACTGACCGAAGTCGGTGTTTTATTTTCATCGAGTTAAACTCGAACACCTTTGATATGATATGTTTGTTAAAAGACTTTTGCCAACTATGGGGTTAGAAATGATATTTAGACATCCATATGTTGCATCTGCAAATATCTTTATCGCATTTGCATTTATATTTCATGGCACACTTGTACAACCATTTAAGTGTTACCAAGAACATACGAGAAATATGCCTTCTACATGTGTATTTATTTTACAAACATAGAAGGACTTATTTACAAAAGGGTATGGCCGTGCTTAAGACCTGCACGACTTTCTCGGACAATAACAAGCCTTCTTAAAGTCTTTCTCCGGACTTCAACCAACAGAAGAAGGTTCCGAATTTTGGACCAGATCCGATCTTCTGAGCTCTCTCCTTGAAGTCTTTCTCTTCAAGTCTTCTCTTTTTCTCCTTTTTTCTGTCCTCTTCTTTTTGTAAGTCCTCCCTTCCACATGACCCTTGGCCTCCTATTTATAGAGGTTTTGGGGACCAAGGGAAGGCCCCCGGGCATGTTTGGCCACCTGTGGGGGTCTTGGCATGAAAACCCCACTGTGGGGGGTGAGGGTGGGGTGTGGCGCAGAAACCCCCCCGTGGGGGGGGGGGTGCGCTTTGCACAGAAACCCCCCTCGGGGGGTGTGCTTTGGGCAGAAACCCCTCGTGTGGGTGCTTTGCGCAGAAACCCCCTGTTGGGGGGGGGGGGTGCGCTGTGCAGACACCCCTCGTGGGGGGTGCTTTGGCGTAGATCCGTCCCTCTTCTGGGCCGTTGCCATGAAGTGGGGCCCGTGAGGGAAATCTCTCCACTTAGAGTCTATTTGATGCCTGTTCGTCGCTATCTTCTGGTTGTAGGGGTCGTTTTGTTGACCTGGACGTTGATACGGTGCGTGTATTACGACCGTCTTCGACAAGAATTAAGTTACCTTGCACGACAGAGGTTGTATATCTCAACATGTCACGCCATAAACATTATATTTAAAATCCATCCCGAATTAAATTGGAATAAATATTCTCGACCCGTTTATCTTAGGCGTTCGAAATAAACAGACCGGAGATTTTTTGGGACTTTGCAATTTTCCGGGTGGATTTGTGCCCGAACTTTGTCCGAACTCGAAAATCTCCCCCCCCCCACCCACAACATGTTTCTACCAAACCCCCGGGTTAAGAAAACTCCCTGCCAAAGTGCAAAAACACTTTAACCATCCTTTCTCCCCTTCACACCCAACTTTAACCCTTGCCAAGCTGGCTAAAGGGTCAGACTACCCACTGTGTTTATCGATTAACACAGAAACCCCCTCGGGGGGTGGCTTTGGGCAGAAACCCCCTGTTGGGGGGGGGGGGGGGTGCGCTGTGCAGACACCCCTCGTGGGGGTGCTTTGGTGTAGATCGTCCCTCTTCTGAGCCGTTGCCACGAAGTGGGGCCGTGGGGGAAATCTCTCCACTTAGAGTCTATTTGATGCCGTTCGTCGCTATCTTCTGGTTGTAGGTCGTTTTGTTGACCTGGACGTTGATACGGTGCGTGTATTACGACCGTCTTTGACAAGAATTAAGTTGACCTGCACGACAGAGGTTGTATATCTCAACATGTCACGCCATAAAACATTATATTTAAAATCCATCCCGAATTAAATTGGAATAAATATTCTCGAACCCGTTTATCTTAGGCGTTCGAAATAAACAGACCCGGAGATTTTTTCGGGACTTCGCAATTTTCCGGGTGGATTTGTTGCCCCGAACTTTGTCCGAACTCGAAAATCTCCCCCCCCACACAACCATGTTTCTACCAAACCTCCCCGGTTAAGAAAACACTTTAACCATCCTTTTCTCCCCCTTCAACCCAACTTTTAACCCTTGCCAAAGCTGGCTAGTAGCTAAGGGTCAGACTACCCACTGTGTTTATCGATTAACAGGCCCCTCTCTAGAGGCTAAGTATCAAAGGTTACTCCCTATTGTTAATCAATCAACGAGCCCAAGTCTAGCGGGTGGTAATCGATTAGCGCCCAGTTCAGCCGAGAGCTCAGTCATTCCAGCCCACTTTAGCATCTTGTCCCACATCATGTAGTCTCTCCATCAGTTTCCTGCAGTAAACTACTTAGAAATGTACCCAAAAAAGTGCATGTAGGCTGGACCCTTCTTTTCCTACTTGCAGGCATAGATGCCTTGTGCTGTATAATCTTTCCAAAAAATAATCTTAAAGTACTGCTGTATTATTGGATTCATGATTATTTTAATTCTTAATCTTATGTGCTACCACTCGGGGGTAAAGTTGGGATTTTCTTTCTCATCTCTTCTGTTACTGTGATAAATTAAATTTAAGGGATTGCCAGCTAGGGAAGGTCCTAGAGAAACTTTCGGCCAGAAAAGGGAATTTGAATAAACTTCTAACCTGTAGGAGTGCTATATGATTTCTCATGCCTAGTTCTATTCAAAGGTAGCAAACAAGCATGGTTCACTGGAGTGGCAAATCCAGATCAAGATGACCTTATTAAATTGGCAAAGGACCATAGATTGCGGAATCGACCTATCCAGATTGGGATCAACCGATTTCGTATCAGATCATCCTAGGGCAATTTGATTCCAGGGGGGAGCCCTCTGGATCAAAGAAATTCCAGCCAGATCGGCCAGAACCGGGTTGGATCAGGCTGGATCAGCCTGGATCAGTCCAATCCACTGGCTGATCTAGCTTATCTGAGCCATCAATCAAATTTAAAATATTTTAATCCCCCTTGCATAGAGCCATGTGTCCACCCACCTTTTGCCCTTTCACTTTCCCATGCACTCTCCCCTTACCCGTTTCCCCTTTTGATGCTTGGGAAGTGGGGGCGGGAGAAGGTGGGGGTGTGCATCCCCATCTTTGCTCTCCCCACCCTCTTTAATATCCTTCCCTCATCACCACCCCCTCTTTAATGTGCCCCCACCCCTTTTCCCTTTCCCACATTGGAAATAAATGGTTAAAAAGGGGAGGGGGGGGGATTAAAGAAGTGGGTATTAAAGAGGGAGGGGAGCATTAAAAGTGTAAAAGGAAAAAAAGGGGGGTCGGGAAAATTAGAAGAAGAAAAGGTCATGTGTTTTCACCGCCTTTTATTTCCATTTTTTTTCATTTTCTTGATTTTTAATGATTTTTGATGACTTTTCCAAAAAAATTCCAGCGGATTGGCCGATCTGGATCAGATCAGATTTGGCCCAGGGCATCCCTGGGCCAGTACGATTTTTTTTTTCCTTGCAAAAGTCTCATGGATAAAAGGGAGATTATAAGCATACGGAAAGAGAAATCCAATGTACAAAGGGTTAAAATGCTTGATTCCTCTGGAGACCCCTAAATGGAAAATATTAATTTGAAAAATGGGAAAAAAGACACTCATGCAAAATAAGATCCAACAGAATGGAGAGGACCCGGTTGGGTCGATCGGTTAGAACTCTTGCTTAAAAGCAGGAGGTCCCGAGTTCGATTCTAGGGGGGGCTTACCTGATTTACATATAATCCTCGAGGTGTGTGAATCCGGGGTTTTTCCGGTCAAGTGGGGTAAGGGCAATACGGGTATACGGAAAGTAGGAGCTGCCAAGTCCTAACCTTGGAGTTCACGAACACCAATCCTTGAGCCCACAAAGCCACACGGGGCGGGATTTCCTCGTTATCAAAAAAAGATCCAACAGAATGGTATAACAGAAATGAGGGATTTGATATCCACTTGAAACATCCCTAAAGGAAGCTGAAAAAATCATCTTGATGAAGATAATTGTTTTTCACTTGTCCTTCACACTGTTGGCTTGTCCTAACTTACATGCTTGTCCCAAGTCCCAACTTTCTGCCAAAACTTCTATTTATGGTCAGAGGAGGATGGGAGATGTACTTTTTGTTTATTCACATTTATTTTCTTTTGCCTGATTTTTGCTGTGTTCCACATGAAAAAAACTTCTAATCAGGAATTCAATATTCAGGTGAAATGGTCTGGTGTTAGAACACAACACTCCACCACTCCATTTGTTGATGAAATGTTCGACAGACTACGAGATACACTGAATGAATATGAAGTTATCATTAGTCGGTGGCCGGAGTACATCTTTGTCCTGGAAAATGTATGTGATGCTGGATCATTATTGCATCTTCCTTTACGTTCTGCAATTAAAACTTGAATAAATGATTGATGAATTTGTTGCCTCCAAAATGTGCAGGCTCTTGCAGATATCGAGAAGGCTGTTATAGAAACTCTGGAGAAGCAATATGCAGATGTGCTAGCTCCATTGAAAGACGGCATCACCACAAAAAAGTTCGGTCTTAAATATGTTCAGAAGCTAGCGAAGCGTAATTCTGTAGCACCTTACAATGTGCCTGAAGAGGTGTTCTATCATTTCTTTTTCATCAGGTTCCTTGTTAATTAACAGGTTTTCTGATAACTTTGTTCTGTTTTCCAGTTAGGAATTCTGCTAAATACCATGAAGAGGCTGCTTGATGTGTTGCGTCCGAGGATAGAGGCCCAATTAAAATCCTGGGGTTCTTGTATACCAGATGGTGGAAATGTGGTTCCAGGAGAACGCCTCAGTGAGGTAACTGTTCTATTGAGAGCCAAGTTCAGGAACTACCTGCAGGCGGTTGTGGAGAAACTTGCTGAGAATGTGAGTACAGGGGATGTCTGTCTTGGTGGTTGGCCTATTTTATGTTTCCCAAAGATACACACTGATCAACAGTTAATTAGTAAAAGTAAATTTTAAATTAGGTGTAATCCTTGTCCTAAGGCATATTTGTCCACTTATAGGGTACATTGTTATGTAATCAACTGGTTTATATAGCTGGCTTTCTGTTTTTAGACTAAATAAAATTTTATCTTGCAGACTCGAGTGCAGAGTTCCACTAAACTGAAAAAGATCATCCAAGACTCGAAGGGCACTGTGATGGAGTCTGATATTCGGACTAGGATGCAGCCTCTGAAAGAGCAGCTCATTGCGACAATCAACCATCTTCATTCTCTAATGGAGGCTCATGTATTCATAACAATATGTCGAGGCCTTTGGGAACGGATGGGGCAGGTACCATTTTCTTCCATTCTGTTTTGTACCATGTGATATCTTGGTCAAATGGTATTTCTCTCATTGATGTTTTGGTTACAGGATGTGCTTAGCTTCCTAGAGAACAGGAAAGAGAACAGATCATGGTACAAGGGGTCACGTGTGACTGTGACTGTAAGCACTTAGAGAGAGAATTTATCCGATTGATGTGATGCTTTTGATACCAGACTTCTCTTACGCAATGCTTAAAGGTATTTACATGTTTCATGTGAACTTGTATATGCAGGTATTAGACGATACATTTGCATCACAAATGCAGCAGCTACTTGGTAATTCTCTACAAGAAAAAAAGGACCTGGAGCCACCTAGATCCATTATGGAAGTGCGTTCGGTGCTCTGTAGGGATGCCTCGAACCACAAGGAGTCAACTTTTTACTATTAATTAAGCCCATTTACTGCTGAGAAGTAGGGAGGGAGATGGAACAAGAGCTGCAGAATGTTTCATCATTTTGAGCAACATATACTCAAGAAGTGCATGAAACTGGAACATGGCATTCATCACGGTGTTACGCAGTTTGAAAATGCAGCAGCAAGGAAAGAAACATGCAAAGGCCGAAAGTAACGGATCTGGCAAAGGGTTGTGGTGGGGGTGTTGGTCACAGAATTTGTAAGTTAACTGGGATCTGTCGTTCCAATGTATAGTCATGTTGTGTAGTCTTTTATAACTTTTTCCACCTGGAAAATAGAGGTCCTTATCATAGGGAGGCTTTTACTGTTCGGGTCGCCTACTTACAAAAGTTCTTTTTGCTCCTGTATTTAGCATATTACCATCATAATAGAGATGTGCCGAATTTGTAGATATTATTTAATGAATTGATAAAAAGTTAAAGCTTGTAGTGATGTCCTTTAGTATCATTTTCATCTATCGATTTCAGGGCCGTTTGGCGGGCTCTTGTTTCTGAGGCTGTCGTCCATGTGCCGTAAATGACGATTTTGGGTGGTATGTCTGATCTTTGGAATGTTGAAAACTCTTTTTTTTTAACGGTTATGTTTGGAGGTGAAGAAATCGAACACCCACACCAAAACCCCCATCTCATGTATCCCCTACAAAGCATGTCTCGATCCGAGCAAGCCACAACCTCACTTTGACGCCACCAATTTTCAAGCAATTTCTACAACATGTTAATCTTGCTCCATGGTGTGTGGGGCTCTATTGGTTGGTTTGCCTATTGTAGAATAATCGTGTTTAGGTTTGCTTGATCTTGTGTTGTTTTCTCCTTGCTGGTATTCCCTCTATGTTCTCTGTGTTGCTTTTTATTTTTTGTCAAATTTTCCAATGGGTTTTTTATTTGAATAGTAAATTGTACTCCTCTTATTGTCGAAAGAAAACATTGAACATCCGTATGAGCAGACTTTCTGGTATTTGATCTCACATGGGTGTTTAGTTAGACATTGTGGAGTCTGATGATATCCATCACAAAATGCAAAATGTGGTTGTAAAAAATGTAAATAAGAGGGGAGGGGATACCCAACAACCACTTACCTTATATATGTTAAGAAGAGAAATGCTTATTGCCCTCTAAGGAAGGAAATAAATGTGATGTGGATTGTCTTTCAAATAATCCTATTATTTGAAGAAAAAAAAAGAGATAAAAGACTTATCAAGTTTTCAACCAATATGATTGTGTCGAGTGCAATTCACATCACTTTTATTACTCTCCTTGGAGGGTAATAAGCATTCCTCTGGGAAGAATTAGAATTGAGGTGACATCGTATCCTGTCTAGATAAAGAACCCCCTTGTCACGTACATGGAAAAGTGGAGTGGGTAGTTGTAATTGGTCAAATCAATCAGAGCAAATATTATAGGGAATAAGATTAAATCATTGGATAATATTGAAATAATATAAATAACCAACTTAGAATTTTTATTAATATCAAAGTTTAATTTCTATTACAACTGTTAATTTTAGGGCCGAACATAGGAACATAGACACCAAGATAACTGTACTACAAGGCTGACACCACTATAGGATTTCCAATAGACAATTTCTTGTATCAAGTGAAAGATATGGATGTGGCCATTCAATCACATGAATCAACAATCATATCAAATATTCAATAAAAAAATAAATTATCTGGCTCAATCAAGCATATCATATTAGTGCAATGTCATGTCACAAGTCAATTACTCTTGTGATTATGAGCACTTCGGGTGCTCCTCTCAATACTAGATAGACCCCTTAATTTGCACAGACATTGGGGTTGGTGAACCGAATATCTATTTAGTTTTCAGATAATTCAACATATCATATTATGGCCAAACAAATTTCAATAATAAGCTCGTTAATGTATGAATATAGAAGACATGATTTCAAGATTTGGACGAATATGAAAGGTGTGCAGAATTACCTAAAGCAGTAATCTAGAAGGGGGGTTGAATAGATTACTACCTAATAAAATAAATAACCTTCTTTTCGAGATTATGACTGACTTTAAGAAGATTTAAACTGATATGGATCAAATTTAAACTTCGATGTGTTAAGAAATTAGCAGTATGACAAATTGTGTGAACAAGTGATCGTGCCTAGCATACATCTAACGTAAGATCATGCAAACCACAAGACACGAGTATTTAAGGTGGTTCAGACTACACAACTCGTGTATCCTACGTCCACCGTCCACACACACACACAGAAAAACTACTTATCTAGCAAGTTCAACCCAGCAACAACACACACACGGTGTCTGAGACAAACACGCTCTCAGATCCATCACACACACGTGGGTTGAGCACAAGGAACGCTCAAGCCAAAAACACACGCACATATAACAGAAGATGAGATAAAGGAAGAGTTCAGCGTTGAAGAACAAATCCAAAGGTTGAACTCTTCAGAGTGTTCGTCCAGAAGAACTCCAAGCTCCACGTCGATGAAGATCAGATGATGACGAAGCTTGAGGTTTGAGGACGAATCAACTTCAACTCCTCGTACGAGATGGATCTCCCTTGAATAGACTGGAGACTTGAAGCAGAGGAGCAGAAAACCTTCTTGATCTTGTTCTTGCTTAGGGTTTTTGTGTGGAGGCTTCTTGCCATGAAAATATGTCCATATGATCTATATATAGTAGTGTTCAAGTCTTGAGAATCGTGAGAGAAGAGAACACCCTAACATAGATCACATGTCGGTCACATGTTGTGACTTAACATACGGCTATCGACAGATGCCTTCTGGTTGTCGACAGCTACTGCATCAATCCTAGCTTCAGAACCATGTTTCTGGCTGGGAGGCTATCGACAGGCGACCTCTGGCTGTTGACAGGCTGGACTGATCTGTCGACAGATGAACCTTGTCTGTCGACAACTACTGATCTTTCTTGTTTCCAGTAGCTTGTCTGCTCATTGTCTTCACTTGCTGTCGACATATAGCTTCAGGCCTGTCGATAGATGAGTACTTGTTGTGTTTCTCCAGTTCTTTTGTGCTTGAGTTTTGCTTCTTGTCTTGTACCTTCATTCTCACCTACATAAAAGACACTTCAAGTAAGATATCATGAAGGCATATATGGTCATAGAGTTATTTCATTTGATCATGTCTTCTCAACATCAATTATGTCATTATCAAAAATATTTAAGCATTCAAACATCAAGTCAATCATTATACAAATCATAACCCAACATTCTCCCCCTTTTTGATGATGACAAAAACACAATTGATGTTCTCCCCCTTTTTGACAACATTCAAAAAGACAATTCATGCACGAAGGGATAGAAGAAAGTAATTGATAGAAGGTAACTGTGATTTCATTGATAGAAGGTGAAGGGCACACAGTACAAAGTCATCCATTACATTACAAAAACAAAAGGGAAAGAGAAAGATAACATGATTAACATCCCATGACCCCAAACTGGCAAAAGAACTACACCCTAGACACTCTAAACATCGTCATTCCCAGGAGGAGTGGGATGACGAAGACCATGAAGATCAGTAGAGAGTTGGGTAGTCTGCTGCTGAAGCTGGGCTTGAGTATCCGCAAGTGCATCAAATCTGGCATTAAAGTGTTGGGTCAATTGAGCCAACTGATCTGCTATAAATTCCCGGATGTCTTGTGGAGCAGCCTGTGGAAGTTGTTCAGCAAGAAGACCTTCATCACCACCTTGAACATCAATTGGTTCGGATGTGAGTCTGCTTCACTTTCCTCATCATCTTCAATACCTTCCTCTGTTTCCGGATCTTGTCCCTTGAGAGTCGGGTGACTCTCCCATCAACAATCTTGTAGCCCATCCGATGGGCAGTGGTGATATCATATGCATTCTGGGTTTGAGGGTGACGAGCTCACCCAGAGTGAATTGTATGCCAATGAAGGACAGAAGAGAGGTGATTGGACATGCATAAGGCATTGACCTCTTTGGATTTTGGAAACATTGCTTGATGAGGTCAAGCATGAGATTGGCAGGTTGATTTGTTGGTCCTTGAGGAAGAAGTGGAACAGGGTCTTGTGGACTTCGGTCACAAGTTCCTGACTTCCATCCTTTGGAGCAATGAGGGTAGTGAAAATGTGGTGAATCATGCGGTGGAGTATCCGCAAGTGCATCAAATCTGGCATTAAAGTGTTGGGTCAATTGAGCCAACTGATCTGCTATAAATTCCCAGATGTCTTGTGGAGCAGCCTGTGGAAGTTGTTCAACAAGAAGACTTTCATCACCACCTTGAACATCAATTGGTTCCGGATGTGAGTCTGCTTCACTTTCCTCATCATCTTCAGTACCTTCCTCTGCTTCCGGCTCTTGTCCCTTGAGAGTCCAGGTGACTCTCCCATCAACCATCTTGTAGCCCATCCGATGGGCAGTGGTGATATCATATGCATTCCGGGTTTTGAGGGTGACAAGCTCACCCAGAGTGAATTGTATGCCAATGAAGGACAGAAGAGAGGTGATTGGACAGGCATAAGGCATTGACCTCTTTGGATTTTGGAAACATTGCTTGATGAGGTCAAGCATGAGATTGGGCAGGTTGATCTGTTGGTCCTTGAGGAAGAAGTGGAACTGGGTCTTGTGGACTTCGGTCACAAGTTCCTGACTTCCATCCTTTGGAGTAATGAGGGTAGTGAAAATGTGGTGAATCATGCGGTGGAGTGGGGGGAAGGTATTTGCATTGAGTTTCACAAACTCTTTGGTGGAATCATATGGTTGTAGGGTGATGAGTGTGAAATACTCCGAGGCATTAAGATGGGTGACAAGAATGTCAGCCCCGGAGTTGGGAATCTGTAAGGCACAGCTGAAAAGATTAGTAGTGACTTGGAAAGTTATACCTTTGACACTGGTGTAGAGTTTCTCATCCACTGTCATCCTCATGTTGTTGAAGAACTCTGTCACAGTAGTCGGGGAGTACTGCTTCTGGGACTTGAGGAATGTGGTCCAGCCCTGGGTGGCGAAGAGGGTCTCCAGGCTCTCGAACATGTCTTCCAACGAAGCAAAGTTCGCATACCGTGGTTGGACGAACTTCATGAAGACTCCTCGGACCCTGGTGAGCTGAAACTTCTGGGGAATGATGAGTTCTGGCATGCGATCTGCCCGGTGCTTGCTCTGTTGGAGCCCGAGAGCTGTCTCCGGCGTTCGGTGAAGTGTGGCGCTGACGAGAAGCAAGGACCTTCCTCCGGGTAGCCATGGGAGATCTGAGGCAAAGGGAGGAGACGCACAGGAACCAGGAGGAGACAGAAAGAAGAAAGGGAAGGAACATAGGGAAGGGTTGTGAGATTGAGATTGTGGAGAGGAAAGGGTTGGGGTTTGGAAAAACGGGAAGAAAGCACCTCTTGAGGGAAGGTGAGGGGGTGAAGGGTCATGGGCTGGCCTTTAGGGCTATTTAGGAAACCTTTGAAATAGAAGGGGCCCACAATAACCGGACAGAATGTGAACCGGTTGGAGTTCTGGACGGTTCAGATTTCCATCTGTCGATAGGCACATTGCATTGTCAGCAGATGCTGTGCAGAAATGTGCCAGAATAGGAATTTGACAGAAACAAGTGGAGAATGAGTGTTCAAATTGAATTTTAAGGATGAGAACTGGTATACACCCATTACAAGGTGTCATACACACTAGTATTAAGACATTTCAATTTATACAATGGTCGTGAGATAATATTCTAGGAATCTAAAGTTGTAGCATGTAGAAGACACTTCACAAAAACATATGTGGATAAGATAACCCATTGAATAAAGTCATTGAAGAATTACTTATTTCTTAGTGGTATGATATTCAGTTGATGATTGAAATTAATATTCAAATGGGCATTTGACAAGAAACAAAAATTGGATCTTGATTAAAGATCATGGAGGCTTCACTCTATTTCTATTTTTTTTATTTTTTTTGAATGATTTTTTATGTTGATGTGGGGTAAGTGGTAATCAAGTGCACATTCACCTTTTGACATGAAGGTAGACATTTGTGATGTCGTACCCCCAATTACTCAGTGGAAGTAACCATCATACCATTTTGCAGAGGTGACAATTGTACTTTTTGACGCGAAGATAGACATTTGTGATGCCCATGTCCCCGGTTACTTAGTATGTGACCTATCATTGCTCTGCCTTTGCCCCCTTTTTTTTTAATTTTCAAGAATTTAGAAATAGGTAGCTTTTCTCCCCTTTTATAATTGAGAAATCAAGTTCAAAAAATTGTGTAAAGTCAAAATCCGATGGAGAACATTAAATTCACTAAACTTCTTACTTGTCAAAACAATTCAGAAATATGAGCATCCACAAGGAAGTTATTCAATTGAGAGTTGTGTTAAGGCCATTAGATTTGTTCAATGTGTTCTAGATGATACAACCTAGAATCATACACAGAATATTATTTCAAAATCATCGTGATCAAGTCAATGTCTTTGTTACTATATGAGTATGAAAGGTTGTAATTAAGTATAAAGGCCCAATTCTCCCCTTTAAGAAGAATAATGAACAAACTCATAGAAGATGTGAACAATGGAGAAGAATTCACAGAACAAGAGTCATCTGTCGAGAGCTGAAAGGTGGCTGTCGACAGCTACTGTGAAACAGCAAGAATTCAGTTCTGGAAGAGATGATCTGTCGACAGCTAGCTTCATGGCTATCGACAACTGCAAAAAAAATAGATATACGGCTTTGGATTGAGGGACATGAGGATCATGTGAATGGGATATGATGACAAGATGATTATGAAAATGGTGTCCCTCAATCATCTCACTCAAAAACACTTTGACTTACTCCCCCATAATGTGTGCATGTGGTAAAACAACATTCAAGCAATTCAAGCATGTTCATGGCTACCAATTTGCACAGAATTAGTACAAACATGATATTCAATGAATTTTGCATAGACCAAGTTCCCTTCTCAGTGTTGTGAATCTATCTTCTCCCAAGGGTTTAGTGAAAATGTCAGCCAATTATTTTTCAGTTGGAATAAAATTTAGTTCAAGGTTTTTATTGGCAACTTCATCTCTCAGAAAGTGGTGTCTTATCTCAATGTGTTTAGTTCTAGAATGTTGAATTGGGTTCTTTGAAAGATTGATAGCACTAGTGTTGTCACATAAGATAGGTGTGCATCCAATGTCAATGTTGTAATCACACAGTTGACTCTTGATCTACAACACTTGAGCTGCACAACTCCCTGCAGCAACATATTCTGCCTCTGTAGTAGAGAGTGCAATTGAGTGTTGCTTCTTAGATGCCCACGAAACCATGCAACCCCCTAGAAATTGGCAATACCCACTAGTGCTTTTCCTATCAATTTTACAACCAGCATAATCAGTATTAGAATATGAGATCAAATCAAAACTGCTACCAGCTGGATACCACAAACCCAAATCATATGTTCCTGAGAGATATCTAAAGATCCTTTTAACTGCAATCAAATGGCTTTCCCTTGGACTAGATTGATATCTAGCACATAGGCAAACACTAAACTGTATATCTGGTCTACTTGCAGTAAGATAAAGGAGAGAGCCAATCATACCTCTGTATTGTTTTGAATCTACCATTTTACCTTTTTCATCACTTTCCAGTTTTACACTTGTGCTCATTGGTGTAGATGCTGGTTTGGCTTGTTCGAACTGAAATCTTTTCAATAGCTCTTTGACATATTTTTCTTGATTGATGAATAAGCCATCTTCATATTGCTTGATCTTTAAGCCAAGAAAGAATTGTAGTTCCCCCATTATACTCATCTCAAATTCACTGTGCATATGTTTTGAAAACTCTTCACACATTGAGGGGTTAGTGGAACGAAAAATAATGTCATCTACATAAACTTGAACAACAATTATGTGATTGTGAACACATTTAGTAAAGAGAGTTTGGTCCACCTTACCCATGGAGTAGTTTTTACTAACCAAAAAGTTGCTCAAACGGTCGTACCAAGCTCTTGGTGCCTGTTTCAAACCATAGAGAGCCTTGTGCAATTTATAAACATGGTTAGGTTTGTCATGAGCTTCAAATCCAGGTGGCTGAGATACATAAACCTCTTCCTTAATGTAACCATTTAAGAAAGCAGTTTTGACATCCATTTGAAATAGTTTGAATTTGTTAGAACATGCATATGCTAACAAGATTCTAACTGCCTCAAGCCTAGCTACTGGTGTAAAGGATTCTTCAAAGTCTACCCCAAATTCTTGATTATACCCTTTTGCAACCAATCTAGCTTTGTTTCTTACCACTTTTCCCTCTTCATTTATCTTATTTCTAAACACCCATCTTGTTCCAATTATTGAGATTTCAGAGGTCCTAGAAACTAAGCTCCAAACATTATTCCTTTGAAATTGGCCAAGTTCTTCATGCATGACATCTATCCAAGAATTTTCTTTTAGAGCTTCTTCAATGTTTTTAGGTTCCACTTGAGAAATGAATGCTAAATGATCATGTTAAACAATGTTTCTAAAGTGAGACCTAGTATGAACTCTATCATTCACATTTCCAATGACATTCTCAAGTGGGTGATCTTTTGAGTACCTGACATTTCTTATTGTGGACTGATCCTGTTGATTTTGTTCTTGAGGATGTTGTTCTTGTGGATGTTGTTCCTGAGGATGTAGCTTTTGAGGATGTTGTTCTTGAGGAATTGGATCATTTTGTTGGTCTTCTTCAGGTCTATCGACAGCCTCTTTTTGGTCTGTCAATAGATGCTTCTTAGCTTGTTCTTCCAGTATGATTCCTTCTTCATCATCATACATGTAAGCATTTAAATTGTTAGTTTTTGCTTGAGACTCATTGAAGACAACATGTGGAGTCTCTTCCACAGTCTTGTTTTTATTATTAAACACTCTATAGGCTCTGGAGTGTTCAGAGTATCCTAGCAAAATACCTGGATCACGTTTGGATTCAAATTTATCTAAATCAACTTTGTCATTATTGTGAATAAAGACTTTGGAGCCATAGATTCTGAAATACCCAATGCTGGGTTTCTTACCTTTCAAGAGCTCATATGGGGTTTTCTTCATCACAGGTCTTACCATGGCTCTATTCAAGATGTAGCATGATGTGTTCACAGCTTCTGCCCAAAAACTCCTTGAGAGTTGACTTTCAACCAGAAGTGTGCGAGCCATTTCCACCAAGGTTTTGCTCTTTCTCTCCACTACTCCATTTTGTTCGGGAGTCCTTGGAGATGAAAATTTGTGATCTATACCTTGGTTCATGCAGAAGTCAGAAAATAAATTATTGTCAAACTCTCCCCCATGATTAGTACAGATTAAGCATATTTTGTTTATGTTCCCATGCTCAATTTTGTTAAAGAACTCTTCAAAGTTTTTCAGAACTTCATTTCTATGAGCAAAAAATTTAACCCAAGTGAACCTAGAGAAATCATCTACAATGACAAACCCAAAATGTTTACCATTGAGACTAAGTGTTCTTGTAGGTCCAAAAAGGTCCATGTGCAACAGTTCAAAAGGTTTTGAAGTGACTATCGGTGCATTAGATTTGAAAGACTTTCTGGTTTGTTTTCCCTGTACACAAGCATCACAAAAGCTCACATTTTTATTAAAATGAATTTCAGGAAGTCCACTTACCAGTTTCATTCTCATGATCTTGTTCAGAATATTGTAGCTTGCATGGCCTAGCCTACGATGCCATAAAGACAGTTCATCCTGTCTATTTGCAACAAGACACAAATTTTTATTTTCTGGTTCATCTAGATCAACTAGATAGATGTTATTGACTCTTTTTTTCAGAAAATTTGACACTTCCTAAAATTTTATCAATAATTTGGCATGCATCTGAATAAAAAATAACTTTATGGCCTTTATCATACAATTGACTATTGCTCAAAAAATTGTGATTAAGACCATCAACCAAAAGCACATTTTCTATAGAGTTAGAGGCATTCTTACCTACCTTATCTGTGCCAATTATTTGGCCCTTATTGTTACCTCCAAACACGACTTGACCTCCATCTTTTTCAACCAGTAGACATGATTTTTCTTTATCGCCCGCCATGTGCCTTGAGCAGCCACTATCCAAGTACCACTTGTTTTGATTTTGGGCTGTTAGACATTCCTGCATAGATAGATCAGAAAAGAGGTTTTGGTACCCAAATTACTTTGGGTCCCATTCTTTCAATCATACCAGAAAGTAAATACTTTGGAATCCACAATTATTTGCATTTCAACATGTTCAATTTATTCCAGCATTGTTGTTCAGTGTGGCCAAGTTTCTTGCAACAGTTGCATGATGGAGTTTGAGTTTTTGTAGTTCTTTTACTGTTGTATTGAACTTGTGAATATTTTTGTCCTTTTTGTTGCTTGGTTGGCTTGGCTTTTTCAACAAATTTCCAGGCCTGTCGACAGTTCAATTTCTGTCTTGAATGCCTGTCGACAGGTGCCATTGCTTGTTGACCAGTTGAAATCTTTTGTTTATTTTTCAATTCTTTGTTTTTAGCTTGAACTTGTTTACTTGTACTTGGACTGACTGAACAAATGATGTGATCAATTTTTCTCCAAGTTTCTTTTGATTTTCAGTTTGAAATCCAAGCCTATGTCTTGTTATGTTTGACTTGACTCTAAAACAACATCAAGATTTTCTTTTCCTTTTACAAATATGACAGATCTTCATTTTTTCCTTTTAGTTCTTTGAACTTCTTCCATCTTTTTTGAATCTCTTGATTCTCATTCTGAAGAGTTTCAACATATTTGTTTAGAATTTGTTTTTCTTTTTTATTTCTTGAAGTTTTTCTTTCATGCAATCCATTTCAACATAGTGACTTTTCTTTTCAATTTTTAGTGACTCTATCTCTTTGGTTAGGATTGAAATTTGTTCATCATTGCTTGTGCTATGAACAAGAGTGGTGATTTTCTTTTTCAGTGCTTTGTTTTCAGATTTGTATTCACAAAAATTTTCAAATAGCAAGGTATAAGCTTCTTCCCATTCTTCAACAGTGTAGCTTTCAAAGGAAAAATTTACTTCATTGGAGTCTTCACTCCTTGCCATCAAGTACTAAATTTCCTCATCACTAGAACTGTCTTGAACATCTTCATCTTCATCCTCATCACTCTAGGTTGCCATCATGGCCCTGGGTTTCTTGTATGTAGACTTATCTTTTTCAGCTTCTTTTTGAGCTCTGGGCATTCACCTCTCATGTGCCCCTGTCTCTTGCACTCATAGCAAACAATCATGTCAGGTTTTTTGTTTGTATCGAATTTATTTGAAAAATCTCTTTTTGGAGGAGTTTTGAAATTACCTGACCCTTTCTTTTTGAACTTAAGGAATTTCTTGAATTGTCTAGTGAGCATAGCCATCTCATCATTCTCACTTTCACTAGATGTTTCAATTTCATCATTTTCTTGTTGAATCTCTTTCTTGGAACTTGAAGAGGCTTTGTTATAGGATTTCAATGCAATGGATTTTATGGGATTGACCTCAAATTCTTTTCTTTTTAGATTTATTTCATACGTCATCAGGGATCCTATCAATTCATCCAATTTCATTGTGGACAGGTCTTTAGAGTCCTCAATGACAATGGCCTTAGTATGCCAAGAGAATGGAAGAGACCGAAGTTTCTTCCTTACTAAGTCACTCTCACTATACTCTTTCTTAAGACCTTTCAAACCATCGATTATAATCATGAATCTAGCAAACATGTCTGAAATTGTTTCTTCATTTTTTATCTTAAACATTTCATATTCAGACACAAGCATGCTAGCCTTAGTTTCCCTTACCTCGGATGTACCTTCATATATCAGCTCCAATTTGTCCCACATTTCCTTTGCAGACATGCATGTGGAGACTCTTGAGTATTCCTTCGGATGCACAACACATTGCATCATGTTCAACGTGCTCCAGTTCAAGGTTCCCCTGTGTATATGTTCCCTTGTCCAAGTGTCTTCATTAGCGGGCAACTCATAGGGTCCCTTGCTTACTATTTTCCACAGCTCATAGTCTTGAGCTCTCAGAAACACCTATATGCAGTTTTTCCAGTAAGTATAGTCAATCCCATCAAAGAAGGGAGGCCTAGACACTGAATGTCCTTCAGCCATAAAACCTTTGTTAGTTTCCATTGAACAAAATCTCTTTTTATCGTTAGATCAAGTTATTAAAGCTGTAAAATTAGAGAAACAACGCTTTGATACCAATTGAAAGGTGTGCGGAATTACCTAAAGCAGTAATCTAGAAGGGGGTTGGATTAAATTTAAACTTCGATGTGTGTGTAGGGTGTGCTTAGGAAATTAGCAGTATGACAAGTGTGTGAACAAGTGATCGTGCCTAGCATACATCTAATGTAAGATCATGCAAACCACAGGACACGGGGATTTAAGGTGGTTCGAACTACACAACTCGTGTATCCTACGTCCACCGTCCACACACACACAAGGAAAAACTACTTATCTAGCAAGTTCAACCCAACAACAACACACACACGGTGTCTGAGACAAACACGCTCTCAAAACCACCACACACATGTGGGTTGAGCACAAGGAACACTCAAACCAACAACACACGCACATATAACAGAAGATGAGATAAAGGAAGAGTTAAGAGTTGAAGAACAAATCCAAAGGTTGTACTCTTTAGGGTGTTCGTCTAGAAGAACACCAAGCTCCACGTCGATGAAGATCAGATGATGACGAAGCATGAGGTTTGAGGACGAATCGGCTTCAACTCCTCGTACGAGATGGATCTCCCTTGAACAGACTGGAGACTTGAAGCAGAGGAGCAGGAAACCTTCTTGATCTTGTTCTTTGCTTAGGGTTTTTGTGTGGAGGCTTCTTGCCATGAAAATATGTCCATATAATCTATATATCGTAGTGTTCAAGTCTTGAGAATCGTGAGAGAAGAGAACACCCTAACATAGATCACATGTCGGTCACATGTTGTGACTTAACATACGGCTGTCGACAGATGCCCTCTGGCTGTCGACAGCTACTGCATCAATCTTGGCTTCCAGAACCATGTTTCTGGCTGGGAGGCTGGGCTGTCGACAGGCGAGCTTTTGTTGTCGACAGGCTGGACTAATCTGTTGACAGATGAACCTTGTCTGTCGACAACTACTGATCTTTCTTGTTTTTCCAGTAGCTTGTCTGCTCACTGTCTTCACTGGCTGTCGACATATAGCTTCAGGCCTGTCGACAGCTGAGTACTTGCTGTGTTTTTTCAGTTCTTTTGTGCTTGAGTTTTGCTTCTTGTCTTGTACCTTCATTCTCACCTACATAAAAGACACTTCAAGTAAGATATCATGAAGGCATATATGGTCATAGAGTTATTTCCTTTGATCATGTCTTCTCAACATCAATTATGTCATTAGCAAAAACATTTAAGCATTCAAACATCAAGTCAATCATTATACAAATCATAACCCAACATTCTCCCCCTTTTTGATGATGACAAAAACCCAATTGATGTTCTCCCCCTTTTTGACAACATTCAAAAAGACAATTCATTCACGAATGGATAGAAGAAAGTAATTGATAGAAGGTAACTGTGATTTCATTGATAGAAGGTGAAGGGCACACAGTACAAAGTCATCCATTACATTGCAAAAACAAAAGGGAAAGAGAAAGATAACATGACTAACATCCCATGACCCCAAACTAGCAAAAGAACTACACCCTAGACACTCTAAACATCGTCATTCCCAGGAGGAGTGGGATGACGAAGACCATGAAGATCAGTAGAGAGTTGGGTAATCTGCTGCTGAAGCTGGGCTTGAGTATCCGCAAGTGCATCAAATCTAGCATTAAAGTGCTGGGTCAATTGAGCCAACTGATCTGCTATAAATTCCCGGATGTCTTGCAGAGCAGCCTGTGGAACTTGTTCAGCAAGAAGACCTTCATCACCACCTTGAACATCCATTGGTTCCGAATGTGAGTCTGCTTCACTTTTCTCATCATCTTCAGCACTTCCTCTGCTTCCGGCTCTTGTCCCTTGAGAGTCCGGGTGACTCTCCATCAACCATCTTGTAGCCCATCCAATGGGCAGTGGTGATATCATATGCATTCCGGGTTTTGAGGGTGACAAGCTCACCTAGAGTGAATTGTATGTCAATGAAGGACATAAGGGAGGTGATTGGACATGCATAAGGCATTTACCTCTTTGGATTTTGGAAACATTGCTTGATGAGGTCAAGCATGAGATTGGGCAGGTTGATCTGCTGGTCCTTGAGGAAGAAGTGGAACAGGGTCTTGTGGACTTCGGTCACAAGTTCCCGACTTCTATCCTTTGGAGCAATGAGGGTAGTGAAAATGTGGTGAATCATGCAGTGGAGTGGGGGGAAGGTATTTGCATTGAGTTTCACAAACTCTTTGGTGGAATCATATGGTTGTAGGGTGTTGAGTGTCGACAGATGAACCTTGTCTGTCGACAGCTACTGATCTTTCTTGTTTTCCAGTAGCTTGTCTGCTCACTGTCTTCACTGACTGTCGACATATAGCTTCAGGCCTGTCGACAGCTGAGTACTTGTTGTGTTTTTCCAGTTCTTTTGTGCTTGAGTTTTGCTTCTTGTCTTGTACCTTCATTCTCACCTACATAAAGGACACTTCAAGTAAGATATCATGAAGGCATATATGGTCATAGAGTTATTTCATTTGATCATGTCTTCTCAACATCAATTATGTCATTATCAAAAACATTTAAGCATTCAAACATCAAGTCAATCATTATACAAATCATAACCCAATAGAATATTCTAACATGACAGAGACATTAGACATTTGGACTTGATGCAAATCCATAGGTAGACGTATCTACACAGTCAGACATACTATTGGCAGAGGAAACTAAGATGTGCGCTATTGGTCGGCCCATTTTTTGTCGCATGTACGATACAAGTGCATTAATCGAATTAGGATAGATCTCATGTATAGGCCGGTTGAAACACATCGTAAGAGTCTGACATATTTCCATGAGTGTGTTTCGAATTTTTATAGTGTAACCAGCTCAGTGGCTGTATGGGAATCTGTGGTCAGTAGAGTCATATGGAGGTCTTAATTAAGTCGTTTCAGTCCGACAGGAGAAATACCCGACAAATGGTCCGAACAACATCAAGGGATGTTCGTAGTAACATAAGGTGTGGATCATTCTCCTTCGGGGAGGCATGATTTTGATGAAGATGAAAAAAAATATGTAACATAATATCACGTCCTTTCTATTAAAGCATAAAATGAAGCTATCACATGGAATAAAACAAGAACACACTATTGAGCATGGATTATTCATGTGAGACAAAGATGGCATGGATTCTATCAAGTGAGAATAACATGTTAGAAATGAAATTATAAAGGATCATGCTTTTATTTCAAGTAATTAATCATTAAATTCTATTTCAGTTTTTATGCAACTTTTGGACTTAATTAACCGCTTAAGAGCATGTTAAATCCTGATATGACCAATTTTAAGAGAAAATCACAGTTCTGCTGGGCACAGTCTAGTCATGCCAAACAATTTAGGCGTGACTATAAGGGCACTAGCAAAGCTTGGCATGACAAGTATGTCACTGTCGTGCCAGGTGGTCATGGCGCGACTGTAGTCGTTCCAAGTCACTTAGATGCAACTACAGTAGCAACCCAAAGTTTGGGATTAACCAATATGCAAACACAAAAAACTTGATAAAAAGAGTCAACAAAAAAAGGGAAAATATCATGAAGCATTTTAAAACATACTTCTGAATCTACAGTAAAGACTAATGAACATGACGTTAAGGGATTTACATATTTAGGGTTGGTTACATGATCATGCATGCACATGAGAATAGGTTTTAATATGGGAAATATATGTGACACAGTAAATATAAATTGGGGAAAACATGAAGTACATGATCTAGACATGACAATGATCCTACAACAATGTTTAACCGACAAGAGATCAAGGGGTTCTCATGATTTGAGGGGATTTATGAATCAAATAAGAGTGGAATGCATCTTCGATTCAGAAATACAAGCAATAGGATCAATATAATTTGGGGATTTTGAGATGAACATGATCTAAATATGATTGACAACCTATAGACAAGTTGATTTAAGTTTTTTCCCTAGATCACCTGCATTCTTAGCTTGTTTTAATGAAAGGATGAAGAACAATGAACGCCGATTAAGAACACTAATAGATCGTGGAAGAAGATGTTGTTCTACATGTTCTCCCATGCTCCTCAACACCTCAACCGCCTCTGGTATGCTCAACAACCTTCAGAGCAATGCTAGGGTCATCTATGAGGGGTTTTGGGTTGTATTTAAAGGTTTAGGATTTGCTAGGATCTATTAGCTCTTTCTGAGGCCTTTTGATTGCGAGTTGGATAGTTTTTCTCCTCCTTAAATTCTAATTTTCAATGTGGTTTATGGACAAAAACCATTTAATACTCATTTAGGCAATACAATGGTATATTTCCCAACTTTGGGTTGCCAAAAATCAGAACTAAAATTGAGAAATTACCAAACTGGACAACAGTCAGCCAACATAGAAATTTCGGTTGATCAATGCTCTTTAGTTGACCAAAGAACAAATGTCGATCGATGAAAAATGGTTTGGCTCAGCAAGTCAATTATGAAAGGAGAATTGATTCTCTGATCTTACAAGAATTGATGCTTTAATTGACGGAGTCGATTTCCTATTATGGGAATCAGTTCTCTCCATAATACTCGATTTTTTCTTATTTTAAGTATATAGGAGCCGATTGTCATGTTTAGAGTTTAGGGTTTAAGAGTGTGAGAATCGATTTCACTAAGGGAGCCGATTCTCATGTTTTAAAAGGCATGAGAGTTGATTCTCTTCAAGGAATCAATTCTCATGTTCATTTTACCCTTTTTTGTTTTATTCTAACTCTATTTAATATTTGTATTTTAATTTTAAATGATATTTTCTCTATTATTCTTGGCCCATTAATAAGTTTTCATTTGTTGCTTATTTTTCATTCATTTTTTTAAATTCTTTAAAATCTAGGTTCTTACGCCTCCCTCAATTAAAAGAATTTGGTCCTTAAAAACACGGTGTTTATTAAAATGAGGGTTCTATCATATCTGGGAATAGTTCTAGGTAATTCATCTTGATGGTCACTTATGATTCCTAAGTGGCTTCTACTACTCCATGTCTGCTCCATTGAACCTTCACCATTAGAATGACTCGATTTCTTAATTGATGTAGTTTACGATTGTAATACCCCAAGATATAAGACGATAAATAAGAAACGGTCGAGAAAATGTAATGCAATTTGTGGGTAGATAAAGAAATTAAGCAAATCCGGATCTATCTAAGCCCTGACTGAAAATATGCTAAAGGAAACTTTTATTGGTAAAGAATATTGCTAATGATAAATAATAATGATATTGTTAAATGATACTACTAAAGGTAAATGATAAGAGTAAGGGATACTACTAAAGGTAAGTATATTGGTAAAGCAAGAGGATAATGATATAGATATATCCCTGTTCACACTAAACCCAAAATTAAATAAGAAGAAAAAGTATAAACGCAAATAGGAAGGGCATATCTACAATTATAAAAATATAGGGTTATATTGCGATTATCAACTTTTTTGGGGACCCCAACGAAAGATCTATAGGACCCCATAGACTCAGCTAGATTTCCGATCGGAGGTCATTTGGGGCTCAGATGGCCAAACTATGAGACATGGGTATACCTCTAAAATTTGAAACTTGGGGGTTAAAATGCAAATGATAAAAAATGTAAGGAGTTAAATGAAAAACTCTTGGCATCTTGGAGATTCCCCTGGCATCTTGGAGATTCCTCTAAAATCTCTTGAAATGCCCTGGAAGGGGACACTTGTCCCCCTCCGGGTGAAACCCTGGAACCAAAAGCCAAGATTTCACCACCTAGAGGGGGACACATGTGCCCATCTTATGGCCCAAGAGGGGGCACCCCCCCTTCCCTTCCTCCCCTATTTAAACCCCTCCTCTCCTCCATTCCATTTCATCTCCTCCAAGTGCAAGATCAAGCTAGAAGAAAAAGAGAAAAGAGAAGAGAAGGAGTGCCTGTTCTCAGAGTTCTGCCGATAGGTAGGTTCTTTTAAGTTAGTTCTAGATCCCTAGTGAGTGAAAGTGCTGCTGGTGTGTTCTTCTATTCTCTCGTTACGTCAGAGTGCTATCGGTTTGATTTCTCAGAGTCTCTCGCTACGTCGAAATGCTGCTGATTCATTTTCTCGGAATCCCTCTCTATGCCGGAGTTCCGCCAGCTTGTTTCTTCGGGATCCTCCGTTATGCTGGAAGTCTACCGGTTTGTTCTCTTGAAGCCCTTCTCTATGTCAGAACTTTGCTGGTATGTTCTCTCGAAGCCCTTCTCTATCTCAGAACTCTATCGGTTTGTTTTATCGAAACCCTTCTTTATACTGGAACTCTACCAGTTTGATTTCTTGGGATTTCCCTCCATACCGGAATGCTGTCAGTTTGATTTATCAAGATCCCTCTCTACGCTGAAATGCTGTCAGTTTAACTTCTCAAGATTTCTCTCTCTACGTCGAAATAATGCCAATTTAATTTTTCCCGCAATCCCTCTTTATACCGAAATGCCTCTAGTTGATTCTCAGAATCCCACCGTATACCAAAGTATTACGAAACTATCGTACTAATTCTCATATTACTGTGAATTCTCCGGGTCGATGCATGTACTAGTCAAATTTGTCAAAATGTGATTGAATTTCTATCTTTATCGAGATTACTACTAGAAGAATCTTTTGTTCCTTTTATTGATTTTGGTTACTGTTAGGTCATCGATTCAATAGCTTAATAACAATTTAAGTGACGAAAATGATGACTTTTATTGCGGATTCTGAGTTTTCAACTCACTACATTGAGATTATAAACCCAAAAGTGAAATTTATGTCGGTTAGGTGGCTAATGGTCTAGTCCCGGGAAGATCCCGAATACTCTTAGTGCCCAGTAGTACCATATGAAGAGTGATGACTTAGTGTTTGGCATACACCATAAGTGAAGTGTTTATATTATTTTGCTGACAATTCCAAAATTCGTGAAAAGTGATTAATAATATGGCTCTTTCTAATGTTCTTCTAACTGCGTGATCGTTATGGAAGTGTTCAGTGGTAAATTTGGCGTTCAGCTCGCCAAAAGAAGTGATTGTGTTCTTTATTTAAGTTTCTCGTTCATGTGCTTTTCATTTAAAAAATGAGAGATCTGCAAATAGTTGTGTTAATTCTTTTTATTCTGTGATATATGAACTCTTGAGTTGCTCTAATTTCTCATTTTCTCGATATGCTATTCTAAATCTCCTTTTTGTCTGTTATACTTACTAGTGATTGTGATTAACTTAAAAGAGTCTATGAGCAAGTTTTGCTCATTCCTACCTTTTCAACATTTTTCAGGTGACCATCAAGTTTGATCTTAGCAGGCAGGGTTGTGTGCCAAAGTGACCTCTTCTTATTGTAATAAAGTTTAGATAGTCATATCGGGTTTAGTATGTTCCAGATGTCCTAGTGAGTTTTGTTTAATAGTTTTTCATGTATCTCAGAATTCTCAAGTGTTATGTCAATATATATTGTAATAAATGCTTCGTTAGTTATCGTTTGTCTGTTACGTCTCGATAATTTCTCTGCTATTGCGGCGTGACAGATTTAGTGGTATCAGAGTCAGGTTTTTGGAGCCTTATGGTCTTAGGATTGTTAGACTCCAACAATCAATAACTAACCTGTGAGGTGGGTAGGAAAAAACGAAGATTGAGATATTGGTTATATAAGATGCAATTTCATTTAACTAAAGGTTATGTGTAATAATGTGTTGGTGTCTTCAGCACAAATGGCTGACCTATAATGAGAGTGGGATTAGGAGTTAGAATGGGGGAATGTAAAAGTTATGCATTTTTGTCTAACCTGTAATGATAGCGGGACTAGGGGTTAGAATGGAGGCATGTATACATGATATAATGAAAGCATGATGTAATAATGTATGTAATGGTTAGCTACTTGTGTAATCTCTTGATGTAATAATTGATCTAACTATGATTAGTTTCTAATTTCATTTAACTAAAGGTTATGTGTAATAATGTGTGGTGTCTTCAGCACAAATGGCTGACCTATAATGAGAGTGGGATTAGGAGTTAGAATGGTGGAATGTAAAAGTTATGCATTTTTGTCTAACCTGTAATGATAGCGGGACTAGGGGTTAGAATGGAGGCATGTATACATGATATAATGAAAGCATGATGTAATAATGTATGAGGTTAGCTACTTGTGTAAGCTCTTGATGTAATAATTGATCTAACTATGATTAGTTTCTAATTTTGGACTCAGATATAAATTACCAATGGAAGGAGAAAATGCCCCATGGAAGGACCTTCAATATATGATTCAAGGGGTAACAACAACACTTGGTATAGTTGCACAACAGGGAAATAACCAAAATAACGGAGAGATATACCAGAATTTTAGAAGCATGAATCCTCCAAGGTATGCCGACAATCCAAACCCAAAGGTGGTAGAGAACTGGATAATGAAAATAGAGAGAAATTTTAAGGTAACTCAATGCCCTAAAGAGGATAAAGTTAGGCTAGCCACCTTTCAATTAGAAAAAGATGCAAGGACCTGGTGGGAGGCCATTGAGGCCATTTTGGCTGAAAGACGCATTACTTGGGCTGAATTCGTGGAGCTTTTCAATAATCAGTATTTCTCAGAGGAGATTAGAAAGAAAAAAGGTTATGGAATTTATTAACCTGAAATAGATGAGTTTGACAGTAACAGAGTATGAAGTTCAATTTGCTAGACTATCTAGATACACGCTACATCTGGTTGCTACCAAAAAGTTGAAAGCCAAAAGATTTCTGAATGGACTAAAGCCTAGTTCTTTTTCTTGTTCTTTTGGATTTGTTACTACACAACTTGTCCTAATCTCCCCCTTTTACTTGTTTGTTCGTTTGTCTTTCTTGCAAGGTAACCAAGCAATTAAAGTCTTCTTCACCGGCCGGCCGGTTGGAAAAGTAAGAGTCAACCCACATCACAACTCTCGCGATCTTTGAGTGAAGGTAAGTAACTCATCCTTCACTCTTTCCTTTGGTACCCACGTGTACCTGGCGATCACAGTCCATCGATAGTGCACACATGCACTCTTTCCCTCCCTATATTTTCTTTTCTTTATCCATCCATATTATTTAAAAAATATTTATTTTTAATTATTTCTTTGTGGCGTTTTAAAGTGCGTCCACAAAATGCTCCAGCAGTTTTTATGCAGCTAATGATTAATATATTCGGACCTTATCTGGACTAGTTTGTAGTGGTGATCGTTGATGATATTTTGATATATTCTAAGAATAAGGAAGAGCATGAGTCTCATTTAAGGATTACCTTACAAACATTAAGAGAACATAAGTTATATGTCAAGCTAAGAAAGTGTGAGTTCTGGTTAGAAAAGGTAGCCTTTTTGGGACATGTTATCTCCAAGGAAGGTATTTCTGTGGATCCTTCAAAAATTAAGGCTATTCAAAAGTGGGGGAGACCCACTACTATCACAGAGATTAGAAGTTTCTTGGGTAGGCTAGCTATTATCGAAGATTTGTAAAGGATTTTGCTAGAATAGTTGTACCTTTAACCAGATTAACCAAGAAGGGGGTTCCGTTTGTTTGGGATGAAAAATGTGAAGCTAGTTTCCAAAAATTGAAAGAATGTCTGACTTCAGCTCCTATACTCACACTACCTATTGAAGGAAAAGATTATGAAATTTACACCGATGCTTCAAATGTGGGCTTAGGTTGTCTATTGGTGCAAGAAGGAATGGTTATTGCATATGCTTCCAGGCAATTGAAGACTCATGAAAAGAATTATCTAGTACATGATCTAGAATTGGCTACAATAATATTTACACTACAGATTTGGAGACATTATTTGTACAGAACCCAATTCATAGTGCACTGTGACCATAAAATTTTGAAATTTTTGTTGTCTCAAAAGGAATTGAACATGAAACAGAGAAGGTGGCTGGAATATATTAAAGATTTTGAATTCTCAATCCATTATCAACTGGAAAAGGAAATATAGTAGCCGATGCTCTAAGTAGAAATCCAGTAGGACAATTATCATGTATGATTTGTGGTGAATTATTGGAACAATTTTCAACACTAAATTTAAATGTGGACACTCCAGAAGAACATATTATGATTGCTAGCCTAAGGGTCCAATCAAATATTTGAAAGGAAATCAAATAACAACAAGATAATGATTCAACAATGGTGGAAATCAAGGAACAATTGCATAGTAGGCCTAAATTTCACATGGACAATGAGGGAGGGCTTATGTCCCAAGAGAGAGTATGTGTGCCAGATCATCAGGAAATTAAGAGAAAAATACTAGAGGAAGCCCACAGGACCCGTTATACAATTCATCCAAGAGCAATAGAGATGTATCAAGATTTGAACAAGACTTATTGGTAGAACAATATGACAAGAGAAATAGCTGAATATGTTTCCAAATGTCTAACTTGCTAAAAGTAAAGGCAGAACATTAGGTACCTGTTGGGAAATTAAGACCTTTAGAAATATAGGAATGGAAATGGGATAGTATTGGTATGGATTTTATTACAAGATTACCAAAAACCAGAAGTGGTCATGATGGCATCTAGGTGGTTATAGATCGTTTGACCAAGGCAGCCCACTTCTTACCCATATAGATAAAATGGTCTGTAAATATTCTGACATCATTATATATAAAGGAGATTGTTAGACTGCATGGAATTTCAATAAATATTATTTCAGACAAAGATTCTAGATTCACATCACATTTCTGGTTGGACTACAATCAGCCTTGGGAACAAAGTTGAATTTTAGCATGACATTTCATCCTCAAACTGATGGACAATAGAAAGGATTAATCAGGTTATTGAAGATATATGTAGAGCATGCGTTCTATATTTTGGTGGAGACTCTGAAGAACATTTACCACTGATGAAATTTTCCTATAATAATAGCTATCAATCCACCATTCAGATGGCACCATTTGAAGCCCTATATGGCAGAAATTGTAGATCTCCCATATGTTGGAAAGAAAATGGTGAAAAACAAATGGTTGGGCCAGAAATAGTCTAGAAGACAACTGATACTATCCAGATAATCAGACAAAGGATGAAAGCAGCCCAAGACGGAAAAAAAAGTTATGTAGATCGAAGAAGAAGAGAGTTGGAATTTCAAGTTGGAGACCATGTGTTCTGAAAAGTATCACCAAGAAGAGAGGTTTGGGATTAAAGGAAAACTTAGCCCCCAGTTCATTGAACCTTTCGAGATCTTGGAAAGAATTGGGGAAGTTAGCTACAAACTAGCCTTGCCCCTCAGCTTGCAGGAGTACATGACGTCTTCCACATTTTGATGCTTTGGAAATATGTTTATGATCCATCCCATATTATTCAATTCGAAGATCTGGACTTCAAAAAGATTTGACCTATGAAGAACAACCTACCAAGATCTTGAATCGCAAGATACAACAACTGAGGAACAAAAGCATACCCATAGTAAAAGTCCAATGGAGCAAAAGAGGACAAGATGAAGCTACTTGGGAACCAGAAAAACCATAAGAAAGAAGTATCCAGAACTGTTTGAAGGTAAGTATCTTTTCATTCTAATTACATTATGCAGAATTTGAGGGACCAAATTCTTATAAGTGGGGGAGGGTGTAATACCCCAAGACATAAGACGATAAATAAGTAAGAAAGGTCGAGAAAACGTAATGTAGTTTGTGGGCAGATGGAAAAATTAAGCAAATTCGGATCTATCTAAGTCCTGACTGAAAATATGCTAAAAGACACTATTATTGGTAAAGAATATTACTAATGATAAATAATAATGATATTGTTAAATGATACTACTAAAGGTAAATGATAAGAGTAAGGGATACTACTAAATATAAGTATATTGGTAAAGAAAGAAAATAATGATATGAATATATCTCACACTAAACCCAGAATTAAATAAGAAGAAAAAGTATATAAACGCAAATATGATGGGTATATCTACAATTATAAAAATATAGGGTTATATTGCGATTAACAATTTTTTTGGGGACTCCAGCGAAAGATCTATAGACCCCATAGACTCAGCCAGATTTTTGATCAGAGGTTATTTGGGGCCCGGATGGCCGAACTATGAGAGAGATGGATATACCTCCAAATTTTGAAACTTGGAAGTTAAAATGCAAATGAAAAAAATGTAAGGCCCTAGACTTTTTTCTGTGCATTTTATCACTTGGTGTTATGTTTCAAATTTTGCTGGCCGAACTCCTTCTTAACGTCAACATCATGTGACGTTAATTGCTTGTTGACGACACATTATATGCTGTTTACTGTCCGGATGGAGGATGTTAACGACAAGATCAATTGCCGTCTACTTCATGTTAACGGCAATCACCTTGACATCAACATCCCCGTCTGCGTTTGGGTTTCTTTCCCCAAATCCATCCCGATTTTTTCGTGGATAAACATGGAAACCCCGAATTGGGTTGGGATCCTCTTTCCTACAATGACCACGACTCAAACCGCTATAAAATTAAGTCAACTCTATGAAGAGAGGACTTTTCCTCAGCTAGGGTTTACTAGGGTTCGGAGAGAGAGAGAAAGTGGGACTTTAGAGATGATAGATCCGGCGAACCAGAGGCTGCACCGCATTCCTTGGCAAGACGAAGGCTCTACAGAACGTAGGGAGGCTCTCTGAATGCGGGAGGTCATCTTCTAAGGTGTGGAGGTCGAATCAAACACGTGAAGATCGTCTCTTTGGCTTGGCCGAGGAGGGCTTCAACACCTAAATTCATTCTTCAGGGAGTTTTTAAGAGGCAAGTAACTTAGGGGTTTCATCCCTATGCCTATCACCTAGGTTTTTCTATTTTAAAGATTTTTGTCTCATGTCCTGGACCCCCAAATTCTCTTTTCCTTTGGTTTCAGTCTGCACTTTCTGTAAACATGGAGTTGAAGGCAACATTCTTTGCCGCCAAGTTTCTGAGTTGACGACAATCAACTCTGCCGTTAACTATCCTTGACAGCAAAGACCTTGCTGTTATGTTCTTCAGTTTTCCAGAAATATGTTTTAGCATGTGTGATGTGATTTTTTGGAAATTTTGAATATATGAATGGGTCCTAGGATTTTTGTCTTGTCATGTGCATAATGTAGACTGAAACATGAAATTTTGATATTTTTCTAATCATATTTGTAAATTTAGAAATTTTTGTCATGAGTAAATGAGCATGCTATATGAGGTTTAATCCAAGAAAAATTAAGTACGTTGTGTATCATTGTCTCAGTATTTTTTTCCTTGGACTTAGGTTCTTGTGAACATGTTTAGATAGATAGAATCGCCAGTCCTCTATTATACATGTTTTGGTAAATCATTTTTTTAATTGCCTGAAATTTGTTTAAATGTTAAAGAATAGGTATATTGTTGAGAAAATTTCAAAAAATTAGACATATGATATATTCTATGAATATTGTCGTTAAAATTGGAGCATGCTCTGATATCCGCAACTACTGTTTCCATTTATAAGTCTTTAATGACCATGTTAAGTACGATTAGTTAAAAGTAATGTTTTCTGATGGTTAGCACCATGATTAGGCTCTGTTAAGCATGTTTTAACATTGTTAGATAGTAATGATTACTTCTATAACCTGAAACATGTGTTTGAATCATAAGCATGTAAATGGACCAATAAATGCATGAAAATTGTGTTAAACATGTGATCAAAGTGATTAATGTGATTAAGTGATTAATGTGCCGAATATTGACACTGCTACCATAGAAGACTGTGGAGCCGTACTATAGAAAAGTTGTATGGGAAGACTCAATGTGCATGTGATATCTTATGGGCATCTAGATGAAATCTTGAAGGTGGACATGTACCACTGTTTAGGGTGGGGAATGCTTCTCCCAGTTCTACGCAGTTACTAAGATTCGTCACTATATTGCCTAGGTAATGGGTGTGTGATAGTACGGACTATGTGTCACAACAAAAGATGTGTAAAGATGTGAATTAAGTGTGAATGTGCAAAGTGATCATGTAAAAGTGATGTGTTAATTTGCTCCTAGGTGTAAGAATGTGAAACCATGTGATTAAGTTATGTTATGTTAAAACATCAAGCAAAATGTGAGAATTTGTGACATATGAGTATATTATACTTGTGTAGAATGTTTGTGATAAGTGCTTGGATGTGACCATTAGGTTGCTTGCTGAGTCTTTTGTGAAGACTCATCCTTGCTTAATTATACAGGTGAGACAGGTATTCCGGAGATAGAGGAGGAGATAGCGAGGAACGACTCCGAGTGAGAGGAGTAGTCGAGACTTGAGAGCTATTCATATAGCTTGTACTTTTCTTTTACTTAGTCTATGCGACGATGTTATTATGATATGGACTTATGGACTTGATTATTTGTGGACTTGGCATATTTATTTTGCTACTATATAGACTGTGGGATGTGTGGTGATGATGGAATAAGAATTACTTATATTTTCGTTGTACTTTCCTTTATTATTTGTGTACATCTCTACTTGCTACGTTGTGTTGGGTACATGTCCCACTGTGACGGCACGCTTTATATCGACGTGGATTAGTATAATCGTACCGTTATAAAGGGGGTCGTGATAGAGATTGATATTAGAGCAACATGTTGCGATTGTATATAAATAAGCCATCACATACACACTATTTTCAAAGTTTTTGTAGAATCAATCCATATATGTGGAAAATACCTAATAATGAACTGAAGATAGTTAAAAAATGGTTAGGACTAAAGAACTTAGATCCTAATTGAGATATTTGTTTTACAGATAATGGCGAGCCGTGGTAGGCGTAGTGCTCAGGCATGAAGAAGGATGTCACGCCCCAACGCGGAATATCGGAGCGCGAAGGCAGTTGCAAGAAAAGGTATAGAGCGTATACTAGACATCAAACCATTGCACACTGAATAATACCAAAGCAAATCTTTCTCATTAATAATTTTCCAAATGTCTAGTTACAACCACTAATATCAGAGCCATTCTAAAGGGCCCAATTACATTGCAACAGAAGGAAATAACTACTACAACTCTAAGATAACATAATGACTCAGGGTACTCCTGGCTTCACTCTTGGTCATTCCCTTCCTCGTGAGTGTACGTGTCATCCTCGGTCTCACCTGAGAACACAACATCAAATAACGTAGGGTGAGCGATAACGCCCAGTAGGACTTAAATCTCAGGCTCAAGCAGGCTTTAAATAATTAACGCATTAATGGCAGAGTATCTAGAGATAGCATGTACAAGAGAGTCAAATATAGTAAGAGATAGCACAACCGGTAACAAGATAGCACAATAGCACGAGATCAAGTATAGTTTTCCAAAATAGCACAAGTATCGAATATAGCACGAATAGCAGGATGGCCATAGCACAACTAGCACAAGTATAGTAATAGCACGACGAGTATAGCACTTGTTTGTCATTTAGACATCGAGAGAGTATAGCACTTTTGTGTTTTGATTGTCATATAGATAGTTGAGATAGATAGCACTTGAGTGTAATGCCAAACACTCTGATCATTTAACTCCCATGGGCACTAGCACTTTCGGGCGCACATCCCAGGACCAGATCGGGCCCTTTATTTATTACCAAGCATTGGTTATATTGTTTATCTTTAGACAATCAGTCAATGGCCAGTATAGAGTACCAAGAAATAGATAAGAACACTAGATGAATAGATGAGATAGTGGAGTGAACGTGAGTAGGTGAGCGAGTAGAGTATAGATGAGAGCTAGTGGGCATTGCACGTAATACGTCGAGTAATCAGGCGATAGTAACAGTTGCACAACACGCGCACTTGGTGTTGGCAGTCAGGTGGAACTCACGACCCTACCACTGGCCTTGTTATGCACAGGTCCAGAGGTCCGGTGTGATTTAAGACGAGAGTGAATCTCTAATAGCCGTTTGGATCATATAGATCCCTAAAGGGTATCATAGGTATTAGGGTACAACCGGCTCGTCGACCATGTGGGAATCCATGTCAGAGGAGACTTACGGAGGCCTTGTGCAAGAGTTCACTAGTCCGGCGAAAGGAATATCCGACGGAGAGTTCACCACAAGCCAAGTAAAGTGTGTATATAAAACATGCTCGACGTTCTAGAGGAATTCTAGAACAGTGGAGCGTCGATATCGGTATATAAACAACGCAAGAAAACGAATACAAGTCCTTAAAATAGGGCAATTAATATACTTTATTGCAATAAATTACCAGATACATTATGAGATATTTTCTGCAAGATTTCAGCCATAAATGGATGGTTCAAGTGTGTGCAAGTGCAAGAGAAATCATAGATAGAAATAAGTCGTGAACATGTATTTTAAATCATTCAATATAACATCCTTTTTAAGTAGGTTTTTTACTGGGGGTATAACGGTAAGAAAGCGACAAAAATATTTTCATGGGTTTTTATCAAAAAATTGAGAAAGCAACATAGGTCAATGAGCATTGCGACAGGGGCCAGGCAGAACGCGACAGGGTCCTGTACGGGTTGCGACATGGCTGTCTGTTCAGGCGGCCAGAACGCGACGTAGGTACTGTCGCATTCAGAAAGCGACAAGGAAGGCGTCGCGATGGCTTGAGAAAGCGACAAGTGGATGGTCTCAATCAGACTCAGAAGGCGACATATCGGCCTGTCGCAATCTGGTTGTCTGCACCTGCTCTGACAGGATTCAGACCAGGCTTTGGATTGCAGGCCAACTTGAAATCGAATGATACAGGGTGCTTTGAAAAATCATAACTAATGTATAGGGAACGAAAATCATGAAACTAGTTGCAAATTAAACTAGACATGTAAGGGTACTTCCAATAAATAGGATTCGAGAGAGAACATGGTTTGAACATGGTTTGAGCATGAACAACAACGAGTAACACAGAACATGACATAGAGAGCAAAACTGATTTAATTCGAGCAACATGCTCAATGAAATTTAGGCTTTTTAGGGGCAAATGATCCCTAACAACATGAAGTATCTACAGTAAAACTTTCGTAGTATGGGATCAAGTATACATAGAGATTTGAATTAAACATGACACCTCGGGGTTATCATGTTTGCAGTTCTTCAAAAATTAAGAACAAAAGATAGGATGGATGGAAAAATATGAAACTTGGGGTTTCGTTCAAGAGGGTAGAAGAACCTACAGAAAAAGTTTCATGGTTTATGCTTGTGAGAATGCCTACCTTTGACTCGATTTGTCTTCTAGGGCTAGAACTTGAAGAACAAGGGAAGAAGCTTCAAGTTCTTCTTCTCTCCACGAAATCCTCTCCTCCTTAGCCTCTTCTCCACGTCCAGCAACTCTTGGCAATGAGCTAGGGTTGCCCAAGAGAGTTTAAGAGGTGTATTTATGTAAACACAAGTTCCTATTCCTACTACTACTCAAATTCCTCTTAATTCCGAGATTTCCTTACTCCCACCTTCCTTCCTTGCTTTCCAATCTCTATTTAGACTTGGAAGAGATCCAATTCGTGCTAATCCATATGGGGTAGGTTTAGGAATCCTATTATGACTCAAACTAGCTATTTAATGTATTAAATAACTCTTTTCAATTATGATATAATTTAACTCCGAATTTAGGGTATTTTCTTATTATTCTCCCCTTTCAAATTCATATTTTTGACCCAATAAATTCTAGAAGATCCATTAAGCAAAGCCCATTACTCTTTTCTATTTAATGAGTTTTATTAATGCTCTATTTAATATCCCTTTAGCTAGGTTTTAAATTTTTTATTTAAATTTTATTTTTGTAAAAATTCAGGTTGCTACAAAGGACGTGGCAGAGTTTGTATCTCATTGTTTGGTGTGTCAGCAGTTAAGGCCGAACGTTAGAGACCTACGCCTTATGCAGAAGATGGAGATACATGTGTGGAAGTGGGAAGCGATCATCATGGATTTCGTAATGGGTTTGCCCAGATCAGTTAGGGGCAATGACTCAGTATGGGTGGTCATGGACCGATTCTCTAAGACTGCTCATTTCTTACCTATGAAGAAGAAGCAGTTTGTGGAGAGCTTGGCGAGGCTGTATGTGGACAGCATTGTGAGACTACATAATGTGCGAAAGTCTATCATTTCAGACAGAGACCCGTGGTTTACGTCGAGGCTGTGGCAGGGTCTCCAGGAGGCTTTGGGTTCTTAGTTGAAGCTTAGTTCGGCTTTCCATCCTCAGAAAGATGGTCAGTTCGAGAGGACAATCTAGACGCTTGAGGACATGTTGAGAGCATGCGTGCTTGATTGGAAGGGCGACTGGAAATGTCACCTACCTCTTGTAGAGTTTGCTTATAACGACAGCTTCCACGCTAGTATAGGCATGGCTCCATTCGAGACATTGTACAGTCGATCCTGTAGGTCTCCCTTGTGTTGGGAGGAGATTGGAGATAGGCAGCTAGTAGAACCTAAGTTGGTTCAGGAAACATCAGACAAGATCTAGCTCATCAGGCAGAGGTTGATTGCACCGCAGGATAGGCAGAAGAGCTACGCCGACAATAGAAGGAAGGACTTGGAGTTCGAGGTTGGCGAGCATGTATTCCTCAAGGTATCACCTACTCGAGGCATTGTCAAGTTTGGCAGGCATGGCAAGTTGAGTCTGAGGTTTATTGGCCCGCTTGATATTCTCAGGCTGATGGGCAGTGTGGCATATGAGCTAGCATTACCTCCAGCACTAGCGAGTGTACACCCTGTGTTCCACATGTCTATGCTCAGAAGATACGTGCGAGATCCATCACATGTTATTAGCCACGAGCCAGCGGAATTTCAGCCAGATTTGTCATATGTGGAGTGACCAGTAGCTATCTTGGATCACAAGGTTCAACATCTCAGGAACAAGGCTATAGCTTCTGTAAAGGTACTATGGAGGAACTTCTCACGAGAGGAAGCTACATGGGAGCTTGAGGATGCCATGAAGAAGCAGTATCCGCATTTGTTCGGTTGGTACCCTTGCTGGGGATGAAGTTTCTTTTAGGGGGAGAGGGTGTAAGGCCCTAGACTTTTTTCTATGCATTTTATCACTTGCTATTATGTTTCAAATTTTGCTGGCCGAACTCCTTCTTAACATCAACATAATGTGATATTAATTGCTTGTTGACGGCACATTATATGCCGTTGACTGTCCGGATGGAGGATGTTAACAGCAGATCGATTGATGTATACTTCATGTTAACGGCAGTCACCTTGACGTCAACATCTCCGTCTGCGTTTGGGTTTCTTTCCCCAAATCCATCCCGATTTCTTCGTGGAAAACATAGAAACCTCGAATTGGGTTGGGATCCTCTTTCCGACCATGACCACGACTCAACCCCTATAAAATTAAGTCATCTCTGCAAAGAGAGGATTTTTGATCAACTAGGGTTTACCAGCGGTCCTTGGCAAGAGGAAGGCTCTACAGAACGTAGGGAGGCTCTCTGAACGCGGTGAGGTCATCTTCTAAGGTGTGGATGTCGAATCAAACACGTGAAGATCGTCTCTTTGGCTTGGCCCAGGAGGATTCAACACCTAAATTTGATCTTCATGGAGTTTTTCAGAGGCAAGTAACTTAGGGGTTTCATCCCTATGCCTACCACCTAGGGTTTTTCAATTTTTAAAGATTTTTGTCTCGTGTCCTGGACCCCGAAATTTTCTTTTCTTTTGATTTCGGTCTGCACTTTCTGCAGACATGGAGTTGACGGCAACATGTTTTCCGTCAAGTTCCTGAGTTGACGGCAATCGACCCTGCTGTTAACTACCCTTGACGACAAAGACCTTGCCGTTAAGTTCTTCAATTTTCCAGAAATATGTTTTAGCATGTGTGATGTGATCTTTCGGAAAATTTTAAAATATGAGTGGGTCCTAGGATTTTTGTCTTGTCATGTATGCAATGTAGACTGAACCATGAAATTTTGATATTTTCTAATCATATCTGTAAATTTAGAAATTTCTGGCATGAGTAAATGAGCATGCTATATGAGGTTTAATCCAGAAAAATTAAGTACGTTGTGTATCATTGTCTCAGTATTTTTTTTTCCTTGGACTTAGGAACATGTTTAAATAGATAAAATGCCAGTCCTCTGTTATACATGTTTTGGTAAATCATTTTATTAATAGCCTGAAATCTATTTAAAAGTTAAAAAATAGGTATACTATTGAGAAAATTTCGAAAAATTAGACATATGATATATTCCATGAATATGGCCTGTGGTTAAAATTTGAGCATGTTCTGATATCCACAACTACTGTTTCCATTTATAAGTCTTTAATGACCATGTTAAGTACGATTAGTTAAAAGTAATGTTTTCTGATGGTTAGCACCATGATTAGGCTCTTTTAAGCATGTTTTAACACTGTTAGACATTAATGATTACTTCTGTAACTTGAAACATGTGTTTGAATCATAAGCATGTAAATGGACCATTAAATGCATGAAAATTGTGTTAAGCATGCGATGAAAGTGATTAATGTGATTAAGTGATTAATGTGCCGAATATGGACACTGCTACCATAGAAGGCTCTGGAGCCGTACTGTAAAAAAGTCTCTATGGGAAGGCTCAATGTGTATGTGATATCTTGTGGGTATCAGGATGAAATTCTGGAGGTGGACAAGTACCACTAGTTAGGGTGGAGAGTGCTTATCCCGATTCTGCATAGTTACCAAGATTCGTCACTATATTGCCTAGGTGATGGGTGTGTGATATGTGAGTGATAGTGTCCTTATTTATGGTGGTTCAGACTATGCGTCATGACAAAAAATGTGTAAAGATGTGAATTAAGTGTGAATGTGCAAAGTGATCATGTAAATGTTATGTGTTAATGTTCTCCTATGTGTAAGAATGTGAAACCATGTGATTAAGTTATGTTTATGTTAAAACAGCAAGCAAAAGGTGAGAATTTGTGACATGAGTATATTGAATGTGATAGGTATCATGCTAGTATCTCTAGTAGTCATGTGCTTCTTTCATGATTATAATATTTAGAAAGGTGTCATATTATGAAATAGGTTAGATACTGTGTGCTTTATGAAATCCATGTGTAGTTGGCATGTATAAGCTTGTACATTTAATACTGGTTGATAGTTACATGAATCATGTGATAATTTGCTTAATGAGTTATACTTGTGTAGAATGTATATGGTAAGTGCTTAGATGTGACCAATAGGTTGCTTGCTGAGCCTTTTTTGAAGACTCATCCTTGCTTAACTATACATGTGAGACAGGTATTCCGAGATAGAGGAGGAGATAGCGAGGAATGACTCCGAGTGAGAGGAGTAGTCGTGACTTGAGAGTTATTCATATAGCTTGTACTTTTCTTTTACTTAGTATGTGTGACGATGTTATTGTGATATGGAGTTATGGACTTGATTATTTGTGGACTTGACATATTTATTTTGCTACTATATAGACTGTGAGATGTGTGTGGTGATGATGGAATAAGAATTACTTATATTTCCGTTGTACTTTCCTCTACTATTTGTGTACATCTCTACCTGCTACGTTGTGTTGGGTACAGTCCCACTGTGACGGCAGACTTTATATCGACGTGGATTGGTATAATCATACCGATATAAAGGGGGTCATTACAAAAAATGTAAGGAATTAAATGAAAAACTTCTGGCATCTTGGAGATTCCTCTGGAACTTTTGGAATGCCTTGGAGGAGACACTTGTCCCTCTCCAGGTGAAACTGTGGAACCAAAGGCCAGGATTTTACCACCTAGAGGGGGACACATGTGCCCATCTTATGGCCCATGGGGGCACCCCCCTTCCCTTCCTCCCCTATTTAAAGCCCTCTTCCATTCCATTCCATGTCCTCCAAGTGAAAGATCAAGCTAGAAGAGAAAGAGAAGAGAGAAGAGGAGTGCTTTTTCGGAGTTCCGCCAATAGGTAGGTACTTTAAGTTAGTTGTAGGCCCCGAATTTCTTTTCCTCCCGCTTCTATTTTATGTATATGATGTTTACTTGTTCTTGCATAAATGGCGTGCATGAAAATGATGCATATTATAATATAAATTTTGCATGGTATATGCGAGGATGTTATTATTATATGTGAATATAAGTAATCGGCCAATTTTGTGTATAAGGTATCTATTCAAATATTATGCAAGTACCATCTAAATATTGAAGTGTACCTTATATTACCCCTTTCATGGATATTGTGTACAAATATATGAAGTGCATATGTGTATGTACGCATGTATGTTATCTTATGCATGTGATAATTGTGTACCTGATTTTACATATGTAACACCTTGGTATACTTAGGTATGCATGAGTATATTTAGTTGTAAACGTTGTCCATTGCGTGGTAGTTAATGTGTACATTGTACTTCGTACATTGCATGTACGTATGGAGGGCAAGCAAGAACTACTTTATTGAATAGATTATTCCTAGCTAACTTAATTCATATTGCCTCCTAATGATTGTGAAGCCTCGCATTCTTGTCATTTTATTTTGCCGCGTGATTGAGTCACGCTTATGTAAAACCTCATGTACGCATAGGTAGATATCTACGTACATCTTATCTTAGTGTACTTATGTATGCATGTGTATGCCCAGGTATATATGTTATGGATTGCACGGTGTAGTAATATACATATATACCTTATACATTATATGTATATTCGTAGTGTAAACACAGTTCTTGTGTGTTGAGTCATGTTGTGTGTATATATATGTATATATATATATATATATATACATTGTATGTGTATGAAGATATTCATGTACGTGTTATTATCTTGATGTACCTATGTATGTATGTGTAGGATTAGTAGTAAATATTGGATGTTTACATGGTGTAGTGGTGTATACACTATACTACATAGGTTTCATGTGCATATATGTGTGGATTAAGCATGGTTCTGCATGATTTTAAGTTTTGGCAGAAGAGTGTCTTGGCGTCAACATGGATGGACGCCCATGATATGTCAGCGTCCATATCGACTGACGCCAACCCTAATGTAGCCGTCCATGGATGTGGACGTCAATATCCCTAATTTTCTGTGCGCAACAGAGCGCAGAGAGCACTCATTGGGCAGGCTTCTGATTGGGGAGATGTCTTCCCAACGGCCCTTACCTGTCCTTTCAACCCCTGCACGAGCCCCTCTTGTCCCTAGTCTATAAAACACATCCCTTTTGCAACCTAGAGAGCTCTCTTGGCTCTTTACTAGAAAGGAAACCCTAACTGAGAGAGAGAGGAAGGACTGACCTTGGAGGGCTTGGATCCGGTGACTGGAGACATTTTCTGGTGATCTTCTACGACAAGGAGGAAGGCCATACGTAGGAGAAGGCTTCCCTGGCATTGGACTGCAGCCTGCAACCCCCTAGAACCCAGAGCAAAGGATTTCTGGAGACTTCTTGGCGCTGCCCAAGGAGGGCTTCATCAGCTTATTCCGATCTTGTAGATTTAATTGAGAGGCAAGTAACCCATAGATCTCAATCCTATACATGTGCCCTAGGTCCCAGCAATTTTTGTGGATTTTAAATCGTGTCCTGGACCCTCCTTTTCACTTGGTATTTGGAGTTCGGTCTGTGCTGTTGCACAGACAGGAACTTGGCGTCAATACCCTTGACGCCAAGATCTCCCATCGGCGTCCAGCGATCGTGCCGTCCAAACCCTGAACGGCCAGAGGCTGCCGCCAAGTTCTTCAGGATAGAACAGTGAGCTGTTCTTCCTGGTAGATGATTAATTTCGATATGTTTTCGCATGAGGATATAGTGTAAATTTTATATGCTATGTAAAATAGATAATGTGATGTGTGTGGAAATTTCTGCATTTTTCTGTGGATGGCATGAATTTTTAGATTATTGAAATACATGTTGAGAAAATGGATTATGCATGTTCATCTACTGTCTACCTAATTCCTGAGGAATTAAATGTCCTAGATTTTTCTATATCATGTGTATATGTATCAGTCCATGCCCTGAAATTTTGAGAATTTTTCCATGACTGTGGGATTTACTGAAATTTCTGTTTTGGAATTTGAAGACATGCGTAGAAATTGTAAAATTTACATTAAATTGTGTGCTGTGCAATAAATCAAGGGAAAATTTCTGTGATGACGAGTATGTTAGGATCAGGGTTGTGAACTGTTAAACCTGATGTTCATGTTATATTCCACATTAAATTGAATTATGAATAGCATGAAACTGAATGTTTTAATTTCTGTAAATGTAATATGACTCAGAAAAATCTAAAAATTTCTATGTATGATTATAAACCTGAGATTTATCTGTGGTTAAAATATCATGTTATTTTGATGACAGTAAGTATTGTTATGGATTTTAATGAGAAAAACGACTATGTGAGCATGTCAATTGTGATTTGATGTGATTCGGTAAGTTTCAGTATGATTAACTCTATATTATGATTATTTGGCAGTTGCAACAGTGAGGTTAAAATCAGTAAATGAGGACTTATGTGTGTATGAATTATGTATGAGTGTGTGCATGGGACGTGAGAGAACAAGTGGTATAGGTGTGTAAAATGGTTAATGTGACAAGATAAAACAAATATGCCCATAAGACACTGCCACCTTAGATGCTTGGAGTTGTACTGTAGTAATGCCCCTACGGGAAAGCTCAATGCGTTATGTGATACCCTAGGAAAGGGTCTTGATAAAGTGTATACCCTGGCAAAAGGGTCTTGTAAAATCCTGGAGGTGGACAAGTTCCACTGGTAATGGTGGGAAGGGCTTTCCCCGTTTTCTGCAGAGACTAAGACTTATCACTGTGCCGATGATTAAGTAAGTGAATGCGAATGTGTGTGTTATGTGACCGTCTAGTGGTGGTTTGGGCTGTGTCTTGGCATTAAGTGAAAATTAGTATAAGTGTGATGAGAAAAGTGATATGTGTTCATAGCACAAGATATGTGTAAATGTGGCACATGTTATGTGCAAAAGTGAAATGATAAGAAGTGTGTGAATGTGAAAGAGGAAATAATGGGAAATGCGTGTAAGTGTTGTGTGATAAAACCAAAAGTGAGTGTATGTGAAAGCCAAGGTTTATCATATGGTTGTGTGTAATAAGAAAAATAGCATAAGTGTAAATGACAATAGTGTTAATTGATAAATGGTTTATTGATGTGTACAAATGTGTGTGTGTATGTGTTTATGTATAAATTGTCAATTGCTAAAAGTGATGCTACCATTAGTACCAAAATGTAAGTATATGCTTTCATATTCATGAAATTTGAATTATTGGATGTACATGTGCTTAGTATTATGTTGTGTAGTTAAAAGTGATCCCTATGCAAAGGTAATATGAATGTGATAAAATTTGTATAAAATCAGCAAGCTAAATGTGGAGTAAATTGTTATGATTGCATGCGAAGTGAGTTAGAAAACATGCTAGGAGTGCCACCTATCTTGTATATGTTTCCATGGTTTAGTTGTGCAACCTTACAATGACTTGGATAAAGCATGAAAACGTGTGAATGTGTATTTTACTCATGTTAATGACACCATGATGTTAGTGATCTTGTTTAGATTCTAGTTTTACATTTGTTTAGATAATTGTTTAATGGAATTTGTTTAGGTTATAGCATGATCATGTATGATTTAACTGCTGAAATTTTATTGTGTTAATTGGTAAAAAGCATGTATGTATTGAATCTTAAGTTACTTGCTGAGTCTATTGCGTAGACTCACTCTTGCTAAACATTTCAGGAAATTAGCAGCGGAGGAGCTAGCAAGAATTGAAGTGGAGTTGGACTAAAGGATTGAAGAATTGTAATTTATATTTCATAAGTATGTAATGCTACAATTGAAATTTGGATTTTTGTTCAAATGTACTTGGAGTCGGCTATGTATTTGGAACATTTTGCACTTATGTTATCTCTTGTTGGACTATACAGACTGTGGTATGTAGATTTAAAAGTTGATGGAATGAGATTCATTTAAATTCCGTTGCATTTATTCGACTCTATTTGTGTATATCTCAGCTCATTTGTTACTTGTTGGGTATTCTCCCCTGTAGCGGCTTGCTCCCATCCGATGTGGGTTGGTATAACCGTACCGGGTGGAAGTGGGTCGTTGCAGTTAGTTCTAGATCCCTTGTGAGTGAAAGTGTTGTTGGTTGTGTTATTCTAATCTCTCGTTAAGTCAGAGCATTGTCGGTTCGATTTCTTAGAGTCTCTCGCTACGTCGAAATGCTATCAATTCATTTTTTTGGAATCCCTCTCTATGCCGGAGTTCCACCAACTTGTTTCCTCGAGATCCTCCGCTATGCTGGAACTCTGCCAGTTTGTTCTCTCGAAGCCCTTCTCTATGTTGGAACTTTGCCGGTATGTTCTCTCGAAGCCCTTCTCTATGTCGGAACTCTGTCGGTTTGTTTTCTCAAAACCCTTCTTTATACCGGAACACTACCAGTTTGGTTTCTCGAGATTCCCCTCCACGCCAGAATGCTGTCAGTTTGATTTATCAAGATCTCTCTCTACGCCAGAATGTTGTCAGTTTAAGTTCTCAAGATCTCTCTCTCTCTACACCGAAATACTGCCAATTTAATTTTTCCCGCAATCCCTCTTTATACCAGAATGCCGCTGGTTTGATTCTCAGAATCCCACTGTATACCAAAGTATTACCAGACTATCGTACTAATTCTCATATTACTGTGGATTCTCCGGTCGATGCCTGTACTAGTCAAAATTCTGTCAAAATTGTGATTGAATTTCTATCTTTATCGAGATTACTACTAGAAGGATCTTTTGTTCCTTTTATTGATTCTGGTTACTGTCAGGTTGTCGATTCAATAGCTTAATGACAATTTAAGTGACGAAAATGATGACTTTTATTGCGGATTCTAAGTTGTCAGCTCGCTACATTAAGATTGTAAACCCAAAAGTGGATTTTATGCCGGTTAGGGGGCTAATGGCCTAGTCCCGAGAAGATCCCGAATACTCTTAGTGCCTAGTGGTACCATATGGAGAGTGATGACCTGGTGCTTGGCATACACCATAAGTGAAGTGTTTATAGTATTTTACTGACAATTCCAAAATTCGTGAAAAGTGATTAATAATATGGCTCTCTCTAATGTTCTTCTAACTACGTGATCGTTATGGAAGTGTTCAGTGGTAAATTTGGACTTCAACTCACCAAAAGAAGTGATTGTGTTCTTTATTTAATTTTCTTTTTCATGTGCTTTCCATTTAAACAGTGAGAGATCTGCAAATAGTTGTGTTAATTCTTTTTATTCTGTAATACATGAACTCTTGCATTGCTCTAATTTCTAATTTTCTCAATATGCTATTCTAAATCTCCTTTTTGTCTTGTATACTGACTAGTGATTAATATTAACTTAAAAGAGTCTACTGGGCAAGTTTTGCTCATTCCTACCTTTTCAACATTTTTCAGGTGACTGTCAAGTTTGATGTTAGCGGGTAGGGTTGTGCGCCAAGAGTCCCTCTTCTTATTGTAATAAAGTTTAGATAGTCATATCATGTTTAGTATGTTTCAGATGTCCTAATAAGTTTTGTTTAATAGTTTTTCATGTATATCGGAACTCTCAAGTGTCATGCCAATATATATTGTAATAAATGCTTCGTTAGTTATCGTTTTCCTGTTACGTCTTGATAATTCCACTGCTATTGGGGAGTGACAACGATCTAGTATCTTGACTGGCTTTTCTTCAAATGATAGATCTTTCTATAATACCAGGTCCTTATGTCGAATCACATGAGTAGCATCATATACATAATTCTTCAACATAGATATGTGAAAACTTCGTGTACCCCTACCAATTGTAGTGGTAATGCCAGCCTGTAAGGCACCTCTATGACTCTTTCAAGGATCTCAAAAGGGCCAATAAATCTTAGACTCAACTTTCCTTTAATATCGAATCTTTGAATTCTACGAGTAAGGAAACCTTTAGGAAAACATGATATCCTATTTGGAAGTCTAGATCTCTTCTTCTCTTATCAAGATAACTCTTTTGGTGGGACTCAGCTATCATCTATTGGTCTCAAATTGTGACGACTCAACCAGCAAACTAACCCAAAAACCATGCTGGTTGGTAGACTTCGTAGGAAGGTCACCCATCCTGGGACTACTCCCAACTGAGCACGCTTAACTTCAGAGTTCTTTTGCTGCTTGAGCTCTAAAAATGACTAGTCTGAGTTGTTAGTGTTGGATCGTTTTCACAGTTGTGAACAGATCTAGAAGGGGGGGTTGAATAGATCTATAACAAATCTCAGCAGAAGCTTAAGCAATTAAAAAATTACTTCACATTAAAGATCTAAACAAACTCATAATTTTACTGAACTGATGTGAATGAGTGAATTGATGTGAGAGGAAATTAGATAAGCAATGTGAATGCAAAAACCTATGCAAGCATCTAGTTAAAAATAGATCAAATCATTGCACAGGAGATTTTTTAGGTGGTTCGGCTCCGAGACGGAGACCTACGTCCACCCCTCACTCAAACCAAGTGAGGCTTCACTAGACCGCTGATTCACAGCTTCAAACAACTGCTGACTCACAGCTTGAACGCTGACACACAACTTGCCAACCGCTGATTCACAGCTTCTCTACTGATTCATAGCTTCAAGGTCATACGGACCTCCTCAATCCACACACACACAGAGTATGGATCAACACTCCTATTACCAGTAGGAGCACCCAACAAGTTCAGAGAAGAAGTTTAAACGAAAAAATCAAATACACAAGAAGATCAGAGTTAAGGGAAACAAATCCTCAAACACCAGTCCTTCGATTTTGCCCAATTTCCTTTGGACCGTGTAATCTGAACTCTGAATCTTCAGATCTTGAGAGTTGAAGGTGTGCTTCAGATCATCTTGCGTATATGCATCATTTGGTTGTGCTTCTCAACCAATTTGATCTGAACTTCTTCAAATTAGCCTCAATTCGCGATACCCTATTTCAGACCTGATTTACAGAGAGATTCAGATCTGAACATATGCTCTTGAGTTTCTCCACGGATGCTGAGCTTTGTGCTTCTGCTCTTGCACTGACTTCCTCTTCCACCTGCCTTCAGATCTTCTTCTTCTTCTCAGCTCTGCTGCTTCTTCTTTGCATGATCCACAATGCTCTGTTTTCAGATCTGCTGCTTGCACGATTCCTTCTTCTTCCTCTGCTGCTTTTCTTCTTGATCTGCTTCTGTTTCAGCACTCCAGAGCTTTCTCTCACTGCTTGGCCTTGATCCCCACGTCCTCTTGGATGGAATCGATGAATGGCTCAAAGGGATGGCTGCTTCAGATGAGATGGAGGCTTATATAGCCACTGTGCAGTCCCATGAACGTGAGAAAGGTGTGCACAAAAACCTAGAGTGCACCCAAGGCTGCCACGTGTCCAAAAGGCCTTTACCTCATTGCCACTTGGATGAAAGGGCAATTTGATAATTATGGAATCTCCCATAAAGATCTCAGAAAGATATCACAGCCGTTGGATTTTATGCTCTGCACAATTTGGGTTTACAGAAAAAGGGAGTCGACCTACATTTCCATAGTGTCGACACTACTGATCAGAAATTCCAATTTCCCTTTACTGGCAGAACTCTAGTGTCGACCTACATTTCCATAGTGTCGACACTACTGATCAGAAATTCCAATTTCCCTTTACTGACAGAACTCTAGTGTCGACCTGATCAACAGACAGAGTCGACCTCCTGAGAATATCTCCAAAACTAGTTCACTGGATGACAACTAGTGTCGACCTTACTCTCAGCTAGTGTCGACCTGACTGGCAGCTTGTTCTTTGGGAACTTGCTGGGTAGACTGGTAGTGTCGACCTATCTGTCAAGTAGTGTTGACCTACTTTTTGTAAAAACTCTATAAACTTGTACAAATGAAGAGTGGACCATCATCATTATCAGTAAATATGAAATATTAAGCATAAAGAACATGTTGTTTTGTTATCATTGTAATATGTGCAATATGTCATCATCAAGAGCAAAGTATGAGTGTATAGACATTATCCACAACCAAATGTTTTAGTTATCATTAAAATCAAAGTATGAGAGTATAGACATCATCAATATGTCATCATCAAAACACACAACTCAACAATCTCCCCCTTTTTGATGATGACAAAACATGACAACATTCTTTCACAGAAACATTCTCTCCCCCTTTATTCAAGAACTTTGAATTTGTCAACATTCTCTCCCCCTTTTTGACAACATCAAAAAGATTGAAAGACACATGCAATGCAATTTGAATCTCTCCCCTTTTTAAGTTTTCGCCCATTAAAACAAATAGCCCCCAAGATCAAGAATATGACTAGAGGTCTCATAAATCTCACAAATATGCAGAATTCTCCCCCTAAGTGAAACAACTCTCCCCCTTTGACAGTATTGAAGTTGTCCACTGCCAACTGAATAGGGATCAATAGAAATGATATGAAACCAATAGAAGTGATGAAACCAATTGATTGGGGCATAAAATCAGAGATCAACAAAAAAGTTGCTCCCCCTAAACAAGAAATTGTATTGCAAGGAGCACAAACAAAGATTTTGAAGGGGTTCTGAAGGTATCAAGGTACACAATGATTTTAGTGTATGAAAAATAATATAATTGTACCTTTCGTATTGTGCAGCAAGAGTTAAAAATAAAGATGATTTTTTATTGAGTTCTTATGTCAGTTCTTTATCATCAAAAATCACTTCAGAAATTTTATTTACAAATGTGACGAGATATTTGTGACCTAAATTGAGTTGTCAAGAGTGTATATCATTAGAAAATCAAGGTTTTGATCTTAACACAATGTAGAATAACAATTTAACATTCTTGAAACAACATGAATTCTATTTTAGGTTAGCTGCATTTTGTACACCTTTTTTTTTCTATTTATTTCTTTCATTTGAGATATTTTAAGAAATTAGCAAAGAAGATTAAATTCATACTTTTATGTGCAAGCACGCACACTTACCCGTGCAAGAGTGCCTGACTACTTGGCATGTTAACCATTTGTTTGCTTCTTTTTGAACAGGGATAACTTAGCATCACCTTTTGACTCAAGTCCAACCACGTCTCAGGTGGAATAATCTGGTTACTCTGTGTACTAATCATTGCTCTGTATTTTTCCTTAAAAACTTTCTTTTTCCTGAAAATTTTCTTTCAGAACTTTCATACTTTTCATTAAGTGACAAGTAGCTTTTCCTTTAATAGAACATGGTCTTGAATTGTTAAGATATCATTCTTAACATTTGTTAAAATAAAAAACTTTAGTATTTCTTGTGATATAAAACTCAAGACTACTCAAGTGTCTACTTAAAGTATTTTTTTTTTTAAAATCTAAAATGAACTTTAAGGATAAAGATAGACACATTACTCGTAATCTTATTTTTCATCTTCATGTTTAATCCAAGAGCACAAATATTCCAGATATTTAAAAATTTTATTTCTCATATAAAAATATCAATGGAACCTTGAATAGATTTGAATGAAACATGAAGAGATCAAGAATAAGCCAAGAATTGATTCTGTGATTGAATCTTTCACACAGAGCAGAGATGTGTGAGTTCATTCCAAATGAGAACAAAAAAGTAAGAGATTCTGATCAAGTATCATTCAAAGTGTTGATGGTTGAGATTCAAGAGAGTGAACATGACTGTTTTATTTCATGCAATATGAACATCAACACAACACTACAATTTCAGAATATAGAAGATTTGTCCTCAGTTCACTATCTAAAATAGATTCAAGATGAGCATTTCTGAACACAAACTTGAACAAATTGTGTTAACACAAGATCTTCAATGAGTTGACACAAGTAAAAAAAATTAGAATGCAGCAGCAAGAACATTTCTTTCTGTATCAAATTTACTCCCTCTTAATATGTGCATGGAATGAAAAAGTTTGCAAGTAATTTACACATGATTAGGCACACACACAATTAGCTTTATGCGAAACATGACTTTTGGTACTCGGCGGAGTATTTTACTCACGCATAATGATAGTTTTCAGACAATCATAACTTGTCCTTCCACATTTCACCATTTGATATACCAAGAAGTCATAGGGAGGTTAATGTGCACTGCCAATCATGGATAACTTTTTACAAGCAACTTGATACAAACATGACACCTATAGTTAAGATGAATTATTGTTGGGGGCAGTAACAACAAAGCACACTCCTCATTGTTCAAATAGAAATATAAAAAGTTGTTCCAACTTAAGTAGTTCAATTCTGAAATGATATGAGATTTTACCTGAACAATCTTTATTTCTTTTTGAAACATTTTGCCTATTTTCTCCAACTTTTCATACCTTGCATAGCCATTAACTTGATTCTGGATGGAAAGGCATGGCTACAAGGCTCATTAGCTTGCTGATCAAGCTACCTTTGGGACCCACACTTCCTTGGGTCCTGCAATGAAACCAATGTTAGAATTCAACAATGGTTTTTGAATCCAAACATATTTTAATTTTTGTATAGATGTAGTTTTTCCATTAATGGAACTGAGAAGAATTAGTTCCAGAATTCTTCTTTTTCTTGTTCAATGCAACTATGTTTTTATGATTTTTTTTGTTTTTTGGATTTTTGATATGAGCAAAAATAGAATGATTTTGTGCAACATTATTTTGCCTATACACATGGAATTTCTGAACATTTTCAGTATGAACATGATATTTATTCCTATGTGTATTAACATATGTATTAGTATGGAATTTCGGAGCATGCACAAAATGATCATTTCTGTACCAACAATCCCTGGAAATGTGACCAAATTTATGACATGTAAAGCATTGGACTGATTTGGCATGTTTATTGAAATTTTGATTTTTATTCCAGCAATGTTTGGCAAGATGACCAAGTTTATTGCAATAAAAGCATGTTTGAGAATTCCTTACCTGGTACATACCTTTGCTTGAGTACCTATGTTGGAACCCCATTTTTCTTTGAGGAGCCTTTACCTTTTGGTAGCTTCTAACATGATGTGGATTTGAAGCTTGTCTTGGAGCACTTTGAGTTGATGAAGAAGGTTGGGAACTTTTGTAGAAACTTGTTTGTTTTTCAATTTTATGTTTCTGGTTTTTAGCAAACACATGTTTCTTTTTATTTGCTGTGTTTTTCTTTATTTTCTCCTTTTGTTTCTGAACATTTTTTTGAACAAGGACTTTTACTGATTTTTCATTTGATAAAATGAAGTTCTTGTTAGCAACAGTTTTGTTCATTTCAAAAACTTTTACCTTCTCCAAAGCAGTAGAGCTCATTTTTCATCTTTTCCTTTTCAGCTCTTAATGTAGCAATTTCTTTTTCTGAAGTTTGAAGTTTGTTTAGCATGACATTAAAACCATTTTTCATCCTCTTCTTTTCATTATCAAATTGAACAATTTGTTTCTCCAAATCAGCAATTTTGTTACTTAAATTGCTACAGTCATTGTCCAAAGGTTTGTCATGCAACATACATTCAATTTTCTTTTTCAGATAATGATTTCTTCAACAAGTTGTTTAAGTTTTTCATTTACATGATGATCATGAGCCATGTTTGCAATTTGTTTCTTTAATTGTTCAACTTTAGATTTCAGATTTTCATTTTCGTTTGAAATGATTTGAGAATTTTTCAACATGGTCTCATTCGTTTGGATTTCAAGTTTTATAATCTTATTTTCAGATTTCATTTTCTTTATTCTTTTATACAAATGTTCACAAAGATTTTTCAAATCATCATAAGACAATTCTTCATTATCACTGTCAAAAGTAGAACATGAATTCAGAGTATCATTGGAAGTTACCAAATCATTGGAGCTCTCTCTGGCCATCAAGCATATTATGCTTTCATTTTTATTATCTTCTCAATTTTCTTCATCCACGTCATCTTCTTCTTCACTCCAAGTTCGAATCATAGCTTTGGCTTATTTTTCTTCCACTTGGGTTGAAACTCTTTCTGAACATCCAGGTATTCTGGTTTTACATGCCCTAGTTTCCTACAATTATAACAAACAACTCTGTTAGAATTTTTATTAGCAAATTGTTTCTGCTTGGAAGAGTTGTCTACCTGAGGTCCTTTGTTAAGAAATTTTTTACCTTCTTTTCTTAGAAACTTTCTGAATTTTCTTGTAAGCAAGAAAGATTCACTTGAGTCACCTGAGCTTGAAGATTCTTCTTCCCCAGTTGTTTCTTTCAAATTTAGACTTGCTTAAGTTCTAGTGACTTCTTTTTCTTTATATCATTATCTGTTCTTTTCAAACCCAATTCATATGTCATTAAGGAACCAATCAATTGATCAACAGTCATAGTAGACAAATTCCTAGACTCTTCAACTACAGTAGCCTTTGTATGTCACATAGAAGTTAAGGATCTAAGAATTTTTCTGACAAGTTCATATTCAGTAAATATTTTTCCTAGACTCTTCAAGCCATTTGTCAAAAGAGTTAACCTACCATACATCTCTGAGATGGTTTCATCATTTTCCATTTTAAAGGCTTCATACTCAGAAATTAACAAATTGAGTTTGGTTTCCTTTACCTCAGAAGTACCTTCATAAATTACCATTAGACGATCCCATACTTCTTTGGCAGTTGCACATGAGGAGACTCTTGAAAACTCCGTTGGATGAAGGGAGCAGTGCATGATGTTCATTGCACTCCAAATAGCATTTGACTTCTTGACCTGCTCTGTCGTCCATTTTTCTTCATCCTCTGAGAGCTCATATGGTCCACTATTCATTACCTTCCAGATTTGATGATTCTGGGCTCTTAAGAAAACCTGCATACGAGTTTTCCAGTAAGTATAGTTTGATCCATCAAAATAAGGAGGTCTATACATAGAGCGCCCTTCTGGCATATATCCCCTTAGATCCATTTCACAAGTACTCTACGGCTGTTAAACCACAAGAATAGAGAGCCTAGTCTCTGATACCAATTGTTGGATCATTTTCACAGGTGTGAACAGATCTAGAAGGGGGGGTTGAATAGATTTATAACAAAACTCAACAGAAGCTTAAGCAATTAAAAAATTACTTTACATTAAAGATCTAAACAAACTCACAATTTTACTAAACTGATGTGAATGAGTGAATTGATGTGAGAGGAAATTAGATAAGCAATGTGAATGTAGAAACCTATGCAAGCATCTAGTTGAAAATAGATCAAACCATTGCACAGGAGATATTTTAGGTGGTTCGGCTCCCAGACGGAGACCTACGTCCACCCCTCACTCAAACCAAGTGAGGCTTCACTAGACCGCTGATTCACAGCTTCAAACAACTGTTGACTCACAGCTTGAATGCTGACACACAGCTTGCCAACCGTTGATTCACAGCTTCTCTGCTGATTCACAGCTTCAAGGTCATACGGACCTCCTCAATCCACACACACACAGAATATGAATCAACACTCCTATTACCAGTAGGAGCACCCAACAAGCTCAGAGAGAAAGTTTAAACGAAAAAATCAAATACACAAGAAGATCAGAGTTAAGGGAAACAAATCCTCAAACACCAGTCCTTCGGTTTTGCCCAATTTCCTTTGGACTGTGTAATCTGAACTCTGAATCTTCAGATCTTGAGAGTTGAAGGTGTGCTTCAGATCATCTTGCGTATATGCATCATCTGGTTGTGCTTCTCAACCAATTTGATCTGAACTTCTTCAAATTAGCCTCAATTCGCGATACCCTGTTTCAGATCTGATTTACAGAGAGATTCAGAGCTAAACTTATGCTCTTGAGTTTCTCCACAGATGCTGAGCTTTGTGCTTATGCTCTTGCACTGACTTCCTCTTCCACCTGCCTTCAGATCTTCTTCTTCTTCTCAGCTCTACTGCTTCTTCTTTGCATGATCCACAATGCTCTGTTTTCAGATCTGCTGCTTGCACGATTCCTTCTTCTTCCTCTGCTGCTTTTCTTCTTGATCTGCTTCTGTTTCAGCACTCCAGAGCTTTCTCTCACTGCTTGGCCTTGAATCCCCACGTCCTCTTAGATGGAATCGATGAATGGCTCAAAGGGATGGCTGCTTCAGATGAGATGGAGGCTTATATAGCCACTGTGCAGTCCCATGAACGTGAGATAGGTGTGCACAAAAACCTAGAGTGCACCCAAGGCTGCCACATGTCCAAAAGGCCTTTACCTCATTGCCACTTGGATGAAAGGGCAATTTGGTAATTATGGAATCTCCCATAAAGATCTCAGAAAGAGATCACAGCCGTTGGATTTTATGCTCTGCACAATTCTGGGTTTACAGAAAAAGAGAGTCGACCTACATTTCCATAGTGTCGACACTACTGATCAGAAATTCCAATTTCCCTTTACTGGTATAACTCTAGTGTCCACCTACATTTCCATAGTGTCGACATTACTGATCAGAAATTCCAATTTTCCTTTACTGGCAGAACTCTAGTATCGACCTACATTTCCATAGTGTCGACACTACTGATCAGAAATTCCAATTTCTCTTTACTGGCAGAACTCTAGTGTCGACCTGATCAACAGACAGAGTCGACCTCCTGAGATATCTCCAAAACTAGTTCACTGGATGACAACTAGTGTCGACCTTACTCTTAGCTAGTGTCGACCTGACTGGCAGCTTGTTCTTTAGGAACTTGCTGGGCAGACTGGTAGTGTCGACCTATCTGTCAAGTAGTGTCGACCTACTTTTTGTAAAAACTCTGTAAACCTGTACAAATGAAGAGTGGACCATCAAAACATGTCATTATCAGTAAAATATAAAATATTAAGCATAAAGAACATGTTGTTTTGTTATCATTGTAATATGTGCAATATGTCATCATCAAGACCAAAGTATGAGTGTAAAGACATTATCCACAACCAAATATTTTAGTCGTCATTAAAATCAAAGTATGAGAGTATAGACATCATCAATATGTCATCATCAAAACACACAACTCAACAGTTAGTAGTTTGTTGATTTAGTCTATTTAACATATTCTTATATGGGGTGTTATGTTGAACCACTATGTATTTAACCATTATATTTTGGTGATGACAAAATTTATGAGAATTTTCTGACACAAATACTAGGCATAGAAAATATAGAAAATTCATAGAACATACATACTCTCCCCCTTTTTGTCACTAAACAAAAAGGAAGGATCTTACCATGCATTCTCTCCCCTTTTTGTGAAAACTTCTTACCATTGAGGGGTTCAACAATGATTGATATTAGTAAATAACTCCCCCTTAGTCTGAGCTCTCTCTGAATGAGAGACTCTACCTGAAAGAGACTTGAAAATAATTGTTAGTAATATTAACATTTAAAAAATAAATTAATGACTATTCCCTCTTCAGATATGAGTTGGATGAAGAGCTGGCAGTCACCAGTGCCTTGAGCATCCTTGATCCTGATGCTCCAAGGCTACCCTGCAAATAAACTACTTAGTAGTAGGTGCCCAAATCATTTTGGGTCCTTGATGGTTAGATGCATGAAAATAACCTTTAGGAATCCAAACTAAGTGCCTTGTTGTGCAGGTATTTAATGTGTGTCCTAATTTATTGCAATGAGAACAACAATGAATATAAATTGTTTTACCATTTTTATTATCTTTATACTGTCTGTTTAGAACACAATTTTTGGAAACCTTTTCTTTTACAGGGACCTTTTTCTGAGACATCTTGGTTTCTTTTACAAATTTTGGTAATGGATATTTTTCAGGAATTATGATTTGTTTTCCTTTTTCAGGAGGTATGTAACCAAGCCCTTGTTTGTTATTTCCAGATTTTGATCCGTTTAAGCATAGGGCTAAAGATGTTTTTCCTTTAGTTAATTTTCTAACTGATTCTTTTAAATATAGATTTTCTTTAGTTAGAGTTTTTAATTTTTCTTCTAACTCTAACTTCTCATTATTCTTACTTTTCAAATCTTCATTTAAAAGATAATTATTATCTTTACATTCTTTTAATTGTTCTTCTAATTGTTCCATTTCTGATTTAAGATCAGAATTAGTATTTTCCAAACAAGTAAGGTTGTTCTTGATAATTTTCAATTTATTTACAACAACCTTGTGTTTATCATAAAGTTCATTAAAAACTTGTTCTAAATCTTCAGATTATGATCCTGAATCTGTGCAAGAATCAAAAGATGAGTTAGAATGTACCTCATCTAGTCCTACCATGAGGGCTAGATTTACCTGCTCTTTCTCCGATTCTGAGCTTGATGATTATGAGCTTGTGCCCTCATCATTGTCCCAAGCAGCCGCCATAGCTTTTCTTTTGAATTTCTTGTGCTGCTTCTTGGATTTTTCTAGTTGACTAGCCTTCTTGAGTTTAGGACAATTTGGTCTTAGATGTCCAGGTTTTCTGCATTCATAACAGACTGGTTCTTTTTCCTTTCTCTCTTTCTTTTGAATCCTTCTTGATCCATTTTTCTTCTTCTTAAGAATTTTCTGAAGCTTGGACAGTACTTCATCTACGTCACTGTCTTCAAAATCTACATTTTTGGAACTAAAAGAAGAAGAAGTGGAAGGAGTAGCTGCAACTTTAAGAGCATTAGTACATTTTTTTCTTTGATGAGCTTTCAGATAGTCGCTCCATATTAATTTCATGTGCCATGAGGGAACCTATTAAGTTATCAATAGAAAGTTTGTTTAAGTCATGGGCTTCTTCAATAGCAGTTACTTTAGGTATCTATGAAAGAGTTAAGGACCTAAGTATCTTTCTAACAATTTCTTCATTAGAAAGAGTTTTACCAAGAGAATTTAGACCTACTACTATGCTTGAAAATCTATTATACATAGTAGTAATATTTTCGTTTGGAAGCATTTTAAATTGTTCGTATTGTGAGACAAGAATATCTATCCTAGTTTGTTTCACTTTATCTGTTCCTTCATAAGTTATCTGTAGTTTATCCCACATTTCTTTTGCAGATTTACAAGCAGATACTCTACTAAATTCCTTTTTAGATAAGGCACAACATAAGTAGTTCTTAGCCTTAAAGTTTAAAGATAGTTTATTCTTATCAGCTGTTGTAATAGCAGTAGTACCTACAGCAGGAATAATAATAAAATCACTTACCTCTATTACCTGCCACAGATCAAAGTCTGTGCCTCGAATGAAGCATTCTATTTTCATCTTCCAGTATTGGTAGTCCTCTCCATCAAAGAATGGAGGTCTGGTGACTGATTGACCTTCAGCATATCCTTGAGCTGCCATGGATCTTCTCTAAGATCATTAGATCTTCTTGATTGATCAGAGAACCTCGATCTGATACCACTTGTTGGCCCTTTTGGTACGGCAGCAAGCTAACCTAGAGAGGGGGGGGGGGTGAATAGGTTTTCTGAAATCTGAAACAGAAACTTAAACACAGAAAATTATCACTTGAAAGTTTGGTTAGTTTAGTGTGATAAAGAGTAGCAGTGCGGAAGCAAGTAAACAATCACACAAATAACACAAGGGATTTATTCTGGTTCGGCCCTTCCCACATGGAAGTCCTACATCCAGTCCCCAAGCAACCTCTTGGGATTTTACTAACCAAGGGTACAGTCCCCCTCAAGGACAATACAACACCCAGCACCCCAGCTGGTCTTCTTCTCTTTCCCGGACAAGAAGGCAGCCCACTTCTCTTATAGGTAAAGAAGCCAACCTCCTGGTACAAACCCCAGTGCGGTTCTGCTAGACACAAACCCCTAGCTAGGTTCTACACTGTATATAGTCTTACAGCTGGACAGAAATCTTTCTTAGAAAAGAAAGAACACAACTGAGAGTTGGAACAGATGAAAACCAACTAAAAGAAACTCTCAGCTAAAAGACTCTTTCCCCCAGATTACAAGATGCACACAGAGAGAGTGAAGAGAGGAGAAGGAGCTTGAATGCTTGAGTGCTTCAATTGCTTGAACACTTCTTTTTGGCTCAGGCTCTTTCTCTCTTTTCCTTTGAGTGTATGTGGCGTTGAGGTTCCTCACTGGTTGTACACTCCTTCAAAGATGTTCAAGAAAAGCTCTTTTTGTTCTTCAGCCATGCTTCATCTTTTATATGAGCAGCTTTGAATAAATCTGTTGGAGTTCTAGCTGTTGCTCATCTTCTCTTTCTTCTGATAATTTGTGGTCTACGAGATCTACAAGCATAGAAGAAAGTGTTTAGATAAAAGAGTGTTTATGTCAAAAAGGTTCATACCTCTATGTTTTCTGTTGCCACCCAAAAGTAGTAAGTGACCACCTTTTTGTTGGCAGGAAAAAAGATCTAGAGAGATAAGCAAAAAAGATCTCATGTCAGAAATATATTTGAATTTTTCACTAGATGCCAAACAACATTTTGAAATATAAGGAAATCGATGTTTAAGTGAAATCCATGTTGAAATCCATGTTTTACAAGCGAATCCATGTTTCACTTATGAAATCCACGTGAGAAGCAAATCCATGTTTGAAGCAAATCCATATGAGAGCAAATCTATGTTTCACTTATCAAATCCTTATGAGAGCAAATGCATATGAGAGCAAATCGATATGAGAGTCACTTATCGAATCCTTATGAAAGCGAATCCATATGAGAGCGAATCGATATGAGAGTCACTTATCGAATCCTTATGAAAGTGAATCGATGTGGGAGCAAATCAATGTTTGACTTACCAAATTGATGTGAGAGGCAAATCAATGTTTCACTTACAAAATCGATGTGAGAGGCAAATCGATGTGAGAGTCACTTATCAAATCCTTATGAGACCAAATCGATGTGAGAGTGAATCCTTATAAGAGCGAATCCTTATAAGAGTGAATCCTTATGAGAGTAAATCCTTATGAGAGTGAATCCTTATAAGAGCGAATGCTTATGAGAGCAAATCGTTATGGCACTTTGTGAACTGAAATTGATGTATATTGAATGGACATCGATTTAACTTTTTAGTGTAAATCATACGGAAATAATGCCATAAATTTATATTTATTAGAAAAACATGATATTTAATTTATTATTAGAAAAACATAATATTGAATATATTTAGGTTCAACAATCTCCCCCTTTTTGGTGATGACAAAATTTATGAGAATTTTCTGACACAAATACTAGGCATAGAAAATACAGAAAATTTGAGTTGTTGTGTAAGGAAGGATGATACATAGGATCTCAGGCATTGCCGTTACGCCAAAACTCGAGTTGTTGTGTAAGGATATCATCCTTCCTTATAACCCACCACAGGGTACAGTCCCCCTACTGGACAACTCAGCAACACCCGCATGCAGGTCCACACCCGGACCTAGGCATGACTTGGCCAACCCGGCATCCGCCACACCCTCATTCTCAAGTTGCCCCAGGGTGAGACGCTGGCACGCACACCTGCCTCGCAGTATGCCGCCCAACAATCTCCCCCCCCCCCAGCGGCACCCCTGGGAATCGAACCCGCGACCTGCTCTGATACTAGGTATATAGGATCTCAGGCATTGCCGTTGTGCCAAAACTCGAGTTGTTATGTAAGGATACCATCCTTCCTTATAACCCACCACAGGGTACAGTCCCCCTGCTGGACAACTCAGCAACACCCGCAGGCAGGTCCACACCCGGACCTAGGCATGACTTGGCCAACCCGGCCTTCGCCACACCCTCATTCTCAGGTCGCCCCAAGGTGAGACACTGGCACGCGCACCTGCCTCACAGCATGCCGCCCAACATGTTACACGAATGATTTGAATGCATCTGGTAGTACTTTGGACCATGTTAGGTCCTAACCATTGTCTTTCTCCTACCTCTTCCAGCATATTGGTGACCTACAGCTTCGTCCATATAATGCCTCAATTAGTGCCATCTGAATGCTTGTTTGGTAGCTATTGTTGTATGCAAACTCAGTTAAGGGTAAATTCTCATTCTATCCACCTCCAAAGTCAATGACACATGCTCTGAGCATATATTCTAAAATCTACTTTATCCTCTTTGATAGTCTATCAGTCTGAAGGTGGAAAGTAGTTCTAAAATTTAATTAATTCCTAATGCAGATTGCAACCCTTTCCAAAACTAAAAAGTAAACCTGGGATCTCTATCAGACATAATGAAGGAATTCCATGTAGTCTTACCACCTCTTTGATGTAAAGGGAAGCAAGCACATCCACTGTCCACTTAACCTTTATAGGTAAGAAGTGAGCAGACTTAGTCAATTGGTCCACAATCACCCATACATCAAATCCTCCTCTTATCTTGGGTATTCCTATGATGAAGTCCATACCCATACTCTCCCACTTCCACTCAAGTATATATAGAGATCTCAACATGTCGATAGGTCTTAAATGTTCTATCTTAACTTGTTGACAAGTCAAGCAGTAGGTTACAAACTTGGCCACTTTTCCTTTCGTATTCGACTACCAGTAAGTCCTCTTTATATATTGGTACATCTTGGTAGCTCCTGGATGGATATTGTATTTGGATTTGTGGACTTCTTCCATCAGGTTTTTCTTGAGGTCAACATGATCAGGCACACACATCCTTCCTTGAAATACCAACCTCCATTATCAACTGTGGCAAAATCAGGTCTCTGATCTAAGCTTCCTTTAATCTTAACTAAGAAGGGATCATTGTCCTATTGTTTCTTAAGTTCAGTGAAAAGATCAAACTATATGCTGATGTTGGCGATCATCACGTATTTATACTCTTCTTTCACACTCAGGTCCAGCCTTAACTATTCAAGTAAACACCATTCACTAAGCATTAAGTTGGCCAATGATGCCACATACTTCCTACTAAGAGCTCCACCACTGCATTGCCTTTTCCCGGATGGTATTGGATAGAAAAGTTGAAGTTTTTTAGATACTCTGATCATCTCCTTTGTCTCATATTGAGTTCTTTTTAGGAGAATAGATATTTCAAACTCTTGTGATCTGGATATACCTTAAATTGCTCTCCCTATAGGTATGTGTCTGTAGATCTTAAGTGCAAAAATTGCAGCTGTCAGTTCCAAATCATGTATAAGATAGCTGACTTCATAGGTCTTTAATTGCCTAAATGCACAAGCTATGACTTTGCCTTGTTGCATTAGTACACATCCTAGGCCAATCCCTGAAGCATTAGTGTATGCTTCAAATCCTCCCCCTTCAATGGGTATGGCAAGGATAAGAGTAGTTGTCAAACACCCCATCAAAGTGTAGAAACTCTTTTTACACTCTTCAGCCCACACATATGGATTCTCCTTTCGGGTCAATCTAGTCAACGTCACGACAATCTTGGTGAAATCTTTAATAAATCTTCTATAGTATCTTACTAGTCCAATAAGCTTCTAGTTTTCGTTACCTTGGTGGGTCTCTCCCAATTCATCATAGCCTCAAATTTTAATGGATCAACTGCAATACAATTTTTGGAGATCACATTATGGATTATGCTTTTCATGTTTAGAAGGACTCCGAGCGCCCACAAAGGAAATAGGCAGAGAAAGAAGAATAAGAAAGAAGTAAAGTGGAAGAGCACTACTTCGTGTGTGATCGTGATTGCGAGGAACACATGGGTTCTGAAGGAGTATAAAAGAATAAGAAATTGCAAAAGTGCAAGGAGGAGATTGATCGAGGAAAATACCTGAAGAGCGAGAGATTAAAAAAGGGTGGGTTCCTTCTTCTTCTACGAGAACATCCAGCCGTAGTAGAGGACTTATTCTTGATGATTACCCTAAAGGCAAAGCACAATAAAAGGAAGAGAATATGGATTATCCAATGTGTGTGTAGTATCAAGTTCTAAAATCAACATAAACATGGAGCATGAAATAGAAGTCACCTTGTTTGGCTTTTTAAACCCCCAAAGACATGGGTAAGGAGACATGTATGGGATATGTGTGTCTGTGTTGAGATGAAGTGATTAAAAGAGATTTAGATAGGATGTGAGGGGGCTCATGGTGGGAGCAGTAAGGGAGGCCGACGTGGGGGCTTTAAGAGGAGAAGTTGAAATAAAAGAATAAATAATGAAAGAGATAGAGAGAAGAAGATACTTCCTCAATCAATGTATATCGCATGAAGATGCTTGTTGGAGGTTGAGCTTGATGGAAGCTCCAAGAGGAAGATGAGGAGGCGGTGCCGACGAGTTGCTCCTTCTGGTTCAGACATGGAGGAGAGAGAGAGAGAGAGAGAGAGAGAGAGAGAGAGAGAGAGAGAGAGAGAGAGACGCTCCAATGTGCGAGGTGAGAATCCGGTAGGGCTCTGCCTCAAAACTAGCTCTCTCAACTCACTAATCACGAGGGGCTTCTGGGGTGTCGAACCTTGGGAACGACAAGCCATGGAATATATTTATAGGAGAAAGGGATTGAAACCCAAGGTGACAACTTCTATAAATTGCATCAGAAATAGTGGATAAAAATAATGAAGAATGGCGACAACTTGACTGGACGTCATTAAGAGATTCGATCTGGTTCGGATTTTGACTGGATTCTGGACTTGAATCGTGTCGGGATGACCCACTGCTAATATTCACTTCCAAAATTTGATTTATGGAAACTTTCCAATAATTGATTGAGGTTCAAAATCGTGTCAGTAGGACTGGCCGCTGATCAAAAGGAGGCAAGAGGAAATAACGACGTGAAGATCCGCTGCATATAAGAGTTTCCAAAAAGGGTTTAAGGAAACTTGTCAAACGATCAATTGAGACTCAGAATTGTGTCAACACGACCGGACGTGAATCATATTTGGCAATTAGATTTCCCAAAAATCAAACAAGGAATTGCTAGGACGAAAGGTGAAAAATATAGATATTGAAAATGGCGTCCACCTGACTGGACGTGAATATCGGAAGAGTTCGAATCGGAATAGAATTGGAATTAGCAATGGGGTTAGCCTTCACACATTTGAAAGATACTGTCATTCAGATGACCTGCCACAGATATCAACTTTGAATAGCGTCCACTAGTTCCGTCGCATATAATGAAATTTAGCCAAGACTTCTAGCAAGCTATCAAAATGATGGGGAAGCACCCATGAGAAAGGAAGAGATCTACAAAGATGGGGAAAAATACTCTTAAAAGGCAAAAAGAGGTCCATTTGTGGCATTATGGTATGAAACGAGATTTGCCCACTGTGGTGTCGGATTCGCGTATCTACACACGTCTTAAGAAGGACACTTCCTCTAACCAAAACTTACACTTGCTTTGCTTAGCATACAACTTATTGTCCCTCAATATTTGTAGAGTTATCTTCAGATGTTCTTCATGTTCTTCTTTGGTCTTAGAGTAGATTAATATATTATCAATAAATGTCACCACAATTTTGTCAAGATATAGCCTATACACATAATTGCATAAAAGTTGTGGGAGCATTATTTAGTCCAAAAGGCAAGGCAATAAATTCATAATGTCTATACCTATGAAGGTCGTCTTGTGAATATCCTCTTATGAAATCCTCAATTGGTGGTGACTGTAGACACGTCAAAAATGACACCACATTGAGCAAATCTCATGTTATGGGGTAATGCCCCAAGTGGCTCTTCAAATTACAAATTTTGAGTGATTTTCTCTATTTTTATCATTTACTCACTTTTTTTTTTCCTAATTTTGGGATTTTTTGGCATTTTAAAAAGCTTTATGGTTTTATGGAAAATGGTTAAAAAAGGGAAAAGAATTTCAAAATTGTGTCCAATTAAGTGGATGAAAATTCACATGAGAATTAAGTCCACTTAAATGGATGCAAATTAGAATGTAAATGGTGTCCATTTAAGTGGAAGTGATTTAAAATCTTCCTTAAATTGGCCTTTTCACGTAAAAAGGTAAGTCGTATCGAGGTGCAGACTGATATAATTCGCACTCAATTGGTCTGACATGATTTTCGGATGAATTTTTTGACAACAAAATCTTTCTTAAAATAACTATTGGTAGATGTCTGGTCACCTAGACGTTATTTTAAAAAGACATTCATTGAATTGGATATGTATTTAATTTTGAAATCCGAGCAAGATCTCTTATTTCTACTACTTTTAAGAGTCTTGAGATGCATGTCAAACCCTATAATTCTGTATCTCATCCTGTTTGAATGCCCTAATGTTACATCCCCATCTTTGTGAAGAGGTCCTATCGGAGCCATGCTCTTGCTGTGAAAGTCGTCTCTTTTAAAGCATGTGGAGGAAGCAGCCCACACGTTCATGCAAGAAGAAAGCCGCCGCTCAGCCGCTGCAACCCACACTGCGCAAAGCTCAAGCTCTCTGTTGTGTCCACACATGAAGAAAGCCGCACTGTATCCATGCTCAAATCTGCCACGCCATGCATGTTGAGGGCCATGCATGGACCCGCCATCTGCTAAGCTCTTTCTCTCTCTCTCTCTCTGTAAGGCCCTAGTTTTCTGGATATTTTATGGCTATGTTATGTTTTATGTTCTTTATAATTTTCTACCTGAAATTCTTCTTAACGTCAACATCCCTTGACGTTAAGGGCTAGTTGATGGCAAGATGTGTGTCGTTTACTGTGTGGCCAGAGGATCTAGACGTCAACATCGATTGACGTCTATTTCTTATTGACGATAGCAAAGTGGCTGTTAACTTCTCTGGCTGCGTTTGGGATTCTAGATCTGAAACTGTCCTGATTTCTCTTAGAGACAGATTAAGAAACTCTCCAACTGTTAAGACTCTATTTCCTAGGATTCCCATGACCCCAATTGCCTATAAAATCAAGTCATCTCTGCAAAGAGAGGACTTTGGCTCAAAAAGGTTTTTAGGTTTCGGGGAGAGAAAAATAGAGAGTTTGAGAGGGTAGCCCAATCTGGACCCATTCTCTAATTCATATAATCCGAGTTGGAGAAATCACTCAAATTTCTCTTGGAAAAATCAACAGGCTCAGCCTCAAGGATCCAACCCCTCTAATTCTCAAGCCCAAAAACAATCTTTCCACAATCAGTTCCAGGCCCAGCCCAACTCTTATGGGAATGTCTATACCAGAGGACCTCAGGCCCAATTGTCTTCAATAGCTCAGTACTCCTCTCCTCAATTCAAACAAAATCAGCCCACTTATCAACAGCCTCCTCAATCAAATTTTGAGGAACAATTTACTCAGCTTCAACAAATCATCTTGGCCCAACAACAACAACTGCACCAGCAACAACAACTCTTGGCCACGAACCAAGAAACCATGGCCAAGCTTGAGGCTCAATTAGGCCAGATGGCCGAAACTTCCATGAGAAGGGAAGTTGGCCAACTACCTAGCCAACCAGTGGCTAACCCAAGAAATCACCCACCGGGCTTCAACCCTCAAACAGGGCTCTTACCTCAACCTGGTCAACAAGCCCAACCAAGAGGGCGACAATTTGAAATCATTAAGGCCATCTCAAGTTTAAGAAGTGGGAAAGTACTGGAAAACCCACACCAAGAAAAGGAGGTTAGAGATGCCATATTTCAAGAAGCCCAAGAAGAGGAGAGTGATGGTGAAGAAGAACCCATTCAAGCTGAATTGGGGGGGGAGGTGATCAAAGGAAAGGGAAGACCCCAATGGATCCAAATTCTTATCAACCGAAAGTGCCTTTTCCAAAAGCCCTAGAAGATAAGCCCAACATGAAGAAGGATTTGGCCCAAAATGAGGAGCTAATGGAACTATTCAAACAAGTCCACATCAACATTCCACTCCTTGATGCCATTAAGCATGTCCCAACTTATGCCAAATTTCTTAAAGAACTTTGCACTCCTAGAAGGGAATCTAAGACAACCCCTAAGAAGATTCGGTTATCTGAGGATGTTAGTGCTGTCTTGATAACCCCCCTCCCTAGGAAACTCAAAGATCTTGGTGCTCCACTCATTTCATGTGATATTAGTGGAATAACCTTTGACCGTGCCCTTCTTGACTTAGGGGCTAGTGTCAATCTCCTGCCCACCTTTATCTATGAACAATTTGATATAGGGGAGCTCAAACCTACCTCTATTATTCTGCAGCTGGCTGATCGTTCAGTCAAGACTCCACGGGGATTGATAGAAGATGTGATTATTAAGGTCAATGATTGCTACTTCCCTGTGGATTTCCTTATTTTGGATATGGCCGCCTCCCAAGAATTAAGGCACACCCTAATCATTCTTGGTCATCCTTTCCTCGCTACTGCTAAAGCTAATATCAATTGTGCTACAGGGATGATGGACATCACATTTGGAGGACAGAAGGTCTCTCTTAATGTGTTTAGAGCCTCTAAATACCCAAACCAAGATGAAGAATCTCATTCCATAGACATCTTCTCTGATCTCCTCGATGATGGCTTGGATATTAATCAATTAGAAGAGGCCCAAGCTCTACATAACTCACCACTCTATCTGGCACCTTGGTCCAAGGTCGAACCTCTACCGGCCTTGCAATCTGAACCAGCTCTACCTTCACTTGAAAGCCCTCCTAATCTTGAGTTGAAACCTCTTCCTGACTCCCTGAAGTATGTCTTTCTAGGCCCCAATCAGACTCTTCCAGTTATCATTGCTTCCAACCTTACCCCTAGCCAAGAGGACCAATTGATAGGACTCTTGAAAGATCATAGGGGAGCCATAGGTTGGACAGTGGTCGATCTTAAAGGGATAAGTCCATCTATTTGCATGCACCACATTTATTTAGAGGACAATGCCAAACCAAGTCGGGAGACATAAAGGAGATTGAATCCGAACATGAAGGAGGTTGTGAAAAAGGAAGTGATTAAGTGGCTTGATGCAGGGATTGCTTACCCCATCTCAGATAGCCAATGGGTCAGCCCAACCCAAGTGGTTCCTAAGAAGTCTGGTCTGACAGTGGTAACAAATGACCAAGGAGAGAAAATACCCACAAGGCTTACCACGGGGTGGAGAGTGTGCATAGATTATAGGAAGGTTAATGCCATGACAAAAAAAAGATCACTTTCCACTCCCATTTTTGGATCAAATTCTAGAGAAGTTGGCAAGCAAAAGTTTTTTAGTTTTTTAGATGGGTATTTTGGGTACAATCAAGTGGCAATCTACCCAGAGGATCAAGAAAAGACAACTTTCACATGCCTATATAGCACTTTTGCCTTTAAAAGAATGCCATTTGGACTTTGCAATGCACCAGCCACTTTTCAAAGGTACATGATGGCAATCTTCTCTAATATGGTGGGAGAATTTCTTGAAGTTTTCATGGATGATTTTTCTATCTATGGGGATTCATTTGAAAATTGTTTGGAAAATCAGATGAAAGTGCTAGTTAGATGTGTGGAAACAAATCTGGTGCTCAGTTGGGAGAAGAGCTATTTTATGGTACAAGAAGGTATAGTCTTAGGCCATATTGTGTCTGAGCGAGGTATAGAAGTGGATAGAGCTAAAATTGACCTCATTTCTAATCTTCATCCTCCTACCTCTGTGAAACAAATCCGCTCATTCCTTGGCCATGCTGGTTTCTATCTCCGGTTCATACATAATTTTTCCAAAATTACCTGGCCTTTAACTCTTCTCTTGGCCAAGGATGTCCCATTCCAACTTGATGACTCTTTCTTAGAGGCCTTCACTACTTTAAAAGAGGCTCTGACCAAAGCTCCTATTCTGTAATCCCCTGATTGGTCACTGCCCTTTGAGATCATGTGTAATGCTTCCGATTATGCCATGGGCGCTGTTTTGGGACAAAGGATTGACAAGCGCCCTATGGTGATTTATTATGCAAGTCGCACCCTGGCTGATGCTCAATTGCACTACACCACCACAGAAAAGGAACTTCTTGCTACTGTCTTCGCCCTAGAAAATTTTTGATCATATCTTTTAGGGGCAAAGATCATCATCTACTCAGATCACTCAGCTCTAAAACATCTCTTAACTAAGAAGGATTCCAAACCAAGGCTCATTAGATGGATCCTTCTCCTTCAAGAATTCGATCTGGAGATCCGGGATAAGAAAGGTTCTGAGAATGTTGTTGCTGATCATCTCTCTCGGATTGTCATCCCAGAAAGTGATCCTATGCATGATTCTTTTCCTGATGAACATCTCCTCGTTGTCTCTCACAACACACCCCCTTGGTATGCTCACATAGTGAACTACCTCGCGGTGGGTCAACTTCCTATCGGTTGGTCCAAACATGAGAGGGAGCACTTCTTTTCCAAAGTGAAACATTACTTTTGGGACGACCCTGAACTATTTTAGATGGGTCCAGACCAAGTCATTAGGAGATGTGTCCGTGAGGAAGAGCAACAAAGCATCTTAAATTTCTGTCACACTCTAGCTTGTGGGGGACACTTTTCGGGGAAGAAAACTACTACCAAGGTCTTACAAAGTGGGTTTTACTGGCCCACATTGTAATACCCTCGCATTTTAAATATCATGAATTGCTTAGAAATTCTTGTTTATGCATAACAATTAAGTTTAAATTGGGATATTTAGGATTAAGGGTGTGTTTAGGACACTCTATCATACCCCGGTAACACTTTCGGTCGTACGCACCCCGTCAGGGCGACACCGAAAAACTATAACAAAAATAAAATCCAAGAACACAATAATTCTAAGAAAATATGGAGATATCAAATATATAATTATCCGGAATTGTTGGCGTACGGATTTCGAGATTAAGCCGATGTAATTATTTTCCGGGTGATTTTTCACCCTGTGTAAAATAAATTCTAAAAATTAAATAAAAATCACCATAATTTGTAAAACCATTAAATTAGAATATGGATAGAATTTCAAGACAAATGGACACCATTTGAACCTGTTTACATGTGGATTATTGAATCAGCCGATTTAGGGGTCAATTACGGGATGGATTTTTGGGTGATTTACGTGTCAGGCTCTACAAAGGCCAGCACGCATGGGGGGAATTTAACACCTGGTTACCTGAGGCGTTAGGCTGTGGGTGTGCATGTTAAACGTGTCCACAGTAGAAACCAAGAGGTTTTACTGTGGACACCTGCAGGGCTCTCGTGTCCAGCATGCATGGAGGGGATGAGCTTATAAAAGCTTTTCCCTCACCATTCGTGGGAGTTTTCTTCCCCTCCACTGCCGTTACACTTGTTAGCATCTAGCTGTGAGTGGTGTTTAGTTGTTGTTGCTGTGAGGAAGCCGTTGGTACTGCTGCAGGAGCTGCTATCTCCACTGCGTGTGTGTGGGTGCTTCCAGAAGCAACTGTGGGTAGTTGCTGTGAGCACCTGGGGGGCTTCGTCTCTATCTTATAGTTGGGGGTCCTCTGAAGAAAAACTCCATCTCCCTAAAGAGAGGTAGGATTCAACTTATTTTCCTTCTTTTACCTGATCCTTGTGTAAACTATCGAGTTGCGGTTGGACTGTTCATGGCAATCTTTATGCTTTATACCACGATTGGAGATCACTGTTGTAGAAATAGAAGTATTTCCAGTGTCATATTATTAGGTTTCTAACTTAACATGGTTAGAATCATCCTTACAATCCTAGAGTACACATTCCTGTACACACATATGATCATACCAGTTACTGTGAGATTATCCAACCCCCTGTTAAAATAGTTTAAGTATCAGACTGTGAGTTTACATGTAATTCGACTTACAGTTTACACATGATTCGATTTATAGTATATACACAATTCGACTTACAATTTATACATAATTCGACTGATGCATTCAACTTCCTATATCCGACTGTCTACATTGCATTCGACTGCCATACACTTTGACTTATACATTCGACTTCCAATTTATACATGATTCGACTTATACATTCGACTTCCAATTTATACATGATTCGACTTATACATTCGACTTCCGGTTTATACATGATTCAACTTATACATTCGACTTCCAGTTTATACACGATTCGACTTATACATTCGACTTTCAGTTTATATATAATTCGACTTATACATTCGACTTCCAGTTTATACATGATTCGACTTATACATTCGACTTCTAGTTTATACATGATTCAACTTCCAGTTTATGCTGTCGACAACCACCAGCCTGGTTGTTATGATTCGAACCAAACCTGCATCAATCAGAGCTGGTACTTTTTAAGTGTTGTCCCAACCAAGTGATCTCCTATATTTTTGAATTCCGAGCTATTTTAACCTTAGGATATCTGAATTTATTCTCAATCTAAACCACCCTTGATTTTCCATTCCTATTGTGCTCATGAAATGAAGTTTACAATCTAAAGACAGTGCTCTCTTCAAAAGAGGGTTTAGGATCACTTGTGGTAGCACCAGCCACTTGTGATCAGCTGAGGACGACAGTTTGTAGGTATATCCAAGTCAATGGATTGACGATGGTGGGTAATAAACCTCGTTCTTGTGCAATGAACAAGATCCAAGGTGCTGGAATCGCCTAGGCACTGGGGATGTATTTACGTCTATATAGTAACCTCTTGAGAGCGGTGATGCCTGTCGAATTTGTTTCCAACTCAAGTTATGGTCTGAATTCTGAAAGACAAATATGATTCTTACTCTGTAAATTGTTTGAGCTCATCATGAAATCAGTTTGTGCTATATGTTTCTATTAAGTATGAAATTCATGAGCAAATGTATTTTGATCTATATATGCTTACTTTCACCTACTGAGTCCTTCCGACTCATGCCTTTGTTTCCTCTAACCCTTTCAGATTGAAGGTGAGAGCAATCTTAGCTACATTCACGATTCCGCTGCTGAGGAAGAAAGGAAGAAGAATAGCGTAGTATAAATAGTTTTTCCTTTAGTTGTTGTATTAAGTTAGAGAGAGAAATTTGGCTCTTATAAATAATGAGTATTAATACTTTGCCACTTTGTGATGTATAATATGTTCAAAGACATCTTTGTGGAATGGTTTGCCGGTCTTGTGCATTACACAGATTTGTCTGCCCATAACGAGATTTGTCAACGTAACCCCTCTTCTGATCAAAGATTATATGTGTGTGTGTGAGGACGGAGGAGGGTGTTACAGAGGTGGTATCAAAGCAAGGTTATGGGTGATAGATATTTATGTGACCATTTTCATAAAGGAAAGAAATAAAACAATTGTGTGTATTATAAAATTTCTAAAGATCATTCTGGTCTTTAAAATTTAAGTAGTTAGCATGAATTAATTGGATGTGTCTGATGGTGTTCTAGGAAATGGCAGACAAAGGAAAAGGTATCGACACATCTAGTGAGGATAGACATGAGGAAGGTTCTAGGGAGGAAGTTCCCAACGTTCCATTGGCTGGAAACTCTCAAGAAGGAAGTACTGGAACTCCTGATTTTGCCACTTTTATGCAGTCATTTCAGGGGTTCGTGCATACTTTGATGAAGAACCAACATGACATAAGCGAAGAAAGAATTTCTGGAGCGTCATTGTTAGAAAAAATTAAGAAGATGGGACCTCCAGCCTTCAAAGGAAGTAGTCAACCCGAGGTTGTGGAAGGATGGGTTAGAGAGATGGAAAATATATTTAAGGCCATTAGATGCGAAGAAGAGGACAAAGTCACATTGGCAACGTATATGCTTGAAGATAGAGCAGATGAATGGTGGCAATCTGTCATGAGAAATGCATTCAGAGATAGAGTAGATAACATTAGTTGGGAAGAATTCCTGAGAGAGTTGTATGAGAAATACACTCCACCACACGTCAAGGATAGGAAAGAAGTGGAATTCTTACAGTTGGAACAAAAAGATATGATCGTGGCAGAGTATGAAACCAAATTTACTGAACTGAAAAAGTATGCACCTCACATCTGTGACAATGAACTCAGAAGGGTAAAGAAGTTTTTGAGAGGATTGAAACCTAGTGTGAGGAGCAGGGTAGCTCCACTAGATCCCCAGAGCATGGTAGTAGCACTGAAAACTACGTTTATAATAGAATCTGAGTTTATGGAGTATATGAAAAACAAAGAAACCGATGGGGGTAAGAAGAAAAATGTGTATACCAAGGAAACGAAAGGTCAGAAGCGAAAGGTTGATTCAACCAAGTAGCTGGGAGAATAGAAAAAGAGTTGGCCCGTGTGTGCTCAATGTGGAAGAAGACACCCCGGTGACGAGTGCTGGAAAGTAGCAGGAAAGTGTTATGGATGTGGTCAGAAAGGGCATATGATTAAAGACTGTCCACTCAAAGCAGATCAGTCAAAAACAAAAAAGCCACAATACTACTTTCAGCCAGCCCCAAGACAACCACCTAAAGGACCAACTAGAGTCTTTGCTCTAACAAAGAAGGAAGCCCAGGACACCCCTACTGTAGCTGAAGGTATTCTCCTAACTGAAAACATGTATGCTAGAGTGTTATTTGACCCTGGAGCTACTCACTCTTTTATTTCTCGGATATTTGTTAATTCTATATCTCAAAAACCAAAGCCATTGGTAAGAAGTATGGTACTTGACTGTCCTACTGGTCAAATAGCTATTCTTACTTCTGTCATCCCTGAAATAACTCTGAAAATAGGAGAGCATGGACTTACAACATATGTGTATGTACTGGATAACATGCATGATTTTGATATAATATTGGGAATGGATTGGTTAGCAGAAAATTATGCATTATTAGATTGCCATAAGAAAGTTTTGACATTTAAAAGGCCGGGATTAGCAGATTTTAGCTATACATGTCCAAAGAATACTGAAAACAAGAAGACTATATCAGCACTTAAAGCAATGAAATGGCTGAGAAATGGTTGTCAAGGTTATCTCGCAAGTGTGATGGCCATACCAAATGAGTATAAACAGATATCAGTTCAAGATATTGATGTTGTAAAGGAATTTCCAGATGTTTTTCCTAATGATTTATCGGGATTACCTCCAATTAGAGAAATTGACTTTACTATTGAACTTTTACCTGGGACTTTACCTATATTCATAGCTCCTTATAGAATGGCACCAGCTGAACTGACAAAATTAATAAAGCAGTTGCAAGACTTGTTAGACAAAGGTTTTATTAGACCTAGTGTGTCACCATGGGGAGCTCCAGTGTTATTTGTTCGAAAGAAAGATGGATCCCTTAGATTATGCATTGATTATAGAAAGTTGAATCAAGTCACAATCAAGAACAAATATCCATTACCAAGAATTGATGACTTATTTGATCAACTTCGGTCTGCCACAGTGTTCTCTAAGATTGATTTAAGGTCGGGGTACCATCAGTTGAGAGTTAAAGAAGATGATATCTCCAAGACTGCATTTAGAACCAGATATGGACATTATGAGTTTTTAGTACTCCCCTTTGGATTGACTAATGCACCTACTGTATTTATGGACTTGATGAATAGAGTATTCCAACCTTATTTGGACAACTTTGTGGTGGTATTCATAGATGATGTGTTGATATATTCATCTAATGAAGAAGAACACAAGGAACATTTGAGAATTATACTACAAACTTTAAGGAAACATCAATTGTATGCTAAGTTAAGTAAATGTGAGTTTTGGCTCAAGGAAGTGAAAATTTTGGGTCATGTGATTTCCGGAAAAGGTGTCGCAGTAGACCTAAGTAAAATTGAAGCAATTCTGAATTGGGAAAGACCCAAGAATCCATCAGAGATTCGAAGTTTCTTAGGTTTAGCTGGATACTATAGGCGATTTATTGAAGGTTTTTCTTCCATAGCTACGCCTTTGACTCAGTTAACTAGAAAAGAGACACCTTTTGTGTGGAATGAGAAATGTGAGGCTAGTTTTCAGGAATTAAAAGGGAAGCTTACCACAGCTCTGATTCTTACTTTACCTCAAGGGTCGGGAGGATTTATAGTCTACACGGATGCATCTCAAAGAGGAATTGGATGTGTTCTTATGCAACATGGGAAAGTGGTAGCTTATGCCTCTAAACAGTTAAAAGATTATGAAAAGAATTATCCGGCTCATGACTTAGAATTGGCAGCAATTATACATGCATTGAAGATCTGGCGCCACTATTTGTATGGGGAACAATTTAAAGTTTATACTGACCATAAGAGTCTAAAGTACATATTTTCTCAGAAGGAATTGAATTTAAGGCAAAAGAGATGGCTGGAATTTTTGAAGGATTATGATTTTACAGTGAATTACCATCCGGGTAAAGCTAATGTGGTTGCTGATGCTTTGAGCAGAAAGAAGTCAAGGGCACTACAATTGCACCAACAGTGGAAAGAAATGACAGATCTAATTGACTACTCACCAAGATGTGGTGCAGGAAATTTGATATTAGCACAATTAACAGTAAGGTCAGCACTAATAGATAGAATTGGTGAAGCACAGAACCAAGATCAGAAACTAAAAGAGATGGTCAACCAACCATGATACATTAGAGATGGTCAAGGAATAATCAGATTTCAAAATAGAATATGCATACCGGAAAATGAAGAAATCAAAAGTGAGTTATTGAAGGAAGGGCACAAATCTCAGTATTCGATTCATCCTGGTAGCTCTAAAATATATCAGGAACTGAAAAAGCAATTTTGGTGGCATGGAATGAAAAAGGACATAGCAGAATTTGTGAGTAAATGCTTAACATGTCAACAAATAAAGGCGGAGCACCAGAAGCTAGCAGGGCCTATGCAACTAATTGAAATTCCAGTATGGAAATGGGAGCAGATAACTATGGACTTCGTAATGGGTTTACCGAAGACAAGGAAGAAGCATGATGCTATTTGGGTAATTGTCGATAGATTAACTAAATCGACTCATTTTCTAGCGGTAACAAAGACACAATCATTAGAAGATTTGGCTCAATTATATATAAAGGAAATAGTGAGACTTCATAGAATTCCTTTGTCGATAATTTCAGATAGAGATCTAAGATTCACTGCTAGATTTTGGAAAAGTCTTCAAGCAGCCATGGGTACACAATTAAAATTTAGCTCAGCATATCATCCTCAAACGGATGGTCAATCGGAAAGAACTATCAAAACATTAGAAGACATGCTGAGAGCCTGTAGTTTAGACTGGCATGGCAGCTGGGATGATTATCTACCCTTAATTGAGTTTGCATACAATAATAGTTATCATACAAGTATTGGAATGGCACCATATGAAGCATTATATGGTAGACCCTGTAGATCACCTCTTTGCTGGACAAAAGTTGGAGAAAAGAATCTCATTGGGCCAGAATTAATTCAGAACTGTTCAGAGAAAATTGAATTGATCAGAAAAAGATTGCTGACAGCTCAAGATAGACAGAAGAAGTATGCTGATAAAAGAAGGAGGCCACTGGAGTTTAATGTGGGTGATCATGTATTTCTAAAGGTCTCTCCAACCAAAGGTATTATGAGATTTAGTAAGAAAGGAAAGCTCAGTCCAATGTATGTAGGACCTTTTGAGATATTACAAAGAATAGGGGAAGTAGCATACCAATTAGCTCTTCCACCCTCTTGGTCGCACATTCATAATGTATTTCACATATCCATGTTGATGAAATACATAATGGACCCCTCTCATGTGATTAGCCATGAAAATGTGGAAATACAACCAGATTTAACCGTACAAGAGGAACCAGTGAAAATATTGGACAGGAAAGAACGAATCCTCAGAAACAAAGCAGTTTCTATGGTGAAGATCTTATGGAAAAGCACGTTCATCGAAGAAGAAACATTGGAATTAGAGCAAGAGGTGAAAGAGAAGTATCCACAACTGTTTGGTAAGTAAATTTTGCCAATTTCGAGGATGAAATTTATTTTAACAAGGGGAGAAATGTAATACCCTCGCATTTTAAATATCATGAATTTCTTAGAAATTCTTGTTTATGCATAATAACTAAGTTTAAATTGGGATATTTAGGATTAAGGGTGTGTTTAGGACACTCTATCATACCCCGGTAACACTTTCGGTCGTACGCACCCCGACAGGGCGACACCGAAAAACTATAACGAAAATAAAATCAAAGAACACAATAATTCTTAGAAAAATATGGAGATATCAAAAATATAATTATCCAGAATTGTTGACGTACGGATTTCGAGATTAAGCCGACGCAACTATTTTCCGGGTGATTTTTCACCATGTATAAAATAAATTCTAAAAATTAAATAAAAATCACCATAATTTGTAAAACCATTACATTAGCTTATGACTAAAATTTCAAGACAAATGGACATCATTTGAACCTGTTTACATGTGGATTATTAAATCAGCCGATTTAGGGGTCAATTACGGGATGGATTTTTGGGTGATTTACGTGTCAGGCTCTACAAAGGCCAGCACGCATGGGGGGAGTTTAACACCTGGTTACCTGAGGCGTTAGGCTGTGGGCGTGCATGTTAAACGTGTCCACAGTAGAAACCAAGAGGTTTTACTGCGGACACCTGCAGGGCTCTCGTGTCCGGCATGCATGGAGGGGATGAGCTTATAAAAGCTTTTCCCTCACCATTCATGGGAGTTTTCTTCGCCTCCACTGCCATTACACTTGTTAGCATCTAGCTGTGAGTGGTGTTTAGTTGCTGTTGCTGTGAGGAAGCCGTTGGTACTGCTGCAGGAGCTGCTATCTCCACTGCGTGTGTGTGGGTGCTTCCAGAAGCAACTGTGGGTAGTTGCTATGAGCACCTGGGGGGCTTCGTCTCTATCTTATAGTTGGGGGTCCTCTGAAGAAAGACTCCATCTCCCTGAAGCAAGGTAGGATTCAACTTCTTTTCCTTCTTTTACCTGATCCTTGTGTAAACTATCGAGTTGCGGTTGGACTGTTCATGGCAATCTTTATGCTTTATACCACGATTGGAGATCACTGTTGTAGAAATAGAAGTATTTCCAGTGTCATATTATTAGGTTTCTAACTTAACATGGTTAGAATCATCCTTACAATCCTAGAGTACACATTCCTGTACACACATATGATCATACCAGTTACTGTGAGATTATCCAACCCCCTGTTAAAATAGTTTAAGTATCAGACTGCGAGTTTACATGTAATTCGACTTACAGTTTACACATGATTCGATTTATAGTATATACACAATTCGACTTACAGTTTATACATAATTCGACTGATGCATTCAACTTCCTATATCCGACTGCCTACATTACATTCGACTGCCATACACTTCGACTTATACATTCAACTTCCAGTTTATACATGATTCGACTTATACATTCGACTTCCAGTTTATACATGATTCGACTTATACATTCGACTTCCAGTTTATACATGATTCAACTTCTAGTTTATATATAATTCGACTTATACATTCGACTTCCAGTTTATACATGATTCGACTTATACATTCGACTTCCAGTTTATACATGATTCGACTTCCAGTTTATGCTGTCGACAACCACCAGCCTGGTTGATTTGATTCGAACCAAACCTGCATCAATCAGAGCTGGTACTTTCTAAGTGTTGTCCCAACCAAGTGATCTCTTATATTTTTGAATTTCGAGCTGTTTTAACCTCAGGATATCTGAATTTATTCTCAATCTAAACCACCCTTGATTTTCCATTCCTATTGTGCTCATGAAATGAAGTTTACAATCTGAAGACAGTGCTCTCTTCAAAAAGGGTTTAGGATCACTTGTGGTAGCACCAGCCACTTGTGATCAGCGGAGGGCGACAGTTTGTAGGTAAATCCAAGTCAATAGACTGACCATGGTGGGTAATAAACCCCGTTCTTGCGCAATGAACAAGATCCAAGGTGCTGGAATCGCCTAGGCACTGTGGATGTATTTACGTCTATATTGTAACCTCTTGAGAGCGGTGATGCCTGTCGAATTTGTTTCCAACTCAAGTTATGGTCTAAATTCTGAAAGACAAATATGATTCTTACTCTGTAAATTGTTTGAGCTCATCATGAAATCAGTTTGTGCTATATGTTTCTGTTAAGTATGAAATTCATGAGCAAATGTGTTTTGGTCCATATATGCTTACTTTCACCTACTGAGTCCTTCCGACTCATGCCTTTGTTTCCTATAACCCTTTCAGATTGAAGGTGAGATCAATCTTAGCTACATTCATGATTCCGCTGCTGAGGAAGAAAGGAAGAAGAATAGCGTAGTATAAATAGTTTTTCCTTTAGTTGTTGTATTAAGTTAGAGAGAGAAATTTGGCTCTTGTAAATAATGAGTATTAATACTTTGCCACTTTGTGATGTATAATATGTTCAAAGACATCTTTGTGGAATGGTTTGCCGGTCTTGTGCATTACACATATTTGTCTGCCCATAACGAGATTTGTCAACGTAACCCCTCTTCCAATCAAAGATTATATGTGTGTGTGTGAGGACGGAGGAGGGTGTTACACACATTGTTCAAGGATGCTTATGAATTCAGTAAGACCTGTCTGAGATGCCAAGCAGTAGGCAACAATTCTAGGAGAGACATGATGCCACTCAACCCCATTTTGGTGGTTGAAATTTTTGATGTCTGGGGAATAGATTTCATAGGCCCATTCCCTTCATCCTTTGGCAATGAGTACATCCTTGTGGCTGTTGATTATGTATCTAAATGGATTGAGGCCATTGCCACCCTCACCAATGATCATAAGATTGTCATGAAATTTGTGCGTAGGAATATCTTCTCCAGATTTGGGTGTCCTCGGGCCATCATAAGTGATGGGGGATCTCACTTCACTCATTCCCAATTTCAAGCTTTGCTTAAAAGATATGGGATAACTCACAAGATTGCTACCCTCTACCATCCCTAGACCAGTGGCCAAGTGGAAGTGTCTAATAGAGAGATCAAGAATATTCTCCAAAAGACCGTTAGGCCCGATAAGAAAGATTGGTCAAAAAGACTGGATGATGCTTTGTGGGCCTATCGGACTGCTTTTAAGACTCCCATTGGCATGTCTCCCTATAGGTTGATTTTTGGTAAAGCATGCCACCTCCCTGTTGAGTTAGAGCATAAGGCTTATTGGGCCATTAAACAATTCAATCTTGACTTAGCCCAAGCTGGATCACATAGAGCCCTCCAACTGCATGAGCTTGAGGAATTGAGCAATGAAGCCTATGAGAATTCCAAGATATATAAAGCCAAGACCAAAATCTTTCATGACAAACACATTTTGAGGAAATCCTTCCATCCTGACCAAAAGGTCTGGCTCTTTAACTCTAGGCTGTGCTTATTTCCAGGTAAATTGAAATCTCGATGGGACGGACCGTTCATTGTTGTCAAAGCTTTTGACCATGGTGCTGTTAAAATTCTTGATCCTAAAAATGGTCATACTTTCACTATTAATGGTCAACGTCTCAAACCTTACTTGGAAAACATGCACCTCTCACCTAAAGAATCCATTCCTCTGAATGACCCTGAGTAGATGCATAAGGACTTTATTGTGTCTGGCTGAAGACATTAAACTTAGCGTTGTTGCCCAGCTAGCAAGCCCAGAGGGGGGAAGTGAATGGGAATTTTAAAATTTTGATTATCTAAACTTGTCAACAAAAACGTTCACACAAAAACACTACGTTTGACTGTTAGTGATAGTAGTAAAGAAAATTACAAACACACAGAAGCAAACACACTGCACAAGGATTTTTATACTGGTTCGGATCTCCTCTCCACAGGAGTCCTACGTCCAGTCTCTGAGCAACACCTCAGGATTCCACTACCCAAGGGTATAGTCCCCCTTAAGGACACTTACACACCCAGCAACGGTTGGTCTTCTCTTCACAACTTGAAGAGGAAAAACAACACCCTGATCACACAGGTCTTCCTTCAACACAAAGGGAAAAAGCCACATGTTACCAACAGGTCTTCTCTTCACACCTGAAGAGGAACTTCTCAACAAGGATGAGAAATAGACAGGATGCCCCTAGATCAAGCTAATAGAACAATACTTGATCTAAAGCAAGGACTGAGAGAGAAAGATCTACAAAAGACAAAATCTCTCAGTACACAAAGGCTCTCAAAGGCTAAGCTATGAATTCAGAGAGCTAAGAGCTATAGCAAAACAATGGAGTGAGACTTGAGCTCTTCTATGGTGCTTGCGGATTTTGAATTCTCAAGAGAGATTATCTTCACGTAGGCACCAGTCTTCTATTTATATCTTCTTTGAAAAAGTAGTCGTTGAAGTATCCATTGTCTCTGTGTTGGATGCTCGTTAGACTGCATGGTTTGACGTGTATGTCAGGTGTGCTTGCAGTCATTTAATTTTTTCTGATCCATGCACGCAAGGAAAGGATTCTTCCAGATATTCTGCAACTTCTTGTTGTCCAACGTTGTAGAGAATGGTGCTGTCAAGGATCTGCAATAAATAGCAAACAATGGACAGCTAGACTGTCTCTAGACTTGTCAGTCATCGTTAGAAACCAAGCAGTAGGAATATACACCAGAATGAAAGTGCCTTTCTGCTATTCTAAAAAGATGTTTTCTATAGAAGCATAGGAATGGAAGATATCCAAATGTGCATCGTGCAGAGAGATGTTCAGACACATTAAATGCATAGATATTGAGAAGCACGAGGGAAGACTTTGACATTCAAAATATTTGAAATATGTTTAAATATCAAGTCGTTATAGCTCATGAAATCATTATGAGTATGACTTATGAAATCGTTGAGTGAATGAGTCGATGTTTATGTAAGTCGTTACACATGCATAAACAAATCGATGTGAACATAAATCGTTATAAAATCATAATCAAATCGTTGTAGAGACAAATCGTTATGAGAGTATAAGCAAATCGTTATGAACAAGTTTTTATAACCAAATTGTTGTCTCACTTATCAAGTCGATGTAGTGATCAAATCGATGTTTTGTTTATCGAATCGTTACACAGACCAAGTCGTCGTTGCGACTTATCGAATCGTTACAACAAGCAAATCGTTGTGTAACTTATCGAGTCGTTATAATGACCAAGTCGTTGTTGTAACTCGTCGAATCGTTATGGAGACCAAGTCAATGTGGAACTTATCGAATCGTTATAAAAAACAAATCGTTGTGAGACCGAGTCGTTGTTCTTACTTACCAAATCGATGTGAAACCGAATCGTTGTGAGAGCAAATCGTTGTTCTCACTTATCAAATCGTTATGAGAAACCAAAATCGTTATGAGAGCAAATCGTTGTTCTCACTTAAGAAATCGTTTTGTCAATCGATGCGATGATCAAATCATTATGATATAGAAATAGATGTATATACTTAGTGAATCGTTCTGAGATCGAAATTGATGTGATACTTATGAAATCGTTGTGAGGCCGAAATCGGTATGTCACTTACCAAATCCTTATGAGTATGAAATTGATAAAATGAGAAAATCGTTATGAAACTAGTGAAGTCAATGTGTACTTAGAAAAATTGTATGTTCTGAACTTTAAATGCATCAGGGTAAAAATACTTACAGGTTTTGCTTGACTTTCCTTGATTTATTTCCTGTGCTTAAGCTTCATGAAAACTTGTTAGATGATACTTTATTGAAGTTTTGTTAATCACCAAAATAGATATATAATTCATAAAATTATATGGGGATAAACTAATCATCAATCTCCCCCTTTTGGTGATGACAAAATATAACACAAAAGTATAGATGATTTTAAATAAATCTAAGTGAATTTTCTGAAATGAAGTTAGGAATATATTTCAGAAACATAGATTTTTCTCCCCCTTTTGTCATTAAGCAAAAAGATACTAATTGAGACAAAGACAGAAAGAGAAAAGCTAAGTGAGATCAAAGAACTTTTCTATTTATCTTGAGGGGGTACAGGGAGGTAGAAGCAGGAGATAGAAGAGAGGCATGCCGTTGTATAATGGGCAAAGCCTTGCGTTCCTGCTCCTCAAAATAGGCTTGAAAAGCCCCAAAAGTGATAGAATAAGATGACCCCATGTCAGGAAGCATTCTTTTGATATGAAGTTGGCGCTGAGCATCTATAAAGGTGCCATATTTATCGTAGCCAAGAGAGACCTTGAAGGTAGTGAAAGAGCCAAAACAGGCAAACCGAAGAAACTGGTTGATCTTGATAGGGTAGTGAATCTGATGCTGCAGGAGATCTTTCTTCAAAGCCACAAAAAGTTTGTACCGCTCTACCCACTGAGCATAGGGCTTTTGAACCAGATTGATGAAATTCAAGTCTAAAAAGGCTTCAGTCGAGAGAGAAGGCTTGCCTGCCTTAAACAAGGAGCTGTTCAAAGTTGCCAGCTGAAGGACAGACTGGTTGTAATGTTTTTCCCAATTGGTGGGAGAGAGCCTTTCACTTTCAGATAGAAGAGGGGCAAGAACCTTATAAGTGATATGGCCTAGGTGAAATTCCCGGAAGAGGAATCTTTGGAAGGAGGGGAGACAACCCTGCTGAGCTGAGATCCTTCTATTACGCGAGCAAATCTCTCAAAGATAACAGGACCAACTGATGAGTCCATGACCAAGGAATGCAGTTTAGGGAGAAACACAATTTCTGGTATTTTTAGGGTAGTGAAATCCACTTTGAAAGAATAGTTAACTGGACTTTCAACTTTAAGCAAAGCAACGACTCCCTGGAATTGTCCCAACTGAACTTCAGGCAAGTTGAGGAGATAATGATAGTCATTGAAGAGCTGAAAGTACCGGATGAGTTTTACTTCCTTTTGAATGAAGGGCGCCCAAGTAGACTTGTGATGAATGACAAACCACTCAAAGAGAGTGAGTGGGTGATCCCAAGGTGGAAATTGATCGGACTTTGTAAGTAGAAACTTCCTGTAGAAAGCCTTGTGCCCCTTGGCCCACTGATCTTCAGATTTGCATTCAGCCATTTGGAAGATTTTAGATTGATCAGCTTTGGAGATGTGGCAATAGGGAAGAACAACATTGAGATGATCAGTTAGATTAAGATAAGGAACACCAAAAATGGTGGCAATGATACATTTTTGGAGATATTCACAATAGATGGGTTTTCTTCGATTCTCAATAGTGAGGGATAACCAGAGAGGAGGAAATTTAGGAAGAGCAAGAGTGTTGGAGAGTTTCCTCTTTTTAGAAATAGGACTAGGAGAGCCAGTTCTGTGGACATGAGAACCAACTTCCAGAACTGAACAGATTGTGGTAATTTCCAACTCATCCTCAATTTTTTTGAGAAAGGGACCTTCAAGTTGTGCACCTTCAGGTATAAAGGTAACAAAGGAGGGAGGAGTAGGAGGATGAAGAAATGACTGATGGGTAGGAGGAGGTATGATGGATGGTCCATTTGAAGAAGGACCAGAAGAGGATGAGGCTCCAGCTGAGGAGGAGGCTAGAGGGTTTTCAATGATAGGAGAAGGTGGAGGAATGGATGTGGAGGTGGCAGGAGATGAGAAGGATTCAGAAGGAAATGGTGTTGGAGATGAGATGGTGCGAGGCATGGGTTGTTGAAGGTGATAGGTGCTGTAGGAGCTGTGGATAAAGATGGTGGTGAAGGAGGGGTTGGAGTTTGAAGAGGAGAAGAAACATGGGCTTCTGGAGCTACAGCCGGTGCTTCTACTCTTGAAGTTTCAGCCTCGGAAACCACTGGCCCGGTGGGCCCCGAAACATCCTTTGTAGGCCCTGGTGGCCCAGTCTTCACAGCTTCAACATTATCTTGCACTGGTGCTGCTACCTCTTCAACAACTGTTGGTCCAGATGGCCCTGTTGGTTCTTCAAAAATTTGCCCTGATGGCCGATCTTCTGCCACAACTGATGGCCCTGACGGCCCAACATTCTCTTGTCTTGGCCCAGATGGCCCTGAGCTGCTAACAGGTGCTGCAGGAGGAGGAGCAGGAGGGGCATTTGTGGACTGTGCCCTCACCAAATCTGCAAGTGCAGCTATAGACTCCTTAATGCTAATGAGCTAACTTCGCACCCATCTAACTGCATTTCTGACCATTCCCATCTCCTTAGCTATCGTACTCTGGCTTATGAAGATAGATGCAATATCTGATTGCACAGAGCAGAGAATCTTCCCTTGTTTATCCAATCTTTCAACAATAGGCTTCATGTTGATCTTCAGTTTGCTCTTCTTCAGCCTCTTATGTGGCTTCCTGGTGAGTAAAGGGATCTCAGGAGCCTCTCCTTTTCCTTTGACACTTGCCCTAGCAACGGGCTCCACAAAATTAACATTTGCCTCTTCATCTGAGGCGCTTTCCATAACTTCTTGAAACTGATTATTAATAGGGGTACTAGCAGTGTGCTCCCCCTGAGGTGCAGGTTCCTTTGCAATTGACCGCTCCCCCTCAATAGGAGCATCCTCCATCAAGACATCTTCATGGTGGCCGGCTGCCACAACTTCAGACCCAAGTCTTTGCTCCTCCTGACTGGGAGCATCTTCCAAGACTACATCCTCAATGTGGCCTGATGCCACAGCCTCGCTACTGACTTCTTCAGCAACTCTTTCTTGATCCCCCTGAGTGCTGGTGATAGAATCCAGCACACTTCTGAGAATTGATGCTACCACGGAGGAGGGAGAGACAACCTCTGAAATTTGCCCAACGGGCTCAATGTGCTATGGAGGAATGTCCTCAATTCTGCTACTACTGACCACTGAGTCTTCAACTCTGATCTCTGCTGCATTTCCTTGGACCTCTGCTGCTGCTACTTGTTCCTCCTGAATCACTGGAATATCTTCCCTGACCATTTCTTGATGCTCTTGAATTGATGACACTTCTACCTTGGCATCTTCTTGCACAAATTGAACTGCTGGTGCTACTGCTACGGCCTCTGCCGGAACTGCTTCATCTTGGACCTCTAGGGCTTCGTCAATAATGGCCTCGCCCTCTGCTGCTGAAGTTTTGGTCCACACTCTAGCTATCAAAGAAAAACCACTCTTCTTTAAGTTTCTGCTTCGAATAGCTTGACCCATCTTCTCAGAAACTACCCCAACAACACTGATGCCATAATGCAGGAAAATCTTGGTTAGCAAATGGGCATATGGAAGGGACACATTTAATTTATTCTTCTCGTCCCAAATTTGAGCTGCTGCAAACTTCATTCTTTCCAAGATGACCTCTGCCATGTTTATTTTACTCTGGTTCTGGATAGCCCAAAACATCATGTCGGAGTCCGCCTTGGTGCATGTGGAGAAAGTGGCACTCCTAGGAACCAAAATCTGGCAAACTATAAAATGCAATATACGATTGAATGCATTCAACTGATTAATATCTATCTTCCCATCTTTCAACTTGAACTCGGGACCAACGATCCCCAAACCTTTTGCCTGAATATCGACGGTGTGTACTCCACTGTGACCGGAGATAGATACACCAAACAACGATTCCAACAACTCATCCGTGATCCGAATCTGGGTTCCTTTGACCATGGATGTCAAAGACCCGTCTTCCTCAGACTTCAAACAGACATAAAATGCCTTGACTAGTCAGGATAACTTACCTCTGATAGAGTTGCCATCTTCGTCCATTTCAATCTCTCCATAGCAGCAACGATGTTGTGCATCCCATTCTTTTCCAAATCAATCACATCTACTGCCTTGTGCCCGCACAACTTGGTCTTCACTGAAGTGAACCTTTCCTGCTGCTCTGCGGTGAGGAAAGCAGCTCCATAGCCCCCGACGGTGCTGGAAATTCCAAAAACGGCCATGGTTTTGAATGGGAAAAGGTTCTGGATGATCGGAAGGAAGATTGGAGCGAAAGCCCTCAGGAGATTTTTCGCGAGAAGAGATGGAAGCTTTGAAATCGCATGAAGTCGATGTCGGAGTCGATAGGGTTTATCGTCTCAGGCAAGTTGAAGAAGATGAGAGCGGGAGGTGAATCGTTGTGACACAGATTTCGGGTTTTGAGAGAGAAAGATATAGTGACTTTTGAAAGGATGGCGCCATAAATGCAGAAAACGACAAATAGAGACAGGTCAAGATAGATAAATACTTTTTAAATCAAGGAGCCGTTATATAATTTAAGATGCAAGCAATATTTAAGGAATTTGCTTAATTTCATAGGAGAGAATAATCTTTATTCTGAAATAATTAATATTTCAGTTATTTACAGATAAGTCTATCACAAATTACACATACCTAATTCCCTTCTAAGAGAAGTAAATCTCTCTTCAGGTAAGGCTTTTGTGAAGATATCTGCTAACTGATTTGAGTATCAATGAAGGAAATAGTTATATTACCATTTGCTACATGATCACGAATAAATGATATCTAATCTTTATATGATTTGTCCTTGAGTGATGTACTAGATTTTTGGTGAGATTAATGGCAATGGTGTTGTCGCACAGCAGGGGAATTGTCTTCATATGTAGCCCATAATCCTCAAGTTGCTGCTTAATCCATAGAGTTGTGTACAGCAGCTTCCAGCAGCTACGTACTCAGCTTCAGCTGTTGACAGTGCTACTGAATTTTACTTCTTTGAGGACTATGAATTAGACAACTTGCAAGAAATTGACAACATCCACTAGTGCTTTTTCTATCTATTTTGCATCCAGCGTAGTCAGCATCAGAATATCCTATTAAGTTAATTTCACATGTTTTTGGATACCATAGACCTAAATCATGGATTCTAGCTAAATATCTAAAAATTCTTTTGACACTGATTAAATGAGACTCTTTAGGACTGCCTGATACCTAGCACACATGCATACACTAAAGAGTATATCAGGTCTACTGGCAGTTAAGTAGAGTAAAGATCCTATCATACCTCTGTAGACCTTTTGGTCCACTTTCTTACCGTCCTTATCACTGTCTAACCTTGTTGATGTGCTCATTGGTGTTGACAGTGGCTTGGCATTTTCAAATCCAAATTTCTTCAACAGTTCTTTGGTGTACTTCGCTTGACATATGTGAGTGCCTTAATCCGAGGAAGTAGTTAAGCTCCCCTATCATGCTCATTTCAAACTCTCCCTGCATAAGCTTTTCGAAGTACTTGCAAAGAGATTCATCAGTAGAACCAAATATTATATCATCAACATAGATTTGAACAAGTAACACATTTTTAACTTTAGACTTAATGAATAATGTGCTATCTACTTTTCCTCTAATAAAACCCTGGTTTAACAAAAATGCAATTAATCGTTCATACCATGCTCTAGGTGCTTGTTTCAACCCATATAAAGCTTTGTGCAATTTAAATACATGATTTGGAAAATCGATATCATCAAAACCAGGAGGTTGTTCTACATAAACTTCCTCCTTTATGTAACCATTTAGAAAAGCCGATTTTACATCCATTTGAAAAAGTTTTAAATCCAATGCAGATGCGTAAGCAAGTAAAATTCTAATTGCCTCAAGTCTAGCTACTGGTGCAAAGGTTTCATCGAAATCTATGCCTTCCTCTTGGGAATAGCCTTGAGCTACCAATATGGCCTTGTTTCTAGTGATCACACCAACTTCATCCATTTTGTTTCTGAACACCCATTTGGTGCCAATCACAGGATGATCTGATGGTCTCGGAATAAGGGACCATACTGGTTTCTCTTGAACTGATTAAGTTCATCTTGCATGGCTAATATCCAAGATTCATCAGATAGAGCTTCATTGACTGTCTTGGGCTCTATTTGAGATACAAAGCTAAATAATCACAAGGAATTACATTACCTCTAGTTCTTACCCCACCATGGATCCCCAATGATGTTGTCCAATGGGTGATCCTTTTTGTATCTCCATTCTTTTGGAAGATTGTCATGTGATATGTCTTTTTGTTGTAGATCTTCCAAGGGTGGATCTTCCTTGTCCTCATGGATGAGTTCTTTAATTTCTTGGATAGTTCATCTGCATCATCAATGTCACTATCTACTTCCTTTCTCAAGGAAGGGTTAGTCTCATCAAAAATAACATGCACTATTTGTTCAATTAATAAACTATGCTTATTAAATACTCTATAACCTTTGGGTTTGGAGGCATACCCATGATATACCTTCATCAGACTTTGAGTCCAGCTTACCAATATCCCTTTTTCCATTGTTGTGGATGAAGCATGCACATCCAAACGTCCTGAAGTGACTAATCTTTGGCTTCTTCTGCTTGTATAGCTCCTATGCAGTCTTCTTCAGGATTGGCCTGATCATTACTCTGTTGATTATATAGCACGCTGTGTTGATGGCTTCAGCCCAAAAATATCTTGGTAAATTATATTCTGACAACATGGTCCTTGCCATATCCAATAGCAAATTTTTCATTTTGAAACTCTCCTCCATGTTGTCGAATTTATGTTGTATTTCTTATCCTTCTGAACTTTCTTACTAAAGCTAACAAAAGCTATCAAATGTGTCATCCTTGTGCTCCAAGAAAGATACCCATGAAAATCTGGAATAGTCATCTACTATAACGAATCCAAAGTTCATTCCACCAAGACTTGTGGTCCTCATTGGCCCAAATAGATCCATATGTAGAAGTTCTAAGGGTTTAGAGGTTGTTACCACTGTCTTTGACTTAAAAGATGATTTAGTGTGCTTTCCTTTTACACATGGCTCACAGACACCTTCCATTCTTGTGCTTACTTTGGGCAGACCTTCCACTAAATTTCTCTTTATTAGCTTTCTTATACCATCCAAACTACAATGGCCCAATCTTCTGTGCCAAAGTTCCACTGAGTGATCCTTGCTTGCGGCAAGGCATACATCCTGATCTTTTAATTCTTCCAAGTGAAGTACATAGAGATTCTTCTCTCTGCAGGCTTCAAACATAGTTTTACCATCTTTTATAATGCTGCATCTTGATTCTTGGAACTTGATTTGATGGCCTTTGTCGCACAGTTGGCTGATGCTGATTAAATTATGCTTGAGTCCTTTTACACATAGAACATCCTCTATGAGAGTCCTGCCTTGGCTGCCAACAGTTCCACATCCATGACTGTCCCTTTTCCATTGTCTCCATATGTTACTGTGCCTTCTTCGGCTTCGAGGTGAGAGAACAACTTCCTGTTGCCAGACATATGCCTTGAGCACCCGCTGTCCAGATACCACTTAGATGCTCGAAGGCTTTCTTGTAATGGAAACACTAAACTTTAGGTACCCAAGTTCTTTTGGGTCCTGGTTGGTTAGTATCATCATTTTTCTTCTTAATTATCCATCTTTTATGTTTAGTTGGACATGATTTTAATATGACCTACAGCAAGATATTTTACTTATTTTTTCAGTTGAATATATTTAAAGTTTGACTTATATGCAGTGTCTTGTTCGGCTACAAATTTAGGTGTTGGATATATTTTAGGATGTACTACTGTTTCTTCATTATCAGGAGGGTGTATCCTAAACCATATTTCTTCTTTCCTAATCTTCTAGCTCCTTTTAGTATTAATGTTGTTTTTCCATTTGTAAATTTTTCTAACGCACTGGATAATTTTTCATTTTCTTCTGTTAGTGTGTTAATTTCTTGATTTAATTTACTTACTGTTTCTTGGTTTTCCAATCTTGTTATTTGTTCATTTTTACTTTTCAAATCTTCACATAATAATTCATTTCTTCTTTTTAGCTCAGTAACTTGTTTTTCTAATTGCTCATTTTCAGATTTTATATGAATTGGTGTTTTCTAAACAAGCATGATTTTTCTTAGTAGTTTACAAACATCTTTATATTTATTATACAACTCATTGAAAGCATCTTCTAAACTATCGATTCAGATTTATTGCATGAAGAAAAAGACGAGTCAGATGATACCTTTTCTTCAATGTTAGCCATGAAGGCCAGGTTGGCCTTTTCTTCTTCTTGTTCACTTGAGCTCGACTCACTGTCAGAGTCACTGCTGTTATCCCATGCTGCTGCCATGGCTTTCTTCTTGTATCTTCTGAATTTCTTGGAACTATCCTTCTTTCTGAACTCGTTTTCTTCAATTTCAGACATTCAACTTTGATATGTTCGGGCTTCTTGCATTCGTAGCAGATTAGTTCATTCTTCTTTATATCTTTGACTTCAGGCTTCTTGAGGTCTTTTCCTTTCTTAAAATACCTTCTTCCATATTGATATTTCTTTTTCTTGGCTAGTATGTGTTGTAGTCTTCTAGATAGAAGTGCTTCTTCATCATCACTACCTTCATTGATGTCATTATCATCTGAAGATTCTTCTGTTGTAACTTCTTCTGCCTTGAGAGCGTTGGAGTGTTTCCTTCTACTTGATGACTCTCCCAATCTCTCCATGTTGATGTCATGGGCCATTAGGGACCCAATGAGTTTCTCCAGTGACATTCTCTTCAGGTCATTGGCCTCTTCTATCGCTGTCACTTTGGGAGTCCACGAAGCTGGTAGGGATCTTAGAATTTTTCTGACCATATCTCCCATTTCATAGGTCTTTCCGAGACCAGCTAGCCCGTTAGTGATGTCTGTAATTCTGCTGTACATCTGGGTTATTGACTCTCCTGGCTGCATCTGGAACCTTTCGTACTGTGTTACCAGAATATCTATTCTAGTTTCTTTCACTTTGTCAGTGCCTTCATAAGTGATTCTTAGTTTCTCCCACATTTCTATGGCGGATTTGCAGGCGGAAATCCTGTTGAACTCCTTCTTGCTAAGAGCACAACATAGTATACTCTTGGCCTTGCAGTTGAGAGAAATTTTCTTCTTATCATCTTCAGTCCACTTGTCTTTGTCATTTGTAACTAGAAGTCTCCTTCTTCTACAATCGACCAAATCTGATAATCAAGCCCTTGTAGGAAGAACACCATTCTTGTTTTCCAGTAAGTGTAGTCTTCACCATCGAACAATGGTGGCCTGTTGCCTGACTGACATTCGAAGTGATTTTGGGCTGCCATTTGATCTTTTCTCTTCAGGTCGTTGGATCTTCTTTGTCGAAGAGACTCGCTCTAATACCACTTGTTGCCCAGCTAGCAAGCCCAGAGGGGGGGGGGTGAATGGGAATTTAAAAAAATTGATTATCTAAACCTGTCAACAAAAACGTTCACACAAAAACACTACGTTTGACTGTTAGTGATAGTAGTAAAGAAAATTACAAACACACAGAAGCAAACACACTGTACAAGGATTTTTATCCTGGTTCAGATCTCCTCTCCACAGGAGTCCTACGTCCAGTCCCTGAGCAACATCTCAGGATTCCACTACCCAAGAGTATAGTCCCCCATAAGGACACTTACACACCCAGCAACGGCTGGTCTTCTCTTCACAACCTGAAGAGGAAAAACAACACCTTGATCACACAGGTCTTCCTTCAACACAAAGGGAAAAAGCCACCTATTACCAACAGGTCTTCTCTTCACACCTGAAGAGGAACTTCTCAACAAGGATGAGAAATAGACAGGATGCCCCTAGATCAAGCTAATAGAACAATACTTGATCTGAAGCAAGGACTGAGAGAGAAAGATCTACAAAAGATGAAATATCTCAGTACACAAAGGCTCTCAAAGGCTAAGCTATGAATTCAGAGAGCTAAGAGCTACAGCAAAACAATGGAGTGAGACTTGAGCTCTTCTATGGTGCTTGCGGATTTTGAATTCTCAAGAGATATTATCTTCATGTAGGCACCAGACTTCTATTTATATCTTCTTTGAAAAAGTAGTCGTTGAAGTATCCGTTGTCTCTATGTTGGATGCTCGTTAGACTGAATGGTTTGACGTGTACGTCAGGTGTGCTTGCAGTCATTTAATATTTTCTGATCCATGCACACAAGGAAAGGATTCTTCCAGATATTCTGCAGCTTCTTGTTGTCCAACGTTGTAGAGAATGGTGCTGTCAAAGATCTGTAATAATACCAAACAATGGACAGCTAGACTATCTCTAGACTTGTCAGTCATCGTTAGAAACCAAGCAGTAGGAATATACACTAGAATGGAAGTACCTTTCTGCTATTCTAAAAGATGTTTTCTATAGAAGCATAGGAATGGAAGATATCCAAATGTGCATCGTGCAGAGAGATGTTCAGACACATTAAATGCATAGATATTGAGAAGCACGAGGGAAGACTTTGACATTCAAAATTTGAAATATGTTTAAATATCAAGTCGTTATAGCTCATGAAATCATTATGAGTATGACTTATGAAATCGTTGAGTGAATGAGTCGATGTTTATGTAAGTCGTTACACATGCATAAACAAATCGATGTGAACATAAATCGTTATAAAATCATAATCAAATCGTTGTAGAGACAAATTGTTATGAGAGTATAAGTAAATCGTTATGAACAAGTTTTTATAACCAAATTGTTGTCTCACTTATCAAGTCGATGTAGTGATCAAATCGATGTTTTGTTTTATCGAATCGTTACACAGACCAAGTCGTTGTTGCGACTTATCGAATTGTTACAGCAAGCAAATCGTTGTGTAACTTATCGAGTCTTTATAATGACCATGTCATTGTTGTAACTTGTTGAATCGTTATGAAGACCAAGTCGATGTGGAACTTATCGAATCGTTATAAAAACCAAATTGTTGTGAGACCGAGTCGTTGTTCTTACTTACCAAATTGATGTGAAACCGAATCGTTGTGAGAGCAAATCGTTGTTCTCACTTATCAAATCGTTATGAAAAACCGAATTGTTATGAGAGAAAATCGTTGTTCTCACTTAAGAAATTGTTCTGTCAAATTGATTCGACGATCAAATCGTTATGAGATAGAAATCGATGTATATACTTAGTGAATCGTTCTGAGATCGAAATTGATGCGATACTTATGAAATCGTTGTGAGGTTGAAATCAGTATGTCACTTACCAAATCCTTATGAGTATGAATCGATAGAAATGAGAAATTGTTATGAAACTAGTGAAGTCAATGTGTACTTAGAAAAATTATATGCTCTGAACTTTAAATGCTTCAGGTAAAAATACTTACAGGTTTGCTTGACTTTCCTTGATTTATTTCATGTGCTTAAGATTCATGAAAACTTGTTAGATGATATTTATTGAAGTTTTGTTAATCACCAAAATAGAAATATAATTCATAAAATTATATGGGGATGAACTGATCATCAAGCGCTTGTTGGGAGACAACCCAATATTTTTAGAAGATTTAACTTATTTTATTTCTTCTTTTCTATGTGTTCTAGATTTTTGGAGGCTCATTATCCTTGATGAATGAATTGAGCACCCCTTTCATAAAGATATCAGGTTGTATCTCTCCTTTCCTAACGTCTAAGACTTTATTATCTATTTGCCATTGAGGACAATGTCATTCAAGTTGGGGGGAGGGAAAATTGTGAAAATCTTTCGAATTTTAAAATCCTGCTAAACATCTCGAACTTTATGCTTCATGTATCATTTTTCATGCAAGAAAAGAATGCCTCATTTTAGAATGATTTTTACTTTGAGTATATACTTGTGCTAGTGGTAAGTTAAAGGATGAGTTTTGTGGTTATGTTCTTAGCATTTTCCTAAAAATACATTTGAAATTTTATTGAACCTACACACATGAATTAATTAGTGAATAAGTGTCATTCATGAGGGTGATGAGAGTTTTACCTAATACTCAGTTGATGATTGATATTCTACACTCTTATTGAAGACTAATCGTGGAGAAAAAGCTACATGCCTGCAAGTTATTAAAAAATGAAAAAATAAAAATGAAGAAGGAAATCTCTAGCTTAATAACTGGGCTTTAGCACCACAAAAGTGTAGAAGTTCGCGTCAAACGGTGAAAGGATATCTAAGTTTACAAAATATATATTAAAAAAAAGAGGAAAGAGAAAAGGCAGAGTGAAAGCTACCTGTAATTCGAGGATTGGATTTAAGAAGTGTAGAGTTGATATCATCTCTAAGTAATAGGTAAAAAGCTCATACACCATCTTAGTAATGTCTATTGATCACAAGCACATTCACGAAGGAAATGATAATTTCAAGTGTATCTTGAGGAACTGTCTAATAACATGAACTGACATGTTTATCTTTGACACTTGCCACTAGAACTGGAAATACTTATGGTGGATCAGTCTCATCTCTGCTTTCTTGTCATGAAATATGATATTTTGAGTTCTTAATTAGTCCCAATTATTCACTTGTGTGCATTGCTAAGGCTAGCAATGAGTAAGTTGGGGGATGTGATAATCACATAATTGTTATGAATAATTGTGCCATTTTATTGACAAATAATTGATAATTTCATAATTTCTATTATCATTTGATTACAAGTGCGAGAATTGATTAAATCTCTTTTACTTGCAGGACTAATGGGCCAAGAAATGAAGTTTTTAATGGGCCAATAAACCTAATTGGATCAAGAGAATGAGGAGAGATTCATTTCCCTCTCTATCTTTTTAATTTTCAAATTCCCTCTCATTTTTTAAATCTCCCCTCTATTTTTCAAAAATCTCTCCTCTTTCCTCTCTCCTCTCTATCTATTTTTATAAACTCTCTCTTTCCTCCCATCTTTTCTTGCCTTTTTCTTTCTCTCTCTCATTCCCTTCCCCCGCAGCTCTCTCTCCTTCTCCTCCGATCTCTCCCTCCTTCCTCTCTTCTTCCTCTTCTTCTTCCGCTCTTCTGCTTCTTCCCGCTTCTCTCTTCACTATCTCTTTCCTCTCTCTCTCGTTGGTACGCAGAAGCAGCAGCAGCAAGCCAGCACCGCCCGCGCACGCCCGAGCCTCCACCCGCGCACCTCTCCACGTGCGCCTAGGCTCGCCAGCACCTGCCCCGCGTAGGGATGCGTGCCAGCCACCCTTGCCGCTTGCGCCCGCCCGACGGTCGCCCCCACGCCTGCGTGCCCCGCGCATGCTCGAGCCCCCGCCTGCGCACGCCCGAGTCCACGTGGACGCCCCACCTGCAGCCGCCTGCCCGCACGCCCCGGCCACACACCAGCCCGCCACCTCTGCCCTGCGCTTCTGCGTGCGCCGCCGCCTCCACGCGTCGCCCGCCTGCCGCGTGCCTCGCCCGCGTCCTCCCTGAGCCAAGCTCCCCCACGCCTACCGCGTGCCGCCTGCCACGCCTCTTCCCTCTCTCCTCTCTATGTGCATGCATGCACGTAGAGAAGGAGCCCCGCGCACCCCCTCTCTCTCTCATCCCTCTTGCTCTCTCTCTCTCTCTTCTCTCTCTCTCTCTCCTCTCTCGCCCTCTCTCTCATCTCTCTTGTTCTCTCTCTCTCTCTCACCCTCTCTCTCTTCTCGTTCTCTCTTTCTCTCTCTATTTCTCATATTTTCTTAGTATAGTTGTTGATTTATTTTATTTAGTATAAAACATTTTGTTATTAATCTCTTTTACTATTTAGTAGATTGTAAGTTTGAATCTCATCTCCTGTTACTCTTTATCTCTCTCTCTCTTTATCTATTTCACTTAGTTTAGATTTATTTCGTTCAACTTAGTTTTAATATCACCACGTTATTTTTTCCTAAATAAAAATCAAAGTTTTCAATTCTAAAATCTATTTCTCCGTGGATTCGACTCGGCTCTCACCACTTAACTATTGTCAAAATATTTAGTGTAGGCCGATTAATTTAAGATTGATATCCACGTGTTTAACGACGCATTTGTGGGTTATCATTAAGCCATTTCTGGAAGTGGACCTGGTGGTTGTCGACAGATAGGAATCGCCTGTCGATAGACCCCATGCTTCCAGAACTCAAGTCTGCTAGAAGTACCAGTAGCTGTCGATAGATGATATCTGTCTGTCGACAGATGGGCTGTCCTGTCGACAGCTAGATCATGCCTGTCGACAGGTACTGTCCCCATTCTAGAAAACTGGTTCTGGAAACCAATACCTATCGACAGCCACTTCCTGGCTGTCGACACATACTATCCTAGCGAGTGTTCCAGCACCCTTTTATGTACAAACTCTTGTTGAAACTTCATGCTATTAACCTAGCAAGTTACCATCTTCTTTCCTTTGGTAATCTACTGTTATATCACTACAGAGATCATCCACATTGTGTTCTTTACCCTTCTTTGAATTACTCTTAAGTTTTCCAAATACAAGTACCGTCTAGTTGGTTAAAACTCCCTATGTTCAGTAACTTGAGTTCATAAACCTGATGACAAGAGAGTTTGGATAATTGAGTACCCATGTTGGTTATGAATAAGTTATGATGACAATTATTGGGTCCCTGGACCCCCACTTGTAGGGGTGTTCACGGTTCGGTTCGGTTCGGTTTTCCATTTTTGGAGGAAACCAACCGAACCGAATTCATTGTTTGAACCGAACCGATCGGTTCGGTTCAGGAAACCAAACCGAACCGAATTCATTGTTTTGAACCGAACCGATCGGTTCGTTCAAACCGAAATCTGGCATTTCTGGTATTTTTTCTGACATTTCTGGCATTTTTCTGGCAAAAAACATGTAAAAAGTTGGTTTTTTCCCGACCCCCACGCGCATGGAGGGCGCGCGACGCCGCCCTCCACTGTGCTACCAATTTTTTTTTTGTATAATTTAATTATTTATTTAGATTATATATAGGTATTCGGTTCATTTCGGTTTCCCAACTTGAAACCGAACAGAACCACCCAGCCCATGAAATCGAACCGAACCAGCCGGTTCGGTTCGGTTTTTCGGTTTGGACCATATTTTATACAGCCCTACCCACTTGACTAATATGCCTGTGCAAATAGGGCTGATACAGTCCGGGGAGGAGCACCCCAATTCATTTACGGGCCGTACAATGATAAGGACAACATGATGTTTGGCATTGCATCAACACTGTTTGATTATGGTCATCATGTTACCGGTCCTGTGAGAATATTTTATATGAGCCAGATTATGAGATTCACTGTGAATTCCTGAGCACGTTTTGTATTTCGGTACCACTGTTCCAATTTCACTATCATGTTAAGATACTTGTTTGTCCATCTTTGATATCAGTCAAGTCTTTTTCCTTGATCATCATATATCTTAATCCTTTTGATTTAAGAATTTGAATCCTACTAGGCTAGTTAGCTCACCAAATCCTACTTTTTCAGGTATTTACAATTCTTGAAGGCGGGACATCGAGATTTGTGTGTAGAGAGACCAACCTTGGCGGCATTTTACTTTGAGATTGTAAATTGGACACCTTGTAATATTCATAGAATGACATTATTAAATTTTTATTTAGTAGAACTCCCGAGTAATTGCTGCTCAGTTAGTTAGGTTTTACTCTTGATTCCTCATGCGTTCACGTTCCAGCATTTATAGTTATATAATGACGGGACGTGACATATACTTCTTTTTCTTGGCAAGAATTCTCTAAAGTTCTTTTTGATAGCATTGCTTCTTCATCATTGTCTTCAGAGTTTTCCTTTGTATCTTCAATGAGGAGGAAGAAGGAAAAGATACAGCTTTCAAACCATTAACTTTTTTTTTTCGAAGAACTTTCAGAGAATCTTTCTATGTTAGTTTCATGAGCCATAAGTGATCTTATTAACATTTCTAGAGAGAGTTCAGTTAGATCATTTGCTTCTTCTAGCAGTTACTTTAGGAGTCCAAGATTGAGTTAATGATCTGAGAATTTTTCTAACTGTTTCTTCATTTGTATAGTTTTTACCTAATGAACTTAGTCCATTTATTATATCAGTGAACCTATTGTACATTTGAGTAATGTTTTAACTTGGTAGCATTCTAAATTGTTCATATTGAGAAACAAGAATATCTATTTTGATTTGTTTAACTTTGTCGGTATCTTCATACGTTATTTTTATTTGTTCCACACATTTCTTTAGCATCTACATGTAGATACTCGATAAATTCTTTCTTAGACAAGCACAACAGAGATAGTTTTTAGCTTTATAGTTTAAGACATATATCTTTTATCAGCTAAGGACAACTGAGATGCCTTTAGTAAGGATGACATAATCAACTTGTTCAAATACCTGCCACAGATCAAAGTATGTGTCGCTTAAGAAGCATTCCATTCTCATCTTTCAGTACTAGTAATCTTCACCATCAAAGAATGGTGGCCTTGTAACGGACTGACCTTCAGAGTTATGCTTTCCTACTGCCATCTCTTCTCAAATCATTTGATTATTTTGAGAAGACCGTGCTCTAATAGCACTTGTTAGATCTAGATGGATATATAGATGTCTTAGAGGGGAGGGAGTGAATAGGAATTTCTGCAAGTTAAAATATTTGAATATGAAATAACACTAAACAGATATGTTAGTACTTTGTGTGTTGTATGTGAAACAAGTGTAACTTGGCGAAAAATAATGACAAATAATACACAAGAGATTTATCCTAGTTCGGACCTCCTTTCAATTAGGAGTCCTACATCCAGTCCTTAAGCACACCTTGGGATTTCCACTAACCACCAAGAAAACTTGGTCTTCCCTTCAAAGAGGGGTATTACAACCACTTGCTCCCAATCAAGTCTTCCCTTAAGCAAAAGAGGTAGAACACTTCTCCTACTATAGTAGGCCTTCCCTTCTACCAAAGGAGAACACACAGGGAATAAATCTCATGTAAGTTACAACTCAAAGAGATTACAGACCAAGTGCTGCTCTGAAGATGAGCAAGCATAGATGAATAGAAAGAGATCTAAGGGAAGAAGAATTGTGGCACTTCTCTCTGTCTGATTCAAGAGTGGGTCCTAAGAATTGATCTAATAATTCTAATCCACCCAATGATGGACTAGTTGAACACATGAGAGCTTGAAAGCTTGGAGTTAGCTCTTGCTTTGCTCTTTTTCAGGTGGCTCTCTTGAAGGTATCACAGTGTGTATATATATGTGTCTTCTTTGTTCATCCATACTTCGGCTTCTTATATAGTCTTCAAAATGTTTATAGTCTTCAACTATCTGTTGGAATGTAGCCGTTTGAATTTTATTCGTTGTGACACAGAAGGAGCTTTGAGAAGTTTATCTTTGGGTCCTTTGTTTCAACGGCTTTTTGGCTATATGGGTAGCTTCATACTTCTGCTGATATCTGTAATAAATGTTTGCAAGCACCATACTCATGCAAAGTCTTTTCTCCTTTTTACGGTTAGTCTTGAATTGAATAAAGTATTAGATAGTGAAGACAGAAAGTAGATCATCTACAAGACATTTATCTATTACAGAGAAAAGTATTGTCCTTCAAGTATATGAGGGTAGGTGAGCAATAAAGAAGAACTGGACACCTGCTCGGCATGCAGTGTGTCTGGGACAATCTTACCTTAAAACCTGGAAACCTGTCAGTTTACAGGACACTGACATAGAACGTGTAAGTTATACATCTATCAAGGAACATTCTAAAAAAATAGTACTCCGGTATGTCTTATTTTTTAAAAATAAGTTCGAATGCAGAGAACAAAAAGAACAAGATGTGCAATAGTACTTCCTGGAGTCCAGAACTCTAAGTACTTATGAAGGATGTACTTCGACTTACAAAAAAGAGAGTAATGATGGGCAAAGGTTTGAAATAATATAGTTTCTTCATTTATTAATAGAGGTCTTCACAAAAATATATTACAAAGTTAATCGAAGTGAAATAGCATTAACAGATATGAAACTAGATAAAATTTTGTTAAGTGTAGACTTCGACTATACTGAAGTCGGAGTGGAACTTCGACTATTGTGATTTTTGTTCACAAGTCGGAGTCTCACTTCAACTTCTGAGAGTCAGAGTTGAAATTCGACTGTTGTGACTTGCTCACTAGTCAGAGTCTCACTTCAACTTGAAGAAGTTGGAGTTGAACTTCGACTGTTGTGACTTGTTCACAAGTTGAAGTCTCACTTAGACTTACAAGAGTTAGAGTTAGACTTCGACTGTTGTGACTTGTTCACAAGTCGGAGTCTAACTTTGACTTCTAAGAGTTGAAGTCTACAAGATAGTATAATTGTGGACTTAGAAAATTTTTATCGGTAGTAGTTAGCATGTGTCGACTGGTAAGTATTTGTGTGATGACATATACTATCTATTATTAGTTGTACAGTATAATACACTCATGTCTTTAGTGATTTGACTTTTTGATTATTCTTAGATGAGTTTGTTAGTTACCAGAATAAGAGATGATTTTGTCATGTTAAAAAACAATTAAGTAAGAGGTTTGTAAAAAACAATTTGCACAACATGACCCACCAAGGTAGGAGAATGGAGGCAACACCTAGCCACTGTCCCGCTTCTTAAAGACGGCCCATGCAGAAGAAGTGCGTGGACTTAGCCCACTAAAACCCAAGCTTCCCAACCCCTCATAGCAGGTGGAAGCAGCCCATAGGCCTGTCATCCCCAAAATGACTCTCCACCCACCAAGGCCGAGTTCTCAGTCTCTTAAGGCATGGTAAAACTCACCATTTTGGCGTCAACAGCACGATCACGCCCATATCTAGGCACACCCAAGCCGTGTAAGGGTAGGGCCTCACATGATATCCATCATATCTCTATACTCCCGGGAGATGGCCTCTCCACTTTCCCAACACACCCTCTACACTGGAGACCAATGGAGGCATCATGGCCCTATCCTTACTTCTCGAACAGAGTCAGAGGATACTTCAACCCTTGTCTGAGACTATGTCAATCCAGCATACACCCTTAGTTTCCCCCAACGGCCAGATAGCAAGGCCTGATGAAAGGAATGTGAGTTGAGGACCGGTAACATACGCTTAAAATAGGATAAACAACAAACAAAGGAGATAAAAAAAAAAGTTTTGGACTTTCACACCAACACACATAAGCACCCTAGCTCTTTTCCTCTCTCTTCACCCTTGTTTTGGCCAATTTCCTAAGTTTAGGATCACGGAGTCTCCTGCAGGATCACTCTCGGGGCTCTCGACCGTTCTCATTAAGTGTAGATACAAGTGACATTTCTTTCACCAATAAATTCAAGAGTTCATGGAGATCAGACGACGGAATTTTGTAGACCATCGTGTGTACAAATCCCCTAAATAAATCAATGGGCAGCAATATCCCTTAAACAAATCAATAGTTTATAAAAATAAGTATTAGTTCCTAAAAATAAAGCATCAATATGTGTTCTATCCTTAGTAATAGCCTTTTAGAGGAAAATTCTCCTGCAGCAAGTGAATAGCTTTCTACTCACATACAGCATGTTGAAAATACTTGCACAGGTCGTTCAAATCCCAACAGAAGCGGTTAATTTTTCAAAATACTTTACGATAAGGTTAGTAACTTTATTACTCAAATGTATGTTATATTAATAATTAATTAGTTAATCCAAAAGATTCACAGGTGCATGGTCGCATACTTAAAACTAGTATATAATATAATATAATGTAAAAAGTGTTAGAAGCATCAATAACTACAAATAAAAAAGTACGTATATATGACTACCGACCGACACAATGTAGCAAAACACGTAGATAGATATGGTAAATGCTTCGAGGCCTGACCTTTGGGGGTGTTGTAGGATTTTTTGGACAATTGTCTTTTTTTTTTTTTTTTTAAAGAAAGATAATGGAGAGCATGCGGCTTCGCGGTTGCTGCGGTCGATTCTGAGTTGTATGGGTGGGTAAAAATCATCTGATGTGTGGTTCGCATGTTTAAATCCATCCGGACATGCGGTGGGTAAAAATTATCACAAATCTTTGTTGTATCTTCTCAGTTCGCTAGCACTTTATTAGTTGTAAAAGAGACTATATGTTTAAGAGTAAGTTCAACTATGTTTAAGCGCGTGGCAAATGTCCAAACTGAGTTTTACATATGTTTGATTGTGAATTATTAAGGGGAGGGGAAAAAAAGATCAGACAATCATCCCAATGAAATGGTTACAGACTAACCCCTTGAAATCAATGTGCTTTAGGTATGATTGAAATCTCAAGATCATTTTAAATTCAGTTGGCTTATGAAATTTAGTGCAAATAGACCATTCTTAGACTAGAAAACGGTGATCTCTAATTATTAGAGGGGAAAAAAGCATATATATAATATATATAATATCCAGATGTCCTCAATTTAAGAAGCCCTATTTAATTTTACAATTACATTTTATTTTAAGACCAATTTGTCTTCCACCACTTTCTTATAGTTCCCAAATTTAAAAAAAAAAATCCCAGGCAAAGGAAGTGATGCACTTGCTCGTACATCTGGGTATGGCTTTTTTTTGTGTGTGTGAGATTTTTTGGGGCTAACATGTTACAAAGACAAGAATGGACACAGAGAGCATAAAGGGAGAGCATCTTACTGAGAAATGATCACCGTCCTTCCTAAAGTGGATGGATGGTACCCGACCCAAGTACAAACGGGGATGTGAACCCACCTCTCCTCTCCTGTGGGCAGTAAAGTGTTGCTCCTCTCTACTAACATCAGCCGAGACTATTGGACTAGGATGAATATGCACAGACCCTGTTTATCAAAGGTGGGGGGAGCAATACTATATTTGTGAATGAACACAAAGTTGATCATGACAAAAGTTTTTTTTTTTTCCCCAACACTCGAGAAAATGCTCTCAAAAGTCCAGAAGCAGCTGTGGGAGTATCCTCTCGAAATGCGTAGCTTCAATTTTAGTAGACCCCTCAGCTTCAGCAATTATAGCAGCGCGCTGTACAGCCTCTGCCAAAGTACCCACTGTTTCGTCAAGTCTATATAGGATTACAGACCGAAGCGTAGAAAGCCCTACTTTCTTTTGGGGGAGGAAAGAGAACAAACAAAATTTGTCTGAAGTCCATACCTGCGACAAAGAGTCGAACAAGTTCACAGCTCAGCTTCAGAGCATTCGGATTAACTGCATAAATGTGAATGTGACAAGAGCCACAAGATGGTATTAATAATAAATAACAAGCATACGCAAGTAAGCATGATCTGCGCAACCTTGCCGAAAACTAACATAATAAGCTGATAAAGAAACATCATACTGCAATTGCCCCACGTCCTGCCCTCAAAAGCTATGTTCTTTAAAACTGGCGAGGAAAAGATTTAGAAGTGGACTGGCCAGAGACGTATAAGAATGAGATGCTAGCTAATGAGCACGGAAATGTAAGCACAGCCTGTACCACATTACACGTCTAAGTATTTCAATATTTCAAGCTTTGGACCACAGCCATGGTGGTTTTACTGCGCCAAATAATTCAGTCATTCCCTTTGAACATTGAAAGTCTACGATAATAGCTACGTGGTGTGCACAACTATTTTAATTCTGAATATCGCCAGGAGATGTAAACACAGAAAATAATGTGAGTATAAACCCAAGGAATTCATGTTAGTCGGTACCATTTTACTTGAATGATGGTTAGTAGAACAAGGATTAACTCATCTGGAACCAGCTGGGGTCACCCTGATACTGGCAGCCCTTGCCAATTCCAGCGGAGGACAGAGAATTCCAGCCATATTAATAAAGAGCGAATGAAGACACTGGAGGTGACGGGGAGAAAGAAAAGAGAACTGAAAGATTATCTTCCATACATGGTAACAAAGAGACAGGCAGCAGCAATGGAGGTCGAGAAATTGTTAGTGATGATGGCAGCATATTGTGGTGACAGCAGCGCACATCATGTGTGGCCCTACCATGTCTTTTTCTGCCAACGAGATATCCTTCGTTCCCAATCTGTGAAGGCCACTTTTTGTAATCTGGTTGTTACAGACATAAATCTTGCAGACAGACATCCCCATCCCCACTCTACATTCCTTCCTCCCCAGTGCATGAAACCCAATTGTGTCCCTGGTCACTACAATAAAAATAAAGTAATTTAAAAGTAATATAATAAATAAAACATGCAGCTTATGACATGTTAATCCTTGAACAGGAGTTCTCTAGTAATCTGACCCGTTCTGGTCTGAAGCCAGCCAAACTAAATTGGGAACCACCAGTATCACCAGGTTTTAGCCGATTCCAGTTCCACATGTCATTTTAATTGTGACAGCTAGTGAGCCAGCTCATGCCTGCTACACTCATTCACCACCTAAAATATGTGTTTTCTTGGGGTCAGAAGAGCATAAATCAAGTATTCTCTCAGCCTATAAAATCATAAGGAAAAAAAAAACCAACAGAAAATAGGAGTTAATATCCTGAATTTTGATCTTCAAAACATTCTTGTGTTGCATGAGCCGGCTTCTTGCTATCAACATTTGTGGCCCAAATCCCTTCTCTTGCATGTTTCACTGTTGTACAAGAAGATTGGAATGGTAAAACTTAAAAGCTAGTTTGCCATTAAAGTAAATAAAAGGTATTTACACATACACCATCCATCAAAATTGCAAAAAAAATAATATCCAAAAAAGTATTTGCACATGTATGATCAGTTCGGACAAATGTTACATAAATACCATGTAAGTTAAATTCTGTCAAAAGAAAAGAGAATATTCTATATAGATTATATTTACATCCAACACTTGAGTATACACTAATTATCTTTCATCCGGATCTTTCTTTTTTCATTGTGGCATCCCCATATTAGGGTGTCAGTACAAGCGTCAAAGGGGGAACCAAGGTGGTTTCCAAGGTCAGAACAGCTCAAAGGTGATGCCCATGGACTCCATGGTCTCCTCCCCCCATCAACCCCAACCCAAAGTACTGCTTCCCCAGCAACATGTCAGTCATACTGCTCATAGAGAAGACCTTGACCACCTTCAACACCACAGCTTCCCCAGACTTCATGTGTCCTCCACGACATGGTGGTGGGCAGCCTCTGCCAGATGCCCTATGACGCCTTCAAGGTGCTCCATGTAGAGCCAGCACATGTACCTTCACCTGGGGCCAGGGTGGGAGTGATATCTCCCCAGACATAGGCAAGGTGCACGGCAGAGTAGGTGCAGGTGTGGGACACAACAGTGTTGTCCTGCTGGAGGAAGATCTCACATATGGCATCTTGATCATCAGTTGTGATGGGTTCCCATGTCAAGGTAGACAAGATGACTGTAGGCAGTGACTGCGACAGACAGGGCAGCTTTCTGGAACCAGGCTGTAAGCCTGCAGCAAAGGTGGGATGGCTGGCCCTTGTGCTTTCTCCTGGGCAAGCCCCTCTTTATCTCCCATGCCATCACCTTCCCAGCTTCACCTTTGGGGAAACTTCACTCTGATGCATGAAGCAAAATCGCCAGGATCGACCAGAATCGGTCGATCCTGATCGGATCGAGGGCTATGGATCCGATTATGGGGGAGAAGTCCCTGAATCGGCAAACTTCCAGCTGGATCGGCCAGAATCGAGTTGGATCGACTGGATCAAGCAAGGATCGACCGATTCCAGACTGATCCAGGCCGATCCAGACTGATCCAGGTCGATTCCTCAGCTACCTTCAGGATCCTCTTCAGGCAGGTTGTCAGGATCCCCTTATTTACCTAAATGTAGTATATGTAGTTTTCATTTACTTAAGATATTCATGTAATAAGAAGTACCCCCCATTTGAATCTAATAAAAATATCAAAAAATCATATCTCTTACCAATAAAAGTCAACTCTCCCATCGAAGAAGAAATCGCGATTTTGATGATTTAGCGAAATGCTAACTTTCTAATCTCTCGTAATTAGCTTATCTAAAAATTTGATAATTCAATAAACCACATGGAACACTAAAATTCAAAGTCTGTAAAAAAAGTCAAACGTGTATGTGACTTCTCTCTCAATGGAGCCACTCTCCTACTGACAGCACTTAGTCTGCTTGAGACCTCTCAGGATTGGTCAAACTTAAGTTATCATCATCCAAACCTCTCAGAATTGGTCAAATTGAGCTACCATCACCCACTCATGCATGACACTCATGAGTTTTGGTGATGATAGCTTAGTTTGACCAAATCCTAAGAGGTCTCAAGTAGACTTAGTGCTGTCAGTAGGAGAGCGGCGGCTTCTTGGAGAAGTCATAGCACGTTTGATTTTTTTTTTTGTTGGACTTTAGATTTTTAGTATTTTATTAGACTTATTTGATTATAAAATTTTAAATATGTCAAATTATGAGAGATTAGAAGTTGCTACTTTGATAATCACAAAAATTGGCGATTTTCTTCTTGGATGGGAGAGTTTGACTTTTTATTAGTAAGAGATGTGATTTTTTTGATATTTTTATTAGATTCAAATGGGGGATTTTCCTTATTTACATGTAATACTTAAATAAATGAAACTACAAATTTTAACATTTACTTAAATGGTATTCAGGTCAATAATAACACTAAGTCTTTAATATTTTATACTTTTTTCTTGTATTATTATAGTAGTAATAATACACAAATCTTAGGTTTCATATATTAGAATGCATGTATGATTGGTTTTTTATGCAAATATTAGTTCTTTCAATTTATCAGATTTTCCCTCATTTTTGCTGTTTTTTCCTGAATTTTTCCTGATTTTTTTCCCAAAAAAAACTATTTTATAAACTGGCCGATCCAGGACGTCCAGACTTCCCCTTGGATCCATGGGATCTTGCGATCCGATCCGATCCAGGATCGATCGAGCTGGTCGATCCCGATTCCGATCCGATCCTGCCTTCCATGCTCTGATGTGCACTCTCCTGTCTTTCTCTCTCTCACCTCTTTGGTTGCCCATGGTTTGTTGCAGGCATTTTCCTCATTATGGTAAATATAACAAGACTACAATAGAACATGGTCATAAAGAGTTACGGAGATGACATTTCTATCATATTTTGATAAAAATGATAAGAACAATATTTTTGTATCTTGTGTAGTGAAGTTTAAACCTCCGATGTGCAGGCAATAGTATCTACTTATCAAATCCAGCTCAACCTATGTGAATTGGGTGACATAGTGGCAGACACGAAAAAGATAGGTTGTACCATCAATTTTATTGAAACAGAGAGTCAGACTAGCGGTGGATCCTCTTAAAAAATAAAAATAACAGAGGACAACAGAAACAAACAACAAAGACAAATTACACTTTAGACCCTTCTTCCAATCATCAATAGACATGACACTAAGATGCCTACACCAGGTAAACAAGAGAGACACCACCATAGCTCAAAACATTCTTAACATAGAATCTACTTCCATGAAAAGTAACTTCATTCCGCTCCTTCCTAATGCTCCAACAGTCAGCACTGGAATGATAGTCATGATCTTCTTTTTGGCCGCATTGTGTTCCATTGGTCCGTCTTTTAAAAGGCACCCACATTTCCTTCAAAGAACCATAATTGGCTTTAAACCTCAGCAATCTACTAAAAGCAAGCCAAACCTCCTTTCTGATCTTGCAAGTGAACAAATGATTCGCTGACTCCTCTTCTGAACAAAGAACACGAGCAACAACACAATTTTGACCTACTTCCTCCAATATATGTTGGCCAACTCTTTATGAAATAGCAACCACATAAAGCTTCAACGTTCACTGGTGTTTTAATCTTCCAGATTCCTTTGTACCTGTGGCCCTAGATTACTGAACTTAAAGACTTGATCAAAAAACTTCCACCCTTCTTCCACCAGAAGGAATCTTCATAATCCTGCAGTGTGTTGACTGTTGATCCTATATAGCAACTGTAGAAAATGCTACTAAATCTCTTCCTCGTCCTGCTTAAGACTCCTAAAAACTGCATTATGACCCCTGGATGTATCTTTGCACCTTAAGTAACATGTTTCTTCCTCATAATGCAATTGAGACCCCTGAACGAAGTAGCAATCTTGTACTTTTGCCCATTTATTCACTGTTAGATTTAAGGTCCTGCTGAATCTGGTTTTCAAAGGTAGTACACACACCCATTTGTAATCCAAAAGGAGGTTTCTTGCCCATTCGCAATATTTACTAAAATTTCCTGTTCAACCCATCTAGCAGATTTCAGAATCCCTCCCCGAACAGGGCTTATAACCCTCATGCTGAAAAGAGCCAAATTCCTAACATAAAAGTTCTTCACTTCTAAACATCCATTTTTACATGATTTGCTGAACTTGTCCCACTTCACAAAAGCAATATCACCCACCACCCTACACACATCAAAACTCATGATTAAAATTTTCAGCAAGATCTCTCGAAGGATAATAAAAGCAGAAATAAGTGTAATGATGTACTGGATAAAACAGAGTTGAGCAAAGAAATTTGGCCTTCCAAATCTTTCTTGCCTTAAACACAGACAATTTCTCAGTCAATATGTTAACCAGATGACCCCATTCTGTAACTCGGCTTTCTGTAATATAAAGGCAGTCAACATCAGCACACTCGTGCCACTGGTCATTGTTGGAACAAAAAAAAAAAGCACATATGAATGTCATGGATGTGTTGGATGCTTGTTAAGGGAAGCATCAATACTCCCTTATATAGTGGTCCGACAAGTTAAGTAGGTGACATTCACCTGTTGGCAACTACCGGTAAAATGTTGACCCCATCTAACCGGTAAAATCCCACCTAACCGGTTTAAACGGCTTGATTAAGAGGTCAAAGCAGTATGATTAGGGTGACCCCAAGGTTACTTAAAGTCATAACTTGATCCGAGCATTCAAGCTCTCAAGTATTGTCAAGCACCCAAGCAAGTGGGAGATGCCGAGGAGAATAAATCTCCGGATAAAAATACGGCACGGAAGAATTCCGGCATTACGAGGTCTACAAGACCAGATAAGTACAAGAACAAGTCCGCCACGAAGGCTCCAAGACTTGCAATTGATTCTCCGTCCGGGACGGCAGAACTTCCGACAAAATCCGGAATGGCACGGGATTCTCCAAAGGGCAAGACCCCTTCAAATGAAGGGGAGGTTGGTCTATTTATAGACTTTCCAAGCCCCTCCCCTAAACCGATGAGAATACCATCGGTTAGGGGGTTTTTTTCCCCCTAACCGATGGTAGCTCCATCGGTTAAGGGGATTTTTCCCCTTAACCGATGGAGCTTCCATCGGTTGGAAGGGGATCCCCTCCAACCGATGGTGCTTCCATCGGTTAGAGGGGATTTCCCTCTAACCGATGAGCTTCCATCGGTTAAGGGGAGTCCCCTAACCGATGGTGCTTCCATCGGTTAGGGGAGTTTTCCCCTCTAACCGATGGATGTTCCATCGGTTAGGGGGGGATTCCCCCTAAACCGATGGAACCCCCATCGGTTAAGGGGTTCCCCCTTTCAAAAAAAAAATATATAAAACAAAAAAATAGAAAACAGAAAAAAATAGAAAACAGAAAAAAGACAGAAAACAGAAAAAAGACAGAAAACAGAAAATAAAAAAAAGGGAAAAGCCCTAACCGATGGTACCCCCATCGGTTAGAGGCCTTTAACCCTCTAACCGATGGGAGTCTCATCGGTTAGAGGGGTTTTTTTCTTTAACCGATGAGAGTCTCATCGGTTAGAGGGAATTTTCCCTCTAACCGATGGAACTCCCATCGGTTTAAACCCCCCTCACCCATGCAATGTAAGGGGTGCCTTCCCCTATAAAAGGCACCCCATCCCCCATGGAAAAGGGTCCTCCTCCGGTCCCCGGCTTCCATTCTCCCGGATCCCCCATTCCCCATGTAAAAGGGCTCTTTCTCTCTCCCCTTCAAGCACTCCATAGCTCCCCTCAAAGTTGAAGGAAATAGAAATTTCTGAATTCTCAAAGGCTCCCCTCTTGGTCCTCAATCTCTTCTCTTTGTGAGTCAAGGTACCAAATCTCCTCCTGAGTATTGAGAAGTTGTTCGGCATCGGCAAACTCCATCGGCTAAAAGTCCGCAATAGCGGCACCGGCCCTCACGGGCTATAGGTTCTAAATACCGTCCGTTCCGGACATATGGTATTTTAGATACCTTTGTTATTCATGCCACCTCCCAACGAGTTTTAAACTCTCCGGGATGGTGTGTTTGTGCTATATGCATATGTTTCTTAGAGGAGACTCTGCCCAGTGGAGATTCTGCTCAAGAATATATTCATTATTCACAGATTCGTATTTATATATGTGTTTCTTAGAGGAAACTCTGCCCAAGTGGAGATTCAACCTAAGAACATATCTATAAATTCCAATCTGTGTTTATATTTATATGTTTCTTAGAGGAGATTCTGCCCAAGGGAGATTCTGCCCAAGAACATGTTTGTATTTCACAAATTTGTATTTTATACGCATGTTTCCTAGAGGAAACTCTGCCCAAGTAGAGATTCCGTCTAGGAACATATCTATAAAATTCAAATTTGTACCTATACACATATGTTTCTTGAAAGAAAGCTCTGTCCATACTAGGGTTTTCCTTCTAAAAAACATATCAATCACAAACTTTGTATTCATATACATGGGTTTTTAAGAGGAAACTCTGCCAAAATAAATTTATGAAAATTGTGATAATATACACACATCCAAAGAAAAAGAGGACAGGACCCGAACTGTGACAGGACCCGAACTGTGACAGGACCCGAACTGTGCTCAGTCACTCCAAAGAGCAGTATGATGCATACTCACAAGAACTGTGTTCATATGGACAGTTTCTGGAAAGGAACTTCAAGTTGACAAGAACGTCCAGGGAGATATGTGCATACGTTCTCCAAAAAATCATACTCATGCAAATAAAAAATAAAAATAAATGATGAATGAATGAAACGGTGAACAAGGAGAAATGAAATTCTGCCTCAATTCAGACTTCATTTAAAAGAAGGATGTTGTAAAAGAATGCCATGTCATAAAGAAAATTAATATAGCAACTCTTCTAATACAGAAATGCTACTTTGAATCACGACCTTTCCCAAGTTCGGAATCAAATGCACGGGTATATACCCGTCTGCAATAATAAATCTCGGGTTTTCCAAAATAAAACCTTTAAACAACATCTTTCTCAAAAAGGAGAGGAGGGAGACCCCAAATGAGTTCACGGGAATATACCCGTTCCCTTCTTAAAAGTCATATCTCAAGCTCCACAAAGGGCAGTCTTTTCAAAATGAAACACTCAAAATAAAAGCATTTCAAAAATAAGAAAGATGATACATCATAACCAGGATTTTCTAAAAAAATGTGTACTTTGCTCATCCCTTTTGCTATGAATGGTATTCGGGTTAAAACTGGCGTTAAATAACACCAAGAGTCTTAACTCGATGTAAATGTAACATCGATTTTGATCGATGGAGACAGAGGTCCAGCACATGCTACCTCAATCACCTGAGAGTAGATACGGACTCAAGAAGTTCAGATTAAAAAACGGCGCACCCTAGTCGCCGTCCACGGGCATCCCCGTCCATTTCATGGACAATCCAGTTGTCCGTTCCACGGACATCACACCCGTCCGTTCCACGGACATCATACCCGTCCGTTCCACGGACATCATACCCGTCCGTTCCAAGGACACCCAAAAATACTCTCTCCGCATTGTGCGGACTCTTTCTTCTGTCTGTTAGACAGACTGGCACGCCCCGCAAAATTCAAAACATGGGAAATGAATACATGAACCCCATAAAACGAAATGAATCAACAAGATCAAAAGATCAAAAATGAATGAATGATCGATCGCGATATCGTAAGATTTTTCCCGTGTCAACAACTGGCACGCCCGGTGGGACCTCTTCTCACCATTTATAGCAAAAGGATGAGACATATATGGGTACATTTACAAAAAAAAAAGGGAGTTCTAATGTTGATGTCTTTTGTAAAGGTACAAGGAGCAAATGGCTGTCACCTATGGACCGCTCGTCATTAACAACCACGCCAGGTTCGGCTACCTGGCAACTCCGATCATATTCGGAGATTTCCCTGCAGTCGTCGGATCCCCTTTCTTTCTGGGAGTGGTTCCGGCCCATCAACAGGAGGAAGCTGCTCAAATATCTTCCTCCCACAAATCAACAAAGAAGAATTCCAACAACAGTGGACGCGTCAAGGCTCGTTCCGCTGCTGTCAATAAGGGCACCCAAATGCCCGTGAAAAATAATGCTGACAAAAGGGGCGAACCCCATTCAACTCAAGTTCGGACCTATTCGGTCCACATGATCTCTTCTGTCATTGTGGCTTCAGGCCCCTCACAGCGGGGGCAATATAAACGCCACAACAACAAAAGGCCGCCAGCTGCCATTTCCAGATCCGGCAAGTCCGTTATGATTGGAAATGTGCGAGTGCGCCTTGATGGTACTCCACCTACCACTCCTCGTGATAGGTATGTTCCAAATATTCCAACCTCAAACCGCTTCTCTGCTCTACGGTGGTTCCGGGGGAAGCATGAAGACTCTATGGTAGAAGCCGGCGCCAAACAAAAGACGCGGCATTTTACCAAGCTGAAGAAAATCTGGGTCCCCAAAAAGGAAACTCAGAAGTTTGAAGATCAAGCAAATACATCCAAGATGGCTTGGAGAAAGAAGAATATCAAGGATAATCCTCTCCAAGATGCTGGATTTGAACAGTCCAGAGGACGGAAGAGGAAGGGCATATATAGAAAATTAAACTATACCTCTCAAGGCTCGGAGAATATCCGGATAGATAAGCAAACCTCACCTCAACAGTCTCGCATATCGGTTTTTGACCGTATGTCGCGAATTCCAGCATTTAATAAGCCAAGGGCAATTCCTAGCGCCAATGTCCGTCCGTCAAAAAGACGACGTGTTACTTGGACAGCTCAGGAAAAGCCTAGGCTTATAATATTCTCCTGTTATGCTACTGGAATGGAGCCTGGCGAAGTCGCGGAGCAAATCGCGGAAGCCACTCCTAATGTTTCCACAGGGTTATCCACCCCAATACTTGGCAATTCGCCAGGAGAGTTCGTCAGCTCGGTGGACAAGTTGGCACCTCTAGCCAAGTTTTCCACACAGTCGACACTCAGCATGAAGGTTCCCAATTCCCTCTCTTGAAGAAACAAATATTCAACTGAGGAAAGTGGACCTTCTACTTCTGCTGGGCATCCCGTCATCGACTTGCCGACAAAGGAAAATTTTCAAGCTATGTCAGATGATGACAAATATGAGATTATACAACAGTGGCGGTCTGAAATGACCTCACTTCTTAATAAAATGAGGCAATTGGCGACGACAAGTCACCGGCAAACCATGGAGCCGGCCTCTCTTCGACATCAACAAAGCCAGCATCCAGATGGATTATCTCATTAAATAATCCAGCAATTTCTTCAGCTGGTCTTCTTCCTCACTATGGGTCCGGATATCAATGACCCATCTAATATCATGCCTCCTCAAACAGAAACCTTGCAAATTCAAAGGCATGAAATAAAGAAGATGGTTGAAGATATGTTCGCCCAGCAGGGCGAAGGCATTCAGGCTACGGGCTTATATTCTGTCCCGTTCCCCATACATCATCAACTCAAGAAGCTGCCAGAATCATGCCCCAAAGTCCCAAAATTGCCTAAATATGATGGGCATGGGACACCTCAGGAGCATGTGGCGCATTACATGATTGCCATGGGAGATCTGGCATCTGAGGAATCCTACCTCCTCAGATATTTTGCAACTTCTTTAACAGGGTCGCATTCCAATGGTATGCAAAGCTCAAGGCTGGCTCAGTTCTCGATTGGCTGATATCAGTTAAAATTCTATGACCGTTTTCAAACGGCAGAAAGGAAGATCTCTCTTGCTGAGTTATGCTCCCTCACACAAAAAGAAGGGGAGTCGGCAATTGACTTCATTCAAAGATGAGAGAGTTTAGCATGCAATGTGATAATCCTCCCATCCAACAAGATGCAGTAATTATTTCGGAGAGGCCTCATCCTAACAATTAAAGAAGACTCTTGGCGGCCAATATCCGAAGCTTCGACCATTTGAATTTTGCTGTCGCAGAAATTGAAGGTTCTTAGCTGAGCAATCAACTCATACAGCTCAAAAGGGTAAAATCCCTAAAGAGCGCAATCCGCCAGCGAAAGAAATTAATGCTATTGACTTTTCGCCTAGCAGTGAAGCAAAGGGGGCAGTAATCCCCACTTCCTCAAAGAAAAAAGCAGAGCCAAAAGCGCCTCCGCCTACTTGGCCGAGCGTATGAAAGCTCCCTATTCTTTCAGAAAAGAGCATACCAGAAAGCTATTTGATCTCTGTCTGGATAATCAGTTAATATCATTACCACACCAAAGAAGCCAGCAGATATCAGTAAGGTCAATCAACCCATTATTGCCCGTATCACCGTATGGTGGGGCATTCAATTGAAGATTGCTTTGTCTTCAAGAATGAGGCTCAAAAGGTAATCCAGGAAGGCCATATATCTATGCAAAATGGTCTGGTTGATCCTCCACAACCTCATACTTCGGATTGGCCAGAACAATCCGTTAATGTTATACACACGGCTGATCCCGCCACAAGCTCAAATAATTTTGAAGCAGGACCTTCTTGCAATCCACCCCAAGATATTTCTGGAGCTCATTCTCCCCGAGGTCTAAACATCGGGGTACAAGAAAAACAATACAAAGGTACAAAGGCAACTCGAGCAATTACAACAAAGCCAACAAGAGTTGCGCCAAATTATGCAAAGCATGGAAAGGCGTCAGGATGTGCCTGTTCAGGAATCCCACGCTTTCCAACCTACTTATTTTTATCCCTCAGCATACCCGGAGCTGCCCCCTATGCCGCCATTCAAGACCCAATTGAGTGGTTTCTTGAAAATCCTCCAGATCCTGTCGAGCCGACAAGGTCATATTCCTTCCATCGCCAGCATACAATGCCTCTCTTCCGGCTATGCCTGAGATCAGGATATATAGATTATCTGGTCCCGGAAGAACTAAGACCCACTATTGCCCATATCATCAACTACTGGGACACGTCATTGAAGACTGTCCAATTTTCAAACAAGAAGTGGAAGAAATGATCCACAAGGACGCATCAATATGGGTGACTATCTGGTCAATCCCCCACAACCTCATATTCAGCCACCATTGAATGCGCCATACAATCCTGGACCTTATTCGGTCAATGTCATCAATGCATCATCCTCTGGGGTTCTTGAACCAGGAACAACCGCCTATGCCGCATCCATATCTATCCAGCCGATGGTATGATGATTGGCACCCTCTACATCAACGCTCGTTTCATCTAAAAGATACTCAGGCCATATTCAATCAGCTTAAGATCAAGGATTATAAAAGGGTATCCCCCTGAGTCCTATATTTCCGAAAAGGAAAAGCAATCATATCTCTATTGTGAATATCATGCCATGGTCATACACCCTACTAAAGATTGCCCAGATCTCCATGATTGATCGAAACAAAGATCCGGGAGGGAGTAATCGATCAAGAGGGAAATCTCCTCACCCCTCATCACAAATATATGATCCAAGTCCACAGTTCCAAGCACAATATCAAGATATATGTGAATATTATCATCACCAGTTGGGCTATGGGCAACATAGAAGCAAGGCTGATGTTGAACAATTCAGGGTCGGCCTGTTTCAATACAGAAATGGAATATCAGAAGAAACTGCAGCGAAACCAATCTCGCAGCAACATGAGGAGTTTGTAGATGATTACTACCACCTCCCTCCTGAAATCGTTGAAGATCAATCAACTCAACCTTTCAGGTACAATCTTCAGAAGCTGAATGGGTCACTGTTGGCCCCAGAAAATCAAGAAATCCTAGAAGGCCCGGCAACTTTACAGCCAAAGGTCGTTCTAGCAAGAGAAATATTCCTGAGCCATCTTCAGAGCAAAAAGTAATGAATTCACTAGAAGCTCTGCAAATGAAGAATAGAGAGAAAAATAGAAAAAGAAATAAAAAAAGAAAAATGAAGAAACAAATAGAAGATGCTGCCGCAACAGAAGCTCCTCAGCAGCTGACGGCTGTTCAAAGACTTCAACAACTAATTGATGAGCTGGATGAATATGTATCTCCCAGGCCTTCTGATAAACCTACACTCGATCAATATATCCCATGGGAAGAGATCGAGCGAAAGCGTCGGCTTCGGGACTGGCTACTCCATGTCCAGCATGAAGCATTGAAAGAGGAGGATCTCCCTCCCACATCAAGCTTGAGCCTCTTTAATGAAGATCCTGAAATTACTATAGAACAGTTGGACTCTATGTTCAACTCATTCTCCTGCTATATGGTGTTCATCCCTCCTCCAAAGGAATTGCAAACTCCCGCAAAAAACACTACTACACAAGCAGGAGATAAACCAACGACGCTTGTATACCAGCGTCGACCTCCAGGTAATTCAAATCGTCATCTTACGAAGGGTCGTGGCAGGCACCAAAAAGCACCTTCTACTACCAAGTATCCAGATAAGGTCATACTCTTTCATGGCGAAGAAGCAAGGCCTCCGCCCGAACCTCAAATCCGGGCGGATTCTTACATATTTGATCCTTCAGACGAAGAAGGAGAACTGCTCGACAAGGCTTCTCAGTCTGAAGATAAAAACTCAAGTCCATGTGTTTCATCAAATGACCAGACAATATTCCTCCTCTTCCCATAAGAAGTTATTGGCTCCTATCTCTCAAAGAAGTTAGTCAAGTCAAAAGAGCTTTCTGGGTCCTCATCAAGGGAATCTTCCCAATTAGGCCAAGTACGCTCTGAAGCTGACAACAAAATTCTTCAGCAACTAACATCACTTCCCGTCAACATCACTGTCTGGGAGCAATTGCCTGGAGCAAAGACTTGAGAGAAACTCTTGTCAAAATACTCCAAGAACCAGAAATTTATGAAGCCCATATGGCAGATTTCCAAGCTCAGGCTATGAAGCAATGGCGGCAAATGTCACCTTCACTGATGAAGATTTGCTATTATCTTCCCCATATCATAATCGTCCTTTATATATGAAGGAAACATTATGACAGATCATTAAATCGGATCTTGATTGATCCGGGGGCATCCATCAATCTAATGCCCTACAAGACCTTTCAATCTTTATATCTTATGCCTATATGCAAATGGTACAGGATGTGAAGATCACAGGATCAATCAAAACTCAGAAGAAGCAGTAGGAAGAGTCACCGTCAACTTGGCTCTAGGGGATTTCGTCACTAGGGTAACCTTTTTCATTATTGACGCTAATACAACATATAAGTTCTGCTTGGGAGACCTTGGCTGCATGAAACTGGGTCATTCCATCAACTCTCCATCAATGCATCAAATATGCAAAAGAAGGGAAGCAGTATACAGTTTTTGCTGATCAAGCCCCCTTTCGGGAGGATGAATGCAACCTGACTGATGCACTCTTATATCTTGGGGGACCCAATCCTCAACCCTTCTTCCTGTCTAAAGAAAAGTAAGCAAATTAAATGCTCAAATAAAGACAGTGAGACTGTCGAGCCTTTTGTGATAATAAAAGCCTTGCGAATCTTCTGCAAAGAATTCTCAAGCAAAGAAATCCGCCCAGAACGGCGGAATTCATTATGAAGCTGATCATGTAAGTCAAGTCATTATTCCTTTACCACCCAATTGCATGCAATTTATTCTCCGAAGCAAGAACAAAGTGTTCGACGATTAAAAACTTTCGTCGTCACTTATCAAAGAAAAGAAAGAAGAATGGCTAAGCCAATTCTCTTCTACAAAGGGGAATTGACACTCCCAACTTATACAGAGGATGATTTTGGTTGGGAAGACAGCTCCAACAACCAGCTAGAATCAATACAAGAAATGGCCGATATGCCAGCAAAGATTAAGGAGATGTGCAAAAGCAGAAAATTCCTCATGTACAAGATATCTCCCGGAGAAATTTCTTCAAGCAATTATGGGAACCTTCGCAAGTCCGGGGGCAACCTCCATTCTCTGGAAAAGATACTAGAGGATTAGGTTATGATGCCAAATCCTCTTATACAGTTAATGTTGTGGAATCATCATCAGAGGTCTGCAGCACCCAGAATAATCAGGAGTGTTCCGACTCCAACTTCCAAGATATTATTCCAGCTCTATCAAATGAATTATTAAATGAAGAGCCATCAGAAGAATTCTACAAGCAATCTTCATCTACAAATCTTGAAGATAGGAATCTCTATGAAGTCTACGTCACCAACTCCGATGACGAAGAAGATTTCATAGATCTGCAACCAGCTCCCCAAGAAATGGAAGACGGTGGGCAGGCTACTATTGATGAATTAATTGAACTCAATCTCGGGAGTCAACAAGATCCCCGGCCAATCTTTATCAGTGCCCTTCTTGATGAACAAGAGAGGCAATCCTATCAAACTCTTTTGCTGGAATTCCAAGACTGTTTCGCTTGGAGTTATAAAGAAATGCCAGGACTGGAACCATCGGTTGCTGAGCATGAATTATCCATACTGCACATGGCTAAGCCTGTCAAACAAGCTCAAAGGCGTATGCGGCATGAACTAGAATTGAAAGTGAATACTGAAGTCGACAAGCTTTCTGAAGTAGACTTCATCGAGCCATGCATATATCCAATATGGCTCGCCAATATTGTTCCAGTGAAGAAAAAGAATGGTCAAATCCGGATATGTATCGACTATAGGGACTTAAATAAAGCATGTCCCAAGGATGATTTCCCAGTCCCAATTACTGAAACAATGGTGGATATGACCACCGGCTATGAAGCCTTGTCTTTTATGGACGGGTCTTCCGGCTACAATCAAGTCCGGATGGCAATCAAAGATAAAGATTACACTGCATTCAGATCACCCAAAGGTATCTTCAACTACAAAAGAATGCCCTTTGGCTTGAAGAATGCAGGAGCCACATATCAAAGAGCCATGACAAAAATATTTGACGAAATGATTCATGATGTAGTCGAATGCTATGTCGATGATCTCGTCGTCAAAACCAAAAAACGGGAGGACCATCTATATGATCTTCGCCGTGTTTTTGAAAGGCTTCGTCAATTCAAATTGAAGATGAACCCTATGAAGTGTGCATTTGGGGTTTCAAGTGGCAAGTTCCTGGGTTTCATCGTCAAATATCGGGGAATAGAAATAGACCCTGACAAAATCAAGGCAATCCAGCAATTGCCGCCACCTCAAAATTTGACTGAGCTAAGGTCATTTCAAGGAAGACTAGCCTATATCAGGCGATTTATATCCAATCTCTCAGGAAAATGCATGCCGTTCGGCAAACTAATAAAGAAGAATGCACCCTTCATCTGGGATCAAGAATGCCAAATTGCTTTTGAACAGATCAAAAAGTATCTCCTTACTCCACCAGTTCTGGGGGCACCAATTGCTGGGAGATCTCTTATACTTTATATCTCAGCTATGGATGCTTCTCTGGGGGCTCTATTGGCACAAGCAAATGAAGAAGACAAAGAACAACCTTTGTATTATCTCAGCAGAAAGCTAATCGGGCCAGAGCTCCGATATGCTCCAATGGAGAAAGTGTGCCTAGCACTGGTGTTTGCCGTTAAGAAATTAAGGCATTATCTGCTGGCCCATGAAGTTAAACTCATCTCCAAGTATGATCCACTCAAATACCTGTTGAGGCAACCCGTACTATCAGGACGGCTCGGGAAATGGGCCCTGCTCCTTATGGAATTTGATATTACATATATCCCACAAAAAGCCATCAAAGGACAAGGTTTGGCTGAATTTTTGGCCGCTCATCCAATAACAGAAGATTCCCCTCTGAGTATAGATCTTCCGGAAGATGAAACTCTCTCCCCTATAAATGAGAGAGAAAATCAAGTTCAAGAAACTCCAAATTCCGAGGAAACTGCCACAATTGAGTTACCTTCATGGCAACTATATTTTGATGGAGCTTCTCGAATTCTTCAATATACAGATGGTTCTACCTCTGTCTCTACTGGAGCCGGAATTGTCTTCGTCAACCCATATGGAGGAGTCTTATACAATTCATGTGCTCTCATGAAACAACTCACAAATAATGAAGCAGAATATGAAGCCTTAATTATTGGACTTCGATTAGCTCTCGAAATGGGGATCAAAGGTATACAAGTTTACGGAGATTCACAACTGGTCATCCGACAAATATTGGGCCAGTATGAAGTCCGTAAACCACAACTACTTCCATATTACAATATAGCCATGAAGCTCAAAGAGCAATTCAGCTTTTTCGATATATCCCATATACCAAGAAGTGAAAATTCCCAGGCAGATGCTCTGGCCAAATTGGCCTCTGCCATAAAATTGCCTCCTGAAGGAGAAGTGGACATAATGGTCCGCCACAGAAGGCTCATGCCGAGTGTCTTCGACGATGAGTCTGATGTTGCAATCGAAGAAGTGTATAACACAGAGCTAGATACAACAAATGAATCTGAAGATTGGCGCGAGCCGCTCATCAAAATCAAGAAAGGTTGGCTACCTTCTGATCGAGCCCAAAGAATTCAGCTCTTACGCAGGGCTACATCATATCAAATAATAGCAGATCAATTATATAAGCTGGTCCATGAAAAGAAAGGACCAGTCCTCCTCAGATGCTTATCTCTCAAGGAGGCCAAAATTATCATGAAAGAAGTTCACTCCGGGCTGTGCGGTGCGCACCAAGCAGGAGAAAAGATGAAGATCAATATCAAGCTAAAAGGCTTTTACTGGCCTACTATGTACGCAGATTGCATCCAATATGCCCGTACATGTCATCAGTGCCAAGCATTTGGCCCTATACCAAGGAAATCACCAAATGTATTACACCCCACTGCGCCAACATGGCCGTTCGCCGAATGGGGTATGGATATTGTGGGACCATTCCCACCTTCCTCGCAAGGCCACAAGTTCATACTGGCTGCCACAGATTATTTCTCTCGGTGGGCTGAAGCTATCCCGTTGAGGGAGGTAACCGGAGAATCAGTCGCCAAATTTGTCAAGCAGAACATAATATACAGATTTGGGACCCCCCACAGGATCATATCTGATAATGGGTCACAATTCAGAAACAAAACAATATATGCCGTGGCGGCGAAATTTCATATTGATTGGAGGACATCGTCAATATATAATCCACAGGCAAATGGGTTGGCAGAAGCCTTCAACAAAACCCTCTGCAAATTGCTTGCCAAGATAGTCAGCAACAGAAAGCGGGAATGGGGAGAAAAGGTTCATGAAGCCTTATGGGCTTATCGAACTGTGTATAAAACCCCTACCGGATGTTCGCCTTTCTCCTTGGTATATGGAGCCGAGGCCATGATCCCCATAGAAATTGAAATGGCATCCTATCGGGTGGCAATCCAAAGTGAACTACAAAATCAAGATCAAGAGCAAATAGAAAGAAGACTCGAGGAGCTCTCCAATTTAGAAGGAAGGCGCCTTGAAGCCTACAAATCTCTCCAAATATATCAGGCTAGAATGGTTCGAGCATTCGACAAATTAGCAAGACCCAGAGCTTTCAAGCAAGGAGATCTTGTCATGGTCAAATGCAGAGAAGCAATGGCCGGAAAGTCATGGCAAACTTCAACCCACCTGGCTCGGTCCATATATCGTCACTCTGGCATATGAAGGAGGCGCATACGGCTAGTGACCATAAAGGTATGTGCCCTTTCCCCCGCTTAACGGGAAACACCTGAAATTGTATCACGCGCCAGAACATGAACTCCCTGGCCAACCACCAAAACAAAAAAGCCTAACCACCCAAAAGGGCTCGAAGCCGAAATAAAAAAATGATGAAATGAAGTTTGCCATAGAGGGGCAAAGGAATCAAACTTCCACCTGCCCGTCATATATCCCAAACCTTTCAGTCCCTACCGAGCATGAAGCCAAGGCATTCATGTATAAACAAAAAAAAAAAGGGGAAAAGGAAAACCCAATGAAAGATGGAGGCTTATTTTGCTTATCCCGCCAAATGAGGTTCCAAGCTACAATGCTAAACAATGTCAAAACCATACCAAAAGTCATAGCCAACAAACCAAAAAGGTAGGCTATGTCAAAACCATACCAAACCATAGCCAACAAACCAAAAAGGTAGGCTATGTCAAAACCATACCAAATCCATAGCCAGCAAACCAAAAAGGTAGGCTATGTCAAATCCAAATACAAAACCATAGCCAGCAAACCAAAAAGGTAGGTGCCAAATCCAAAATACCAAAACCATAGCCAACAAACCAAAAAGGTAGGCTATGCCAAATCCAAAATACCAAAACCATAGCCAACAAACCAAAAAGGTAGGCTATGCCAAATCCAAATACCAAAATCATAGCCAACAAACCAAAAAGGTAGGCTATGCCAAATCAAAATACCAAAATCATAGCCAACAAACCAAAAAGGTAGGCTATGCCAAATCCAAAATACCAAAATCATAGCCAACAAACCAAAAAGGTAGGCTATCCCAAATCCAAAATACCAAAACCATAGCCAACAAACCACAAAGGTAGGCTATACCAAATCCAAATACCAAAATTATAGCCAACAAACCAAAAAGGTAGGCTATACAAATCCAAATACCAAAATTATAGCCAACAAACTACAAAGGTAGGCTATATCAAATCCAAATACAAAATTATAGCCAACAAACCACAAAGGTAGGCTATATCAAATCCAAATACCAAAACATTAGCCAGCAAACCAAAAGGTAGGCTATATTGAGTCCAGAGTACCAAAACTATAGCAACAAACCATAAAGGTAGGCTATGTCAAATTCAAAACCAAAACGAAACTGAAATAACTTAAACCCCAAATCCCAACCTAAACTCCATACAAAAGCCCATGACAATACCAAAAAAAAAAAAGAGATCTTCACGCTCAGTTCATCACCCATCCCGTCCCAGTTCACCACCCGTTTCAGAACCAGACCCTCACCCTTTTGATTATCTGAGCCAGTCAAATCTTCAAAAAAAAAAGAAAATAAAAAAAGGGGGGTTAAAAATAGAGATGCCCCGATGGACTTAAGTATACAATCCCTTGTATACTTAAGGGCAAAAAGATCAAAAAATCCAGCTGAGGTGAAAACCCGAAAGGGCGCTTCAGGCAAAAATGGATAACCCCTCAACGTGAAAACCCGAAAGAGCACGTTGGAAAAAGCTAGAGGGGGCTGGTCTTGGTGAAAACCTGAAAGGGCACTAAGGCCGGTAATGTGAAAAAAAAATAAGAAAGAAAAGAAAAAAAAAGAGAGAGAATGAAAGCGAGGACTTCTTAGTTCTCCATTCAGGCATTCACAAAGTTACAAGTCACCATATTACAAATTCATAGAGGGCGACAAATACCACATGCAGAACAGAAGGGAGATCAAGACAACAAGCCCAATATGCAGGCAAAAAAGCCTTCTTCTCCAGCCATTAAAATTCAAGTGTAAACCCCTTGCCCCGGCACTAAGCCATCAAAGAGGGGTGAAATTCTAATCCCAAAGCCAGAATAGCAAACACCATTCCAGAGCCCGTTCAAAACCAAGCCCAGGGCTAAAACATACCCAAATCTCATATCCATATTCATATCTAAACCTAAAGTCAAAATACCACAAAGGTAACCCAACATACTCATATTCAAACCCAAATCCACATCCAAAATTCAAATCCCAAATCCCAATCCCCAATCATTGGCCAAATCTAAGTCTCAAACTATACCTCAAACCATCATCCGTTCCTCAGCCAAATCTTCAGTCATTCAACCATCCAAGTCAGTCAAGTCTTCAACAGCTTTGTTTAAAAACAAAAACACAAAAAAAAAGAGGGGTTAAAAATAGAGATACCCCGATGGACTCAAGTATACGACTTACTGTATATTTGAGGGTAAAAAGATCAAGAAATCCGGCTGAAGTGAAAACCCGAAAGGGCGCTTCAGGCAAAAATGGATAACCCCTCAACGTGAAAACCCGAAAGGGCGCGTTGGAAAAAGCTAAAGGGGGCCAGTTTCGGTGAAAACCCGAAAAGGGCACTTGGACTGGTTTTTAAAAAAAAAAAAGGGAGAAAAGAAAGGATAAGGAAAAGAAAGTGTAAAGCAAGATTTCTTTATCCTTCATTTGTACATTTATGGAAATTACAAGTCTAAGTCACCGTTGCAAGTTCATAAAAGGTGACAGATACTACATACAAGATGAAAAGAGTACTAAGATTACAAGCTCAAAATACAAGTATTATGATGAAAAACAGAGGCAGGAAGGCTGCTTCCTCTTCGGCCGTTCAGCTTCTTTGATCTGAGAAGATCTAGCCCGGCGAGAACTATCCCCGTCCCTAACAAGGATGGCCTCTTCTTCAGAATCTCTGGCTGCATCCCTGGCGTCTCGAGCTTGGGAAGATCTTTCTTTGCCAAGCTCGCGCTCCAGCCGAGCAATATTCTCGCCTCTCGTGGCCATCCTCAACTCCCGTGTCTTCCGACGTTTGCGCACATCAGCAGCTCGGGAGTCATTTTCATCAATGTCATCAGATAGCGAACAGGTGTCGCTCTCCAAAGTTTGAAGCCGTTGGCCGTAAGAGGCCTGAATCGCATTGGCATGGAGGTTATGCACCCTGTCCCAAGTATCCTCGACGAAGCCCATCCAGCGATCGCGGTGGATACCATTAAAAGCCCTGATGGTGTATTTTGCCAAAATCCGCCTGATAACTTCTACTGATGAAGGGTTTGCTGAGGTCACCAGTGTCTGGACTTTAGCAGTAAGGCAATTCCAGATGTCGCTATCTTCATCATCAGAACTCAAATCTGGCCGATCTCCAGTAGGCCAGGTTATGTTGTGCTCGGGGGAGCACCAATCTCCAATGCCGGGGAATTTGCAAATTCTGCCAAGATATCAACATGCATTCCATAAAGACAAATCAAGAAGAAATCCAACAAAGCATTTGAACCCTCATCACACCTTACCTGGCGAGGGGATCCTTTCCCTAACCGCCACCTCAGGATCTGGTGGCTCGACAAAATCCGGCTCCCCTGAAGAAAATCTTTCGGATCTGGAGGGATGGTCAACCGGATGGGAACCAAAATCTCTGGATGGCAAAACTGGTGGATTAGCATTATGATCCATGGCGGCATCTGCCTCTTGATATCCTCCGCCATAGCCCCTTACTCCATCCACTTGGAAGGCAGAATGGGCTCGCTCGGCCAAGTATGCATTTCCGGCATTACCCCAAGGCGAAAAGAAGGGATCGGCAGCTAGTGTGGGATACATGTCTATTGTACCCGACATGAAAAGCTGCTCGAAGAGTTCTTGTCCTTGTAAAAAAAAAAACAACACAGTCAGGACAAACGAAGATATGAATACAAAAAAAAAAAAGAAAAAAAATCATAAAAAAAAGGGGCGGAAATGCACAGCGGTTCGAGAAGGAATATTCACCAAGAGGAGCCTCTGCTGTAGCCGTGGACTCCTCGACAGGTACAGGGATATAAACCTCCGTCGGCGCGGAAGAATACTGCCCCGACGAAACTCCCAGTTCAGAAAATGTGAACTCTGGGTTATACCCACCTGCTGTGGCGGCTCCGGAAACCTCAAAATGAGATGGCATCTCATAATGAGCATTCCCCGGAGAAAGATCGACGGCAGCCTGTGAAGTACTCCCGTACTCCTCCTGACGGATAGAGGGAGACCCCTCCGATAAAGAGCCTTCCTCATCCGAAAGGGCAGGGGTCCTCTCCTCTTCGTTCATTTCATCCTCTGAAATAAAAAAAAAGAGAAAGAAAAAATGATGAACTAGAAAGAGTTATGTATGATAATGATGAGAGAAGAAAAGAAAAGGGAAAGACATACCACTCAAGTGGGTCTCTTCCACCGCTTTACCCTTGTCAATCCTACCTCCTCGGGAGGAGGGGGAGCGAACCTCATCATCCTTCCACCTCCAAATACTGGAGCTGAAATATCTGAAGGTAAAAAAAAAACAGTAAAAATATATATATGAGAAAAAAAAGGAGGAGAATCAGAAAAGAAATGCCTGCAAAAAGAAGGATGAAATATAAAAAAATGGTGAACTCAAGCAGGCTGAGAAGTACCTGTCAAGTCAAGTGGAGGACCTGGTACCAGCCACTGAAAATTAGCCTTGCAGATCTTGCCTACCCTCTGCATAAGGCTTCGGATATCATGAAGCGTCCGGGCATTTTCAAGATTTGATAAAAACTCCAGAGGCCCAGCATGGCCGATGGCGATCATAAGGTGCTTCTCCCAGCGCACCCAGCCCGGATCGTTGATACACTCAGGCGGAAGCTTGGTCGATAAGGCAACATTGGCAGAATGCCCAAGATCAAGTAATAGGTGGCTCCACCAATCATACTCCGGAAGATCACCATGAATATCTGTGGCCTTCCTGTCAAAAAGCTCAATGGGATCCAAAGGCAGCATCTCCCCATAATAATATTGTTTACCAGAATCAGGCTTCCCCTTTCTGGACGTCTTGGAATTATAGCGCTTGAGATACGAGCGCATTATTCCTTTGAAGTGGGCTTTGAGGAATTCCAAGTTCATCAAGACCAAAGGGAGACCCTTTTCCTTTAAACGAGTCTCTTCAAATTGCTTCAATTTCCTGGGGGCAAGCCGGAAAATCTTGCTTCTGTCAAACCACCATCGGGCGTAGAAAAGATCTATACGCCCAGTTGCCTCAAGGGCCGGGAGAATACATGCCGAATTCACCTCTTCCCGACAAAAATAGTTCCACCAACTCGCCGCATTCATGTGGAGACAATGATCACGGTGTAGGCGAACTTTCAGTGGAAATTCTGCATTTGGCGGAACTGATTGGTCATATCCGAAGTTCCTGGCAAATCTTGAAGGATAATAAGGCTCCAATATAAGGCTGGATCCTCGGCGACATACCAGTACACTTGGCCGGATGCAAAGTAACCAGTCTTTATACAAGAACACACCAGAACCCCCACTATGAGGCAAATGGTAGGTGATCTCGCCAGATGTGCGGACACTATAAGGTCGGATTCCCCGGGATATAGCACCAAATTGGAGAAGAAATTGCTCGCCATTTGGAAGAAAAGACAAACTATGGCGAGCTCCTGTCAGCTGAGATATTAAATCTTCACAGGTTCTATTTCTAAATAGTAAAATTAAAGGAGCCATCGGCCGGGGCAAATCAACAGTTTGACAAAGCCCAGGCAGCAGAAGGCCTGCCCAGGCACTCAAGTAATGAGTAGGGAGTAATGTTTTCCTATCCCGGGGATTCAGATGTGAACTTAATGAGCCCAACCCATGAAAGATATTGGCAAGGGCAGCAGGGGCTATGGCAAGCTTCATGCCTTCCGCCAAAAGACAGGCAGGATAAATCAAACCCGCCGGATTTGCTCCTCCTCACCATGAGGAACAACAAAGGAGGATAGCCAATACACTAGATACGCAGCCAAATAGGTGCGATCTGGTAACCGGCAAGGATTCCACCCTTTGTTCTCAGGGGCAAAGATGAATCTCCCATGATGGGGTTCCCTACACTGAGCTGGTTATACTCCTCCAGGCGGCGGCCTTCCGTTGCAAAGTTGTCAAAAAAGCAAAATGGCCCGTTATAGAAATAACGAAGCCAAGCATTCTGACTTACCCTGGGGTTCGCCACAGTGGACTCCGGATCCTCCGTCCTCTCAAACAGGACCAAGTCTCTCCACACCTTTGTCAGAAAGCGGAGGCTGTATGGAAGAATATTCACCAGCGCCATTACTGCGATAGGTGTGCAAATCATCCAGAACAATTTCTTCATAAAAATACCCAGATATTGGCAACCCGGAGATCCGGTGAAAGCTCCATAAATCAATGGAAGTTTCACCTTCAGCCGTCCCAAAGGTGTTCCATCGGGGATTGAATCTCTCCACCAATGCCTGAAGAAGCCCAGTATGGCATGGGTAATTATACAACGCCGTCCCAACGGCCTCATAAATACCCGCTGAGTTCAAGATCTCCCCGTAATGGTGGAGGACCCCCATCAACCATTCAGTGGCACCAAAGTGAAAAATGTGAGAAGATAAAACTGACCAGTTCCCATACCAACTGGGACTAGTCAGATCGACAATTCGGTTCAGTAAGCACCGATTGTCATAATCTCCAGACACATACCTGGTGTTACAAGGCAGTAATTGTAGGCCATTAGTCTCCGGCCTCGCTTGGTGACGATTCATCAAGTTCCAAACTGCTGGAGAAATTTTCCTTGACCGGGTATAACTCTCCAGATCATGGCTAAATGAACCCAGATCAACAGCCCGGGGGAGTCGGTGCTGAACAGCAAACCCCAAAGGGAAGCTGGGATATGAAAAGGCGCAGGTACCGAGAAGACTATCCCGAGACTTTAAAATGGCCGATTCTAAGTACCGCCTTTCTACACTCAAGAAAAGATCACCTGCGGTCATGTGTGAAGGGATAAAATTCTGAATAAAGGTGAATAGCTCTGGATCTGATGGGAGATACTCCGGGTAGTCCTCCTCCCGCGAGTAATAATAAACTCCATTCCGGCGGCTAATGCGGGACACATCCACCCCGCCATTGATAGCAAGACCGCCGGAATTTACTTCTGCTACAATATCATTTCCGCTATTCAAGTTGCGGCTTGAAGTACGAGGTGCTCCAAATCTCGGCATCACATCGTCAAGAAGGATCACCTTGTCCCGAGTCCGCTGGGCGTAGTCACCACGGCTCAAATATCCTCCTCCCCGAGGCATTTTGAAAATCTAAAAAAAAAAGATTCCATGAAAGGGGAAGAGAAAATAAGAACAGAGAAATATTGAAGAAATCAGAAATCAACAAAGGAAGGACAGTCCAAGATACAAGACAGACTGTTGTGCTATGGGACATATGTCATCTCTTTCCCCCCAAAGAAAGAGGAGGAAAGAATAAAGGCATTAACCTGGCAACAGAACAAGGTCGGAAATTGGCTAGCCCGGGATATGAAGAAGACTGCTATATGAGGCTCGCACGGGCTACGTGCCGTCACTCCAACTCCGACACGTACCCCGTGGGGGCATTTGTTGGAACAAAAAAAAAAGCAAATATGAATGTCATGGATGTGTTGGATGCTTGTTAAGGGAAGCATCAATACTCCCCCTTATATAGTGGTCCGACAAGTTAAGTAGTGACATTCACCTGTTGGCAACTACCGGTAAAATGTTGACCCATCTAACCGGTTAAAATCCCACCTAACCGGTTTAACGGCTTGATTAAGAGGTCAAAGCAGTTATGATTAGGGTGACCCCAAGGTTACTTAAAGTCATAACTTGATCCGAGCATTCAAGCTCTCAAGTATTGTCAAGCACCCCAAGCAAGTGGGAGATGCCGAGGAGAATAAATCTCCGGATAAAAATACGGCACGGAAGAATTCCGGCATTACGAGGTCTACAAGACCAAGATAAGTACAAGAACAAGTCCGCCACGAAGGCTCCAAAGACTTGCAATTGATTCTCCGTCCGGGACGGCAGAACTTCCGACAAAATCGGAATGGCACGGGATTCTCCAAAGGGCAAGACCCCTTCAAATGAAGGGGAGGTGGTCTATTTATAGACTTTCCAAGCCCCTCCCTAAACCGATGAGAATACCATCGGTTAGGGGGTTTTTTCCCCCTAACCGATGGTAGCTCCATCGGTTAAGGGGATTTTCCCCCTTAACCGATGGAGCTTCCATCGGTTGGAAGGGGAATCCCCTCCAACCGATGGTGCTTCCATCGGTTAGAGGGGATTTCCTCTAACCGATGGAGCTTCCATCGGTTAAGGGGAGTCCCCTAACCGATGGTGCTTCCATCGGTTAGGGGAGTTTTCCCCTCTAACCGATGGATGTTCCATCGGTTAGGGGGGGATTCCCCCTAAACCGATGGAACCCCCATCGGTTAAGGGGTTCCCCTTTCAAAAAAAAAATATATAAAACAAAAAAAAAGAAAACAGAAAAAAAATAGAAAACAGAAAAAAGAAAGAAAAACAGAAAAAAGACAGAAAACAGAAATAAAAAAAAAGGGAAAAGCCCTAACCGATGGTACCCCCATCGGTTAGAGGCCTTTAACCCTCTAACCGATGGGAGTCTCATCGGTTAGAGGGGTTTTTTTCTTTAACCGATGAGAGTCTCATCGGTTAGAGGGAATTTTCCCTCTAACCGATGGAACTCCCATCGGTTTAAACCCCCCCACCCATGCAATGTAGGGGTGCCTTCCCCTATAAAAGGCACCCCATCCCCCATGGAAAAGGGTCCTCCTCCGGTCCCCGGCTTCCATTCTCCGGATCCCCCATTCCCCATGTAAAAGGGCTCTTTCTCTCTCCCCTTCAAGCCTCCATAGCTCCCCTCAAAGTTGAAGGAATAGAAATTTCTGAATTCTCAAAGGCTCCCCTCTTGGTCCTCAATCTCTTCTCTTTGTGAGTCAAGGTACCAAATCTCCTCCTGAGTATTGAGAAGTTGTTCGGCATCGGCAAACTCCATCGGCTAAAAGTCCGCAATAGCGGCACCGGCCCTCACGGGCTATAGGTTCTAAATACCGTCCGTTCCGGACATATGGTATTTTAGATACCTTTGTTATTCATGCCACCTCCCAACGAGTTTTAAACTCTCCGGGATGGTGTGTTTGTGCTATATGCATATGTTTCTTAGAGGAGACTCTGCCCAAGTGGAGATTCTGCTCAAGAATATATTCATATATTCACAGATTCGTATTTATATATGTGTTTCTTAGAGGAAACTCTGCCCAAGTGGAGATTCAACCTAAGAACATATCTATAAATTCCAAATCTGTGTTTATATTTATATGTTTCTTAGAGGAGATTCTGCCCAAGGGGAGATTCTGCCCAAGAACATGTTTGTATATTCACAAATTTGTATTTTTATACGCATGTTTCCTAGAGGAAACTCTGCCCAAGTAGAGATTCCGTCTAGGAACATATCTATAAAATTCAAATTTGTACCTATACACATATGTTTCTTGAAAGAAAGCTCTGTCCATACTAGGGTTTCCTTCTAAAAAACAATCAATCACAAACTTTGTATTCATATACATGGGTTTTAAGAGGAAACTCTGCCAAAATAAAATTTATGAAAATTGTGATATATAACACAATCCAAAGAAAAAGAGGACAGGACCCGAACTGTGACAGGACCCGAACTGTGACAGGACCCGAACTGTGCTCAGTCACTCCAAAGAGCAGTATGATGCATACTCACAAGAACTGTGTTCATATGGACAGTTTCTGGAAGGAACTTCAAGTTGACAAGAACGTCCAGGGAGATATGTGCATACGTTCTCCAAAAATCATACTCATGCAAAAAAAAAATAAAAAATAAATGATGAATGAATGAAACGGTGAACAAGGAGAAATGAAATTCTGCCTCAATTCAGACTTCATTTAAAAGAAGGATGTTGTAAAAGAATGCCATGTCATAAAGAAATTAATATAGCAACTCTTCTAATACAGAAATGCTACTTTGAATCACGACCTTCCCAAGTCGGAATCAAATGCACGGGTATATACCCGTCTGCAATAATAAATCTCGGGTTTTCCAAAATAAAACCTTAAACAACATCTTTCTCCAAAAGGAGAGGAGGGAGACCCCAAATGAGTTCACGGGAATATACCCGTTCCCTTCTTAAAAGTCATATCTCAAGCTCCACAAAGGGCAGTCTTTTCAAAATGAAACACTCAAAATAAAGCATTTCAAAAATAAGAAAGATGATACATCATAACCAGGATTTTCTAAAAATGTGTACTTTGCTCATCCCTTTTGCTATGAATGGTATTCGGGTTAAAACTGGCGTTAAATAACACCAAGAGTCTTAACTCGATGTAAATGTAACATCGATTTTGATCGATGGAGACAGAGGTCCAGCACATGCTACCTCAATCACCTGATGAGTATAGATACGGGACTCAAGAAGTTCAGATTAAAAAACGGCGCACCCTAGTCGCCCGTCCCACGGGCATCCCCGTCCATTCATGGACAATCCAGTGTCCGTCCACGGACATCACACCCGTCCGTTCCACGGACATCATACCCGTCGTTCCACGGACATCATACCCGTCCGTTCCAAGGACACCCAAAAATACTCTCTCCGCATTGTGCGGACTCTTCTTCTGTCTGTTAGACAGACTGGCACGCCCCGCAAAATCAAAACATGGGAAATGAATACATGAACCCATAAAACGAAATGAATCAACAAGATCAAAGATCAAAAAAATGAATGAATGAACGATCGCGATATCGTAAGATTTTTCCCGTGTCAACAGTCATCTCCCATATTAATACAAAAAACCACAATTTTTCTTATAATTGATAATAAGTACTGAACATGCTCTAAAATTCTTTAAAAGCAACAAATTCCTGGGTGTCCAGCATTAGCTAGAAGGAAAATCAATATAAAAGGGTATACACAGTGCACAAGGCTCCCGCCAGCATAGGTTCTGGGGAAGGGGACGATGTACAGAGCCTTACCCCGACAAGTTGAGAGGCTGTTTCTGATTTCGAACCCGTGTACCTCCAGGGGCAACCTTACCATTGCTCCTAGGCCATATATCATCCACAAACTGCAGATGAGTAATAGAAACTAAAGTATAGGAGATTCAAACTAAAGCATATTGGCCATCATACCAAACAAGAGAGGAAACAATTGTCACCTTGTTGGAGTCCCTGAGTACCACTTATGAAGCCATGTCTTGCACATTTAGAATAATAGAAAAAGTCACTGACCGGAAACAATTTTGAACATAGTAATCTACTTTTATGGAAAATGATAGTCCACCATGATTTGCAAGAGATGATCCCATGTTGGTCATAAGCAAGGTTTGCTGCATCGGGGGATCGGGGCGAATCGAATTTTTTTTGATCCGCCATGTTTCGCCCGAATCGGGTCGATTCACATGGGAATCGGATGGGAATCGGTCCGATTCTATGAGAATCGAGCGAATCGGGTTTCTCCTGATTCAATCTGATTCGGCCGAATCGGAATGATTCGATCCGCCATGGCAAACCATGGTCATAAGCTTTAATGGCATCCAGTTTTACGGTAACCCAGGTTTCCTTGAACATCATACCACAAATCGTACATGAGCCATCAGAAAAGCATCCAAGGTTTGCCATATCGGATCTCGGCTTCGTCTCGGGAGGGTCAAAGGAGAAGAGATCTCGGAGATATCTCGGAGATCAGGATAACATAAAAATGTGGATCACTTAGGTTCACATAGATAATTCCATAAGGAACATAGATAATTGCATACATTCTCAAGTGAAAAAATCTCATGAGCTTAGGTGATGATAGCTAGGTTTGACCAAATCCTGAGAGGTCTCAAACAGACTAAGTGCTGTCAGTAGGAGAGGCTCCATTGGAGAAGTCATATGCACGTTTGACTTTTTTACCGGACTTAGATTTTTAGTATTCTATTGGTTTATTTGAATTATGAAATTTTAGATATGTCAAATTATGAAGATTAGAAAGTCGTTATTTTGATGGAACCACCGAAATCGCGATTTTCTTCTGGATGAGAGAGTTAACTTTTATTTGTAAGAGATATGATTTTTTGATATTTTTATTGGATTCAAATGAGGGGTACTTCCTTATACATGTACTATCTTAAGTAAATGAAACTACAAATATAACATTTACTTAAATGATATTCAGATAAATAGAGGATCCTGACAACCCTGCCTAAAGAGGACCCTGAGTCCTGACAACCCTGCCTGAAGAGGCATCTCGGCCTTCTCGTTTCTCGGGAAGGGGCCAAGACCGATATTCTCGCGAGATTGCATACCATGAAAGCATCTCTCAATTTCTGCCAGAAATGAAACCAGATTGAAATTGTGATAGTTCATGGCAAAATGTAGTTAGCCTAGTTGCTAAAACTTTTGTCAAGATCTTGTAAGAGTCATTTATAAGATTTATTGGCCTACATCCTTCACTTCAATGGACTCAAACACAAAGAAAGTATGATTAAAATGTTGACTACCTTGGCTGGCCTCAAAGCACACTCCTGAATTGCCAAGCAAACCAAACACCTTTAATAGAATGTACTTGGAAAGACATCAGGTCCTGGAGCTTTCTTTCCCCAAAGAGAAAACTTTGCTGCATAAGACTTCTTCTTCAGTTACGGTTGTAGCCATGGATAGGCCGACCCGATTTTAGGGGGGGACGATGACCCACCCACGATATAAGGTAGAATCGGGGTGGATCAACTGGACTCGGGTGGAGTCGCGCCGACCCAGACCAACTCTAAGCGTTCCACCCCGATTCCACCTGTTCCAAGCTCTTTTATGGAGTCGGCCCTAGTCGTCCGGCACGACTAGGGCGGGCTCCGTGGATCCCTCCTTAAGGAGGGATCGGGACTGTGCAGACAGAGAGTTGTCTACGCAGTCCGCCCCACCCCAACCCAGCCCGCCCCCACTACCCCTACCAGTCCTCCCCCCCTCTGGCAGTCCCCTCCCTCGCCGCTGCCGCAAGAGCTCTAAGGAGGCTCGTCGCCGGCCGCTGCATGTCGCTGCCGTCGCTTCTTCCTTCTTCCTCTCTTTTTCTCTTCTCCTCTTTCTCTCTTCTATGATTTTTTGAAATTTTCAGATCTAAGCCCTAAGGTGCCCTAAAAACAGTCTTGCAAGATCTTTTTGGGTGTTTGTCCACCTCTTGAAAGATCTTTTTGTGGGTGAAGGAGGGTGGTTTCCGCCGCCGCGGCCGTCGACTGTGCAAGGCAATTTTTTTCAAATGTTTTTTAAAAAATATCAAAAAATAAGAAATGCTTAATATATTATAGATCTATAGATAAGTAGCATTGATAAGATGTTTATGACCCTCAAAAAAACCCCAAATTGAACCCTAATTAGGGTTTTAAAATTAGAGATTTTGTCTAATTAATGTAACTAACGTGTAATTGAGTGTAAATTGAACAGTAATTAGGGTTTAAAAATTAGGGATTTTGTCTAATTAATGTAATTAACGTGCAATTGAGTGATCAAAGCACTCAATTGCATTTATTAGTCTTATTGCAGATTCAATTGCATTCATTTAGTCTCATTGTACAAAATGCACAAGCAAAAACATCACATCTAAGTTTCTATCTTACACAAGAATTTGGTAGATCAAGAACATCAAGAGCAAGAGGTGGAGCAGCAGGCCACTGATCCTGGTTGGGCTCATGGTACTCTCCTTGATGCTCAACAGAAGAGAGTGAAATGTAGATGGTGTGCAAAGGAGATGTTTGGAGGCATATATCGTCTTAAACAACATATTGCAGGGATTTCAAGAAATGTAGCAAAGTGCCCATCATGTCCACTTGAGGTTAGGAATGAAATGAAAGTGTACATGAAGGGGAAAAAGACTGAAAAAATTATTGATAACTCAGCAGCAACAACAACTTCAAGATGAGATTTCTAGGCAACAGATTCATAGAGATTATAGTTTACTAATCAATGTTGACGATGATGAGGATGATAAAGATGATGATGATCCTGATCCTGATCCTGAATTTACTGTAGCTGCACGTGCTAGTCGGCATTCTTATGTAAAGGAAGACGATAGACGAAGGGGGCATGGGAACATCAAGGTCACATTTGCCTAGAGATGACTCTAGGAGATTGTTGGGACGCGGATTTTTTCTTTCTCATTTTATTTATTTTATTTCGTCACTTCTTCTCTGAAATGACAAATTTTGGGCGTGCCAGACTGTTTACGGGAAACAGACAAAGATTTGTTTTACGAGGAGTATTGGGTGCGAACCCTGATACCTTCGAATTTCATTTCATTATTTTCCGCATGCGCTCGCGTTCAGGGCGATTGGAGTGGTCGTGTACTGGACCGTTCCCCACCGACCGAAGTCGATGTTTCATTTACATCGAGTATAACACTCGAATACCTTCGAATGCGTAATGTTTATTAAAAGACCGTATGCCGAACTTTAAAGAAGAAAAGGCAGATGACAAATAAATTTCCACAATTTTATTCAAGCATGCTCATGTCATTTATATTGGTGCTTTTAGTGGGGTTTTGTACCTCCACAGGGCGATTACAAGTATTTCGTGTACATGAGTGTCGACGACAGGGTGTTTGTTCCTCCGTCGGACGTTACACGGTATGGGAAATACATCAATGTCCGTGACAGGGTGTTTGTGCCTCCGCCCGGTAACATGCCTCGACGTGTGTCGTTTTATGACACCGGAGGACTTAAACACATGTGCCTCGACGTGTGTCGTTTTATGACACCGGAGAACTTAAACACATGTGCCTCGACGTGTGTCGTTTCATGACATCGGAGGACTTAAACACATGTGCCTCGACGTGTGTCGTTTTATGACACCGGAGGGCTTAAACACATGTGCCTCGACGTGTGTCGTTTTATGACACGGAGGACTTAAGTGCAAACACTGAGAGCCGTGTGACAACCTGTGGCGTCCTCCTGCGGACGTGGCGCAATGCAGCCCGAACGCTGAGAACGGAACACCAACGGGCGCCAAAGATTGCTCTTCAGCACGTGCGGCCTATTTAAGCTTACGCACGGATCACGCTCTGGGCACGGGTAGACTCGGAAGCTTGGGCCGGAGATGGCGCGTTTAGGCCGAATCGGCGTGTCGGGAGCGTTCTTGGGTGGAAGCCGAGGTTTTCTGGGCCGAAGATGGCATCTGTTGAGGCCGAATGGCGTCTTTGGACATCCCTGCCGTTTTCTGGATTTTCGGGACATCTCTGTCGATTTCTGACTGTCCCGGACGTTCCGGCCAATTTCTGGCTTTCCTGGGCGTCCCGGCCGATTCTGGCTTTTCCGGACGTCCCGGCCGATTTCTGGCTTTCCGGACGTCCCGGCCGATTTCTGGCTTTTCCGGACGTCCCGGTCATTTGTTGACTTTCTCGGGAACTCCCCTCGAGTCCGGCTTCAAGTCGCACCCAGGAGAGCGCACGCCGCTTCAGGGAAGTGACGTGGGCGCGCTCCACCGGGTTGGACGAGGCGCGAACCGTCAGGTTGTCTTTGCCATTTCCCGCGCCGTAAGGACATTTTGCAACTTTCCGGGCAGCGAGGGGTACTTTTGCAATTTTATCCTTCATGGGGATACTTCTGCATTTTCTCAGAAGCAGGGGTGTCCCTGCAACATTTCTGGCTGACATGAGTATATGTGTACTTTTGATATACACATACACAAATTTTATATCCCCGGGGGTTTTGTGCATTTTCACATAAGCTTGGACCCGTGTACGGGACATATGTGCAATTTCACATGCATGCACAATCTTCTCCCCTAGGAGGACCTTTGTGTAATTTTACACAAACAGGGTCCCGCACTGGGGTCTTCATACGGAGAACAAACGGGTCCTCTCCATGGTATGCAATCTCGCGAGATTCTCGCGAGATCTCGCGAGATTCTCGGTCTCGGCCCCTCCCCGAGAAACGAGATGGCCGAGATATCTCTTCAGGGTTCAGGCAGGGTTGTCAGGACTCAGGATCCTCTTCAGGCAGGGCTGTCAGGACCCCTCATTTACTTAAGATATTACATGTAAATAAGGAAGTACCCCCCATTGAATCCAATAAAAATATCAAAAAAATTATATCTCTTACAAATAAAAGTCAACTCTCCCATCAAGAAGAAAATCGTGATTTCGATGGTTCCAATCAAAATAGCGACTTTCTAATCTTTCATAATTTGTTATAATTTGGCATATCTAAAAATTTCATAATTCAAATAAACCTAATAGAATACTAAAAATCTAAAGTCCGGTAAAAAAGTCAAATGTGAATATGACTTCTCCAAGGGAGCCACTCTCCTACTGACAGCACTTAGTCTGTTTGAGACCTCTCAGGATTTGGTCAAACCTAAGCTATCATCACCTAAACTCATGAGATTTTTCACTTTCTAATTGAAAATAAACTAGAATCCTAAGGAGAGAAGAATCAAAATGCACATCTCGAAGCCCAATTCTCACACTCTGTTGTAGATATATGTGACACCTATGTCATCCATGGTTGAGGCTTGAGAATGTATGTAATTATCTATATTCCTTAAGGAATTATCCATGTGAACCTATGTGATCCACACTTTTATGTTATCCTGATCTCCCGAGATCTCTCCGAGATCTCTCCGAGATCTCTTCTCTTTGACCCTCCCGAGACGAAGCCGAGATCCGATATGGCAAACCTTGGTCCTCTCCCTCCCAAAGGAGGGGGACATCTCCTGAGGGTCTGCGCGAGAGAATTCTCGAGCGCCAGACGGCCTCAGGTTTCGCTGGGACGCAAAAGCATCGAGCCAGCGTGGGGGAGGAAGAACCTCTCAGGCGGGGGTCTCCGCGCGAGAGCCTCGCCCCTCTGGAAGCTCCGGGGGAGCGCTGGAAGTTCCTTACGCCAGTTTTCCAGGCCGAAGAATGAAGGCCTTGCCCTTCTATTTATAGGCGTCCGGGGTACATGGCCCGGCGGGGTGTGCAACCGGCGGGGGTGCGCGGGCACGGGCGTCGATGTAGCACGAGCGTCGAGGCAGCGCGGCAGAGAGGCAGCGACCGGCGGGGGTGTGCGCCTGAACGGCGGGGGTACGCGCGCACAGGACCCGAAACGGGGCCGGACCGGCGGGGGTCCTGCCTGGCGGGACTCCGCACCGGCGGGGGTGCGGGAGTGGGCCCCCGCCCGGACCGGCGGGGCTGCGCCCCTGCGCGGACCGGCGGGGGTGCGCCCCCCGCGCAGACCGGCGGGGGTGCGCCCCTGCGCGGACCGGCGGGGGTGCGCCCCCGCGCGGACCGGCGGGGGTGCGCCCCCGCGCAGACCGGCGGGGGTGCGCCCCTGCGCGGACCGGCGGGGGTGCGCCCCCGCGCGGACCGGCGGGGGTGCCCCGCTCGGACCGGCGGGGGTGCGCCCCTGCGCGGACTGGCGGGGGTGCACCCCGCCCCCGCGCGAACCGGCGGGGGGGCGCCCCCGCGCGGACCGGCGGGGCTGCGCCCCTGCGCGAACCGGCGGTGCCGCGCCCCTGCACGTGCACACACGCGCACCCACGCGCATTTGACGTGCGTTTTTGCCCGTTTCACGTGCGTTTGACTCCATTTTCGGAGGGCACGTGCATTTAACCTTTTCGGACCCATCCGAGTCGTACGCGACCTTTGGCGCGAGTCCGGACATCAATTTTCGGCTATCGGGTGTGTGTATTTCCGTTGTCGGTGGGACTTTCGAACGCCATATTCCGGGTTGACACACGGACTCGGATCCGTTTATCCTCCGGTGTTCGAGTGGGGAGGCCGGGGTTTATTCCCAGACTTTTGTAGATTTCCGGGCGAGTTTGCCACCCGGGACTTGTTTAAATCCCGATATTTTCGGGTTCAACAAATGCCCCCACGGGATATCCGTCAGAGACGAAGACGAAGGCGGGTGTCCGTGGCGATTTTCAAACTCTACCCACGGTCTTAATGACTCGGCGAGGAGTTGGGTTGAAAACCACAGCGATGCGCTTCAATATTTGTGTAGCGTCGCCAGCGACTAGGATAACAATTTGTTGTTGTTGCCGGTTGAGCCGGCGATCAAACTTGTTATGCTTCTCGCGCTGAGCCATCAGCTCTCCTCGCTCGCATATTTTTCAGATTTGTTTTCAACTCGAGTTCCCACGAGAGGACCCAGGAGAGCGCACATCACTTCAGAGAAGTAACATGGACCCGCTCCACCAGGTTAACTCTAGGGGTGAGTTTCATTGAAGAGCTGCTCCTTGACTTTGCTTGGAGCTGACCTTGGCTGTCTTCATCCGAGTCTTGTCTTTTTTGACTTTACTCAAGAATCTGATTTCAGCATCCTTCTTCCGATGCTTGCCTTTTCCCGCCCTCTACTCGGTTTCTTGGACCGGTAAGTTCGAGCGATGTCCTTTTCTTTTTGGACTCTGCATTTCTGGCATTCTTCCAGATCTGGTGCAACATTTCGGGTGCTGGGGTTGGCCTTCTGGGGCTTCGTCCGGCAACCTGAGTTGATTCTTAGTCAGGAAGGCTTGCCTTTTCTGGCTTTGCTCTTCGACCTTGATTTTGTATTTCTTCTTCCTGAGATTTGCCTTATTGGCTTTTCCCAGGCCTGCTCTCGGCATCTTTTCCTTGAATTTTGCATTTGTGGCATTCCTCAAGATCTGATGTAACATTTTGGGTGCTGGGGTTGGCCTTCTCGGGGCTTTGTCCAGCAACCCAACTTTGATTTGATGATTTTTTTTGTTCATCTTCTTTTTCATATTACCATCCCAAGCGCCCTTTCGGGTTTTCACCAGGGATGGCCCCCTCTAGCTTTTTCCAGTGCGCCCTTTCGGGTTTTCACACTGAGGGGTTACCCATTTTTGCCTGAGGCGCCCTTTCGGGTTTTCACCTCAGCTGGGTGTGAGGCCTTCTTGCCCCTGAACATCCCCCCCTTTTTTTTTGAGGATGATCAAGTCCGCCAGGACATCTCTATTTTTAGTCCCTTTTCTCTTTCCTTTTTCTTCTTTTTTTTTGCTAGGGCCCGGGGCCGGACCCTGGGGCAATTGATCATGGGATCTGCCATTTGGATTTAGCCTGTCATTGCGGTTTTCTGGCTAAAGAAATTTCGGTTAGCCTACCACTCCGGTTTGCTGGCTAAAGGGTTTTGGTTTGACCGACCACGGAGGTTTGACTGGTCAAAGGGATAGTCTATCTTCTTGGGATTTTCTGGCTAAGGTTTAGGGTTTGACCGACCATGGAGGTTTATTGGTCAGAGAGGGATAGCCTACCTTCTTGGGGTCTTCTGGCTAGGGATTTGACTTAGTCGACCAGGATGGTTTGCTGACCAAGGAGGAGCTTAGCCGACCTTCTGGGGGTTTATTGGCTAAGGGATAGCCTACCTTCTTGGGGTTTGCTGGCTAAAAGGTTTAGGTTTGACCGACCACGGAGGTTTATTGGTCAAAGAGGGATAGCCTACCTTCTTGGGGTTTTCTGGCTAAGGGTTTGGGTTTTGACCGACCACGGAGGTTTGTTGGTCAAAAAGGGATAGCCTACCTTCTTGGGGTTTCCTGGCTAAGGGTTTGGGTTTGACCGACCATGGAGGTTTATTGGTCAAAGAGGGATAGCCTACCTTCTTGGGGTTTCTGGCTAAGGGTTTTAGGTTTTGACCGACCATAGAGGTTTGTTGGTGAAAAGGGATAGCCTACCTTCTTGGGGTTTACTGGCTAAGGTTTTGGGTTTGACCGACCGCAGAGGTTTGTTGGTCAAAAGGGATAGCCTACCTTCTTGGGGTTTGCTGGCTAAGGTTTAGGTTTTGACCGACCGCAGAGGTTTGTTGGTCAAAGGGGGATAGCCTACCTTCTTGGGGTTTGCTGGCTAAGGGTTTGGGTTTGACCGACCACGGAGGTTTGTTGGTCAAAGGAAAATGGCTTGATCTACCATTCTGGCTTGCCTACCAAGCAGAATAGGGGCACGACCCAGCGTTTTGTTTGCTGGCTGCGCGAAACATACTTGGTAAGTAACGATTTGATTTTGATTGATTTTTTTATATTTTGATTTGATTTTTTATTATTATTATTATTACCGACTCCTGCGCCCTTTCGGGTTTTCACAGAAGTCGGCCCCTCTAGCTTTTTCCAACGCGCCCTTTCGGGTTTTCACGTTGAGGGGTTATCTATTTTTGCCTGAGGCGCCCTTTCGGGTTCTCACCTCAGCTGGATTTTGGCATTTTTACCCTCGGGCACCCCTTTTGGGGAGCGACCAAGTCCGCTGGGACATCTCTATTTTTAGTCCCTTTCTTTCTTTTTTTTTGAAGCGAGGTTGAGGAACCTTGGCTAGGGATTTGACTTGGTCGACCTGGATGGTTTGCTGACCAAGAGGGGGGTTTTAGCCGACCTTCTGGGGGTTTATTGGCTAAGAATTTGACTTGTCGACCACGACGGTTTGCTGACCAAGGAGAGTTTTAGCCAACCTTCTGGGGGTTTATTGGCTAATGAATTGACTTGATCGACCTGGACGGTTTGCTGACCAAGAGGGAGATTTTAGCCGACCTTCTGGGGGTTTATGGCTAAGGAATTTGACTTGATCGACCTGAACGGTTTGCTGACCAAGGAGGAGTTTTTAGCCGACCTTCTGGGGGTTTATTGGCTAAAGGGTTGGCTTGGTCGACCTGGGCGGTTTGCTGACCAAGAAAGAGATTTTAGCCGACCTTCTGGGGGTTTATGGCAAAGGGTTTGACTTGATCGACCTGGACGGTTTGCTGACCAAGGGAGATTTTAGCCGACCTTCTGGGGGTTTATGGCTAAGGAATTTGACTTGATCGACCTGGACGGTTTGCTGACCAAGGAGGAGTTTTTAGCCGACCTTCTGGGGGTTTATTGGCTAAAGGGTTTGGCTTGGTCGACCTGGGCGGTTTGCTGACCAAGAAAGAGATTTTAGCCGACCTTCTGGGGGTTTATGGCTAAGGGTTTGACTTGGTCGACCATGATGGTTTGCTGACCAAGAGGGAGCACACTTCATAGAGGGAGAAATTTTTTTCTTTTTTTCTTTCCTCTTTTTCATAGGCTCTTTTGCCCTTGGGCACCCCTTTTTGGGGAGCGACCAAGTCAGCCGGGACATCTCTATTTTCAGTCCCTTCCCTTGTTTTTTTTTTTTGAAGCGGGTGCATGTGCCCAACCCTAGCCTGATTCGGCTATAGGGGGACCGGAGGGCTGCTGCCCGGGGAATTCATGATCAGGGGCGAAGTACATTTTCAAATGTTGCCATTTAGTGGTGGAAAGGGCGATCGCCGGCATGTGTTGCCAGCGTGTATCCCCCGCCTTCATACACTCCGGTGACCACGTACGGTCCGCGCCAGTTTGGCTGGAGTTTACCACTTGATTTGCCTGCCATGACCTCTCTTTGCTTGACCATGACGAGGTCACCTTTCTTGAAGACACGGGGCCTGACTAGCTTATCGTAGGCTCGAGTCATGCGGGCTTGATGGGATTGGAGATGTTTGTATGCTTCCAACCTTTTGCCTTCTAGGTCGGACAATTCCTCCAACCTTCTTTCCATTTCTTGTCGCTCCTCGGCTGAAGACCGGTATAGACGGCTACCCTGTAGGACGACATTTCAATTTCGATGGGAAGCATGGCTTCAGCTCTGTACACCAGAGAGAAGGGAGAACACCCGGTAGGGTCTTGTAGACCGTCCGGTATGCCCAGAGCGCTTCGTGCACCTTCTCCCCCAATCACGTCTACGATTGCCGACTATCTTGGCAAGCAGTTTGCAAAGGGTCTTGTTGAAGGCTTCCGCCAGACCATTGGCTTGAGGGTTGTAGACCGTTGACGTTCTCCAATCTATCTGGAATTTGGCCGCCAACGCATATATCGTTTTGTTTCTGAAGGGCGTACCGTTATCTGATACGATCCGATGAGGGGTGCCGAACCTGTAAATCAGGTGTTGCTTGACAAATTTGGCAACGGCTACCCCGGTTACCTCCCGGAGAGGGACTGCTTCTGCCCATCGGGAGAAATAGTCGGTGGCTGCCAGGATAAACTTGTGGCCGCCGGAGGATGGTGGGAATGGTCCCACGACGTCCATTCCCCATTCAGCAAAGGGCCATGTAGGGGCAGTTGGATGCAATTCGTTCGGCGGCTTTCTTGGCACCGAACTGAAGACCTGGCATTGATGACACGTACGGGCGTATTGGACGCAATCCGTGTACATGGTCGGCCAGAAGAAGCCTTTCAGCTTGATGTTGATTTTCATTTTGTCTCCCGCTTGATGGGCTCCGCACAGTCCAGAGTGGACTTCGTGCATGATGACTTTGGCTTCCCTAGGGGAGAGACATCGGAGGAGGACAGACTTGTCTTTTTCATGGACAAGCCGATATAGTTGGTCCCCGATCATTTGATACGACGTGGCCCGCCGCAGCAGCTGGACTCTTTCGGCCCGGTCTGAAGGCAGCCAACCGTTCTTTATTTGGATGATCGGCTGGCGCCAGTCTTCTTCTTGGCTGGCTTCTTCTTCGAGGGTGCTGACTTCAGCATTTTTTGGGTCGGAGTCATCCTCGAGAACGCTAGGCATCAGCCTCCTATGTCGGACAGTTATGCCCAACTCCCCTTCAGGAGGAAGCTTTAGGGCGGATGCCAGTTTGGCTAGCGCATCCGCTTGAGAGTTTTGCCCTCTGGGGACATGTCCGATTTCGAACAAATAGAACCTCTCGCGGAGCTTCATTACTTTGGCATGATAGGGGATCAGTTCCTTTTTCCGAACTTCGTAGTCCCCCAGCACTTGACGGATGACCAACTGCGAGTCTCCGTAGACTTTTATGCATTTGATGCCCATTTCGGCAGCCAGTTGAAGTCCCACGATCAGCGCCTCATATTCAGCCTGATTGTTGGTCAACGGCTTCATAAGTGCACATGAGTTGTGCAGTATTCCCCCTTGTGGAGTCACTAGGACAATGCCCGCTCCGGAGGTATAGTTGTGGTGCCGTCAGTTTGCTTGAGCACCCGGGAAGCGCCATCAAAATAGAGTTCCCAATGTGGTGACTCCACGGCGAGAGTGTTCCCACTTTCTTGAACGGGGACCTCTTTTTGTTGGGTCCCCTCCCCGTGGGGGGATGAGAGCGTTTCCTCCTCCGGGAGCTTGAATTCGAGGGGAGAGCCTGCTGGGAGCGGATGCGCCGCCAGGAAATCCGCCATACCTTGCCCTTTAATTGCTTTTCTGGGGACGAAGGTGATATCGAATTCCATAAGGAGGAGGGCCCATTTTCCCATTCTTCCTGACAACACAGGTTGGGTGAGGAGTGCCTTTAGCGGGTCTATCCTCGAGATGAGGCTGACTTGATGGGCTAGCAGATAGTGCCGTAATTTCTTGACGGCGAATATCAGCGCTAGGCACACTTTCTCCACTGGGGAATATCGGTGCTCCGGACCCACGAGCATCCTACTGAGGTAGTAGAGCGGCTGCTCTTTGCCTTCCTCATTTGTTTGCGCCAAGAGCGCTCCCAGCGACGTTTCCATGGCCGCGATGTAGAGGATGAGCGGCTTATCTTTCACTGGGGCTCCCAAGACGGGAGGAGTAAGGAGATACTCTTTGATTTCTTCGAAAGTATCTTGGCACTCTTGGTCCCATATGAATGGGGCTCCTTTCTTCATCAATTTGCTGAAGGGGGCGCATCTGCCCGCAAGGTTGGAGATGAACCGCCTTATGTAGGCCAGCCTTCCCTGGAGAGATTTCAGCTCCGTTAAGGTTTTCGGTGGCGGCAGCTCTCTGATAGCTTTGATTTTGACGGGATCAATTTCTATCCCGCGGTATTTGACAACGAAGCCGAGGAACTTGCCGCTCGACACGCCGAAGGCGCACTTCATCGGGTTCATCTTGAGTTGATGTTGGCGGAGCCTTTCGAAGACCTGGCGTAAGTCGCCTAGGTGGTCTTCCCGCCTTTTGGTCTTGACGACTAGATCATCAACGTAGCACTCGACCGAGTCATGGAGCATTTCTCCGAAGATCTTGGTCATGGCTCGTTGGTAGGTGGCTCCGGCGTTCTTCAAGCCGAAGGGCATTCTTTTATAGTTGTAGATCCCTTTGGGGGACCTGAAGGCGGTATGACCCTTATCTTTGGGAGCCATACGGATTTGATTATAGCCCGACGATCCGTCCATGAAGGATAACGCTTCATGGCCTGTGGTCATATCGATCATTGTTTCCGTGATCGGGACCGGGAAGTCGTCCTTTGGGCAGGCTTTGTTCAAGTCCCTGTAGTCGATACAGATCCGGACTTCGCCGTTCTTCTTCTTGACTGGCACTATATTGGCCAGCCAAGTTGGGTAGATGCACGGCTCGGTGAAGTCGACTTGGAGAAGTCTGTCCACCTCGGCATTTACTTTCAGCTCCAGCTCGTGGCGCATACGCCGTGGGCTTGCTTGACCGGCTTTGCAGCGGGGAGTATGGACAACTCATGTTCAGCCACGGAGGGGTCCAGGCCTGGCATTTCTTTGTATGTCCATGCGAAACAGTCTTTGAATTCCAGCAAGAGTTGCCGGTATGACTGTCTTTCTTCCTCGTCCAGGAGGGCGCTGACGAAGATTGGTCGGGGTTCTTTTGGTTCCCCGAGGTCGAGCTCGACCAGTTCGTCGACCGTAGCTTGTCCGCCGTCTTCGAGCTCACGGGGCGCCGGCTGTAGGTCGATGAAATCCTTTTCTTCATCGGAGTCAGCAACGTGGACGTCATAGTATTTGAAGCCTTCTTCTGTGATCGGCCAGAAGTGACCTCCTTCGCTTTGAGGCGCTTCTTGGCACGACGCCCCATTTGATAGGACGAGGGGGCCTCCCCCTGCTGTGGTTTTGTAGCGGGGGTAGGAGATTGCCCATCGGAAGGGCAATGATCAGGTAAGGGCGCGAGCCCAACGGTGTTGACCGCATAGTAGGCCTCGCATTCTGCCTCCTGACCATAGCCCAACCCCCGAGTGTCTTTTGCACAATAGGGGGGTTGCCCTCGGAGTTGCTTCGGGTACCACAGCTGGTGGAAGTACTCCCGTCGCGAGGGGTCTTGCATTTGTGCAATCTTTTGCCTTCGGCACAATTTCTTGATGTGCTCGGGCATGTCGTCCATTTCTTGGACGGGCTCGGGGCGATTTGAGTCGTGTGACTCCAGCCAAAGTCGTCTTCGAGGGGCCCATGTGGCAGCGGGTCTCCTTTGTAGAAGATGATGGGCTTCGGCGTCTCGCCCTTCTCGAGACTATCATTTCTGTAATGGGTGACAATGAATGTCTTCAGTCGTTCCACCCATTGCTCCTCCTTGTGGAAGAGTAATTGCATGTACGCCGGCGGCAAGGAGATGCTTCGGTTGATGATCTCGCCGATGGCGTTTGCTTCGTAGTTGATCTCACGCCTTTCTGGGCAACTTGGCCCGGGCGTGGTGGATTCGGCGAGGCGGCTGAGCCGGTGAGCTTCAAGGAGGTCTTTGTTGACCGTGAAGAGCTCCTCCTCCTCTTGACCCTGGCTTGCTGATTTGCGTCGGCATTTTGCTTTTCCTTGCCTTTTGACGCAGTTGCTGGCTCCCTGAGAGGTTCGCCGAGGTATAGCTGGGCGTCCGCCAAGTTGCATTCATTTGGGCGGAACAGGGCTCGGTCTGCAAAGACCGTGTGCTGCTCCCTTCTTTGATGTATTTTATACATTGATGGAGAGTCGAGGGGACGACCCGGTTTTCATGGAGCCAGGGTCTTCCCAGGAGGGCTTTGTAAGACGTGTTTGCATTAATGATGTAAAACACGACCTTAGTAGTGAGGCCGTCCATGGCCAGCTGCACCTCCACCTTTCCCAAGGCGTTTTCAGAATTCTGGTTGAATCCAGCGATTCTGATATCATTTACCCTTTGCAAGTAGGGCGTAAGATACAAAGCCTTGAAAGTCTTCAGGGGCATGATATTGATCGACGCCCCGGGGTCAACCAGGATCCGGTTGAGCTCGTGCCCATTGACTTTTCCTTGCATGTACAACGGACGGTTGTGGTATAGCGTTGGTAACAGCATATCTTTGTCGGAGAAGGTCACCTCCGCCACCAGTGCTTCTAGGGCTTGTGCCTGGAGTTCGGTCACGTCAGCTTCGTAGACCTCGGGCTCTTGCAAGATTTTGACGAGCGCCGTTCTCAAATCTTTGCTCCAGGCAATGGCGTCCCATATAGTGATGTTGGTCGGGAACCGCTTCATATGTTGTATGATTTTGCGGTCAGCACGGGCACGGGTTTGATCCAATGGTGGGACAGTATCCTCCAGGGCCTTTATCGGTTGCCCGAATTGGTTGACCCGTCTTGCCGCTGGTTGCTCGTCCGACTTTTCTTCGAATAACGAGCCCAGGCAATCTTCCTCCGGGGCGACAGTTTCTTCTTTGCCGCTCCCGGACGGAGCGGGCCGGGCGGCCGATTCAGGAATTTTCCGGTTGAAAGGCCTGTTGGGGATCGCCCATCCCCCATACTCTTCTTCGTCAGACAGGACGAAGGGGACTGGCTGGGTGGCCCTCCGGTCGGAGAGCCCACTAGCGATATCCTGCTGCCCTTCTTCTTCCTCGTCAGATGGGTCGAAGATGAAGGAGTTCGCCCGCACCTCTATTTCCGGGGCAGGCTGAGGCTTTTCTCCTCGGAAGACGATAGTCTTGTCCAGGTCGGGCGAGTTGGCTTTCTCGCCGAGGGACGGGGTTGATTTCTTCCCTCGTCCGCGGCCCTTTGCTTTGCCTCGGTTGCGGCGCCGATATGTTGCCACAGGGGGCGTAGCAGCCGGTGATTGCAAGCTCGCTGGCGGCGGGATTGACACCATGTTGCACGAGAAGTCTTTCAGCATTTCTTCTAGCTTCTCGATAGTGATTTCATCTTCCTTATAGAAGATGGACAGTTCTTCGGGCAGAGGCAGCTTCTCGCCTTCTTGAGCCCTTTGTAGCATTTGGTGGAGCCAGCTTTTGAGCCTTGTTTTGCGCTCCATTTCTTCCCACGGGATGTATATGTCCAGAGGGACTCCCCAAGTGGGTTTAGAGGGAATATACTCCTCCAGATCATCGATGAGCTTTTGCAGCTTCTGGAGTGGAGTAAGCTCTGCTGGGGCTGCCGCGGCCTCCTCTTGCTCAGCTTGCTTCTTTAGGCGCCTTTTCATGTTCTTGCGCCGGTTCTTTTCTTGCTGCACTGCGCGCGCCATTTCGAGCGGCGTCAGCGGCTTGGCTTGTTCTGTCGCTTGAGGGTAGTCTCGCGACCAAGGCGACCGTGCGACCTTCCCCTCTTAGGGAACGCTGACAGAGTGTGCATTCTGGACGCCACCGTCGTCCAGCCAGCTTCATCTTGCTGATGCTGGAAAGTGGAGTCAATTGCCTGCTCGATTATCTCGGGCGGCAGTTGTTGAAATTCAGCCCAATAGGGGCTTGGCTCTTGGGTGGCCGGCTCCATCACCGGCTGCTTGCCCCTGCGGTCTTTTTCTTGCCGCTTGAGTATTCGCGGAGGCGAGTTCTCAAAGCACTGCCCCTTACTCCTGTTTTCCGGAGTTTGTTCACGGGGAGGGGAGACTTGATGTCGTCGAGACCCCTTCTTTCGCCGAGGAGGTTGTTGCTGGGCTTCTTGCCTGGCCTCGGCCCGGGTTGTCGGGTTGCCTTCTGGGTCGATCTTTCCCTCTTGGATGAGGGATTTGACCCAGTCTCGGACAATCGGACACATATCCGTAGGATGCAGCAACATGGCATGGTATTTGCAATACATGGGGTGGTTTATTTCCCTCTCCGTGTATGTTGGTGGCGGCCTGTGCGCCTTTACACAGCCTTGCTGCAAGAGTCTTTCGAAGATCTCCCCGGTCTTTGCGGTCGCAAAGGGGTTCGGGGAGACTCGCCACCCGGGATACCATAAGGCAGGGGCCTCGTCAGATGAGCCGCCTTCTGTCATATCCGGGTCCTCTTGATTATATCTTGAGGTGGGCTGCTCTTTCAGGGATATATCCTGAATTGCTGCGCCAAGCTTGCGCCTTCAGTGTCAGCTATGGACGACATCGGCGGTACGAGCCATCCTCGTTCATCAGCTTCGGGGGCTTGGAGGTTCTTGAAGCGCATATAGTCGCTTTCTTCGAATTCCCGTTGGGCTGCTTCCCTGGCTCTCATTAGGACCATGGAATTGCCTTCCGGGTCGATTTTCCCCTTTTGGATAAGGGACTCGACCCAATCCCGGACATCAGGGCACCTGTCTGTAGGGTGCAGCAGCATGGCGTGATACCGACAGTACATGGGGTGATTCAGCTCCCTTTCAGTGTACGTCGGCGGCGGTGTGTGAGCCATCACGACACCTCGTTGCAGGAGCTTCTCGAAGATTTCCCCAACATTTCCGGTCGCCAAGTGACTGCGGTGGGGGATTCTCCCTCCCGGGCACCACCAAGTAGGGGCTTCGCCTGATGAGCCGCCTTCTATCATATCCGGGTCCGGGAAAGTGAAGGCCACCGGTGTATAAACTTCCGGTGGGTCGATGACGTTGACTGTATGCGTGACAACGTCAGCTGAATGGTCTGTCCATTCGCGAATGTGAGGCTGCGGTGGGTTGACACGGGCGTTGCCCAAGTCGATAATCCCTTGGTTGATCCATGCTTCAACCTTGTCTTTAAAGACGTGGCAGTCCTCTAACGCGTGCCCTGCATCTTGATGGTATATGCAGTAGTTTGGCGGGACGCTTGTTGGCGGCTGGCAGCCCAATAGCCCTGCTCGCAGGCAGGTACGGTAGAGTGCCAGTGTCCGATGGCGCGGGAAGGAATATAATCTTCCGGCGATTTCGTCATCAGACGGATTTGACGACTCCTCTGAGATCCATCCCCCGCAGGGGGGGCGTGTCCGGGGCGCAGGTGTGCCCACGGGCCCCTGGAGTCCTTGCTGGAGGGTCGTCAAACTTTCTTGCATGGTCCTCAGGTACATCAGCGTTTGGCGCTGACCGTGCCGCAGCGACTGAACCTGTCTTTCCAGGTTTTGCACTGTCTCGGACCATGTCCTGTGCTCTGAGGCTGAGGGATGATCCCCCTCCCATCCGTTGGTGGAATGAGCGTCCCAAGGATTTGCCTCGGGGTCTTCTGGCTCGGGAGCCGGCGCATTGACATGGATGACATTGGCCGACTGCCTCGATTGGTCCCAGGCATGGGGCTGTGGAGGATCGACCAGATGATCATGCATGGTGATGAGGCGACTCTGGATCAGCTTCTGTATTTCATTCTTGAAGACGTAGCAGTCTTCAATAGAGTGCCCCAGCATGCGGTGGTAGAGACAATAATTTGGCTCATCCACCCTATCCGCTTCGCTCGGTCTTCTCAATGCCGGAAGCTTGAGCAGGTCATTCTTCATGCACAGCTTGAAGAGCATCTTCGTATGGTCCCTTTTGAAGGAATACGGCGTGCTCATACGCTGTGGCAATGAAGTTGGAGGCGGTCTTTCTTCCACCTTCTTGCTTGGAGCGCCGGAGGTCATGACCTTCTTCCCTTGCTTTGCGGGGCGAAGTCCACAGCATTGGCTTCTTTGCCCACGGCCCGCTCCTTGCCTGGCTTGATTCGCGGAGGAGCTTGCATCGGGTTGTCGGCGAAGAACATTTCGATCTCTGCCACGACCGCATTGAGCTGGTCAAAACCCTTGATGTTTGTTCCCAGCAGCTTTTCACTTATCTGCGCTGCCAGGCCCCGTCGACAGATAGTTATGGCATCTTCTTGCGTCGGGGGGTTGTCGCACCTCATGCTGAAGTCACGCCACCGCTTGATGAAGTCGAGGGCCGTTTCTCCTTTTCTTTGCCTGAGGGAGCACAGCTCTGCAAGCGACACCTTTCTCTCGGCCGTTTGGAAACGGTCGATGAACTTTTTTGGAGGTCGGCCCAATCGACAACGGAGTTGGGCCTCAGCCTGGAGTACCACTGGAAGGCGGTGCCTGTCAGGGACGTTGCGAAGTAACGGAGGAGGTAGGATTCATCGAATGCCAACTCTCCCATGGCCGTTATATAGTAGGCCAGGTGCTCGTTTGGCGAGCCCTGTCCATCGAACTTCTGCAACTTCGGCGCCTTGGGGAAGTCCGGTGGCAGCTTCTTGAATTGATGGTGGACGGGATATGGCACGCTGTAGAGATCTACAGTGGCAGTTCCCTCGCCTCGCTGAGCGAAGCGGTCGTCCACGATCTTTTCAATCATTCGTCGCTGGGCGACGATATCTTCAGCCGCGGAGGCTTGGGAGTTTATGCCCCTGCGCGGCTGTTGGACCGGATCGACGGTATAATCGTTGACCGCGGCTATGCGTGGATTGACATCGGGCAGGTCGCCTTGTTGATGTCTTGTCCGAGCATTTTGGTTTGCCGTCGGCACTTGGCGGCGTGGCGCATTTGCCCCTGCCTGCTGCCCTCGCTCCGTCAGGAGGTTGGCCATTTCAGCCTGCCAACGCTGTATGAAATCATACTTGGCGTCGTCCGTCATTGCTTGGAAGGCGGCCCTGGTTGGCGGCATGAGGAACACTTCGGCTTGGTCCCCGTCGGCCGGCAGTTGTTGATCTCCGAGGTGGAGGCTGGCGACTTCGTCTTGCTCCCCTCCTTCGAGGTCCAGCTGGACCTGCCCCTGGAGGGGTCTTTGATCATGCTCGAGTGGAGGCTCGAGGACCTGCCCCAGATTCGAGGGTCCGGCCTGACTGCCTTGCTGCCCTTGGAGAAGTCTTCTGGCAGCGTTTCTGGTGTACCGGAGGACGGTTTCGTCGTCCTGTCCGGGTTCGTTTATCCTGAGCGCTCCAGCAGGGATGCCGGATGGCCCAGGTGCTTCCCTTCCAGAAGCATAGCAGGTGAAGATCTTCATGCCTCCACCTTCTTCAGACGTCTGTTGCACTCTCCGCTTCTTGGGCTTCTGAGTGCTTGGACGGATTGCAGCTCCCAGCCTGGTGAAGACTGAGGCGCTCAGCCTTTCAAAGACTGAGACTCGAGGTGCGGAAGCTCCGGCTTGACTCGCGTCTCCCCCTTCAGCAGTTTCCGCTTGGGCGGGGACGAAGTTGGGCTTCCTGTAAATGCCCCTGCGTTTGTGTCCGCGGGGACGAGGAGGTTCGGTTTCTTGAGCTTTTTCTCGCCCAGGTACCGTCGCCTTCTTGGGGCTTTCGGCGGGTTGATCCGCCCTAGCCTGTTTGATTTGGCGGGCTTCCTGCTTGGTCACCCACATTTGCCTCATTTTGCGAGGCGGCTGGGGCGCCGAGCTTGATGCCTGCCCCTGTCGGGCTCCTTTTGGGGAGTCCCGATCTTCTTGACGCATCCCTTGGAGGGGAGCGAATTTGTTGGAGGTTGCCACCGCGGGGACGCTTCTGTCCCGGGGCAATATCGGCTCGCCTCCATCGAGCCTGACGCGGATGTCGCCAACTAGCACCGTTTTCCCGGAGTTGGAGACGACCGCGTGGGGCTTGCTGCCCCTGCGTCCCTGGCGCTGCCCCCGTTTTCTAGGGACTGCGATGCAGGAGATTGTGTTAACCGAGAAGACTCGGCCTTGGCTTGGGCGGGGTTTGGTGCCCCTAGTTGCAGTAGCTTTGGGTGCCGCCTTCGGAGTAGCTTGGACGGCAGGGACCACCCCTAGGAAGTAGGGGGATCCCACCACTGCAGGAAAGTCGCCGAACACGAGCGGGACGGCGAGGTAGCCACACTTGGCGTGGCATGCGATGACTTGCGGACCGTAGGTGACGGCGGCCATCGAGCAAGCTTGAATTGCAAGTGGGAACGGGCGTTTGATGCCGGCTTTCGCTCCTTGTACCTGTACTGTGGAAATTAGTCATCTTTATTTCTATATCGGCATACGGTCTTTTTACACATGCATGGAAGGCAGGAACAGTCCCACCGGGCGTGCCAGATTGTTGGGACGCGGATTTTTTCTTTCTCATTTTATTTATTTTATTTCGTCACTTTTTCTCTGAAATGACGAATTTTGGGCGTGCCAGACTGTTTACGGGAAACATACAAAGATTTGTTTTACGAGGAGTATTGGGTGCGAACCCTGATACCTTCGAATTTCATTTCATTTATTTTCCGCGTGCGCTCGCGTTCAGGGCGATTGGAGTGGTCGTGTACTGAACCGTTCCCCACCGACCGAAGTCGATGTTTCATTTACATCGAGTATAACACTCGAATACCTTCGAATGCGTAATGTTTATTAAAAGACCGTATGCCGAACTTTAAAGAAGAAAAGGCAGATGACAAATAAATTTCCACAATTTTATTCAAGCATGCTCATGTCATTTATATTTATGACATTTACATTGGTGCTTTTAGTGGGGTTTTGTACCTCCACTGGGCGATTACAAGTATTTCGTGTACATGAGCGTCGACGACAGGGTGTTTGTTCCTCCGTCGGACATTACACGGTATGGGAAATACATCAATGTCCGTGACAGGGTGTTTGTGCCTCCGCCCGGTAACATGCCTTGACGTGTGTCGTTTTATGACACCGGAGGACTTAAACACATGTGCCTCGACGTGTGTCGTTTTATGACACCGGAGAACTTAAACACATGTGCCTCGACGTGTGTCGTTTCATGACACCGGAGGACTTAAACACATGTGCCTCGACGTGTGTCGTTTTATGACACCGGAGGGCTTAAACACATGTGCCTCGACGTGTGTCGTTTTATGACACCGGAGGACTTAAGTGCAAACACTGAGAGCCGTGTGACAACCTGTGGCGTCCTCCTGCGGACGTGGCGCAATGCAGCCCGAACGCTGAGAACGGAACACCAACGGGCGCCAAAGATTGCTCTTCAGCACGTGCGGCCTATTTAAGCTCACGCACGGATCACGCTCTGGGCACGGGTAGACTCGGAAGCTTGGGCCGGAGATGGCGCGTTTAGGCCGAATCGGCGTGTCGGGAGCGTTCTTGGGTGGAAGCCGGGGTTTTCTGGGCCGAAGATGGCATCTGTTGAGGTCGAATGGCGTCTTTGGACATCCCTGCAGTTTTCTGGATTTTCGGGACATCTCTGTCGATTTCTGACTGTCCCGGACGTTCCGGCCAATTTCTGGCTTTCCCGGGCGTCCCGGCCGATTTCTGGCTTTTCCGGACGTCCCGGCCGATTTCTGGCTTTTCCGGACGTCCCGGCCGATTTCTGGCTTTTCCGGACGTCCCGGTCATTTGTTGACTTTCTCGGGAACTCCCCTCGAGTCCGGCTTCAAGTCGCACCCAGGAGAGCGCACGCCGCTTCAGGGAAGTGACGTGGGTCGCGCTCCACCGGGTTGGACAAGAGGCGCGAACCGTCAGGTTGTCTTTGCCATTTCCCGCGCCGTAAGGACATATTTGCAACTTTCCGGGCAGCGAGGGGTACTTTTGCAATTTTATCCTTCATGGGGATACTTCTACATTTTTCTCAGAAGCAGGGGTGTCCCTGCAACATTTCTGGCTGACATGAGTATATGTGTACTTTTGATATACACATACACAAATTTTATATCCCCGGGGGTTTTGTGCATTTTCACATAAGCTTGGACCCGTGTACGGGACATATGTGCAATTTCACATGCATGCACAATCTTCTCCCCCCAGGAGGACCTTTGTGTAATTTTACACAAACAGGGTCCCGCACTGGGGTCTTCATACGGAGAACAAACGGGTCCTCTCCCTCCCAAAGGAGGGGGACATCTCCTGAGGGTCTGCGCGAGAGAATTCTCGAGCGCCAACGGCCTCAGGTTTCGCTGGGACGCAAAAGCATCGAGCCAGCGTGGGGGAGGAAGAACCTCTCAGGCGGGGGTCTCCGAGCGAGAGCCTCGCCCCTCTGGAAGCCCTAGGGGAGCGCTGGAAGTTCCTTACGCCAGTTTTCCAGGCCGAAGAATGAAGGCCTTGCCCTTCTATTTATAGGCGTTCGGGGTACATGGCCCGGCGGGGGTGTGCAACCCGGCGGGGGTGCGCGGGCACGGGCGTCGATGTAGCACGAGCGTCGAGGCAGCGCGGCAGAGAGGCAGCGACCGGCGGGGGTGTGCGCCTGAACTGGCGGGGGTACGCGCGCACAGGACCCGAAACGGGGCCGGACCGGCAGGGGTCCTGCCTGGCGGGACTCCGCACCGGCGGGGGTGCGGGACTGGGCCCCCGCTCGGACCGGCGGGGGTCCTGCCTGGCGGGACTCCGCACCGGCGGGGGTGCGGGAGTGGGCCCCCGCCCGGACCGGCGGGGCTGCGCCCCTGCGCGGACCGGCGGGGGTGCGCCCCCCGCGCAGACCGGCGGGGGTGCGCCCCTGCGCGGACCGGCGGGGGTGCGCCCCTGCGCGGACCGGCGGGGGTGCGCCCCCCGCGCGGACCGGCGGGGGTGCCCCGCTCGGACCGGCGGGGGTGCGCCCCTGCGCGGACTGGCGAGGGTGCACCCCGCCCCCGCGCGAACCGGCGGGGGGGGCGCCCCCGCGCGGACCGGCGGGGCTGCGCCCCTGCGCGAACCGGCGGTGCCGCTCCCCTGCACGTGCACACACGCGCACCCACGCGCATTTGACGTGCGTTTTTGCCCGTTTCACGTGCGTTTGACTCCATTTTCGGAGGGCACGTGCATTTAACCTTTTCGGACCCATCCGAGTCGTACGCGACCTTTGGCGCGAGTCCGGACATCAATTTTCGGCTATCCGGGTGTGTGTATTTCCGTTGTCGGCGGGACTTTCGAACGCCATATTCCGGGTTGACACACGGACTCGGATCCGTTTATCCTCCGGTGTTCGAGTGGGGAGGCCGGGGTTTATTCCCAGACTTGTGTAGATTTCCGGGCGAGTTTGCCACCGGGACTTGTTTAAATCCCGATATTTTCGGGTTCAACAGAGATCTCTCCCTAGGAGCACATCAATTCATAGGGCTGCCGGTGCATTAGGGTGTGGAGGTAGACTCTCAGATGTTCATGATCATACACGGGATTCTATGGACAAATATTTGTATAGATCAAGGTCTGTAAAGCAACCTTTTATCAAGCAGGCCTTGAAAGGAGACAAAGCCACTGCAAAGGCAACAAAGGGAGCAATCAAAGGTATTGTCAAATGGTTTTTGCATGCAGGTGTGCCGGCACATACGGCAGAGAGCCCATATTTTCAGACTATGTTGGATGCAATTGCAGAAGCTGAGCCTGGTCTTAAGGCTACCACACGCAAATATATTTATGATATTGGGCTTGATAAGAAGTATGATGAGTTGAAAACATGGGTTAATGGCTTCAAAAATGTTTGGAAAGAACGTGGTTGCACCATTATGTGTGATGGTTGGAAAGGGACAAGAAGAAAATCTATGATTAATTTTCTTGTTTATTTCTATGAGGGTACCATTTTCCTTAAATATGTTGATGCCTCTGACAACATCAAGAATGCAAATTACTTGTTTAGACTAATGGATGAAGTTATGGAGGAAGTGAGTGAAGAAAATGTTGCATAGGTTGTCACTGACAACGAAGCGAGCTACAAGGCTATGGTAGATTGTTGATGGAAAAAAGAGAACATTTCTATTTGGTTCCTTGTGCAGCGCATTGTATCGATTTGACAATGGAGGACATAGGCAGAGATCCGCATATTCATGGCCTTATTGATGATGCTCAAATGATCAGTTCATTTATTTATGGTTACAATAGAATTTTGAATATGATGAGGCAATTCATAGATGGACGAGATTTTATTCATGCTGGGCCCATTAGATTTGCATCAAATTTTATTTCTTTGGAGAGCCTCATAAAATATAGGCATCAATTGGCTCAGTTGATTAATTCTGAGCAATGTTTGCAACATGTAAACACTCTTAGGCCTGAAAGTAAAGATCTTGCTCTCTAAATACAAGATTTGATTAACAATGCACGATTTTGGGAGAGAGTTTTTTACTACCTCAAAGTAATAGAGCCTCTAGTACTTGTTCTCAGAATGGTTGATGGTGATGATAAAAATGATATGTGATATTTGTATGAGGCAATGGATAGAGCAAAGGAACGTTTGAGGGAAAGGAATCCCAAAGCATATAGAAAATGGTGGGCCATCATTGACAAGAGATGGGAGATGACTCTCGACCATGATCTTCATACTGCAGGTAATTTACTGAATCTAATTAATAGATGAATTTTTATCATAACCATGCTGGAAATTCTTATCATATGCAGGGTATTTTTTCAACCCTAGATTTCAATACAAAGATAATGTACATGATGATGGAGAAGTGATGAGAGGCACCATGAACGTCTAGCAAGGACAATGAATGAGAGATTAAATATAATGGCAAAGGTAGTATAGAATGATTTCTTTTGCATATGTATTCATGTTTGATTTTGCAACGGTCATTTGACATGTGTTATATCTTCTATTTTGTAGGTGGAGAGGTATAGGATGAAACTTGGGATATATGGAGCATATGACATGAGATGTGTAGTTCAAAGACTCACTCCAGGTTATTTTACATGAGAATTATTTGCCCAAAATTGTAAATTTATTACATTTAGGAATTCACCATTATAAACTGATTAATGTTCACTCCTTTTATTGCAACAGCTAAATGGTGAATTCAAGTAAATTACCAGCAAGTTGGCACGAACCCTTTAACATATGTTGCAGTGAAAGTGTTAAGTCATACCACTTTTTGGAGTACATTCAGCCTCGTTCAAATAGAAATCCGCAATAGGCTGGGTGTGGATAGGCTAGAGAAGTTGGTCTATTGCCACTATAATGTGCGCTTAAGGGTGAAGCAAAAAGAAGAAAGGCAAAAGTTAGAAAGAAAGAGATTTATACAACTAGCTGGCAGAACAATTGAGGAAGTAGTTCCTGAGATAAATGTAGATGAATTGCTAAATGAAGAACACCCTTTACATGCTTGGGTGGAGACAAGAGCTGAGGGAGAGATACCTGAGTTTGATCCTGATGATTGCCTAGTTCAGGCATGCGCAGAAGATGTAGAATTTGAAGAACATATACCTACACATGTGTCTCTTCCTAGGAGAGGTCAAAGGCCCGAATTAAGAAGATCTGCCACTGTACAGAAGTCTAGTAGACTTTCTTCATCTCAGCCAGAATTAAGAAGATCTACTACTCAATTGGACCCAAAGAGAAAGAAAGACAAAGGCAAGATAAAAACAAAATCGCACAAGGAAAGAAGAACAGAGGAACCAAGAAGAAAATCACAAGATCATACATAGGACTCTCTCGAGGAGACACCTATTGGGGAGCCATTTTCTGAGGCTCCACCCCTAGGACCTCATTTGGCGATATTATATGAGGCAGAGCAAAAGCATTATCACCGCCGAAGAAAGATGCTTAAGAAAGGAAAAGCAGTTGGGACTTGGGAGAAATGACTCCATTCAATCACCTGGTGATGATGATGATGATGATGACCACAGGAGGTTATGGGCTTGGGGGTATCCTTTCAGGATATGAGAATTATTCAGTACCACCCAATCAACAAGAAGGAAACCAAGGGGAAGCACAAGAACAACATAGAGGATATGAAGGCCAACAAAGGCAAGCAGAGCATGATTGGGGATATGGGCCTTCTCATCCACCCATTTTTAGTCCCCCAAAATTGCCATATTCAGATATCAACTCTAGTATTGGGACAGGTTACTTTGGCAATATTCAAACTATTGGGTATGGTAATTTCTTCACTCTAGGACAATCAGAAGAAAGTTCAAGCCAACAAGTAATGACACCTCGAAACATCCAAAGAGGATTCCAAGACATCACTAATTCTTTGTTTGGCTATAGATATATCTAGTATGGAGGACGTGACTATGGGCCACCTGCTCAGTTTCATGAGGTAGAGGATGAGGGTTCTAAAATGTGAAATTGACAAGGTATTTTTATTTATTTCATGTTATAAACTTGTAGATATATCTTTTTTTTCAATGTATGAACATAATCATTAGTGTCTTAATCATCGTTATTGTTCTTTATGATAGATGAACATGATAAGAATTGAATTTCATTGTGTTTGTATTCAATGAATGTCGTATGTGTTTTCATAATTTTCTGCAAAAAAAAAATTTCTGATTTTTCCTGATGTTTTCATCATTTTTCACAATTTTCTTCATTTTTAACCTAACTGATCCTAGATTGGCAAGATTCTCATGGAATCGGGCGGTTCCTGCGACCCGACCAGACTCGGATCGGGGTCGGCTGGGTCCGATCCAGCACCCCGATCCGACTTTGCCATCCATGGTTGTAGCCAACATTGTTTGCTCCCCTTTCAGCAGAGCATTCTCTGTGGGATCCTTCCATTGAGGATATCATTCGTTCCCATTCCTAAACAAAGCAGAACAGAAGTCAATCAGCTCTTATGCAATCAGTGTTCCCCCTCCAGCCAGATGCCATCTTTTTCCAGTCCTGCAATATAGTTCCTCCTTCCATTAGCAATCTTATGAAGGAATCTTGTATTAAAGTTTCTCTCCTTGAACCAAGTGATCCTGGATTTTTTTTTCCGCCGACTAAATTTCTTCCCCCCCTTGCCCAGTCTGAAAATTGAACTTTGAGATTTGATATCCTTAAGTTCCTCCTCATTCACCATCCTACCAAGTTCCTCCTGAAACTGCTTTTTTCTCCACTTGCATGCCCACTTTCTACTAGCCTCCTTAACTCTCTCCATCTTAATGGAAAGATTCTTGGCATAAGTAGACACAGTAGGCAAAGAACTCCAAGTGGATTGCATTAAAACAAGGTAATCCTCAAACTGTAACCAAATAACTTCCAATCTGAATGGTGCTGTAACAGCTTTGTGATTTGAACATTCTACCAGAATGGGATTGGGATTAGACCATATTCTAGGATGTGCAACAAACTTAGAACAAGTTTGCATGGTTTCCCACAAACTATCCACAAAGACCCTGTCCAATTTTGACAAAACGGGGCTTTCCATATTACTAGATGATGTGGGGCAGGTCGGGCCTGGGATGGGCTGAGCTAGTGAGCCCAGATGGCTCAGAAGGCCTGCTGCCGAATGGGCCAGGCTGGGCCTGACAGCAGGCAGATGGCTGGGCTGGCCCACTAACCAGGGCTGTGTGGCCCAGTCAAGGGCCCCTCACTGCCGACTGACGGCCTGTTCTTGGGCTTCTGGAGGTCGCAGCATGGGGGCCTGCACACTGGAGGCAGAGCAGGGGAAAAACGGCCTTGGAGAGCTGCTGTGGCTGCCTGATGGCAGTGCAATGAGAGCTGATCCAGCCAGTTGGCAATGAAGAGGACCCAGTTATTTCACAAGCACATTGGTGCCTTCCGGAGAACAGGGGGGTCAGCGTGCCGAGCTGGGGAAGGAGCATGGCCAGGGAGCATCGTCCAATGCCAAGCTTGCGCTGGTGGGATTAGCAGGGGGGGTGAGAGTAAGAGAGAAGATCCAAGAGAGAAAGAGGGCACGAAGAGGAGAGCAATCTGGCTGGGGCGAGAGGGAACCAGAGGGAAAAAGAAGAAAGGGAAGGAGGGAGAGGGTGCCGTAGTGGTAGGAGGTCATGGCCGTGGTGGTGAGAGTGGTAAAGGGGCTTTACGGTGGTGCCGGATCGTTCTCCCTTTTGCAAGAGAATGTGCAGCCTCACCAAGGGAGAGAGGAAGGAGACGGACTACGGAGTTGGAATGGTGGTGGAGATGTGGCGGCGGTGGCAGTGGCAATTGGCCAGGTAGAGGGCCTCCGACCCTCGACCTTGCTCAGACTACACTTCCCTCTCAGGGAACGTGATGGAGAGAGAAAAGAGAGGGGAGAGGGGCGGGTGCCCCCAAGGCAACTTCAAACCTCACTTTTTTTTAATTCATCATTCCATGTCTTGAAAAACCCTAATACAACCTTTTTATAATGGGAGGGGTTATCCTAAGGCCTTTTAGTGGGCCAAACCACCTAAGGCCCATGGGCCACATGCTAACTAAGAACTCAAACAAAAAAGACATAAGAAAATATAAAAGACTCCTAATAAGTAAGTGCATACTATTCAGCTCTGGTTATAGATGAGGTAACAAAACATTTGCAAGATGATATCCCTTGGTGTATGCTATTTGTGGATGATATTGTCTTAATTGATGAGAGTATTGATGGTTTAAATGTTAAGCTAGAAAGTTGGAGGCATGCTTTGGAGTCTAAAGGTTTTAAAATTAGTAGGAGTAAGTCTGAGTTTATGCATTGTAATTATGGTAATCAAAGGGTGCTTCAAGGAGATATGGTTCAAACTGATGGACAAGATATTTCTAAGAGTAGTAGCTTTCGATACTTGGGATCTATCATCCAAGAAAATGGGGAGATTTATGACGATGTGGCACACAAGTTTAAGGCAGGCGGGCTAAAATGGAGAAGTGCATCAGGAGTCCTCTGCGATCGTCGTATACCAGTGAAACTTAAAGGAAAGTTTTATAGAACGGCAGTGAGGCCTGCTTTATTATATGGCACCGAGTGTTGGGCAGTGCGAAAGGAACATGTTAACAAAATATGTGTAGCAGAGATGAGGATGCTGAGATGGATGTGTGGTAAGACTAAAAAAGATTAGGAATGAGCGCTTCCGTGAGGATTTGGGGATAGCTCCAATTGATAGAAAAATGAGAGAAAATAGACTTAGGTGGTTTGGACACGTGTACTGTCGCCCTAAGTCGGTGCCGGTTAAAGGATGTGACCAAATTTTAGTGGATGCTAGTAAAAGAGCTAGGGGAAGGCCTAAAATGAGATGGTGCGATGTTATTAGGAAGGACTTGGACTTCTTGAGTTTAAACACGACTATAGCACTTGATAGAAATCTTTGGCGGAAAAGGATTCATGTAGCCGACCCCAAATAATGGGATAAGGCTCTGATGATGATGATGATGATACTATTCGGCTCTATTGGAACACATGGAATTTCCATCTTTTAAATAAAGTTTTGGGGGTGGTATGTGGGTATATATTTTATGTGTGTGGGCGTGCCAGTTCGTTTAATTTTAGAACTCAGTTGATGCGAGATTTGGTGTGTCCATTTATTGGATGGTTGCACCTTAATTTAATGTATTTGTTCTATAAGTTTATTTTATCAGGCGATTTGGGTTTCGTGTACTGGACACTTCCCCACCGACCGGAGTCGGTGTTAATTTACATCGGATTGAATTTGAATACCTTTGATGATGATGCCGAGATTCATTTTTAGCACAAAGTCCAAAGAGCTTGAAAAATGAAATTTATATTACAATTTGGTCATTCAAGACCCTTACAATTGGTCCCGATTATATAATCGGTTCTCCAGGGTTACGTTCCAATTTCCATGACAGTTGGACTCTTTGAATTTGTTCCTAACTGCATTTAGCTTGATTTGCTTCATTTCCGTCACGATCAGACAATTGACTTTACTTTTTTCATGATCAGGCGGTTGACTTTATTGGTGGTCATGATCAATCTTTTGATGGTGATCAAATCTTTTGAGTAGACTTGGTAACCGTAAAGTATATTTGACCCTCTTTGGGTATTTATTGCAACTATTACCCTTTCCTGGGTATTTTGAAATTTCATACCCTTTGTGAGTCTTTTGGTAATTTTGTACCCTTTTTAAGGCATCTTCGCCATTTCTTGGCATTCTCGGACATTTCCATCATTTCTTGACTTTCTCAAGTGTTTATGCCATTTCTTGGCATTTTATGACTTTCCTAGTCTTTTTGCTGCTTCTTGATGACCTTGGGCTTTTTTGTCATTCCTCGACTTTTAGTCATAAGCCGAACTCAGGAGAGCGCACGCTACTTCAGGGAAGTGACGTGGGTCCTACTCCACCGAGTCGTGCAAACGACATAAAATCGGGTGGCATATCAAGGGCTCATCGGTGATCTGGCAACTAGAGACTTGGCCAACATTGTCTTTTCAGGAAGAGTTAGACAACATTGTATTTGAGCCTTTTCCAAGACTTCCCCATAATTTCTGCCTTTGTAGAGAACATTTTGTACTTTCCACCCTTTAAGGGACTTTTCCATACTTTCTGCCCTTTCAGGGACTTTTCTATAATTTTCCCACCGAATAGGGGCTTTTGTGCAATTTTCCATGCACATAAATTCCCTCTTAAAGGGGTCTCTCACGAGAACTGGTTGAAAAGATTGACAGCATGCCCGCTTGAGCATTGAGTGTTTGAAGTACTTGAATATTTTAAAACACTTGAGTGTTGAAATTTACCCCATGACCTCTGTATGGTTTCCATATGGGGATAAATACACATGAACGTACCTCAGGCAGAGTCTTTGCACTGGTAGAGCCTTTGCACATGCAGAGTCTCCACATGGAGATGCACACATGAACATATAATAAATATATGACCACATCTCGGGCAGAATCTCCGCTTAGACAGAATCTCCTCATGGAGGTACGTACATATAAACATACATAGTGAACATATGAGCGCACCTCGGGCAGTCTCCCCATAGAGGTACACACATATGAACACAAACATTTCATCCCCATGGAGTCCCACTCAACATGGAGGTTTGCACATGAACATTAATATATCTCTATGTAGTCCCGATCAACATGGAGATGTTAACATGAACATTTAGATTTCATCCCCCCATGGAGTCCCGCTCAACACGGGGGGGATATACAAGGGGGGTTTCACAGTCGGAGACGACCTTGGCTTGCCACGTACGAACACTTTACGCCGAGCACGAGCACTTCACACCTTTCGATCTTCTGACCCTGCGAACCCCTCCCCAAAACCTCTTGAATTAACGAAGCTTTTGAACCCGGAGACTTCAACCCCTTTCTGTTGCTCGGAGGGGGTATATATTAGAGTTTAAGAGAGAGGGAGGTGAGAGATCTACCCGAAGGGAGGTCCCCCGGGTAAATGGGGGAGCTCCCCTAATCGGATGAGGAGTCCATCCGAGTAGGGCTCTGTTGAACCCAAAATAATAGCGTACACACCCGGGGATCAGATCCAAAACCCCACACCAGATGGAGGGCCAGCAGGGTATACGCCTCAGGCCAAAGTGATGACTGCTGTGAGGGGGTTTGTAGGTTTAAGGAAAAAAATAATAAACATCAGAAAACACCACGGCACCCTGTTTCGGAAAATTAAAGAAAAAATAAGAGATGACAGGAGACTCCCTGTTGAACCCGGAAAATATCGGGACTTAAACAAACCCCAGGCGACAAATACGCCCTGGGGGAGCCAGGGATGAGCTCCCGATCCCCCGCTCGGACATCGGGAAGATGAACCCGAGTGCTCGCATCAATCCGGAGTGGCCCGGAAGCGAGGTGCCCGAGAAGCTCGTCGACGGCAAAGAATGCGTACTCCGGATGCCAGAAACTCCGTGTCCGGATCAACGTTCGAAGCCGCGCCCGAAGCCGAAGGATCCGGAAAGGTCAAATGCACGTGCCCTCCGAAAACGGGGACAAACGCACGTGAGACAGCCGGAGAAACACAAGGTCCAAGCAAGAAGGTGGAAGAAAAGCCGCCTTCAACTTCGCTGCCACAGCGTATGAGCACGCCGTATTCCTTCAAAAGGGACCATACGAAGATGCTCTTCAAGCTGTGCATGAAGAATGACTTGCTCAAGCTTCCGGCCTTGAGAAGACCAAGTGAAGCGGATAGGGTAGATGAACCAAATTATTGTCTCTACCACCGCATGCTGGGGCACTCTGTTGAGGACTGCTATGTCTTCAAAAATGAAGTACAGAAGCTGATCCAGAGTCGCCTCATAAACCATGCACGAACATTTGGTCGATCCCCCACAGCCCCATGCTTGGGACCAATCGAGGCAGTCGGCCAATGTCATCCATGTCAATGCGCCGCCTCCCGAGCCAGAAGACCCCGAGGCAAATCCTTGGGACGCTCATTCCACCAACGGATGGGAGGGGGATCACCCCTCAGCCTCGGAGCACAGGACATGGTCCGAGACAGTGCAAAACCTGGAAAGACAGGTCCAGTCGCTGCGGCACGGTCAGCGCCAGACGTTGATGTACCTGAGGACCATGCAAGAAAGCCTGACAACCCTCCAGCAAGGACTCCAAGGGCCCGCGGGCACACCTGCGCCCCGGACGCGCCCTCCCTGCGGGGGATGGATCTCGGAGGAGTCTTCGAATCCGTCTGATGACGAAATCGCCGGGAGATTGTACTCCTTCCCGCGACATCGGACGCTGGCACTCTACCGCACCTACTTGCGAGCAGGACTATTGGGCTGCCAGCCGCCAACAAGCGTCCCGCCAAACTACTGCATATACCATCAAGATGCGGGGCACGCTTTAGAGGACTGCCACGTCTTCAAAGACAAGGTTGAAGCATGGGTCAACCAAGGGATTATCGACTTGGGCAACTCCCGGGTCAACCCGCCGCAGCCTCACATCCGCGAGTGGACGGACCATTCAGCTGACGTTGTCACGCATACAGTCAACGTCATCGACCCGCCGGAAATTTATACACCGGTGGCCTTCACCTTTCCGGACCCGGATATGGTAGAAGGCGGCTCATCCGGCGAAGCCCCTACCTGGTGGTGCCCGGGAGGGAGAGTTCCCCGTCACAGCCGCTTGGCGACCGAAGACGTTGGGGAAATCTTCGAAAAGCTCCTACAACGAGGTGTCGTGATGGCTCATACACCGCCGCCGACGTACACTGAAAGGGAGTTGAATCACCCCATGTACTGTCGATATCACGCCTTGCTGCTGCACCCTACAGACAGGTGCCCCGATGTCCGGGGTTGGGTCGAGTCCCTCATCCAAAAGGGGAAAATCGACCCGGAAGGCAATTCCATGGTCTTGATGAGAGCCAGGGAAGCAGCCCAGCGGGAATTGGAAGAAAGCGACTATATGCGCTTCAAGAACCTCCAAGCCCCCGAAGCTGATGAACAAGGGTGGCTCGTACCGCCGATGTCGTCCATAGTTGACGCTGAAGGCGCGAGCTTGAGGCAGCAATTCAGGAACATATCCCTGAAAGAGCAGCCCACCTTAAGATATAATCAAGAGGACCCGGATATGACAGAAGGCGGCTCATCTGACGAGGCCCCTGCCCTATGGTATCCCGGGGCGACTCTCCCCGAATCTCTTTGCGACCGCAAAGACCGGGGAGATCTTCGAAAGACTCTTGCAGCAAGGCTGTGTAAAGGCACACAGGCCGCCACCAACATACACGGAGAGGGAGTTTAAACCACCCCATGTATTGCAAATACCATGCCATGCTGCTGCATCCTACGGATATGTGTCCGATTATCCGAGACTGGGTCAAGTCCCTCATCCAAGAAGGGAAGATCGACTCGGAAGGCAACCCGACAATCCGAGCCGAGGCCAGGGAAGGAGTCCAGCAACAACTTCCTCGGCAAAAGAAGGGGTCTAGACGACATCAAGTCTCCCCTCCCCATGAGCAAACTTCGGAAAATAGGAGTAAGGGGCAGTGCTTCGAGAACTCGCCTCCGCGAATACTCAAGCGCCAAGAAAAAGACTGCAGGGGCAAGAAGCCGGTGACAGAGCCAGCCGCCCCGGAACCGAGCCCCTATTGGACCGAGTTCCAACAACTGCCGCCCGAGGTAGTCGAGCAGGCAATTGACTCCACTTTCCAGCATCAACAAGATGAAGCTGGTTGGACGACGGTGGCGTCCAGAATGCGCACTCTATCAATATTCCCTAAGAGGGGAAGGTCGCACGGTCGTCTTGGCCGGGAGACTACCCCTCAAGCGACAGAGCAAGCCAAGCCGCTGACGCCGCTCGAAATGGCGCGTGCGGTGCAGCAAGAAAAGAACCGGCGCAAGAACATGAAGAGGCGCCTAAAGAAGCAAGCTGAGCAAGAGGAGGCTGCAGCAGCCCCAGCAGAGCTCACTCCACTCCAGAAGCTGCAAAAGCTCATTGATGATCTGGATGAGTATATTCCTTCTAAACCTACTTGGGGAGTCCCTCTGGACATATACATCCCGTGGGAAGAAATGGAGCGCAAAACAAGGCTCAAAAGCTGGCTCCACCAAATGCTGCAAAGGGCTCAAGAAGGCGAGAAGCTGCCTCTGCCCGAAGAACTGGCCATCTTCTATAAGGAAGATGAAATCACCATCGAGAAGCTGGAAGAAATGCTGAAAGAATCTCGTGCCACATGGTGTCGATACCGCCGCCAGCAAGCTTGCAATCATCGGCTGTTACGCCCCATGTGGCAACATATCGGCGCCGCAACCGAGGCAAAGGAAAGGGCCGTGGACGAGGAAAGAAATCCTTCCCGTCCCCCAGCGAGAAAACCAGCTCGCCCGACCTGGGCAAGACTATTGTCTTCCGAGGAGAAGAGCCTCAGCCCGCCCCGGAAATAGAGGTGCGGGCGAACTCCTTCATCTTCGACCCATCTGACGAGGAAGAAGAAGAGCAGCGGGATATCGGTAGTAGGCTCTCCGATCGGAGGGCCACCCGGCCAGTCCCCTTCGTCCTGTCCGACGACGAAGAGCCTGGGGGATGGGCGATCCCCAGCAAGCTTTTCAGCCGGAGAACTCCTGTACCGGCCGTCCGGCCCACTCCGTCCAAAAGCGGCAAAGAAGGAACTGCCGCTGTTGACACGGGGGAGAAAGGGATCGGAGAATGAGATGCGTGGAAACTGTATCGTTATGGATCATCGCATTTTTATTCGTTTCATTCCATTGAGGGGTATTCATTTGTTTCGCATGCTTTGATTTTTATATCGCGGGGCGTGCCAGCCTGTCTAACAGAAGAAGAAAGAATCCGCGCAATGCGGAAGAGAATTTGGGTGTCCGTGAGACGGACGGGTATGGTGTCCGTGGAGCGGACGGGTGTGGTGTCCGTGGAGCGGACGGGTATGGTGTCCGTGGAAAGGACGGGTGTGTCCGCGAACGGACGGGTGTATCCGCGAACGGACGGGTGCGCCGTTTTTTATCTGAACTTCTTGAGTCCCATGTCTATTCTCATCAGGCAATTAGGGTAGCATGTGCTGGACCTCCATCTCCATCGACGAAATCGATGTTACATTTACATCGAGTTAAAACTCTTGGTATTATTTGATACCAATTTCTAACCCGAATACCATTTCATAGTAAAAAGGACGAGAGAAATATATATGCTCTTTCTTAGAAAATCCTGATTATGACATGTTTTTCCTTTCTTTTGATTGTTTTGAAATGCTTTTTGCTTTGGATATTCCATTTTTGAAACGACTGCCTTTGTGGGAGCCCAAAGTTTGATTTCTTTTGAAAAGGGGAGCGGGTATATACCCATGGACCGATTTGAGGTCTTTTCTCCTTTTTGCAAAAGGTTGATTATGGATTTTTATTTGGGAAAACATGGGGATTATTATCATGAACGGGTGCATGCCCGTGGATTTATGATTCTGAACTTGGGGGTATTATAACCGGAGCAACACTTCCGTATTAGAAGGGTTATTGTGCGGATTTTATATGAGGTTCTCTTGTAATGCCGTTCCTAGGCAGAGTCCGAATTTGAGGTAGAGTTTATTTCTCCTCATTTCATGCTTGTGCGGGTGCAATTTCCGGAGATCATATGGATGTATCTCTACGGAAGTTCTTGTCATATTATGATTTTCTGTCCGAAGTCCATTTCCACTCCGGAGAGCATATGGATGTATCTCCATGGAAGTCCTTGTCATATGTGATTTTTGTCCAAAGTCCATTTCCACTCCGGAGAGCATATAGATGTATCTCCATGGAAGTCCTTGTCATATTATGATTTTGTCCAAAGTCCATTTCCACGGATATAGTTCTCGTGGAGGTGCATATGTGCTCCATTTGGGGTATCCGAGCACGGTTCTTGTCTTGTCCTTCTTTTTCTTTGGATGTGTGTATATTGTCACAATCCTCTTTTTTCCTTTTTTGAATATATGAGTATATCTTAACAAGTCCTTGTTTAGACAGAGTATCCTTGAGATGATGTATTTATATGGACGTATGCATATGTCCGCATGTTCTCGGGAGAAGCTTTGCCCGGAGAGATTCTACCTCGGAGAGATATGTGTATATAAACACAAATTTGCGCATTGTAAATATATTCTCAAACGGTATCTCCATTTGAACGGAGTGTCCGACAGGAAGGAGCCTCGTATGAACGAGTCCTTTTTAAGAAACATATACACAATAAGGCATATTTGGGCAGAGATTCCCTAAGAAACAAATTTACATAAACATAAGTTCGTGATTATACGAATATGAACTCGGAAGGAGCTTTGTCCGGGCAAGATTCCAGCTAAGAGACATATGCGTATATTGGCAGATTCATGATTTTATGGATATGTTCTTAGGGAAATCTCCATTTGGGCAGAGTTTCCTCTAAGAAACATATACATAAGAACATAAATTTGTGAATATACGAATATGTTCTTGGACAGAACCTCCGCTTGGGCAGAGTTTCCTCTAAGAAACATATACATATAACACGAGTTTGTGTTTACATGGATACGTCCCCTGAAAGAGATTTTTGCCTGGGCGGGATTCTCCCTAAGGAACATATTGTATAATTACAAATTCGTAATCTTTATATATGTGTTCTCGGACGGAATCTCCACTTGGGCAGAGTTTCGTCTTAAGAAACATATATATAAGAACACAAATTTGCGAATATACGAATATGTCCTTGGGCAGAACCTCCGCTTGGGCAGAGTCTCCTCAAGAAAATATATACATATAAGCACAAAATCCACCATCCCAGAGTCTCGCTCGATGGGCGGGGAGAACATGGGTATTTAAATACCATGTGTCCATAGAGTCTTGCTCGATATGGACGGCATTTAAACCCCGAGAATATCACCCCACAGAGTCTTGCTCGATGTGGGAGATGGGGATTAAGAGGGAATGTTGATGACGATTACGCCGACCGCTCTCCTCTCCGCGCCTGGCCTATCGGGCTAAAGAAGGGGATTTGTACCTTGCACGGACAGGGGATTTGAGAATGGAGAGGGAATGAGCAGAGGCTCTTTTCTATTTTCCTGGGATTTTCCCAACAGGGCTTCGCCAGAGCACCATTCAAGACCCCCTTTCCTTATGGAATAGGGGGGGTATTTATAGGGTTTCGGCCCCTTACATGCGTGGGAGAGAGGAGAGAGAGTGCCCCTAACCGATGGTGACCTCATGATGAGGTCACCATCGGTTAGGGCCAACAGATGGTGACCTCATGATGAGGTCACCATCGGTTAGACCCCTAACGATGGTGACCTCATGATGAGGTCACCATCAGTTAGGGGAGATTCCCCTTAACCGATGGTGACCTCATCATGAGGTCACCATCGGTTAGGGGCAACCGATGGTGACCTCATGCTTAGGTCACCATCGGTTAGCCCCTTAACCGATGGTGACCTCATGTTGAGGTCACCATCGGTTAGGGGAGACCCCCCCTTAACCGATGGTGACCTCATTGTGAGGTCACCATCGGTTAGGGGGTCCTAACCGATGGAGAGAGAGAGGAGAGGGGGGGATTTTGCCTATAAATACCCCCTTACACCCCTCATTTACAAGGGTATATGCCCAGGTGCTGGAGTTTTTTCTTCTGTCCCGGAGTTCTGCCCGACTTCTCGGAGTTCTGCCCGATCGGAGGGTGCCTTTGCAAGCCTCGGAGTTCTTCCTCGAGCTTGTTCTTTATGCTTGTTCTTCGTATTTGGTCTATAGACCTTGTGCTGCCGGAGTTGCTGCTGGAATCCTGCTCCGTTTCTTCGGTGCCTCGCCCTGACTTCTCGGAGTTCTGCCCGATCGGAGAGCGTTGCCGGAGCTTGTTCTTTGTACTTGTCCTTCGTACTCGGTCTATAGACCTTGTGCTGCCGGATTTTTCCGTGCTTCGTACTTTGGACGGAGACATGTTCTCCTTGTACTTTCATTTTAACTGGGACTCCGGGCACCATTTTAAGGGCCGGAACTCCCCTGCTGAAATTTAGGGAAGGATCCCACTAAATGAGTTTGTAACTTAAATAACCTCGTGGGTCATTTTAAATCACAACTATTTGATCTCTGAACAGACTGTTGATGACTATTGTAACCAGGCCCGTTGATAACCAGCATTTAATCTTCGTGTCTCAACGACCCCTTTTGTCATATCCATGACTTGAACCATTGTCCGCCGAAAATAAGCTTTAACTAGCCAAGTCGCCGGACCATCATCTGATGAATTCTATAATTTCCGCTGAAGTAAACGTGTCACACTTTTACCTTTCAACAAATGCCCCCCACGGGACACGTGTCGGAATTGAAAGTGACGACACGCGACCCGTGTAAATCCTTGCTTTGCATTCCGGAGCATTTTTGTAGTGCTTTTGATCCCGGATTTCTGCTCAGCTGGATTTAGTATCTTTTTCTTCTTCTGATTTCTTTTCCGGGGCAGATGCTGTGCCGAATTCTGACGAGGAGAACTCTCCGCCCTTTGAGGTTAGTGCTCCCCCAGAGCATGGTATAAGATGGCCTGAAGGGACGCAACCAGCCCCGCACTTTGCTGATGATGGCTGCTGGGAATTCCTTGTTGGCCGAATTACGGCATTGGCAGACTCCACAGACCCGGCGCCTATTGAAGTTATTCGGGAGGCGCTGGAGCAACATACTGGATCTGCCTTTACATGGGAATCCAGCAGGAGCGTTGGATGATTTTATCACCGATGTTTGGAACAGGGTGTACACTCGTCAGGTTGAGATGACCTGGGCCCAGCGATTTGAAGCTTTGGAGAGCGATGCTGAAGCCGATGATCTCCAGGCTGCTGAAGTGCGCAAGCGTCAGAAGACGCGAGAACTGCGGATGGCTCGGCTGGAACGCGAGCTTGGCGAGGCAATATCTTGTCAGGTTCAAGATGCTAGAGATGAAGCTGAGGGTCCCGAAGAGGGAGGCCTCCGTGCTAGAGATAGAAACGGCTCTCGCCAGCCCGGATCTTCTAAAGCTAAGAAGGCAGAGCGGCTGCAGAAGAAGGCACCTTCTTGGCTCTGCTTCTCACATAACCTTTGTATATTAGGCTCGTTGTTTTAACTTGCCTTGTATGTATGTGTGACTATCTGTCACCCCTTGTAATTTGTAACATGGTGACTTATGATCTTACGGCTATATAAATGTGAAGGACACGGAAACTCCTTCTTTCATTTTCTGTCTCTTTTTTTTTCACATTACCAGCCTTAGCGCCCTTTCGGGTTTTCACCAAGACTGGCCCCCTTTAGCTTTTCCAACGCGCCCTTTCGGGTTTTCACGTTGAGGGGTTATCCGTTTTTGCCTGAAGCGCCCTTTCGGGTTTTCACTTCAGCTGGATTCTTTTGATCTTTTTACCCTCAAGCATACAATGGGCCGTATACTTAAGTCCATCGGGGTATCTCTATTTTTAACCCCTTTTTTTGTTTCTTTCTTTTTTCTTTACCAAGGCCGTCAAGGACTTGACTGTCTTGGATACGTGAATGGCTAAAAGTGTGGTTATGGTATGAGTGATGGTTTCAGATGTGGCTTGAGATTTGGATTTGGCCAATGGTTGTGAATTTGGATTTGGAATTTGGTTTTGGATGTGGATTTGGGTTTGAATATGAGTATGTTGGGTATGATTTAAGTCACTTTTTGTGATATCTTGGATTCGGGTTTGGATATGAGTATGTTGGGTATGATTTGGCCCTGGACTTGGTTTTGAATGGGCTCTGGAATGGTGTTTATCATTTGGCTTTGGGATTTGAATTTCGCCCCTTCTTGACGGCTTGGTGCCGGGCTAAAGGGGTTTGCAATTGGATTTGAATGGCTGGAGAGGAAAAAGCCTTCCTGCCTTTGTTTCACAGCACAACATTTGTATATTGGGCTTGTTGCCTTGACCTCTTTTCTGTGCGGTATCTGTCACCCTCTACAAATTCGTAATACGGCGACTTGTATGAATGGGGGACTGAGAAATCCTCTTTTTCATCATTTCATCATTCATTTCATTTTTTTTTCTTCTTTTTTTTTTTCACATTACCAGCCTTAGCGCCCTTTCGGGTTTTCACCAAGACTGGCCCCCTTTAGCTTTTTCCAACGCGCCCTTTCAGGTTTTCACGTTGAGGGGTTATCCATTTTTGCCTGAAGCGCCCTCTCGGGTTTTCACCTCAGCTGGATTTTTTGATCTTTTTACCCTTAAGTATACAAGGAGTCGTATACTCAAGTCCATCGGGGCATCTCTATTTTTTGCCCGCTCCTTTTTTCTTTTCTCTTTTTTTTTTTGAAGATTTGACTGGCTCAGATAATCAAACGGGTGATGGCCTGGTTCTAAAACCGGTAGTGAACTGGGATGGAATGGGTGGTGAGGTGGTGATGGAATGGGTGGTGAACTGGGATGGGATGGTTGATGGCTTCTGAGCGTGAAGATTTTTTTCTTTACTTTTGGGTATTGTTATGGGCTTTGGTATGGAGCTTGAGGTTTGGATTTGGGGGTTTAGGTTATTTTAGTTTTGGTTTTGGTTTTGGATTTGACATAGCCTACCTTTGTGGTTTGTTGGCTATGGTGATGATTTGATTTGGGTTTGACATAGCCTACCTTTTTGGTTTTGTTGGCTACGGTTTTGATATTTGGATTTGATATAGCCTACCTTTGTGGTTTGTTGGCTATAGTTTTGGTATGGTTTTGACATAGCCTACCTTTTTGGTTTGCTGGCTATGGTTTTGGTATGGTTTTGATATAGCCTACCTTTTTGGTTTGTTGGCTATGGTTTTGATATTTTGGGTTTGACATAGCCTACCTTTGGAGGTTTGCTGGCTATGGTTTGGCATTTGGATTTGGCATAGCCTACCTTTTGGTTTGCTGGCTATAGTTTTGGTTTGGATTTGACATAGCCTACCTTTGGTTTGTTGGCTATGGTTTTGGTATTCTGGACTCAATATAGCCTACCTTTTGGTTTGCCGGCTATGGTGATGATTTGATTTGGGTTTGACATAGCCTACCTTTTGGTTTGTTGGCTACGGTTTTGGTATGGTTTTGACATAGCCTACCTTTTTGGTTTGCCGGCTATGGTTTTAGGTATTTGGATTTGACATAGCCTACCTTTTTGGTTTGCTGGCTATGGTTTGGGTATGGTTTTGACATAGCCTACCTTTTTGGTTTGTTGGCTATGGTTTTGGGATTGGATTTGACGTTGCCCATCATTGTAGCTTGGAACCTCATTTGGCGGGATATGCAAAATAAGCCTCCATCTTTCCATTGGGTTTTCCCTATTATTACATTTTCTCTTTTTTTTTTGAGTTTATACATGGAATGCCCTTGGCTTCATGCTCGGTAGGGACTGAAAGGTTTGGGGTACATGACGGGCAAGTGGAAGTTTGATTCCTTTGCCCCATCTATGGCAAACTTCATTTCATCATTTTTTCATTTCCTTTCGGCTTCGAGCCCTTTGGGTGGTTGGTTTTTGTTTTGGTGGCTGGCCAAGGAATTCATGTTCTGGCGCGTGATACAATTTCAGGTGTTTCCCGTTAAGCGGGGGAAAGGGCACATTACCTTTGTGGTCAACTAGCCGATATGCGCCTCCTTCATATGCCAGAGTGACGATATATGGACGAGCCAAGTGGGTTGCAGTTTGCCACATGACTTTCCGGCCATTGCTTCTCTGCATTTGACCATGACAAGATCTCCTTGCTTAAAAGCTCTGGGTCTTGCTAATTTGTCGAATGCTCTAACCATTCTGGCCTGATATACTTGGAGAGACTTGTATGCCTCGAGGCGTCTTCCTTCTAGATTGGAGAGCTCCTCGAGTCTTCTTTCCATTTGATCTTGATCTTGATTTGTAGTTCACCTTGGATTGCCACCCGATAGGATGCCATTTCAATTTCTATAGGGATCATGGCCTCAGCTCCGTATACCAAGGAGAAGGGCGAACATCCGGTAGGGGTTTTATATACAGTTCGATAAGCCCACAAGGCTTCATGAACCTTTTCTCCCCATTCCCGCTTTCTGTTGCCGACTATCTTGGCAAGCAATTTACAGAGGGTTTTGTTGAAGGCTTCTGCCAACCCATTTGCCTGTGGATTATATACTGACGATGTTCTCCAATCAATATGAAATTTCGCCGCCAAGGCATATATTGTTTTGTTTCTGAATTGCGACCCATTATCGGATATGATTCTGTGGGGAGTCCCAAATCTGTATATTATGTTTTGCTTGACAAATTTGGCGACTGACTCTCCGGTTACCTCCCTCAATGGGATGGCTTCAGCCCACCGAGAGAAATAATCTGTGGCAGCCAGTATGAACTTGTGGCCTTGAGATGAAGGTGGGAATGGCCCCACAATATCCATACCCCATTCGGCAAATGGCCATGTTGGCGCAGTGGGATGCAGTACATTTGGTGATTTCCTTGGTATGGGGCCAAATGCTTGGCACTGATGACATGTACGGGCATATTGGATGCAATCTGCGTACATGGTAGGCCAGTAGAAGCCTTTCAACTTAATATTGATTTTCATCTTTTCTCCTGCTTGGTGTGCACCAGACAGCCCGGAGTGAACTTCTTTCATGATGATTTTGGCTTCTTTGGGGGATAAGCATCTGAGGAGCACTGATCCTTTCTTTTCATGGACCAGCTTAAACAATTGATCTGCTATTATTTGATATGATGTAGCCCTGCGTAAGAGCTGGATTCTTTGTGTTCGATCTGGAGGTAGCCAACCTTTCTTGATTTTGATAATCGGCTCGCGCCAATCTTCAGGTTCATTTTTTGTATCTAGCTCTGCATTATATACTTCTTTGGTTGCAAAATCAGACTCATCGTCGAGGATACTCGGCATGAGCCTTCTGTGGCGGACACTTATGTCCAATTCCCCTTCTGGAGGCAATTTTATAGCAGAGGCCAATTTGGCTAAAGCATCGGCCTGAGAATTTTCACTTCTCGGCACGTGGGATATGTCAAAGAAGTTGAATTTCTCTTTGAGCTTCATGACAGTGGTATAGTATGGAAGCAATTGTGGTTTACGGACTTCATACTGGCCCAATATTTGTCGGATGACCAGCTGAGAGTCACCATAAACCTGTATGCCTTTGATTCCCATTTCGAGAGCCAGCCGGAGCCCAATAATCAGAGCTTCATATTCGGCTTCATTATTTGTGAGTGGCTTCATAAGAGCACAGGAGTTGTATAAGATTCCTCCACATGGAGTGACTAAGACGATCCCTGCCCCAGTAGAGACTGTGGTAGAACCATCAGTATAATGAAGAGTTCGGGAAGCTCCATCGAAATATAATTCCCAAGAGGGTAGCTCAATTGTGGCAACCTCTTCGAGAATTGAATTTTCACTTGCAGGAGAAAGAGTTTCTTCTTCTGGAAGGTTTATAGATAAAGGGGAATCTTCTGGCACTGGATGTGCGGCTAAGAACTCGGCCAAGCCTTGCCCTTTGATTGCCCTTTGTGGGATGTATATGATATCAAATTCCATAAGGAGCAAAGCCCATTTTGCGAGTCTTCCTGACAGTATGGGTTGCCTCAGCAGATATTTGATCGGATCATATTTGGAGATGAGTTTAATTTCATGAGCCAGCAGATAATGCCTCAATTTCTTTACAGCAAATACCAGTGCTAGGCATACTTTTTCCATTGGAGCATACCGGAGTTCCGGACCAATTAGCTTTCTACTAAGGTAATATAAAGCTTGCTCTCTATCATCTTCATTTGTTTGTGCCAATAGAGCTCCCAGAGAAGCATCCATAGCTGCAATATAGAGTATGAGAGGCTTTCCATTAACTGGTGCCCCTAGAACTGGAGGAGTGAGTAGATACTCTTTAATTTGTTCAAGAGTGTCTTGACATTCTTGGTCCCAGATGAAGGGAGCATCCTTCTTCATTAGTTTGCCGAACGGCATGCATCTTCCTGAGAGATTGGATATGAATCGCCTGATATAGGCTAATCTCCCCTGAAGTGACCTTAGCTCTGTCAAATTTTGAGGAGAAGGCAGTTGCTGGATTGCCTTGATTTTGTCAGGGTCTATTTCTATTCCCCGATATTTGACGATGAAGCCCAGGAACTTGCCACTTGAAACCCCAAATGCACATTTCATAGGGTTCATCTTCAATTTAAATTGGCGAAGCCTTTCGAAAACACGGCGAAGATCGTATAGATGATCCTCTCGTTCTTTGGTTTTGACAACTAAGTCATCGACATAGCATTCAACCACATCATGGATCATTTCATTGAATATCTTGGTCATGGCTCTTTGATATGTAGCTCCTGCATTCTTCAGGCCAAAGGGCATCCTTTGTAGTTGAAGATACCTTGGGTGATCTGAATGCAGTATGATCTTTATCTTTGATTGCCATCCGGACTTGATTGTAACCGGAAGATCCGTCCATGAAAGACAAGGCTTCATAGTCGGTGGTCATATCCACCATTGTTTCAGTAATTGGAACTGGGAAATCATCCTTGGGACATGCTTTATTCAAGTCCCTGTAGTCGATGCATATCCGGATCTGACCATTCTTTTTCTTCACCGGAACAATATTGGCGAGCCATATTGGATATATGCACGGCTCGATGAAGTCCACTTCAGAAAGCTTGTCGACTTCAGTATTCACTTTCAGTTCTAGTTCATGCCGCATACGCCTTTGAGCTTGTTTGACAGGCTTGGCCGTATGATGTATAGATAATTCATGTTCAGCAACTGATGGCTCTAGTCCTGGCATTTCTTTGTAATTCCAAGCAAAGCAGTCTTGGAATTCCAGCAGAAGAATTTGATAAGATTGCCTCTCTTGTTCATCAAGAAGGGCGCTGATGAAGATTGGCCGGGGATCTTCTTGACTCCCGAGATTGAGTTCAATTAATTCATCAATAGTGGCTTGTCCACCATCTTCCATTTCTTGAGGAGCTGGTTGTAGATCTATGAAATCTCCTTCATCATCGGAGTTGGTGACGTAGACTTCATAGGAATTTGTATCTTCAGAATTTGTGGATGAAGATTGCTTGCAGAATTCTTCTGGTAGCTCTTCATTTGATAATTCATTTGATAGAGCTGAGGTGATATCTTGAGAGTCGGAGTTGGAACACTCCTGATTATTCTCCGCGCTGCAGACCTCTGGTGATGATCCGACAACATTGACTGTATAGGAGGATTTGGTATCATAACCTAATCCTCTGGTATCTCTCCCAGAGAATGGAGGTTGCCCCCGGACTTGAGAGGGTTCCCATAGTTGCTTGAAGAAATCCCTCTGGGAGACATCTTGCACCTGAGGGATTTTCTGCTTTCTGCACATTTCTTTAATTTTTTCTGGCATATCAGCCATTTCTTGTATTGATTCTAGTTGGTTGTTGGACCTGTCTTTCCAACCAAAATCATCCCCTGTATAAGTTGGGAGGATCAATTCCCCTTTGTAGAAGAGGATTGGCTTTGCTGCCTTTCTTGCATCTTTTTTTCTTTCTTTTCTTTGATAAGTGACGACGAAAGTTTTTAATCGCCGGACACTTTGTTCTTGCTTTAGAGAGCAGATCTGCATGCAATTGGATGGCAGAGGAATGCTCCCATTGATGACTTGACTTACATGATCGGCTTCATAACTGATGCTCCGCCGTTCTGGGCGGGTTGCTTTACTTTGAGAAGTATTTGCAGGTAATTTGGCAAGGCTTTTGTTTATCACAAAAAGCTCGCCAGTTTCATTGTCTTCATTTGAGGACTCAATTTGCTTACTCTTTCCCTTTAGAGAGGGAGGAGGGTGGAAGATTTGGTCCTCCAAGATATAAAGGGGCATCAGTCAGGTTGCATTCATCTTCCCGAAACGGGGCTTGATCAACAAAGACTGTGTGCTGCTTCCCTTCTTTTGCATATTTAATGCATTGATGGAGAGTTGATGGAATGACCCAATTTTCATGTAATCAGGGTCTCCTAAGCAAGACTCTATATGATTGTTGGCATCAATGATAAAGAAGGTCACCCTGGTGACAAAATCCCCCAGAGTCAAATTGACGGTGACTTTTCCGATGGCTTTTTCCGAATTCTGATTGAATCCTGTGATCTTTACATCCTTCACCCTTTGCATATAGGGCATAAGATATAGAGATTGAAAGGTCTTGAAGGACATTAGATTGATGGATGCCCCTGGATCAACCAAGATCCGATTTAATGGCCTGTCATTGATCTTTCCCTTCATATATAAGGGACGATTATGGTATGGAGAAGATAATAGCAGATCTTCATCAGTGAAGGTGACATTTGCCGCCAGTGCTTCATGCTTGCGATTGAAATATTTGTTTCTTGGAGTATCTTGACGAGAGTTTCTCTCAAGTCTTTGCTCCAGGCAATTGCTTCCCAGACAGTGATGTTGACGGGAAGTGACTGTAATTGTTGAAGAATTTTGTCGTCAGCTTCGGAGCGTATCTGGTCCAAGTGGGAGAATTCCCTTGATGAGGACCCAGAAGGCTCTTCTGACTTGACGGGCTTTTGAGAGATGGGAGCCAATAGCTTCTCATTAGGAAGAGGAGGAACATTGTCTGGCTCATTTGATGAAGCATATGGACTTAAATTTTTATCTTCAGACTGGGAAGGCTTGTCGGGTAGTCCTCCTTCTTCATCTGAAGGATCAAATATATAAGAGTCCGCCAGGATTTGAGGTTCGGGCAGAGGCTTTGCTTCTTCGCCATGAAAGAGTATTATCTTATCTGGCTGCTTAGTAGTGGAAGATGCCGCCTTTTGATGCCTACCACGACTCTTCTTAGGATGACGATTTGAATTACCTGGAGGTCGACGCTGGTATACAAGCGTCATTGGTTTATCTCCTGGTTGTGCAGGGACATTATTTGTGGGAGTTTGTAATTCCTTTGGAGGAGGAATGAACACCATGTAGCAATGGAAAGAACTGAACATAGAGTCCAACTGTTCCATGGTGATTTCTTCATCTCCATTGAAGAGACTCAGATTCGGCGAAGGAGGGAGGTCACCTTCTTGGAGTGCTTCATGTTGAACTTGCAATAACCAGTTCCGGAGCCGCCTTTTCGCTCGATTTCTTCCCAAGGGATATATTGGTCGAGCGTTGGTTTATCAGAGGGCTCGGAGACTTCATATTCTTCCAGCTCATTAATCAACAGCTGGAGTCTTTGGACAGCCGTCAGCTGCTGAGGAGCTTCTGCTGCCATAGCATCCTCCATTTGTTTTTTCATCTTTTTTTTTCATTTCTTTTTCTATTTTTCTCTCTATTCTTCATTTGTAGAGCTTCTAGTGAATTCATCACTTCTTGCTCTGAGGATGGTTCAGGAATATTTTTTCTACTAGAATGACCTTTGACGATAGATTTGCCGGGTCTTCTAGGATTTCTTGACTTTCGAGGGCCAACAGTGACCCACTCAGCTTCTGAAGGTTGTACCTGAAAGGTTGAGTTGATTGATTCTTCAACAATTTCAGGAGGGAGTTGGTAGTAATCATCTACAAACTCCTCATCTTGCTGCGAGATGGTTTCGCTGCAGCTTCTTCTAATATTCCATTTCTGTATTGAAACAGGCCGACTCTGAATTGTTCAACATCAGCCTTGCTTCTATGCCGTCCATAGCCCAACTGGCGATGATAATATTCACATAGATCTTGGTATTGTGCTTGGAACTGTGGACTTGGATCATATATTTGTGATGAGGGGGTCAGGAGATTTCCCTCCTGATCAATTACTCCCTCCCGGATCTTTGTTTCGATCCAATCATGGAGATCTGGGCAATCTTTGGTAGGGTGTATGACCTTGGCATGATATTCACAATAGAGATATGATCGCTTTTCCTTTTCGGAAATATAAGACTCAGGGGGATACTCTTTATCAACCCTCTGATCTTAAGCTGATTGAATATGGCTTGAGTATTTTTAGATCAAATGAGCGTCGATGTAGAGGATGCCAATCATCATACCATCGGCTGGATAGATATGGATGCGGCATAGGCGGTTGCCCTTCTGGCTCAAGAACTCCAGAGAATGATGCATTGATGACATTGACCGAATAAGGTCCAGAATCGTATGGCTCATTGATGGTGGCTGAATATGAGGTTGTGGGGGATTGACCAGATAGTCACCCATATTGATGCGTCCTTGCTGGATCATTTCTTTCCACCTCTTGTTTGAAAATTGGACAGTCTTCAATGACGTGTCCCAATAGTTGATGATATGGGCAATAGTTGGGCCTCAATTCTTCCGGGACCAGATAATATATATCCTGATCGCAGACATAGCCGGAAAAGAGACAATGTATGCTGGCGACGGAAGGAATATAACCTTGCCGGTCGACAGACAGGATTTGGGGGGTTCTCGAGGAACCACTCGTGGATCTTGAAAAGGCAGCATAGGGGGCAATTCTGGATATGCCGGTGGATAAATATAAGTAGGTTGGAAGGCGTGGGCTTCCTGAATAGGCACATCCTGACGCCTCTCCATACTTTGCATAATCTGGCGCAGCTCCTGTTGGCTTTGTTGTAATTGCTCGAGCTGCCTTTGTACTCTTTGTATTGTTTTCCTCGTACCCCGATGCCTAGATCTTGGCGGAGAATGGGCTCCAGAAGTATCTTGAGGTGGGTTACATGAAGACCCAACTCAGGATTCCTTGAGCTTGTGGCGGGTTCCGCCGTATGTATAACATTGACAGATTGTTCTGGCCAATCCGAAGTATGAGGCTGTGGAGGATCAACCAGACCATTTTGCATAGATATACGGCCTTCTTGGATTATCTTCTGAGCCTCGTTCTTGAAGACAAAGCAATCTTCAATGAATGCCCCACCATACGGTGATACGGGCAATAATTGGGTTGATTGATCTTGCCGATATCTGCGGCTTCTTTGGTGTCGGCAATGATATTAATTGATTATCAAGGCAGAGATCGAAGAGTTTTCTGGTATGCTCTTTTCTGAAAGAATAAGGAGCCTTCATACGCTCGGCCAATGTAGGCGGAGGTATCTTTGGTTCCGGTTTCTTTCTTGAGGTAGTGGGGATTGCTGCCCCCTTTGTTCATCACTGGGCAAGAAGTCGATAGTATTGACTTCTTTTACAGGCGAATTGCGCTCTTTAGGGAGTTTACCCTTTTGAGCTGTATGAGTTGATTGCTCGGCTAAGAAGCCTTCGATTTCTGCCACAGCCATATTCAACTGGTCAAAGCTTCTGATATTTGCAGCCAAGAGTCTCTCTTTGATTGTTAAGATGACGCCTCTGCGGCAGATAATTACTGCATCTTGCTGGATGGGAGGATTATCACATTGCATGCTAAACTCCCTCCACCTTTGAATGAAGTCTATTGCCGACTCCCCTTTCTTTTGCTCGAGGGAGCATAACTCGGCAAGAGAGACCTTCCTCTCGGCTGTTTGAAAGCGATCATAGAATTTTGATTGCATATCAGCCCAGTCGAGAACTGAGCCAACCTTGAGCTTTGCATACCATTGGAATGCGACCCCTGTCAAAGATGTAGCAAAATATCTGAGGAGATATGATTCCTCAGACGCAAGATCGCCCATGGCAATTATATAATGCGCCACATGCTCCCGAGGTGTCCCATGCCCATCATACTTAGGCAACTTTGGGACTTTGGGACATGATTCTGGCAGCTTCTTGAGTTGATGATGTATAGGGAACGGGACAGAATATAAGCCCGTAGCCTGAATACCCTCGCCCTGCTGGGCGAACATATCTTCAACCATCTTCTTTATTTCATGCCTTTGAATTTGCAAGGGTTCTGTTTGAGGAGGCATGATATTAGATGGGTCATTGATATCCGGACCCGTAGCTGAGGAAGAAGACCAGTTGAAGCAATTGCTGGATTATGTAATGAGATAAATCCTTCCGGATGCTGGCTTTGTTGTTGATGTTGAGCAGCAACCGGTTCTATGGATGGCCGATGGCTTGAAGTCGCCAATCGTCTCATCTCATTGACAAGTAAGGTCATTTCAGACCGCCACTGTTGCATAACTTCATACTTGTCATCATCCGCCATTGCGTGGAAACTTTCCTTTGTTGGCATATTGATGACGGGATGACTGCCAGAGGTAGAAGGTCCACCCTCTTCCAGTCGAATATTTGTTTCTTCAAGGGAGGGAATTTGAGTACCCTCATGTTGGATATCAGTTGAAAGAGAAGCTTGATTAGAGGGGCCAATTGGCCCGCCAGGCTGATGAGTTCTTCTGACGAACTGTCTGATGTTCGGATGGACATCTTCTGTAGGAATATTGGGGGTGGCTTCCGCGATTTGTTCCGCGAGTTCGCCAGCTTCCCTTCCAGTAGTATAACATGAGAAGATTATAAGCTTGGGCGTTTCCCGAGCTGCCCAAGTAACACGTCGCCTTTTTGACGGACGAGCACTGGTGCTAGGAATTGCCTTTGGCTTATCAAATCTTGGAATCCACGATATACGGTCAAAGACCGATACTCGAGGATTTGATTGTCGAGTTGGAATTTCTTCGACCACCCGGGTATTCTCTGGGCCTTGAGGATTGTAGTTTGGTTTTCTGTATATGCCTTTTCTTTTCCATCCTCTGGGATGTTCTGATCCGGCATATTGAAGAGAGGCATCTTCGGTGTTACTTTTTCTTTGAATCACCTTTGATGCATTCGCCTGATTCTTCTTCAACTTCTGGGCTTTATTCTTTGGAACCCAGATTTGTTTCAACTTGGCAAAGCGCCGCGTCTTTTGCTTGACACCGGCTTTCGCCATAGAATCTTCATGTTTTCCTCGGAACCACCGTAGAGCTGAGAAGCGGTTCGAGGTCGGGATATTTGGAACATACCTATCACGGAGGAGTGGTAGGTGGAGTACCATCAAGGCGCACCCGCACATTCCAATCATGACGGACTTGCCGGATCTGGAGATGGCAGCGGGCGGCCTTTGGTTCTTGTGGCGCTTATTTTGCCCCCGCTGTGAGGAGACAGGAGCCACAATGGTAGAAGAGATCATATGGACCGAATAGGTCCGAACTTGAGTTGAATGGGGTTTACCCCCTTTGACAGCATCATCCTTCATGGGCATTTGGGTGCCCTCATTGACAGTAGCAGAACGAGCCTGACACGTCCGCTGTTGTTGGACTTCTTCTTTGTTGGTTTGTGGGAGGAAGATATTCGAGCAACTTCCTCCTCTTGATGGGCCGGAACCACTCCCAGAAAGAAAGGGGATCCGACGACTGCAGGGAAATCTCCGAATATAATCGGAGTCGCCAGGTAGCCGAACCTAGCATGGTTGTTGACGACGAGCGGTCCATAAGTGACGGCCATCTTCAACAATTTGTGATTTGTTTCTTTTCAAGTACCTTCAAGAAGGAAATATCAGCATCAGGATTTTCATAAAGAGTATGTAGGTCTCATCCTTTATTACTATGAATGGTGAGAAGAGGTCCCACCGGGTGTGCCAGCTGTTGACACGGGGGAGAAAGGGATCGGAGAATGAGATGCGTGGAAACTGTATCGTTATGGATCATCGCATTTTATTCGTTTCATTCCATTGAGGGGTATTCATTTGTTTCGCATGCTTTGATTTTATATCGCGGGGCGTGCCAGCCTGTCTAACAGACAGAAGAAAGAATCCGCGCAATGCGGAAGAGAATTTGGGTGTCCGTGAGACGGACGGGTATGGTGTTCGTGGAGCGGACGGGTGTGGTGTCCGTGGAGCGGACGGGTATGGTGTCCGTGGAAAGGACGGGTGTGTCCGCGAACGAAGGACGGTGCGGTGCGCCGTTTTTTATCTGAACTTCTTGAGTCCCATGTCTATTCTCATCAGGCAATTAGGGTAGCATGTGCTGGACCTCCATCTCCATCGACCGGAATCGATGTTACATTTACATCGAGTTAAAACTCTTGGTATATTTGATACCAATTTCTAACCCGAATACCATTTCATAGTAAAAAGGACGAGAGAAATATACATGCTCTTTCTTAGAAAATCCTGATTATGACATGTTTTTCCTTTCTTTTGATTGTTTTGAAATGCTTTTTGCTTTGGATATTCCATTTTTGAAACGACTGCCTTTGTGGGAGCCCAAAGTTTGATTCTTTTGAAAAGGGGAGCGGGTATATACCCATGGACCGATTTGAGGTCTTTTCTCCTTTTGCAAAAGGTGATTATGGATTTTTATTTGGGAAAACATGGGGATTATTATCATGAACGGGTGCATGCCCGTGGATTTATGATTCTGAACTTGGGGGTATTATAACCCGGAGCAACACTTCCGTATTAGAAGGGTTATTGTGCGGATTTTATATGAGGTTCTCTTGTAATGCCGTTCCTAGGCAGAGTCCGAATTTGAGGTAGAGTTTATTTTCTCCTCATTTCATGCTTGTGCGGGTGCAATTTCCGGAGATCATATGGATGTATCTCTACGGAAGTTCTTGTCATATTATGATTTTCTGTCCGAAGTCCATTTCCACTCCGGAGAGCATATGGATGTATCTCCATGGAAGTCCTTGTCATATTGTGATTTTTGTCCAAAGTCCATTTCCACTCCGGAGAGCATATAGATGTATCTCCATGGAAGTCCTTGTCATATTATGATTTTTGTCCAAAGTCCATTTCCACGGATATAGTTCTCGTGGAGGTGCATATGTGCTCCCATTTGGGGTATCCGAGCACGGTTCTTGTCTTGTCCTTCTTTTTCTTTGGATGTGTGTATATTGTCACAATCCTCTTTTTCCTTTTTTGAATATATGAGTATATCTTAACAAGTCCTTGTTTAGACAGAGTATCCTTGAGATGATGTATTTATATGGACGTATGCATATGTCCGCATGTTCTCGGGAGAAGCTTTGCCCGGAGACCCCCCCTTAAACCGATGGTGACCTCATTGTGAGGTCACCATCGGTTAGGGGGTCCTAACCGATGGAGAGAGAGAGGAGAGGGGGGGATTTTGCCTATAAATACCCCCTTACACCCCTCATTTACAAGGGTATATGCCCAGGTGCTGGAGTTTTTTCTTCTGTCCCGGAGTTCTGCCCGACTTCTCGGAGTTCTGCCCGATCGGAGGGTGCCTTTGCAAGCCTCGGAGTTCTTCCGAGCTTGTTCTTTGTGCTTGTTCTTCGTATTTGGTCTATAGACCTTGTGCTGCCGGAGTTGCTGCTGGAATCCTGCTCCGTTTCTTCGGTGCCTCGCCCTGACTTCTCGGAGTTCTACCCGATCGGAGAGCGTTGCCGGAGCTTGTTCTTTGTACTTGTCCTTCGTACTCGGTCTATAGACCTTGTGCTGCCGGATTTTTCCGTGCTTCGTACTTTGGACGGAGACATGTTCTCCTTGTACTTTCATTTTAACCGGGACTCCGGGCACCATTTTAAGGGCCGGAACTCCCTGCTGAAATTTAGGGAAGGATCCCACTAAATGAGTTTGTAACTTAAATAACCTCGTGGGTCATTTTAAATCACAACTTATTTGATCTCTGAACAGACTGTTGATGACATATTGTAACCAGGCCCGTTGATAACCAGCATTTAATCTTCGTGTCTCAACGACCCCTTTTGTCATATCCATGACTTGAACCATTGTCCGCCGAAAATAAGCTTTAACTAGCCAAGTCGCCGGACCATCATCTGATGAATTCTATAATTTCCGCTGAAGTAAACGTGTCACACTTTTACCTTTCAACACCGCCCCAGAGGAGGACGGCCTAGGCTCGTTGTTCGAAGAAAAGCCGGACGAGCAGCCAGTGGCAAGAGGGTCAACCAATTCGGGCAACCGATAAAGGCCCTGGAGGATACTGTCCCACCATTGGATCAAACCCGTGCCCGGGCCGACTGCAAAATCATACAACATATGAAGCGGTTCCCAACCAACATCACCATATGGGACGCCATTGCCTGGAGCAAAGAGTTAAGAACGGCGCTCGTCAAAATCTTGCAAGAGCCCGAGGTCTACGAAGCCGACGTGACCGAACTCCAAGCGCAAGCCCTAGAAGCACTGGTGGCGGAGGTGACCTTCTCCGACAAGGACATGCTGTTGCCGACGCTATATCACAACCGCCCGTTGTATATGCAAGGGAAAGTCAACGGGCATGAGCTCAACCGGATCCTGGTTGACCCCGGGGCGTCGATCAACATCATGCCCCTAAAGACTTTCAAGTCTTTATATCTCACGCCCTACTTGCAGAGGGTAAATGACATCAGAATCGCTGGTTTCAACCAGAATTCTGAAAACGCCTTGGGAAAGGTGGAAGTACAGCTGGCCATGGACGGCCTCACTACTAAGGTCGTATTTTACATCATCAATGCAAACACGTCTTACAAAGCCCTCCTGGGAAGACCCTGGCTCCATGAAAATCGGGTCGTCCCCTCGACTCTCCACCAATGTATAAAATACATCAAAGAAGGAGAGCTGCATACGGTCTTTGCCGACCGAGCCCCGTTCCGCCCAAATGAATGCAACCTGGCGGACGCTCAGCTGTACTTCGGTGAGCCTCTCGGCAAGCCAACAACCGCGTCAAAAGGCAAGGAAAAACAAAATGCTGACGCAAATCAAGTAAGCCAAGATCGGGACGAGGAAGAGCTCTTTACGGTCAACCAAGACCTCCTTGAAGCTCACCGGCTCAGCCGCCTCGCCGAATCCACCACGCCCGGGCCAAGTTGCCCAGAAAGGCGTGAAATCAACTATGAAGCGAACGCCATCGGCGAGATCATCAACCGAAGCATCTCCTTGCCGCTGGCGTACATGCAGTTGCCCTTCCATAGGGAGGAGCAATGGGTGGAACGACTAAAGACATTCGTTGTCACCCATTACAGAACCGACAGTCTCGAAGAAGGCGAGACGCCGAAGCCGATCCTCTTCTACAAAGGAGACCCGCTTCCATATGGGCCCCTCGAAGACGACTTCGGCTGGAGCCAAGCGACTCAAGTCGCCCCAGAGCCCGTTCGAGGAATGGACGACATGTCCGAGCACATCAAGAAATTGTGCCAAAGGCAGAAGATTGAACAAATGCAAGATCCCTCGCGACGGGAGTACTTCCATCAGCTGTGGTACCCGAAGCAACTCCGAGGGCAACCCCCCTATTGTGCAAAGGACACTCGGGGGTTGGGCTATAGTCAGGAGGCGCAATGCGAGGCCTACCATACGGTCAACACCGTTGGGCTCGCGCCCTCACCTGACCAGCGCCCTCCCGGGGGGCAATCTCCTGCCCCCGTTACAAAGCCGCAGCAAGGGGAGGCCGCCCTCGTCCCACCAAACGGGACGTTGTGCCGAGAGGCACCTCAAAGCGAAGGAAGTCATTTCTGGCCGATCACAGAAGAAGGCCTCAGATATTATGACGTCCACGTTGCTGACTCCGATGAAGAAAAGGACTTCATCGACCTGCAGCCGGCACCCCGTGAACTCGAAGACGGCGGACAAGCTACTGTCGACGAATTGGTCGAACTCGACCTCGGGGAACCAAAAGAACCCCGACCAATCTTCGTCAGCGCCCTCTTGAACGAGGAAGAAAGACAGTCATACCGGCATCTCTTGCTGGAATTCAAAGACTGTTTCGCGTGGACAAAGAAATGCCAGGCCTGGACCCCTCCGTGGCTGAGCATGAGTTGTCCATACTCCCCACAGCAAAGCCGGTCAAGCAGGCCCAACGGCGTATGCGCCACGAGCTGGAGCTAAAAGTAAATGCCGAGGTGGACAGACTTCTCCAAGTCACTTCACCGAGCCATGCATCTATCCAACGTGGCTAGCCAACATAGTGCCGGTCAAGAAAAAGAACGGCGAAGTCCGAATCTGTATCGACTACAGGGACTTGAACAAAGCTTGCCCGAAGGATGACTTCCCGGTCCCGATCACCGAAACTATGATCGACATGACCACAGGGCATGAAGCGCTCTCCTTCATGGACGGGTCGTCAGGCTACAATCAAATCCGCATGGCACCCAAGGATAAGGGTCATACCGCCTTAGGTCCCCCAAAGGGATCTACAACTATAAAAGAATGCCCTTCGGCCTGAAGAATGCCGGAGCCACCTATCAACGAGCCATGACCAAGATCTTCGGAGAAATGCTCCACGACTCGGTTGAGTGCTACGTTGATGATCTGGTCGTCAAGACCAAAAGGCGGGAAGATCACCTAGGCGACTTACGCCAGGTCTTCGAAAGGCTTCGCCAACATCAACTGAAGATGAACCCGATGAAGTGCGCCTTCGGCGTATCGAGCGGCAAATTCCTCGGCTTCGTTGTCAAATACCGCGGGATAGAAATTGATCCCGTCAAAATCAAGGCTATCAGAGAGCTGCCGCCGCCGAAAACCTTAACGGAGCTGAAATCTCTCCAAGGAAGGCTGGCCTACATAAGGCGGTTCATCTCCAACCTTGCGGGCAGATGCGCCCCCTTCAGCAAATTAATGAAAAAGGGAGCTCCATTTATATGGGACCAAGAGTGCCAAGATACTTTGAAGAAATCAAAGAGTATCTCCTTACTCCTCCTGTCTTAGGAGCCCCGGCGAAGACAAGCCGCTCATTCTCTACATCGCGGCCATGGAAACGTCGCTGGGAGCGCTCCTGGCGCAAACAAATGAGGAAGGCAAGGAGCAACCGCTTTACTACCTCAGCAGGATGCTCGTGGGTCCGGAGCACCGATATCCCCCAGTGGAGAAGGTGTGCCTGGCATTGATATTTGCCGTCAAGAAATTACGGCACTATCTGCTAGCCCATCAGGTCAGCCTCATCTCGAGGATAGACCCGCTAAAAGCGCTCCTCACCCAACCGGTGCTGTTAGGAAGGATGGGAAAATGGGCTCTTCTCCTCATGGAGTTCGATATCACCTTCGTCCGAGAAAAGCAATCAAAGGGCAAGGTATGGCGGAGTTCCTGGCGGCGCATCCACTCCCAGCCGGCTCCCCCCTCGAGTTCAAGCTCCCAGAGGAGGAGACGCTCTCATCCCCTCACGGGGAGGGGACCCAACAAAAAGAAGTCCCCGTTCAAGAAAGTGGAAACACTCTCCATAGAGTTACCACACTGGGAACTCTACTTTGATGGCGCTTCCCGGATGCTCAAGCAAACTGACGGCATCACAACTTATACCTCCGGAGCGGGCATTGTCCTGGTGACTCCACAAGGGGAATACTGCACAACTCATGTGCACTCATGAGGCCGTTGACCAACAATCAAGCCGAATATGAAGCGCTGATCGTGGGACTTCAACTGGCCACTGAAATGGGCATCAAATGCATAAAAGTCTACGGAGACTCGCAGCTGGTCATCCGTCAAGTGCTGGGGGACTATGAAGTTCGGAAAAAGGAACTGATCCCCTATCATGCCAAAGTAATGAAGCTCCGCGAGAGATTCTATTTGTTCGAAATCGGACACGTCCCTAGAGGGCAAAACTCCCAAGCGGATGCGCTAGCCAAACTGGCGTCCGCCCTAAAGCTCCCTCCTGAAGGGGAATTGGGCATAACTGTCCGACATAGGAGACTGATGCCCAGTGTCCTCGAGGATGACTCCGACCCAGAAAATGCAGAGGTCAACGCCCTCGAAGAAGAAGCCAGCCAAGAAGAAGACTGGCGCCAGCCGATCATTCAAATAAAAAACGGCTGGCTACCTTCAGACCGGGCCGAACGAGTCCGACTGCTACGGCGGGCCACATCATATCAAATGATCGGGGGCCAACTATATCGGCTTGTCCATGAAAAAGACAAGTCTGTCCTCCTCCGATGTCTCTCCCCTAGAGAAGCCAAAGTCATCATGCACGAAGTCCACTCTGGACTGTGCGGAGCCCATCAAGCGGGAGACAAGATGAAAATCAACATCAAGCTAAAAGGCTTCTTCTGGCCGACTATGTACACAGATTGCGCCCAGTACGCGCGTACGTGTCATCAATGCCAGGTCTTCAGTTCGGTGCCAAGAAAGCCGCCGAGCGAATTACATCCAACCGCCCCCACATGGCCCTTCGCCGAATGGGGAATGGATGTCGTGGGACCATTCCCACCGTCCTCTGGCGGCCACAAGTTCATCCTGGCAGCCACTGACTATTTCTCCCGATGGGCAGAAGCAATCCCTCTCCGGGAGGTGACCGGGGTAGCCGTTGCAAAATTTGTCAAGCAACACCTGATTTACAGGTTTGGCACCCCTCATCGGATCGTATCAGATAACGGTACGCCCTTCAGAAACAAAACGATATATGCGTTGGCGGCCAAATTCCAAATAGATTGGAGGACGTCAACGGTATACAACCCTCAAGCCAACGGTCTGGCGGAAGCCTTCAACAAGACCCTTTGCAGACTGCTAGCCAAGATAGTCGGCAACCGCAAACGTGATTGGGGGGAGAAGGTGCATGAAGCACTTTGGGCATACCGGACGGTCTACAAGACCCCAACGGGGTGTTCTCCCTTCTCTCTGGTGTATGGAGCTGAAGCCATGCTCCCCATCGAAATTGAAATGTCATCCTACAGGGTAGCCGTCTATACCGGTCTTCAACCCGAGGAGCGACAAGAAATTGAAAGAAGGTTGGAGGAATTGTCCGACCTAGAGGGCAAAAGGTTGGAAGCGTACAAACACCTCCAATCCTATCAAGCCCGCATGACTCGAGCCTACGACAAGCTAGTCAGGCCTCGTGTCTTCAAGAAAGGTGACCTCGTCATGGTCAAGCAAAGAGAAGTCATGGCAGGCAAATCAAGTGGCAAACTCCAGCCAAACTGGCGCGGACCATACGTGGTCACTGGAGTGTATGAAGGCGGGGGATATACGCTGGCAACACATGCCGGCGATCGCCCCTTTCCACCACTAAATGGCAAGCATCTCAAAATGTACTTTGCCCCTGAGCATGAATTCCCCGGGCAACCGCCCTCTGATCCCCTACGGCCGAATCAGGCTAGGGTTGGGCACATGCGCCCATGTCAAAAAAATATATATACGAAGGGACCGAAAGAAAAATAATGACGTCCCGGCAGACTTGGTCGCTCCCCAAAAAGGGGTGCCCAAGGGCAAAAGAGCCTAGCAAAAAAAAAGGGGAGAAGAGAAAAAAAAGATGACGATAAAATTGTTCTCCTCGTTAAAACTCCTTCTTGGTCAGCAAACCATCATGGTCGACCAAGTCAAACCCTTTAGCCAACAAACCCCCAGAAGGTCGGCTAAAACTCCTTCTTGGTCAGCAAACCGTACAGGTCGACCAAGTCAAACCCTTAGCCAATAAACCCCCAGAAGGTCGGCTAAAATTCCTCCTTGGTCAGCAAACCGTCCAGGTCGACCAAGTCAAACCCTTAGCCAGTAAACCCCCAGAAGGTCAGCTAAAACTCCTCCTTGGTCAGCAAACCGTCCAGGTCGACCAAGTCAAACCCTTAGCCAGTAAACCCCCAGAAGGTCGGCTAAAACTCCTCCTTGGTCAGCAAACCGTCCAGGTCGACCAAGTCAAACCCCTAGCCAATAAACCCCCAGAAGGTCGGCTAAAACTCCTTCTTGGTTAGCAAACCGTCCAGGTCAACCAAGTCAACCCTTTAGCCAGTAAACCCCCAAAAGGTCGGCTAAGCAATGCCCACTCAGCCAGTAAACCTCCATGGTAGGCTGCGCCGTCTTAGGCCCACTAATCATAACGGTGGGCTAAAGCCAAACGGTGAATCCCCTAGTCGAGGTTCCGCAACCTTGCTTCGGACACCAACTTCAAAAAAAAAGAAAAAAGAAAAAGGGACTAAAAATAGAGATGTCCCGGCGAGCCGGCCACTCCCCAAAAGGGGTGTCCGAGGGTAAAAATGCCTAAAATCCAGCTGAGGTGAAAACCCGAGAGGGCGCCTCAGGCAAAAATGGATAACCCCTCAACGTGAAAACCCGAAAGGGCGCGTTGGAAAAAGCTAGAGGGGGCTGGCTTCCGTGAAAACCCGAAAGGGCGCAGGAGTCAGTAATGTGAAAAAAAAAAATCATCATCATCATCATCGAAATCAAATCATTACTCATCAAGGCATGTTTCGCGCGGCCAGTAAACAAAATGCTAGGCCGGGCCCCTATTCTCCTTGGTAGGTAAACCGAAATGGTAGATCAAGCCGTTTCCCCTTAGCCAACAAACCCCAAGAAGGTAGGCTATTCCTTTTTTGACCAATAAACCTCCGTGGTCGGTCAAAACCCTAAACCTCAGCCAGCAAACCCCAAGAAGGTAGGCTAACCCTAAACCTTAGCCAGCAAACCCCAAGAAGGTAGGCTATCCCTTTTGACCAACAAACCTCCGTGGTCGGTCAAACCAAACCCTTAGCCAACAAACCCCAAGAAGGTAGGCTATCCCCTTAGCCAGCAAACCCCAAGAAGGTAGGCTATCCCTCTTTGACCAACAAACCTCCGCGGTCGGTCAAACTTAAAATCCTTAGCCAGCAAACCCCAAGAAGGTAGGCAAACCCAAACCTTAGCCAGAAAACCCCAAGAAGGTAGGCTATCCCTTCTGACCAATAAACCTCCGTGGTCGGTCAAACCCTAAACCCTTAGCCAGCTAACCCCAAGCGGTAGGCTAACCAAACCCTTTAGCCAGCAAACCTCAATGGTAGGCTAAATCCAGATGGCAGATCCCGTGATCAACTGCCCCAAGGTCCGGCTCCGGGCCCTAGAAAAAAAAAAAAAAACGAAAGAAAAAGGGACTAAAAATAGAGATGTCCCGGCGGACTTGATCATCCTCCAAAAAGGGATGTTCAAGGGCAAAAAGGCCTCAGACCTAGCTGAGGTGAAAACCCGAAAGGGCGCCTCAGGCAAAAATGGGCAACCCCTCGGTGTGAAAACCCGAAAGGGCGCACCGGAAAAAGCTAGAGGGGGCCATCCCCGGTGAAAACCCGAAAGGGCGCTTGGGGTGGTAATATGAAAAAAAAAAAAGAAGAGAGATGAAAAAAATCATCATCATCATCAAATCAAAGTTGGGTTGCCGGACAAAGCCTCGAGAAGGCCAACCCCAGCACCCGAAATGTTGCATCAGATCTGGAGGAATGCCAGAAATGCAACGTCCAAAAGACATCGCTCGAACTTACCGGTCCGAGAAACCGAGCAGAGCGCAGGACAAGTCAAGCCGAGAAACACGGCGTCCAAAAGGAGGAGTCCCAAATAAAGCCCTCAAAAGGTCACCTGAATACAGACAAAGGTTGCAACGATGTCAAAAGAAAGGCATTAGCAGCAAGGTTTGCCATACGGATCTCGGCTTCGTCTCGGAGGGCTTGGAGAGAAGAGATCTCGGAGAGAACTCGTAAAAATCTCGGGAGATCAAATCTCAAGATTTTGAGATACAAAAATGATATAACATATATGTATCCCATGTGAGAACAAAAAGATTATTTTTAAGCAAAACAAATAATTGGATACATTGATAGCCATCATTAGTACATCTGTACATGTTACAATTAGATGTCACAAGAATCAAGAACAACATCTAGTAAGAATCTTGAGTTTTAATAAGTTCATATCATATTTTAAACAATAAGTAACAACAAATAAGCAAGAATTAACAGGCATGAGAAATATTCAAAAAAGAAAGCAAGAATTAAGTAGATTATGTAAAAAAAAACCTAAAACATTAACAAGAATTAAAAATTCAGAAATGAAAGATGTCATTCGGATCTTGATTTTATCTCGAGAGGATTGTAGAGAAGAGACATTGGGGAAATCTCATATAAATCTCAAGAGACCAAAAGCACTAACAAAAATTAATTAAGTATATATTTCCGAGGGACCATTTGTAATCTCATCCAGTTAACCACTCAACATGAGAAAGAAGACTCAAGAAAAAAGTGCCTATAAGACTTGCAGTGGACAAATTAGTCATGGCTAGGAGCCTCCTCTATAGGAAGCATTTAAATAGCAACCACGTGGTGTGATGGTTGGGGAAGGAAGTGATGGATTTCAACATGCTTGAATGAGACAAAGGATCTCAAGAGATCTTGGCATCAGGTGTCTGGTACATCTCGGATATCGGCAAGCTGGAGAGACAGAGAATCTCGAGAGATCTCGAGAGATTCTCGGGAGATTGCAAACCATGATTGGCAGTAACGTAAAGTTTGTCATTCCTGAATACAAGGTGCCCGAGACAAGCCCTCGGGGTAGCTGGTGAAGTACATACATCGGCTGAAAGCAAAAGGGACGAGAGGAACTATGGAGCCCCTCCCTCTCACGAAGAGGCATGGGGGTCCTCCCCGGAGAGCCGCCAGACTCGCCTGAAGGCCAATAGCCTGGTCTGGGAATCCGCAAAACTCCTGTTCCAAGGCGGTCGCTGCTGCCTCGGCCTCCGCCGCCCCCTCGGTCAGCGCTGGTAAGCGCCTGACGATCGGCAAGGCGCTTCGAGGCCTCCTCAATCGCCCGCTGGAAGCCAACAATATCAGCATGGCATTGAGCGCAACCTGCTCTCAAGGTCTCGACGCGGCTGAGCACGCCCCCTCTCTGTGAGCGAAGAGTCTCAAATCTTGCTTTTCTAGGGCAGCCTGTTGAGAGCTCCTGGATCCTGAGGCGGGTCGCCTCCTGGCATCGCTGCTTCACCTCGTCCCAAGCAGCGTCGACGGCAGCCATCCAGGGGTCTCGTGGGAAGCCCATCAAGTGATAGGCGCGGGTATTCCTGTAAAGGAACCCCGCACCCTTCAAGGCATGGCGGGCTACTCTCCTCCATGGCGGACCGCGCAAGCCCCATCAGGGTCTCCAGTACGCTGCCCTTGTCCGCCATCTGGATGCTTTGAGGCTCACTCGGCCAAAGAACGCCGTGGCTCGGAAAAAGGGCAAGCTCCACAGGCGATGCTGCGACAAAAGGTGGCAGGAGCGCGTCGCCACCAGCGGCTGCAAAGGCAAATGAATGTCAGCACGGCGCAGGTAATGACGAGGCTATAACAAAGGAAGAGACAAGGGGGAGGGAAACACCTGTCGAAGACTCGCCGGGCTCGAAAGAGGCGAAGCCGTCACGACGCCGTGAGGGGCCCCCTCTGCCCCGGCCTGAGTCGCAGCCGAGGAAAAAACGGCCACTGAAGGACCCATCTCCATCATTTCCGCCACGATCTCGGCACCGCCTGCAAGAAGGATGAATGCGCATGTCAAGCAAGTCAAACCCCTTGCCCCGGCAAAACCGAGGGTGAACAACAAAAGGAAGACCACCCTTGGGCAAAAGTCTGTACCATCATCTTCCCCAACTACCCTCTCTAGAACTTCACCCTCCTCCCGAGGAGACCCGGCGGGAAGCGTAGCCGGAGAGGCGATCGTCACTGCAAGAGGAAGACGAAGTCACTTATCGCTTCCTCGGAAAAAAAAGGGGGGGGGGGGGGGGGAGAGAAAAGGAAAAGGTGCGAAGGCGGCGCAACAACTAAATGGAGAGACCGAGAGGTACTCACTGGCGCAATGCGAAGCCCGCGGCAAAGCTCCTCCCTCGAGCAGCCCCGGGGCAAAGTCCGAGAAACCGGGTAGCTCACCCCGGGGGCTGGAGACCAACAAGCGGTGAATCTCCTGAAGCGAGGGTGTCAACATAGTCCGATGCGAGGTACCTCCGCCAGCGGACGCCTCCCCCGGCACGTACCCTAAGGAGGTAGACGAAGCGGTCAGGCGATTAGGCCCATGGCCACAACAATGAGCCCAAAAAAAAAAAAGGAAAGATGCAGAGGCGCGAATACATATGCACACGCGTATATATATGCGCACTTGCCGGCCGCTCACCTGGCTCAGGCAGAGCCACCTGAGGGAGCCCCGTCATGTCTGGGGACAGCGTCCCATCAAATGTGGGGTTGTAGTTGTCCTCAGCGGGAGGGGTAGGGTCCTCGCGCGGGTCGCCCCAGCCGCCTCTTCGCTCCCCGGAGTTTGCAAAGCTGCAGAAAGAACAGCAGCAAAATCAATGCCCTGATCCGGGAGAAAAGGAAAGAGGGGACGAAAAGCTCCCCCCGGCCGGCAAGACAAACGGCCAGGCTCACCTCCTCCAACCGAAGCGGAAGGCTCGGGATCCCCTCCTGAGCGCCTGGCTGCGAGGAGCCGGCTTCCTTGCTCGCACGTCGCTTCCGACTCCGTGAAGTGTCGGGCTTCGGCATTGCCGCCGGAAGAATGAAGCTCTCTGTTCAAGCCAGGAACAAGGGAAGTCCTGTCAGCAAAAAAAAAAGAGAGAGAGAAAGAAGAAGAAGAAAACGAACAGGTAACAACATACCACTCGGAGCCGGGGAAAAAGGTGGCGGAAGCACCACCTGGTCGAAAGGGACCTTCACAGCCTTGCCCGCCTCAACAATAGCATCCCAGAAATGCTGCAAGGTGGTCCCGTTCTCGATCCAACTGATAAACTCCCTCGGGCCGACGCGGGCAACTGAATGGCAGAGATGTCGCTCCCAAGCGCCAGACACGTCATGAGGGATAAGGGCAGAAAGCACCGTGTCCACTTGGTACCCACAGTCCAGCAGGAAGTGGCGCCACCAAAAGTAGACAAGAGGCGCTCTCCGCTGTCCCGAGAAGCCGCCGGACCGCCCTCGGGGCGCGCTAGGGGCTCTAAAGCCTCTACGCGGGCTCTGCGCTCTGCTGGATCGGTGACCTGCGCCCTCGCTCGACGGCGGCCCACAATCGATACTTTCCCCACAAGCGCTGGGAACTCCGCTGGAGGAACTTCGACGTGATCGAAGAGATGGAGGAGCCCGCCCGAGACAAGTAGGCGCCCTCCGCCGCCTTCACCGCATCGGTGTGTTCCGGAACGTTTTATTATGCCGGGTCCACCACCGGGCGTACAATATGTCCACGCGACCGTCCCGCCGCTGCTCGGGGATGAAGAACTCCTGAGACGGGTCGCGTCTGATAAAAAAGCACCACCAGCTCGAAGCCACAAGGTGCCGATCCAAGCCCCTGTATGTCCTGTCGGGAAGCGAAAAATCGGCATTGGGAGGTACAGCCTGATCATACCCAAAGTTGCGTGCGAAGCGATGCGGGAAGTACGGCTCCATGAACAAGGACCCCCCTTTGCGGAAGAGCAGAACGCTGGGGCGAATGCACCAAAGCCACTCCTTGCGGAAAGATGCGCTCAGTGCGGGACTGTGGGGGAGGCGGTAAACTTGCCCTCCCCTCCTCTCCTCAACATAAGGGCGGAAATCTCGCGAGCAGCAGCATGATCAAGTCCCGACTGCCCCGCCGAGGGCACAAAAGAAAGTCGCGCGCGCCTCGTCCAATTGTCGCTGGTGTGCCTGTTCCGGACGATTCCGGAACATGAAGAGGAGCGGCATGGAGGGATTCTCCAGGCTGACGTTGTGACACAGCTCGGGCAAGAGGAGACCGGCCCAGGCGCTCAAGTAGTGCGTCGGCAGGACGATACTCCTATCACGAGGGGAAGGGCTCGCCGTCAAGTCCCCCAAGCCGTGGAAAATATTGGCCAGCGCCGCCGGGGCCAGGGCAAGCCGCACACCGCTAGCCAAGGAACAAGCCGGATAGATGACCTCCGGCCTGATGTTTCCCTCCTCCCCAAATGGGACAACGAAGGTACTCAACCAGTACACCAGGTATGCCGCTAGATAAGTCCGGTCTGGGAGCTGCCTTGGATTCCAGCCCCGACCCTGAGGCGCGTAGAGATACCTTACGTTGTCCTCCAGGGTGACTGATAGCTGCAAATAGTCTGCCGGGTCATAGCTCCCGCTGGCAAACTCCTTGTGGAAGCAGAAAGGCCCGTTGTAAAAAAGCGGAGCCAAGCGTCGCAGCTCACCCTCACTGTCCCTTTGGAAGCACTGGGACATTCATCTCTACCACACCGGGCCAGATCCCGCCAGACTTTCATCAAATAACGAAAGCTGTGGGGTAAAACATAGGAGCCCGAACCACTGGACTGGTCCCGAAGGAGGTCATTCAAACACACCTCCTCGTAAAACTGGCCGGAGATCGGGAGACCAGAAATTCTGTGCAAAGCCCAAAGATCGAGGCATGCCTCCCCGTCCGCTACACAGAAGGTATTGAACCTCCGTTGAATCTCTCCGCCAGGGCCTGCAGAAGCCCAGAATGACATGGGTAGCTGTAAAGAGCGGCGACCACAGCATGAAGAAGGTCGACCCGAGACAGCAACTGATGGTAATGATAAAGAACACCCATCAACCACTCTGTGGCGCCAAAGCGGAAGCGGTGAGACGAGATGACGGACCACCGATCATACCACCCGGCAGCCTCCTTGCTCATAATCCGGTCCAGGAAACAGGACCGGTCATAACCCTCCGACACGAACTCAGAACCGGAAGGTAGTGGGATGTGCCCGGTGAAGGTAGGCCCGGTCTTGGGCAGCCCGTGTACTTCCCACAAACCCTGTGCAAGCATGAGCTCCCTGACCCGGTCAGCGGGTTCCTGGCCAAAAAGCCCCAGTTGGCTCGCCTCTGGAAAATGCGCCTGTGCGGTGTAGTCCATAGGGAAGCTGGGGTAGTGGAAACCGCAAGTCCCCATCATACTGTCGCGGCCGACCAGAATAGCTCGCTCCAACTGAGCTCGCTCGGATAGAAGAAGTCCGTCGGGGCCCTCCCAGTTGACCGGAACAAAACTCTGGATGAAGGGGAACAGATGCTCGTCCAGCGGAAAATGCCCGGGGTAGTCGCTGCCCCTCCGATAGCGGTACCCCCGCTCGGTCCGGTCCACCAGGCGCATGTCCACGACGCCCTCCAGTGGTGACGACTCCTCCAAAGGCCCGAAAGCACATACCTTGACGCCCTTGTCAAGTCGCTCCGGGTCGTCCTCCCTCACCGGGAAAGGGTGAAATACGGCATCGGATCCCCGTCCGCCGCACGTCATCCTCTGAACGACGCGACGCCGGCTACTCTCCCCGCGATGCTTGGTGGAACGAGGCATCGTCAATCCTGCCAAATGAATTGCCCGAGCGTCAGGTGAAAGAACGTCGCAACAAGACAGAAGGAGACAACTGCGAAAGAAAAATATGTCACGAAGGCACCACGGGACACCCGCCGTCGTCTTCGTCTCTGACGGATGTCCCGTGGGGGGCATTTGTTGAACCCGGAAAATATCGGGACTTAAACAAACCCCGGGCGACAAATACGCCCTGGGGGAGCCAGGGATGAGCTCCCGATCCCCCGCTCGGACATCGGGAAGATGAACCCGAGTGCTCGCATCAATCGGAGTGGCCCGGAAGCGAGGTGCCCGAGAAGCTCGTCGACGGCGAAGAATGCGTACTCGGATGCCAAAAACTCCGTGTCCGGATCAACGTTCGAAGCCGCGCCCGAAGCCGAAGGATCCGGAAAGGTCAAATGCACGTGCCCTCCGAAAAACGGGACAAACGCACGTGAGACGGCCGAGAAACACAAGCGGCGCACGCGTGCACGTGCGCGGCACGGCCGTCGACCAACGAACAACGCACGGGAGGCCCACAGAGCTCTCTCCCGCGGAAAACCGGAGGAAATGGCCAATGGAGTGGAGGCCCACCCCATTTATAGGGGGGGGGGGGGGGCCAGGCGGTGGCACCCCCGCCGGTTAGGCGGGGTGCGCACCCCCGCCGGTTTCGGCAGGGGCGCACCCCCGCCGGGCCGGGCGGGGGCCGCACCCCCGCCGGTTAGGCGGGGCGCGGGCCCCCGCCGGTTCGGCAGGGGGCGCACCCCCGCCGGGCCGGGCGGGGGCGCACCCCCGCCGGTTCGGCGGGGGGGGGCCGCGCCCCCGCCGGTTCGGCAGGGGCGCCCCCCCGCCGGTCCAGCGGGGGCCGCACCCCCGCCGGTTCAAGCGGGGGGCCGCACCCCCGCCAGTCCAGGCGGGGTGTGCACCCCCGCCAGTCCGGGCGCACCCCCCTCCAGTCCGGGCACACCCCCGCCAGTCCAGCGCACCCCCGCCGGTTCGCGTGCGCACCCCGCCGGTCCGCGATGCCTCGGCGCCCGCGCCCGCCTCAACGCTCGAGCTGGGAGACCCCCGCCGGGGAGGACACCCCCGCCGGGGAGGACACCCCGCCGGTTCAACCCCTTCGAGCCCCTATAAATAGGGGGGTACTCCCCCATTTGAAGACACGCCATTCGGCCCCTCTCACATGCCATTCGGCCTTACGAGTCCACCAGACGCCCTCTAGCCCAAGGACGCCTCCCTTGCGCGAGCTTACGTAGGCCGCACGTGTCGACACCCGTCGGAGCTCTGCCTTCGTGGTCAAGCCCTTCTGCGCTTGCTCATACAGAGACGCTACAGGTGGGTACGAAATCCTTGTTGGCATATCTTAAGTCCTCCGGTGTCATAAAACGACGCACGTCGAGGCATGTACTTAAGTCCTCCGGCGTCATAAAACGACGCACGTCGAGGCATGTACTTAAGTCTTCCGGCGTCATAAAACGACGCACGTCGAGGCATGTACTTAAGTCCTCTGGCGTCATAAAACGACGCACGTCGAGGCATGTACTTAAGTCCTCCGGCGTCATAAAACGACGCACGTCGAGGCATGTACTTAAGTCTTCCGGCGTCATAAAACGACGCACGTCGAGGCATGTACTTAAGTCCTCCGGCGTCATAAAACGACGCACGTCGAGGCATACTTAAGTCCTCCGGCGTCATAAAAACGACGCACGTCGAGGCATGTACTTAAGTCCTCCGGTGTCTTAAAACGACACACGTTGAGGCACATATATTTAAGTCCTCCGGTGTCGTAAAAGGGCACACGTTGAGGCATGTTAACCTATGGAGGCACAACACCCCACTGGTAACACATATGTACCCACTATCGTGTAAACGTCCGACGGAGGCACATACACCCTGTCGTCGACGTCCATGTACTTGGCTTGTTTATACACGCCCAGTGGAGGTACAAAACCCCACTAAAGGCGTACATGTAAATGTAAGCGTCATGTCATAAATATAAATGACATGAGCATGCTTGAATAAAATTGTGGAAATTCATTTGTCATCTGCCTTTTCTTCTTTGAATTTCGGCATACGGTCTTTTAACAAACATTACGCATTCGAAGGTATTCGAGTGTTATACTCGATGTAAATGAAACATCGACTTCGGTCGGTGGGGAACGGTCCAGTACACGACCACTCCAATCGCCCTGAACGCGAGCGCACGCGGAAAATAAATTCGAGGGTATCAGGGTTCGCACCCAATACTCCTCATAAAATAATCTTTGTCTGTTTCTCGCAAACAGTCTGGCACGCCCACGCAAAGATCCATCTCGAAGATAAAAGAGATGGATCGAAAGAAAGAAAATTCCGCGTTCCAACACTCCCATCAGTGCATTCTCCACTCGGGAGGGGGATAAGAAGAAGGAGAGAGCCGTAAAGGGGAGGGGCTACCTTCCGAGGGCCCTTCTGGGACTCCCCTGTTGTTCCGGTCGCCCCTGCAAGGGGCTGTTCCCCCAGACGCGTCGCAACAGGGAGCCCTCTCGGCTTCCCCAGACGCCGCCGGCGCCCACCTCCACTGCTGCGGGTCCACCTCCGCCGGCGCCGCCCCCTTCGGCTCCCTCAAGCGCCGCCGGCGTCCGCCTCCGCAGCAGCCGCCGCCGCGGCCTCCAGCGGGACCCGCCGGCGCTGTCCCCCCTTCGCCCTGCTTCTCCTGCCGCCGCCGCTGCAGTCTCCAGCAGAGTCGCCGCGCCGCCTCCCTGTTCCCCTCTCGGCACGAAGGCCAAACAGGGGAAAGGAGCCAAAAAAATGGCAACTCTCGCTGCGGCTTTCCCGTGGCCCAGGGGCATAAAAAATAAAATGAAAATTAAAAAGGGGAAAAAGAAATGAAGAATCAGGGGGATATGTAAAAATCCAAATGGCCGGGACGGTGCAAATGGCCGGGACGGCGCTTATGGTAAGTACGCTGTTTATGGCCGGGACGAGGTTTTATGGCCGGGACAGAGGTCTTCTCCACTCCCTATAAAAAGAGATGGGCGCCCCAGGCTGGAGGGGGGATTTTTCTGGGTTTTGAACACAGAGCAAGGCTCTGAGAAAGACTGCAAGGCGGTCTGGGAAGAAGGGTCTGCAAGGCAGCCCTAAAGAATATCGTGCAAGGCGCGATTTAATTTTCTCAAGTCTTAAACAAGGTCCATTGGACTTTCTTATTGGGCCTAAGTTCTTATTGGGCCTAAATTCCGTACTGGGCCTGAATTGTTTATTGGGCCGGACTTGTATGACATGACTTAATGAATGACCATCATGTTCAAGATATTTAATGGGCCTATTCGGCTAATTTTGTTCATTTAATTACACATTATACGAATTATTTCACGTAGTGTCACGTTTATTTAAAACACTGCACTACTTAATTTCTTAACCAAAATCAACCAACTTTTCGACAAACGTTAACGAAATATTTTCCAAACATTATTATTTAATTTTCAATAACATAAAATCAACAAACAAGTTATGTTTCACATCAATTTTAATCCACCTTAAGTTAAACACCTTTTAAATCAAATAAATAAAGAAAATGTTAATTAATTCACATAATCATAATGTAAATAAATAAATAACGAAAATGCTTAAATAAATGAAATTAATAATCCTAAAATACCAAAAAAAGAGAAAATGCATTTAAAAATCAATAAAAATGAAATAAATATCAAAAAATTCCAAAAAAATAGATTGTATACTTGCAACCATGTTTTCTTTCAGTGTAATTCATTTCATTCAAATGTGAGTCATATTCTCTTGTTTTTTTAAGGGTTTGTCTGATGGTTAATCAAGGGTATTCAGCCTTTGTGCTGATATAATAACACTAACTGCAGTTAGTGGGGAGGTCAAATGAACTAAATAAGACCATGTCCATGTCTAAATAAATAAAACTCAATCAAAATCAAATCCAAAGATAATTTTAAAATTTTTAAAATGTTAAAAATAATTCTCACAAAGATGGCGACTCCGCTGGGGACCTCCCTTCCCTTCATCTCTCCATCAGACAGTACCCTAACAATAAGATGTACTCACATCATACTTTTCCTGTGCAGGTCTTGCAATGGCGGCCCTTGCTCGTACTCCGGGCGTGGTCTTCGGCCCACTTGTGGTCCAGGACCACATAAGAAATGGCTACCTCACAACACCAACCAGATTTGGAGCTTTTCCCCCGGTGGTGGAATGTCCATATTTCTTGGGCGTGATACCGGCCGTGCTACCTGCCACTTTCAAGGCTCATGAAGCAAGCAAAGCGAAGGAAGAGCCTCAAGCTCAGGAGGCTAATCTGATACAGATGTTCACTACCTATGCCATCAACTTCACCAACACTCCAACTATTGGAAAGAACAGAAGACGCAAGTCTAGCAAGAAGCCCACAACACGTGGCATTTCAAGTTCTGGAAAGACTGTCCGCATTGGCGACCTCCGGATCCGCCTGGACGGCAATGAAACCATGATGATACCAGAGCGGCATGTGGCTACTATTCCAGTAAGGAACAAATTCGGCATACTGCCTAAAGTGCGGCAGGATAAGCCAAGCTTTAAAGTAAAAGATATGAAGAAACAATGGAGGAAAGCTGAAACCAAGAACCACAGATTTGACGACATTGGCTTCAAGAAATACAAAGCCAATGCTGGAAATGATGAGATATATAGCCCGCCTCGTGTTAAGCAGGTGTGGGTTACCAAAGAAAAAGCTCAAGAACTCAGAAGGACAAGGGCCCTAGAGTCTCTAATAGGGCGAAAGAATGTAAGAAGGTCATGGAGCAGGACCCAACAAACTGGCAAACCTTCGGGAGAAGAAAAGTCCAAGAAAGACAAAGGGAGTCTTCCCAAGAGTCTCGAACTAAAGAATGCACCCCTTCTTTACCGGTTGATCTGCAAAGAGGAGCTAAAAGGAAAGGGGTATATCAAGAAAGAAGACAAGCAAGTCCGGAGACAGGGCAAAATTTCAAGTCAGAAGAACACAAGAGGGATGATGATGTCCCTAGAAAATCAGTCTTCCAACGCCTGGGTGCCACTGTACGCCCTAGGCAGAAGAAAAGAAGAACAGTGCAAATTACTGAAGAAGGCATGCGCATATACACATGCTATGCCTCTAACATCAACCTGCCGCAATAGCTGACCAGCAGAAACCTCAAATATGGAGCAACATCCCACAATATCTAATCGCAGAAGGGAGCAAGCTCGAGTCTGGCTTGACCGGGTAAATGTGGAAGTGGACTTACCACACCAAAATGAAGGAGGCGTGGGGGCTGTCGACATTGCCAGCACATCAAATCACCCTCTGGATCAGGGTCGACCTGCTGAAAACCCTAATATCAGGGTACCCTCGTTGCCAAATTTAGAAATGGTAATGCAAGAAAATCAAAAGCTAAAGGCTATGTTGGAAAGTCTTATGCAACAATTGGAAATGGCAGTGCCACTGCCACCACTACAGCCTCCGCAACAGGCACAACAGATATTACAACCTCAACAACTTCAACAAGCAAGCCAGCCAGCACTGCCTATAATGGCACCCCAGCCTGGGAACATGCTACCAAATACACCCCGTGCGGAATTTATGGTTAAACAACCAATTGAAAATCCAAATTCAAGCCATGGGGAAACCCAAGAGGTACATGTCACAAAACAAAGGCATGATGCGCCACAATTAAATACTGCATTTGAAAGAACAATGGTCGCTCATAGGGCCATGATTGAACAAATAATTGAAGCAAAGATGGCTGAGCAGAATGAGGGGTCTGCCACCTATGACCTGTATAGGGTACCATACCTTGTACACCATCTCTTTAAAAAGCTCCCAGCAGAACACCCAAAGGTCCCTAAATTCTCAAAATTCAATGGGATGGGTCCCCTCATGAACATATAGCTCATTACATGAGCATCATGGGAGAACTGGCAACTGAAGAGTCATACCTTTTGAGGTACTTTTCAACATCACTTACTGGGTCGCCTTTCAATGGTATGCCCGATTGAAGCCCAACTCATAGTCGGTTGGGAAGAAATGCAAAAGAAATTCTTTGAATGCTTTAGAGTGGCAGAAGAAGAGTCACTTTAGCAGAACTCATATCCTTAAAACAAAATAAAAATGAGTCTGCTCTGGACTTCATCAAAAGATGGCGTGATATGAGCATGAAATGTGAACAACCATCGACACATGAAGACGCGGTGAAACTATGCCAAAGAAGTCTGAAGCCAAAATCAAGGAAAAGCTCCTAGGGGCCAATATCCGGACATTTGAACATCTCAACAGCACAGTGGCAGAGATAGAAATCTTCTTTGCCGAAAATCCCACTTCTTTATATGGAAGGGGTAAATCTCCTAAAGACGAAAACACCGGGTCACGAGAAGTAAATACCGTGGACTTTTCGGCAGCCCTGAAGAAAGCTGGGGGCAAGGGAGATACACCCGCCTCTTCAAATTCAAAGAAAGAAGAAAGGAGATCAGCCCCCACCCTAAGTGAGAGGCTCAACACTCCTTATTCATTTGCCAGGGAGCACACAAGAGAATTGTTGGACATATGTCTCCAAGAAAATCTCATAACACTCCCAGAGCCCAAGCGCCCAGAAGAAGCAGCAATGGTGGACAAGCCAATTATTGCCCATATCATCGCGTGCTGGGTCACGCTCTAGAAAATTGCTATCTGTTCAAAAATCGAGCAGAAAAGCTAATTCAAGCAGGAATTATTGACATGGTTGAGCACTTGGTAAATCCACCAAAGCCACATCAATAACCAAAACTTACGTTCTCTGCCAACGTGATCCATGTTATGGCCAAGGCTAGGTCCCAATGAAAACCAAGCACAATGGCGCAGGCAGGATAGCTAGATGAGCTGTCCAAAGTCGCTGCATATCACTCCCGAGGGAGGTAGTGGAAGGTGCTATTCAGACAACATTCCACCATAAGCAAGAAGAAGCTAGCTGGACCCTGGTGAATACAAATAAGAGGCCAGCCCCTAAGAAACTCCAAAAGAAAGAACGACCTAGAAAGTCATACCTCGGTGGCGTCGCTCCACCTAAGAAACAGCAAAAGAAGCAATCCTCCAAGAATTGACAGTCTTGAAGAAAAAAAATCAAAAGAAGAATGAGAAGAGGAAGAATCTGCTGTTGAATAAATAAGCCAATGTCTGTGGTGGCAATAAATGAGAAACTATCTCAAACACCAATTAAAGAGGGGGCAAAAGGTTTGGTACCCCTCGGAGCTGAACAACTTCCTCTAGAAAAAATGAGAGCAGGAAATGGGTAACAATGCCGCAATCCTCCCTCCACCACAGCCATGCAAGGGTTCAGCAAAAATGATGCCCTCTTAACAAGGCAAACAAAGGCAAAGAAATAGTGGGGGCATCTCCAAAAAGAAAAGGAAAATTCACTGTCAATAAAGAAGCAACACGACATTAAAGCTCAGCATGCAGTTGGAGGATCCTGAGTGAATGCCATTATAGCGGCATAGGCCCATTGTCAAGTTTGGAACTAATGCCATCAGCCAGTAATAGAAGTTGGCATACCACTGCCATTAAATCCTATACAAACGACAATCCACAGGAGGTCCACACACTGGAGCCTCTAAATTCTTTTGGGCCTACCATGCTGAAGGACATCCAATGGTGTTCTATAAAGGGAAGCCTGTACCCAAACAGCCTCCAAATGATTTTGGCTAAAAGATGCCACTAAGTTGATGGAATGGTCAAAGATCTGAAAGACATGCCAGCGCATATAAAGGTAAAATCTCAGAAGCAAATATTCAAGTTCAAAGTCAAACAAAAGTCAAGCTATATCAAGCAATGTGATACCCCTACCAATGTCAGGGGGTAACCGTCATTCCCCCACAATGACACAAGAGGTCCCGGATGGGAGACACGGGAAGGTCCCCGCAGTCTGCTATGTTGCAAATATTGTCACATAAAGCTTCCAATAATTGAAACATGATGGATGAGAATGATGCCCAGATGGACGAGGATCTCTCCACAAATGAAATAAGAGTTGTTCAAAATCCCAAAGAAAATTCAAGAAAAGATTTATCCTTCCGAGAACAAGAATGGAAGGTATCAACTCTTACATAAACTGACAAAGAAAGGAGCCACATTCATATGGGATGACAATGTCAGAAAGTCCTTGACAAATCAATATTTGCTCAATCCTTCTATGCTGGGGGCCCCTATCAAGGGCAAGCCTTTAATTGCGGCCATGTGTGCATCATTGGGGGTATTACTAGCTTTAAAAATGAAAAAAAGAAGGAAAAAAAGTGAGAAGAAAAAAAAGGGAAAAAAAGGAAAAGAAGAGGAAAAAAAAAGGGGGGGGCAGCGCATGGCAGAGTGCTTAACAACCCATCCAGTGCCAGAAGACTCTCCTCTGAATACAGAATTGATTGATGAGGAGGTGCTCCCTGCCAAGAAACTTATGAAGCACAAGAAACTCAAGTTGAATATTGACAATTTATTTTGGGGGGCTGCACGAGCTTCTCTGAAGGCTAAGGGCACATCAACAAATATGGCAGGGGCATGAATTGTCTTCGTGACCCCAGAAAAAGGGATATTGCGCTATTCATGTGCTCTTACAGAATCCCTGACAAATAATGAAGCAGAATATGAAGCCCTCATAGTTGGCTTGGAAATCGCTCTGGAAGTGGGCATAAGATGCATTGAAATGTTGGCGATTCATTGCTGGTCGTCAGACAATGTTGGGTATTTTTGAAGTCCGAAAAGAAGAATTGAAAACCCATTTTAAGGCAGCCACAAGACTCAGCGACAAGTTCTACCACTTCAAAATAGAACATGTCAGAAGAAGTCAAAACTCTCAGGCTGATGCATTGGTTGAACTCGCATCTGCCCTTAAACTTTCCCTGAAAGGTGAATTGGGAATTACCATAAAAAAATAGAAGATCGCTTCCGAGCACTCTGAATCGCCATGATGGTTTGACAACCTTCGAAGCAAATGCACTGAAAGAAATGAAAGTCAAGAAAAAGAGATTGTCGTATTCCTATCATCAAAATAAAAAAGGTTGGCTACCAGACAAAAGAGGGGAGCGAGTGCAATTGCTGCGAAGAATTGGTTCCTACAAATTGATAAATAACACATCATATAAGTTCACACCTTAAAAGGACAAGTCGATACTGCTGAGATGCCTATCTCCGAAAGAGGGCAAGATGGTCATGTGGGAGGTACATGCAGAACTGTGTGGAGCCCACCAATCTGGCTAAAAAGGAAATGAAAATCAATATAAAAGCAAAGGCTTTTATTGGCCAACCATGTTTGCAAATTGCGAGCGGTTTGCTCGAACCTGCCTCCAATGCCAGGTCTATGGGCCTGTGCCAAGAAAGCCTTCAACAAAACTCTATGCAAGCTCATGGTCAAGTTGGTAAATGGCCGAAAGTGCGATTGGCACGAAAAGATGCATGAAGCTATATGTGCCTATCGCACCATCTACAAAACTCCTACAGGATGTTCGCCCTTTTCCCTAGTCTATAGGACCGAAGCAGTCATCCATGTTGAAATTGAACTCTCTTCTTATAGGGTAGCTCTCCACTACGGTCTGCCTACTGATGAGGGAACCGAAATTGAAAAACGACTTGAGGAGTTGTCAAATCTGGGAAGAAAAAACGTTTGGTTGCATACCAACACCTTCAAAATTATCAAGCACGAATTTCCTGCGCTTTTGACAAGCTAGTGAAAGAAAGAGCTTTTAAAAAGGGAGATCTTGTCATGGTCAAGCAAAAAGATGTCATGGCCTCTCGTCCCAAAAGCAATTCATAGCCAATTGGCTTGACCCATTTGTGGTCGACAAAGTGTTTGAAAGTGGCGCCTACACAGTAGTCGACCAAAAAGGAAATGTTATGTTCCCGCCTTTAAATGGTAGACACATGAAACTGTACCATACTCCCGAGTGTGAGTACGTCTACACAATACAACAGGTGGATCCGACTTTGGTACACACTGAAAATATAGAAGTGATCTCACTGCAAGATCCTCCAAAAAAAAAAAAGAAAAAAAAAGAAAGGGGCTTAAAAACGAGGTGCCCCGGCAGACTTGATTCATCCCTCTGTTAAAATCATGGTTTGCTGGTACGCCGATTCGGGCGAATCGGATTCGCCCTGATGCGATCCGATTCGCCCAGAATCGGGGCGAATCGAACCGATTCGCACATGATTATATATATATGTGTGTGTGTGTGTGTATATTACCATGGGGGAACACAGTTTCTTCTTCATACTTATTTACCTGAATATCATTTAAGTAAATGTTAGTATTTATAGTTCATTTACTTAAGATATTACATGTAAATAAGGAAGTACCCCCCATTTGAATCCAATAAAAATATCAAAAAATCATATCTCTTACCAATAAAAAGTCAACTCTCCCATCGAAGAAGAAAATCGCGATTTCGGTGATTTTAGCGAAATGCTAACTTTTTAATCTCTAATAATTTGACATATCTAAAATTTGATAATTCAAATAAACCATATGGAACACTAAAAATTCAAAGTCCGGTAAAAAAAGTCAAACGTGCATGTGACTTCTCAAAGGGAGCCGCTTTCCTACTGACAACACTTAGTCTGATTGAGACCTCTTAAGATTTGGTCAAACTTAAACTATCATCACCCAAACTCATGAGAATTCACTTTCTAGTTTCTTTTCAATTAGAAAGAGTGAATTCTCATGAGTTTGGGTGATGATAGTTTAAGTTTGACCAAATCTTGAGAGGTCTCAAGCAGACTAAGTGTTGTCAGTAGGAGAGCGGCTCCCTTGGAGAAGTCACATACACGTTTGACTTTTTTACCGGACTTTGGATTTTTAATGTTCTATATGTATTTGAATTATCAAATTTTTAAATAGGCCAAATTATTAGAGATTAAAAAGTTAGCATTTCGCTAAATCACCGAAATCGCGATTTTCTTCTTCGATGGGAGAGTTGACTTTTTATTGGTAAGAGATATGATTTTTTTTGATATTTTTATTGGATTCAAATGGGGGGTACTTCCTTATTTACATGTAATATCTTAAGTAACATTACTTAAATGATATTCAGGTAAATAAGTATGAAGCAGAATGGGGAAGAAAGAGTATGTGTGTATGTCTCCATGCGAATCGGATCGGATCCACCGAATCATGGATCGGCCCGCCCCTGATCCGCTCCGATTCGGGGGAATCGGGCCGATTCGCCCCGCCATGACAAACCATGGTTAAAATGAATCAAAGGCAAAAAGGCCTAAAACCCAGCTGAGGTGAAAACCCGAAAGGGCGCTTCAGGCAAAAATGGGAAACCCTGCTGCATGAAAACCTGAAAGGGCGTGCAGGCAAAAGAAAGAAGGGGCTAATTGTGGTGAAAACCCAAAAGGGCATCACAATTGGTATATCAAAAAAAATGAAATGATGATGAGGGTACTCTCTCGACCTTTCTTAGAACGAGATCGAGTTACCCCGCATTCCTTGTAAAAGGAAAGACACAAGAGTTGTCAATGACGAAACAACCCCTAAGTTCATTCAAATGAATAATCAAGTCCAGGGGGCTACAACCGAGACAACGATGATTGTGTCCTTCCGCCCTTATGAGAAATGTGGGAAGCTCAAACTCTGCTCGAAGAAAAGGAGAGAGGGAGAACCCAAACAAAAAAAGAAAGAAAGAAGAAGACCTCATTCCAAAAAAAAGAGCCATTCAAAAGTCAAATGCCGAGCTTCTTTGACTAACAAGCCATCATGGCCAGTCAAGAAGCTCAAAATCCAGACCTCTTGGCTAACAGCCGTCAAGGCCAGTCAAAGGTCGAAACCCATGTCTTTTGGCTAACAAGCCGTCAAGGCCAGTCAAAAGTCAAGTCTCGAGCTTCTTTGGCTAACAAGCCGTCAAGGCCAGTCAAAAAGCTCAAAATCCAGACCTCTTGACTAACAAGCCGTCCAGGCCAGTCAAAGGTTGAAATCCATGTCTTTTGGCTAACAAGTCGTCAAGACCAGTCAAAAGCCAAATCCCGAGCTTCTTTGGCTAACAAGCCGTCAAGGCCAGTCAAAAAGCTCAAAATCCAGACCTCTTGGCTAACAAGCCGTCAAGGCCAGTTAAAGGTCAAAATCCACGTCTTTTGACTAACAAGCCGTCAAGGCCAGTCAAAGGTCGAAATCCATATCTTTTGGCTAACAAGCCGTCAAGGCCAGCCAAAAGTCAAATCTCAAGCTTCTTTGGCTAACAAGCCGTCAAGGCCAGTCAAAAAGCTCAAAATCCAGACCTCTTGGCTACAAGCCGTCAAGGCCAATCAAAGGTCGAAACCCATGTCTTTGGCTAACAAGCCGTCAAGGCCAGCCAAAAGTCAAACCTCAAGCTTCTTTGGCTAACAAGCCGTCAAGGCCAGTCAAAAGGCTCAAAATCCAGACCTCTTGGCTAACAAGCCGTCAAGGCCAGTCGAGGGTCGAAACTCATGTCTTTTGGCTAACAAGCCGTCAAGGCCAGCCAAAAGTCAAATCTCAAGCTTCTTTGGCTAACAAGCCGTCAAGGCCAGTCAAAAAGCTCTAAATCCATGGCTCTTAGGGAAGCCTTATTCTCTACCGACTATTGAACCCAAACTTTTGGTCAACACACTGTCAAGGTCGGCCAACCCAATTAAAACCCAAGAAACAAATTCAAATTCCATGGCTCTCAGGGAAGCCCCTAATTCCCTACCATACATAAATCCAAATTCTCAATCCATGGTTCTCAGGGAAGTCTCTAATTCCCTACCATACACAAATCCAAACTCTCAGTCCATGGCTCTCAGGGAAGCCTCTAATTCCCTACCGACTATAAGCCCAAACCCTCGGCCAACACACCATCAAGGTCGACCAACTCAGCCAAAATCCAAATCCAAATCCTCACGGCTCTCAGGGAAGCCTTTAATTCCCTACCATACACAAATTCAAATTTCAACGGCTTTCAGGGAAGCCTTTAATTCCCTACCGCACATAAAACTCAAACCCTTGGCCAACACACCATCAAGGTCGGCCAAGTCAGCCAAAATCTAAATCCAAATTCTCACGGCTCTCAGGGAAGCCTTTAATTCCTTACAAAAAAAGAAAAAAAAAAGAAAGAAAAAAATAGAATAAATAAGGGCTTAAAAAGGAGGTGCCCCGACGGACTTGGTCTACCACTTCATCGTGATGGATCAAGGGCAAAAGGTCTAAAGCCCGGCTGAGGTGAAAACCCGAAAGGGCGCCTCAGGCAAAAATGGGTAAACCCCTCAACGCGAAAACCTGCAAAGGCGTGTTGGAAAAAGCTAGAGGGGGCCAATCTTGGCGAAAACCCGAAAGGGCGCTGAGGTTGGTAATGTGAACAAAAAAAGATAGAAAGGAAAAAAGAAAAGCAAAATCTGTCAGCCACATTGTTATGAACATTCCTTATCTATGATGGCCAGCCAAGTCAAAATTTACATCTGTTGGCTAACAAGTCGTCAAGACCAGCCAAAAGTCAAATACTGCCCGAGGGAGCCTCAATCCTCTCACCCAAAATCACGTGCCCGAGGGAGCCTCATCCTCTCACCCAAATCACATGCCTGAGAGAGCCTCAATCTTCTCACCCAAATACGTGCCCGAGAGAGCCTCAATCTTCTCACCCAAATACGTGCCTGAGGGAGCTTCAATCCTCTCAACTCAAATATGTGCCCGAGGGAGCCTCAATCCTCTCACCCAAAATCTCGAGCCCGAGGGAGCCTCAATCCTCTCATCAAAATTATGGCCCTAGAGAAGCCTTAATTCTCTGACACAAGCATGTTATGGCCCCAGAGGAGCCCTAATCCTCTAAATAAAACAGCTCACGGCTTTGGGGAAGCCATAAAATCCCTATTATCAATAAAGATCACATATTGATGGTGAAACCCAGAAGCACAATGTATATAGCAAATAAAAGTCTTGGTCCCAAGACAGGCCCTTGGGATAGCCCAATAAGGAGAAGTTAAAATGAATGGATAGCATGTACCGATGCTAAAAAAAAAATATCTCAAACAAGTTTATGCTCTGGTGTCGCCTGCCCTCAAAATGTCAACCTGTGCAAAAGAATGGTACAAACAGCTTCGTCATGCATAAGCGAGGTCGTCAACTCACGCCGATTCATGGCTTGCACTATTTTCGTAGAAGTTATAGCAGCCTCTGCTTGCAAAACAGCCAGCTGGGTCTCCAAGATCTTCAACTCCAAGCAATCTCTTCCAAATGTCATGTACCTGATCCAACTATGCAAGATCCAGACAACAGGAGATCAGATTTTGCCACAAAGGAACGAGAAAAAAGAAATGATAAAGTAGCTTATCAGAAGATATATCACAGCAAAGTCACAATTCTCAATGCATAAAGTAAATTTCGGCATTGTTGTCATGTGAGGATGGTCATTGATACCGCAAGCTCAAAAGAAAGTGAAAGTTTACTGCAACTATGACACAAGCTGTGACGTATCAAATTCACAAGAATCAAATCTCCAACATGGGTCTCGAGAAAGTCAAAATGGCTTAAATGAATTAGCAGAATGAATGAAAGAACCCTCTGAAGGGCAATATGTGCTAAAATATAGCTGGAAAGATTCACACGAGACAGTCGCCCTATGTTTCACTCTCGGACGCCAGTCTCGTTGGGGGGCATTTGTTGAACCCAAAATAATAGCGTACACACCCGGGGATCAGATCCAAAACCCCACACCAGATGGAGGGCCAGCAGGGTATACGCCTCAGGCCAAAGTGATGACTGCTGTGAGGGGGTTTGTAGGTTTAAGGAAAAAAATAATAAACATCAGAAAACACCACGGCACCCTGTTTCGGAAAATTAAAGAAAAAATAAGAGATGACAGGAGACTCCCATTGTGCATTCTCACATCGGGAGGGGATAAGAAGAAGGAGAAGAGCCGTAAAGGGGAGGGGCTACCTTCCGGGGGCCCTTCTGGGACTCCCCTGTTGTTCCGGTCGCCCCTGCAAGGGGCTGTTCCCCCAGACGCGTCGCAACAGGGAGCCCTCTCGGCTTCCCCAGACGCCGCCGGCAACCACCTCCACTGCTGCCGATGTCCACCTCCGCCGGCGCCGCCCCCTTCGGCTCCCTCAAGACTCGCCGGCGCCGCCCCCTTCGGCTCCCTCAAGCGCCGCCCGCATCCGCCTCCGCAGCAGCCGCCGCCGCGGCCTCCAGCGGGACCCGCCGGCGCTGTCCCCCCTTCGCCCTGCTTCTCCTGCCGCCGCCGCTGCAGTCTCCAGCAGAGATCGCCGCCGCCGCCTCCCTGTTCCCCTCTCGGCACGAAGGCCAAACAGGGGAAAGGAGCCAAAAAAATGGCAACTCTCGCTGCGGCTTTCCCGTGGCCTAGGGGCATAAAAATAAAAATGAAAATTAAAAAGGGGAAAAATAAATGAAGAATCAGGGGGAGATATGTAAAAATCCAAATGGCCGGACGGTGCAAATGGCCGGGACGGCGCTTATGGTAAGTACGCTGTTTATGGCCGGGACGAGGTTTTATGGCCAGGACGGAGGTCTTCTCCACTCCCTATAAAAAGAGATGGGGCGCCCCAGGCTGGAGGGGGGATTTTTCTGAGGTTTTGAACACAGAGCAAGGCTCTGAGAAAGACTGCAAGGCGGTCTGGGAAGAAGGGTCTGCAAGGCAGCCCTAAAGAATATCGTGCAAGGCGCGATTTAATTTTCTCAAGTCTTAAACAAGGTCCATTGGACTTTCTTATTGGGCCTAAGTTTCTTATTGGGCCTAAATTCCGTACTGGGCCTGAATTGTTTATTGGGCCGGACTTGTATGACATGACTTAATGAATGACCATCATGTTCATGATATTTAATGGGCCTATTGGCTAATTTTGTTCATTTAATTACACATTATACGAATTATTTCACGTAGTGTCACGTTTATTTAAAACATGCACTACTTAATTTCTTAACCAAATCAACCAACTTTTCGACAAACGTTAACGAAATATTTTCCAAACATTATTATTTAATTTTCAATAACATAAATCAACAAACAAGTTATGTTTCACATCAATTTTAATCCACCTTAAGTTAAACACCTTTTAAATCAAATAATAAATGAAAATGTTAATTTAATTCACATAATCATAATGTAGATAAATAAATAACGAAATGCTTAATAAATGAAATTAATAATCCTAAAATACCAAAAAAAGAGAAAATGCATTTAAAAATCAATAAAAATGAAATAAATATCAAAAATTCCAAAAAAATAGATTGCATACTTGCAACCATGTTTTCTTTCATGTGTAATTCATTTCATTCAAATGTGAGTCATATTCTCTTGTTTTTTTAAGGGTTTGTCTGATGGTTAATCAAGGGTATTCAGCCTTTGTGCTGATATAATTAACACTAACTGCAGTTAGTGGGGGAGGTCAAATGAACTAAATAAGACCATGTCCATGTCCAAATAAATAAAACTCAAATCAAAATCAAATCCAAAGATAATTTTAAAATTTTTAAAGTGTAAAAAATAATTCTCACAGGCTCCCTACTAGGATGGACCCCCATTCTAGTAGGGCTCCCCTACTTGAATGGGGAGTCCATCTGAGTAGGGGAGCTCCCCTACTCAGATGGGGAGTCCCTCTGGGTAGGGATTCCCTACCCAGAGGGATCTTCTCTTCCTTGGCTCTCATACCCCCGGGCATTTCTCTTCTTCGAAGCATCGGTCTTGTTGACCTTTTACTGTCGAAAAATTTGAAATTGTATTCTTCTCTGAAGCGTTGTCCAATGGGAGATTTTGAGGATGAGACTAGCCTTCTTGGCTTTGTCCAATGGCGTAACTCTGAGAATTTCCATTGAGACATATCTTTCTGATTTTACTTAGGGCTCGACTTGATATCTTGCTCCCGATATTTACTTTTCTGACTTGGCTCGAGACTTAATTTGACATCTTTCTCTTGAATCTTGTCTTTTGGCTTTGTTCAGGATTCCATCGAAGACTTGCCTCTCCCTTCTGTCTTTGTCCAACGGCTTGACTTAACATTTGGTCGATGAGGCCTGCCTTTCTGACTTTGCTCTCCGACCTGATTTGATTCCTCTTTCTCGAGTCTTGCCTCTCTGACTTTGCTTGGATTCGATGAGATACTTGACATCTTCTTCCTGAATCTTATCTTATGACTTTTGCTCAAGATTCATTGGGAGATTCTGCTGCTGAAACCTGCCTTTCCCGCTTTGCTCAACAACGTAACTTTGGCATCTTCTTTGAAGTTCGCCTTTCAAGTTTAGCATAAGAATTGATTTGATGATTTTTTTCTTTTGCAAATCTCAAGTCAAAGACTCATCCGGAAAGCGATGATTGCTGCTTGAATGACATTTTTCATGTCATTGTTGTCTTGAATGACATGTTCTTCTTGAACTATTACATCATATGAATGCATTGAGAGGGCTTTAAGGTGTCCACAACTTTAAATTTGAGTGGCCTGACGAATACGGCCCACTGGTTTGCTAACTTTTTTTTTAGTAGGAGCGACTTCCTTCGTTCGAGGAATTTGTGGAGTCGCTATCTTCTTCCTTTTCTCCCTTATTTTTCTTTTCATCATTTCATTCCTTCTTTTTCTCTTCTTCTTTTTTTATCTATTTACTAGCATTAGTGCCTTTTTGGGTTTAGCTCCCTCTAACGTTTTCCGGCGCACCCTTGCTGGTACCAAGGGATTACCCATTTTTACCTAAGGCGCTGTTGAACCCCAAAAAGTCGCGATGGATATCCATCAGAAGAAATGTTGTTAATCCATCGACGAACTAACTAGTCGAGGTCTATTTGACCGTGGCTGGGTAAAATAGTTAGGCAGTCTGTTCATAAGGGTTGCTGACCCCAGAGGTAGTTACTAAAGGGGGTGCAGAGTTCAGTAAATTATTCAGGTAGCTGTTGACAGAGAAAATTTTAAAAAAAAAATCTGACCATTGGTTGACCATCCAACCGATGGTGACCTCACAATGAGGTCACCATCGGTTGGGCCTTCCCCGACCCAATGTAAGGGGGGCCTTCCCCCTATAAAAGGCCCCCCTATTCCCCTCATTTGGCAAGGCCTCTCCCCCATGTAAGGTCCCGGCGAAGCCCTGTTGGGAAAATCCCGAAAAATAGGAAAAGAGCATTTGCCCATTCCCTCTCTCATTCTCAAATCCCTCCCGTTCTGTGTGTGAAGGTACAAATCCCCTTCTTTAGCCCGATAGGCCAGGTGCGGAGAGGAGAGCGGTCGGCGTAATCGTCATCGACATTCCTTCTTAATCCTCATCCCCCACATCGAGCAAGACTCTGTGGGGTGATATTCCCGGGGTTTAAATGCCGTCCATATCGAGCAAGACTCTATGGACACATGGTATTTAAATACCCATGTTCTCCCGCCCATCGAGCGAGACTCTGGGATGGTGGATTTTGTGCTTATATGTATGTTTTCTTGAGGAGACTCTGCCCAAGCGGAGGTTCTGCCTAAGGACATATTCGTATATTCGCAAATTTGGTTCTATATATATGTTTCTTAAGACGAAACTCTGCCCAAGTGGAGATTCCGTCCGAGAACACATATATAAAGATTACGAAATTTGTAACTATACAAATATGTTCCTTAAGGAGAATCTCGCCCAGGCAAAAAATCTCTTTCAGGGGACGTTATCCATGTAAATACAAACTCGTGTTATATGTATATGTTTCTTAGAGGAAACTCTGCCCAAGCGGAGGTTCTGTCCAAGAACATATTCGTATATTCACAAATTTATGTTCTTATGTATATGTTCTTAGAGGGAACTCTGCCCAAATGGAGACTTCCCTACGAACATATCCATAAAATCATGAATTTGCCATTATACGCATATGTCTCTTAGCTGGAATCTTGCCCGGACAAAAGTTCCCTCCGAGTTCATATTCGTATAATCACGAACTTTATGTTTATGTAAATGTGTTTCTTAGTGGAATCTCTGCCCAATAGAGACTCTGCCCGAGAACATATCTATATAATCACAAATATGCCTTATTGTATATGTTTCTTAAAAAGGACTTCGTTCATACGAGGGCTCCTCCCTAACGGACACTCCGTTCAAATGGAGATACCGTTTGAGAATATATTTACAATGCGCAGATTTGTGTTTATGTACACATATCTCTTCGAGGTAAATCTCTCCGGGCAAAGCTTCTCCCGAAAACATACGGACATAAGCACACGTCCAATAAAATACACCATCACAAGGATGCTCGTCTAAATAAGGACTGTCAAGACATACTCATATATTCAAAAAAAAAAAAAGGGGATTGTGATAATATACACACATCCAAAGAAAAAGAGGACAAGACGAGAACCGTGCTCGGATACCCCAAATGGGAGCACATATGCACCTCCACGAGAACTATATCCGTGGAAATGGACTTCGGACAGAGAACACAAATATGACAAGAACTTCCGTGGAGATACATTCATATGATCTCCGGAAATTGTACCCGCACAAGTATGAAATGAGGAGAAAAGAGACTCTACCTCAACTCGGACTCTGCCCGGAAACGGCATTATAAAAGAACCTCATATAAAATCCGCACAATCACCCTTCTAATACGGAAGGTCGCTCCGGGTTATAATACCCCAAGTCAGAATCAAAAATCCACGGGCATGCACCCGTTCATGATAATAATCCCCATGTTTTCCCAAATAAATCCATAATCAACCTTTTGCAAAAAGGATAAAAAGACCTCAAATCGGTCCATGGGTATATACCCGCTCCCCTTTTCAAAAAGAAATCCAACTTTGGACTCCCACAAAGGCAGTCGTTTCAAAAAGGGAATACCAAAGCAAAAAGCATTTCAAAACAATCAAAGAAAGGAAAAACATGTCATAATCAGGATTTTCTAAGAAAAAAGCATGTATATTTCTCTCGTCCTTTTACTATGAAATGGTATTCGGGTTAGGAAATTGGTATTAAATAATGCCAAGAGTTTTAACTCGATGTAATGTAACATCGATTCCGGTCGATGGAGATGGAGGTCCAGCACATGCTACCCTAATCACCTGATGAGAATAGACATGGGACTCAAGAGGTTCAGATTAAAAACGGCGCACCCTCCGTTCGCGGACACAACCCGTCCGTTCGCGGACACAACCCGTCCGTTCCACGGGACACCACACCCGTCCGTCTCACGGACATCCAAATTCCCTTCCGCATTGCGCGGATTCTTTTTCTGTCTGTTAGACAGGCTGGCACGCCCCGCGATATAAAATCAAAGCATGCGAAATAAATGAAACCCAATGGAATGAAACAAATGAATCAAAAATGAAGGAACGAATGATGAAATTTCCCGTGTCAACAGTAGCCAAGGCAAGAAGCCAGCAGGAGTTATGATTTTGTAACCCCACGGTTACCGGGATAGCAAGACAATTAAAGGGATCTTCCGCCAGATAAATGAGGAAGCCTGGCTCTCAGGTGACATTAAGCTCTCCAGTTAAATTCAAGTTCAAGATGAATGCTCCCCATGCCAGGTATAGCATGGGAAATCCGACAGTATGAGTTCTATACTCGCGTGCAAAGTACAAGTACGAAGACAAGCTAGCACGGAAAAATCGGCAACACAATGTCTATAAGACCAAGTACGAAATACAAGCACAACCAAGCTCGGGGCAGAACTCTGGAGTCTTGCAAATTCAAACTTCCGTTCAACGGAACTCCAGGCAGAAATAGAACTTCTACGGGCCAAGCAAGCAGGACAATGTCAAATGAGGGTGGAGGTGCCTATTTATAGGCAAAATTCCCCTCCCCTTTAACGATGGAAGGCCCATCAGTTAAGGGACCTCAACCGATGGTGACATCACTAGGATGTCACCATCGGTTAAGGGAATTCTAAGGGATTCTCCTTAACTGATGGAGCACCCATCGTTAAGGGAGGGCCCTAACTGATGGTGACATCAATCATGATGTCCCATCAGTTAAGGGATTTCTCCCTTAATCGATGGAGCACCCATCAGTTAGGGAGGACCCTAAACGATGGTGACATCATTCATGATGTCACCATCGGTTAAGGGGGTCTCCCCTTAATCGATGAAGGTCCATCGGTAAGGGAAGACCCTAACCGATGGTGACCATCGGTACCCCCTCTAATCGATGGAGCTTCCATCGATTAGAGGGGATCCTTATCACCTTTGCCCACGCATGTAAAGGGGGGGCCTTCCCCTATAAAGGCCACCCCTCCAACCTTTCAGAGGGCGGCCGAGCTGCTCCCCCCTTTCAAAAAAAAGATACACGGAGTGAGTCCAAAAATCCCAGGAAATAGAAAAAAGCTTTTTCCCCTTGTGCTTTTCATTCCTCCTTGTGCTTGGTGTGAAGGTAAAGTCCTTCTTTAGCCTGTGAAGATGAGTGGGCTTCCCCATAAGTGAGAAAAGTGTGGAGATCGTCTCGGCGGCATCGACATCTCCTCCACGTTTCCCCCCTTTATGTTGAGATAATCGCCATGAAAGGCTTCTAATATATATATATATATATATATATATATATATATATACCGTTCTCCCCCTCACATCGAGCAAGTCTCTGTGGGACAGGGGTTTGAATACTTTCCATATCGAGCGAGTCTCTATGGATACATGGTATCAAATTCCCTTGGGTTTTGTTTCCTCCGTCGAGCAAGTCTCCGGGGTGAAGGGAACTGTGTTTATATGTATGTGTTTTCAAGTAGAAACTCTGCCTAAGTAGAGGTTCTGCCCGAGGACTAGCCATATAATCACAAATTTGTGTTCTTATGTATGTGTCTTAGCAGAAACTCTGCCCAAGTGGAGACTCTGCCCAAGAACACATCCATAGATCCACAAATTTGTGCTTATATCTATATGTGTTCCGAGAAGAATCCTACTCAAGTGGAGGTTCTGCCCAAGGACATAGCCATATAATCACAAATTGTGTTCTTATGTATGTGCTTCTTAGCAGAAACTCTGCCCAAGTAGAGACTCTGCCCAAGAACACATCTATAGATCCAAAATTTGTGCTTATATTCATATATGACCTTCGGGGAGAACCCTACTTAAATGGAGTTTTTTGCCCGAAAATACATTCGTATAATCACCGGATTTGTGTTATATGTATGTTCTTAAGAGGAGACTCTGCCCAAGTGGAGGTTCGTCCGAGAACATATTCGTATAAACATAAACTTAAATTCATATGTATATGTTTCTCGAAGGAGATTCTTCCCCGTGGAGAACCCTTCTTCTTAGAAAGAGACTATGCTCGAACAGAGACATCATTCGAGAATATATCTATATGTATATACTCCTCGGAGGTGATTCTCCCCTAGCGGAGACCCCTTCTTAAAGGAAATTCTGTACAAACAGGAACTTTCTCTGAGGATATATCCATAAAACTACAAGTTATGTTTGTATGAATATATGTCTTTTTGGAAGGAATCCTATCCAAACAGAGGTCTGCCCAAGAATATACTCGCATAATCATAAACTGGGTCTATATGTATATAGTCCTCGGAGGTGATTCTCCCCGGTGGAGACCCCTTTCTTAAAGGAATTCTGTGCAAACAGGAACTCCCTCCGAGGTTATATCCATAAAACTACGAGTTTATGCTTATATGAATATATGTTCCTTGGAAGGAATCCTATCCAGACAGAGGTTCTGCTCAAGGATATATCCATATAATCACAAATTCATATATTTTCTGGGGAGATTCTACCCAGATAAAAAGCCCGTCTAAATATAATATCATGTATCCACGATTCCCTATACTCATGAAAAGGGTCATATTTATACAAGTTTTTTTTTTTTTTTTTTTTTTTAAAAGAGAAGAAGGAACTCCGTTCGGACAAATAATCTCAGAGAATATACCCGCACAATCATAAAGTCGGGTTCATATGGACATGTATGCATCCCATGAGAGGCCTTTCCCAATGGGGAAATCCTGTCCAAAATACACTCATAACACGGACATTCATATGGATATCCCATTGGTCCGGGGGACATATAATCACAAGCTTGTTAATAACATATTCAAAACCCAAAATCAATTCACGGGTATATACCCGTTTCTTTCTCTAAACCTCACAAAGAGGGATCCATGTTTTTCTGAATACACAAAGGAAAGAGGAATTTTTCTAAGCAGATATTCAAGAAAACGAAATAACCCTTCTTTTCAAATTAAAAGTCCACTTCGTCCAAGGAAAAATATCACATCAGGGTTTTCTATATCTTGTACATTCTCTCATCTCTACTATGAATGGTATTCGAGTTGAAATCAATGTTGAATAACATTAGATTTTTAACTCGATGTAAACGTAACATCGATTCCGATCGATGGAGACAGAGGTCCAGCACATGCTACCTTAATTGCCTGATGAGTATAGACACAGGATTCGGGAAGTTCAGATCTAAAAAAAAAACCGGCGCACCCCGTTCATCTTGTATGGACACCCCAAGTAATCCCTCCGCATTGCGCGGACCCTTTCTTCTGTCTATTAGACAGGCTGGCACGCCCCGCAAATACAAGAATCAAAGCATGTGAAATAAATGAATACCCGAACCAAATGAAATGAAATGAATGAACCAAAATTGAGTGAAAAAGAGAAAAAAAAAAATCTCGTGTCAACAGGCGCTCTTTTGGGTTTTCACCTCAGTCAGGTTTTGATATTTTTACCCTTAAGTACACAGCGGACCATATACTTAAATCCGTCGGAGCACCTATATTTTAAACCCCATTTCTTTTTTCTTCTTTCTTCTCCTTTTTTTTTTTTTAGGAACATGAATGGTTAACCTTCGCCATGTAGGACATAAAGGTTAGAGATTTGGGATGGAGTAGGTTGAGAATTGTGGGTTTACGCTCCTACACCCATAGTGGTTTAAGAGCCCAAGGTTGTGATTCAGGGCATATTTCGGTTTAACATTTGAGATTTGCGAATTTTGGTTTTGGAATTTGGGATTGGCTGACCTTTATGATTTGATAGCCAGAGTTTAGAATTTGATTTTTATTGGAGGCTTGGCTAACTTTTGTGGTTTGATAGGCGACGATCTTGGAGTTTAGAATTTGAGACTTGGCTGACCTTTGTGGTTTGATAGCTAGAGCTTCATGATTGGGATTTTGGGACTTTGGTAGGCCAACCTTGGTTGTTTGATGACCAGAAAACTTGGGATGCAGACTTCTGCATGATGTATTTGTCGTGGTGGAACAAGGGAGATTTGAGATAAATATTGGATTTAAAATTGGGATGAGTGACTTTATGACAAGAGGCGAAGGTTAGAAGTTGAAGGTTTGTGAGTGGAAGGTTTGAAGGTGGCTGACCTTGGTGGTTTTGGGCGGTTTAAAGGCTTGAAGGTGGCCGATCTTTGTGGTTTTAGGCCACAGGTTTTAAAGGTTTGAAGGTGGCTGAACTTGGTGGTTTAGGCCATAGGTTTGAAGGCTTGAAGGTGGCCGACCTTGGTGGTTTGGGCCACAGGATTGTCTGAAGGGTTTAGAGATTTGAAGGTGACTGACCTTGGTAGTTTTAGGCCATGGGATTATATGAAGGATTGAAGGCGGCCGACCTTGGTGATTTGGGCCACAGAGAACTTAAAAGTGGGAGCGATGACTCTCTCCCTTTCCCTTTAGTCTCGTCCCTTTCTCTTCTTTTTTTCTCTCTCTTTTCTTTTTCCTTCCTTTCTTTTCACATTACCAGCTCCAGTGCCCTTTATGGATTTTCACCGAAACTGGCCTCGTTTAACTTTTTTCAACGTGCCCTTTCAAGTTTTCACACCGAGGGGTTATCCATTTTTGCCTGAGACGCCCTTTCGGGTTTTCATTTTAGTCGAATTTTTTGACCTTTTTACCCTTAAGTCTGTCGGGGCACCTCTATTTTAAGCCCCTCTTTTTTTTCTTTTCTTTTTTTTTTTTTTGTTGAAATCTGATACTCAGGTGTGGTTTGATTGTGATTTGGTTATTTGGTTGGTTTGCGGTGGTTGAAGAGATGGGGATTTGGTTTTAGATATAGCCTACTTTTAAAGTTTGATGGCTAAGGTTTGAATTTTGAAATAGATATAGCCTACTTTTATAGTTTGCTGACTAAGGTTTGGATTTGGTTTGGACATAACCTATCTTTGTGGTTTGCTGGCTATGGTTTGGGATTTTGAAATGGATATAGCCTACCTTTGTGGTTTGCTGGCTAAGATTCGGATGTAGCCTACCTTTATGGTTTGCTGGCTATAGTTTTGGATTTGATTCTTAGGTTAGCCTACCTTTGTGGTTTCCTAGCTAAGGTTTGGATTTTGAAATAGATATAGCCTACCTTTGCAACTTGCTGGCGAAGATTCCGATAGGATTTTTGGGTTAGCCTACTTTTGTGGTTTGCTGGCTGAGGTTTCGAATTTGGTTTGGACATAGCCTACCTTTGTGGTTTACTGGCTATGGTTTAGATTTGATTTGAATATAGCCTACCTTTGTGGTTTACTAGCTGATTTGATATTTTGATTTTGGGTATAGTCTACCTTTGTGGTTTACTAGTTAGGGTTTTGGATTTGGTTTGGACATAGCCTCTTTGTGGCTTACTGGCTATGGTTTGGGATTTTGAAATGGATATAACCTACCTTTGTGGTTTACTGGTGTTGGATGCGGAAAAATTTTATGGTATATATATGGCATTTCATTTGATTTGATTTTTATTTTGTTGCGGGGCGTGCCAATCTGTCAATCAAACAGAATTTGTAATCTGCTTGACACGAAAAAATTGTATGTCCATTTATTAGACGAGTGCACCTATTGTTATTTTTAACACATTTGTTCCGCGTGTTTTTATTTTATCAGGCGATTAGGGTTTCGTACACTGGACCCTCTTCTCCATCGACCGAAATCGATGTTGATTTACATCGAATTAAATCCTCGATGTTGATTTACATCAGATTAAACCCGAACACCCTTGATAGTAAAGTCGAGGTATACATTTTTATAGAAAACAAGAACACGATGAATTTGTTTTATCAGACGAAACACATTTTTAAAAAGGGGCATGGACTCCATTTGTGAGTTTATCATGCACTTTTGACAGGACAGCCGGGCATGAACGCGAGAATTCATTTATATTTGAATGAGTCGTGTCATTGAGCAGACTTTCAGCATAAGCAAAGTTTCCGCACAAATACACACACACAAACATTTGTAATGAACATATGGTCATATTTTGGGTAGAGTCTCCGTATGGACAGAGACTCCCCATAGAAATACGCACATATGAACATATATTTTGTGAATAAATGAGTATACCTTAGGCAGAGACCCTGCTTGGGCAGAGTCTCCTTATGGAGGCATGCACATATAAACACAAACATTTTTACCCTCATAGAGTCTTGCTCGACATGAGGGAAATAACACGAACATGTTTAAACGTTTATACCCATGAAGACTTACTCGACATGAAAACATTTGAACATGGAAATTTTATACTCATGGAGACTCGCTCGACATGGGAAAACATGAACATGTTTAAATATTTTATACCCGTAGAGACTCGCTCGACATGGAAAATATTTAAACATTAGAACACATGAACATGTTTAAATATTTTGTATCCATGGAGACTAACTCAACATAAAAAATATTTAAACATTGGAACATATGAACACACAAACATTTAACATTTCATCTCCATGGAGTCTCGCTCAACATGGAGATATACACATGCATATTTGAATTTTAAAACCCACAATGGTTAACCTCACCATATGGGACATAAAAGGTTAGAGGTTTGGGATGGAGAGGGTTGAGAATTTTGGGTTTATGTTCCTGTACCCATAGTGGTTTAGGACCCTAGGGTTGTGATTTCAGGGCATATTTTGGTTTGAAATTTGAGGTTTGAGAATTTTGGTTTTGAATTTAAGATTTGGCTGACCTTTGTGGTTCAATAGCCAAAGCTTCATGATTAGGATTTTGGGACTTTGGTCGGCCAACTTTGGTGGTTTGATGGCCAGAAAACTTAGAATGCAAATTCTGTATGATGTATTTATCGTAGTGGAACCATGGTTTGGCGCATCGGATCGAATCGGTCCGATTCGGGCGAATCGATGCGAATCAGGAGAAACCTGATTCGCCCGATTCCCATCAAATCGGACCGATTCTCATCCAATTCCCATGTGAATCGGTCCGATTCTGGCGAATCGTGGCGGATCAGGAAAAACCTAATTCGCCCCGATTCCCCGATGCGGCGAACCTTGGAAGAAGGGAGATTTGAGATAAATAATGGGATTTGAACTTATATTTGGGATGAGTGGCCTTTATAATTGAAAGTTTATGAGTGGAAGGTTTGAAGGTGGCTGACCTTTATGGTTTGGGCCACGGGATTGTATGAGCAGTTTGGAGATTTCAAGTGACTGACCTTGATGGTTTTGAGCCACAGTGGTTGTAGGCTTGAAGGTGACCGACCTTGGTGGTTTGGGCCATGGGGTTTGAAGATATGAAGGTGGCCAACCTTGGTGGTTTGGGGCCTTGGGCCTAGGGCTGTAAACGGATCCGGATAATATCCGGATCCGATTCGGATTCGTATCCGATTATGCATATCCGTATCCGTTTAAAAGATATCCGACGGAGCGGATTCGGATACGGATATTATCCGAATAATAAACGGAGCGGACGCGGAAACAGGAGATCCGCTCCGTTTAAGATCCGATCCGAAACTGAATTAGTTATGACCATTGGATCTTAAATCTAATGGCTCATATTTAATATATAAATATTATATATATTTAAAACCCTACCTCCTCCCCTCCCCCCAAATCCCATCGGACCCAGGGCCATCTCAAACCCGCAAATTGCCCCCTCCCCTGTCGTCCTCGCCATCGGCCGCCGGCGCCGGCCATCCCCGCCCCTCGCCCTCGCGGCCTCGCTTGCAGACACGTGAACCCGGTGAACCCGCCGGCCATCCCGACGCCCTCACGGCCTGCCTCCCTGGCTCCCCGACGCCCTCGCCACGGCCGAAGAAGACAGCCCACGCCGTCACCTGGGCTTCCCTCTCTCTCTCTCTCTCCGGCACGGCAGCGCAGCTGTGCTCTCCGGCCCTCCCCCTCAGTCCTCTGTACCTCCCTCCCTCCCCCCTTCCGGCGCCCCCCCCCCCACCTGGCCTCTCTCTCTCTCTCTCTCTTTCCCCCTCTGGTGACACCCCCCACCCCCCAGTCCTCCCTCCCTCCCTCTGTACCTCCCTCCCTCCCCCTTCCGGCGCCCCCCCACCTGGCCTCTCTCTCTCTCTCTCTCTCTCTTTCCCCCCTCGGCGACACCCCCCCCAGTCCTCCCTCCCTCCCTCTGTACCTCCCTCCCTCCCCTTCCGGCGCCCCCCCACCTGGCCTCTCTCTCTCTTTCCCCCCCTCCGGCGACACCCCCCTTCTGTCCCCGCCCCCCCCCCTCCGACGGCACCCCTCCCCCTCAGTCCTCCCTCCCTCCCTCTGTACCTCCCTCCCCCTTCCGGTGCCCCCCCCCCCACCTGCCCTCTCTCTCTCTCTCTCTCTCCCCTCCGGGCCTCCGGCAACCCCCCCCCCATCTGCCCCCGCCCCCCCACCTGGCCTCTCTCTCTCTCTCTCTCTCTCTCTCTCTCTCTCTCTCTCTCTCTCTCTCTCTCTCTCTCTCTCTTTCTCTCGAACCGGATAATATCCGGATCCGCTCCGAATCCGATCATTATCCGACTAAGATATCCGCTCCGTATCCGAATTTTATTCGGAGCGGATACGGATTATCCGATTAAATATTCGGAGCGGACACGGAAAACCCATATCCGCTCCGTATCCGCTCCGTTTACAGCCCTACTTGGGCCACAATGAACTTTTGAGAAAGGAAGCAATGACTCTCTCCTTTCCTTTTTTTTTTATTCTCACCTTATTTTTCTCTCTTTTTTTTTCCTTTTCTTCTTTCTTTTCACATTACCAGCTTCAACGCCTTTAGGGGTTTTCATTGAAACTAGTCTCCTTTAGTTTTTTCCAACACGCCCTTTCGGATTTTCACGTTGAGAGATTATCTATTTTTCTGAGGCGCCCTTTCGGGTTTTCACCTCAACTGGATTTTTGACATTTTTACCTTAAGAATACAACAAACTGTATACTTAAGTCCGTCGGGGCACCTCTGTTTTAAGCCCATTTTTCTTTTCTTTTTCTTTTATTTTTCTTCTTTTTTTTGAAACCTGGTATTTGGGTTGGGTCTTTTGGTATTTGGCTATTTGGCTGATTTATGGTGATTGAAGGGATTGAGATTTGGTTTTCGATATAGCCCACCTTGGTGGTTTGATGGCTAAGGTTTGGATTTTTAAATGGATATAGCCTACCTTAGTGGTTTGCCGGCCAAGATTTGGATAAATTTTGATTTGAATGTAGCCTACCTTTGTGGTTTACTGGCTATGATTTGGATTTGTTTTGGGCACAGCCTATCTTTGTGGTTTACTAGTTATGGTTTGGGATTTTGATTTGAGTATAGCCTACCTTGATGGTTTATTAGCTATGGCTTGATATTGGAATTTGACTTAGCCTACCTTTGTTTACTAGCCAGGGTTTGGGTTTTAGGTTTGGCTTAGTCTACCTAGGTGGTTTACTGGCTAAGGTTTGGATTTGGATTTGGCTTAGCCTACCTTTGTAGTTTGCTGACTAAGATTTGAGATAGTCTTGCAATAAAGAGACTTATAAATGAGAGATTTTTTATTTTTCTTTTCTAATCCCCTTTTTTTCACATTACCAGCTCCACTGCCCTTTCGGGTTTTCGTTGAAGCTAGCCCCCTTTAGCTTTTTCCAATGCGCCCTTACGGGTTTTCACATTGAAGGGTTACTCATTTTTGTCTGAGGCGCGCCCTTTCGGGTTTTCACCTCAGCCGAGTTTTTAGGCATTTCTGCCCTTAACTATCCATAACATAGGGGAAGCTAAGTCTGCCGGGGCACGTCTATTTTAAGCCCCATTTTTTTAATTTTTCTTTCTTTTTTTTCTTTAAAAAAAAAAAGGCAAATGACTGGTTAGCTTTTCATGTTGCAGAAGTGAAGGTCTTTGAACTTCAAAGTTGAGCAAATATGGAGTTTTGGGTTTGTAGTTTGGGATTTATGATTTGGCTAACCACTATAGCTTGATAGCCAAATGTTTGAAATTTAGCTTTTGAGGTTTGACTGACCTTTTATGGTTTAATAGTAAAGGTTTGGAGTTTTGATTTTGGCTAAGCCTACCTTTGTGGTTTACTGGCTAAGGTTCTGGATTTGGGTTTTTGACTTAGCCTGCCTTTGTGGTTTACTGGCTAAGGTTTGGAGTTTGAATTTGACTTCTGGCCTATCTTTGTGGTTTATTGGCCAAAGGAGTTGGGATTTTTGGATTTGGAGATTTGGGACTTAAGTTGTATCAAGGCTTGCCATATCGGATCTCGGCTTCGTCTCGGGATGGTCAAAGAGAAGAGATCTCGAAGAGATCTCGGAGAGATCTCGGGAGATCAGGATAACATAAAAGCGTGGATCGCATAGGTTCACATAGATAATTCCTTAAGGAACATAGATAATTGCATACACTCTCAGGCTTCAACCATGGATGACATAGGTTCACATATACCATACAACAAGAGTACGGGAATTGGGATTCAGGATGTGCATTTTCATTTTTCTCTCCTTAGGGTTCTAGTTTCTTTTCAATTAGAAAGTGAAAAATCTCATGAGTTTAGGTGATGATAGCTTAGGTTGACCAAATCCTGAGAGGTCTCGAGCAGACTAAGTGCTGTCAGTAGGAGAGTAGCTCCCTTGGAGAAGTCATATGCATGTTTGACTTTTTTTACCGAACTTTAGATTTTTAGTATTCTATTAGGTTTATTTGAATTATGAAATTTTTAGATATGTCAAATTATGAAAGATTAGAAAGTCGCTATTTTGATGGAACCACCGAAATCACGATTTTCTTCTTAGATAGGAGAGTTGACTTTTTATTTGTAAGAGATATGATTTTTTTTGATATTTTTATTGGATTCAAATGGGGGGTACTTCCTTATTTACATGTAATATCTTAAGTAAATGAAACTACAAATATTTCATTTACTTAAATGATATTCAGGTAAATAAGGGGATCCTGACAACCCTGCCTGAAGAGGATCCTGAGTCCTGACAACCCTGCCTGAAGAGGCATCTCGGTCTTCTCGTTTCTCGAGAAGGGGCCGAGACCGATATTCTCGCGAGATCTCGCGAGATTGCATACCATGAGTTGTATAATGGACATATAGAGATTGATTTCTTTGTCCCCATCTTTGACAGACTCCAATTTTGCCTATTTTGGTGGTTGGGTTTTCCCTTTGATGATTGGCCAGCGAATTCATGTTCTGGCTCATGGTATAGCTTTAAATGCTTTCCATTGAGCGGAGGAAAGGGCATGGTGCCTTTATGGTCTACTAGCCTTTATGCACCTCCTTATATGCTAGAGTGACAATATATGGACCAAGCAAAATGGGTTGCAGCTTGCCACTTGACTTCCTGCCATTACTTCTCTGCATTGACCATGACTAGATCTCCCTGCTTAAATGCTCTGGCTAGATCTCCCTGCTTAAATGCTCTGAGTTTTGCCAATTTACCAAATACACGAGCCATTCTAGCTTGATATGCTTAGAGACACTTATATGCTTCAAGTTGTTTTCCTTCTAAATTATAAAGCTCCTCGAGTCTTCTTTCTATTTGATTTTGTTCTTGACCCTGAAGTCCAACTTGCATTGCCACCCGATAGGATGCCATTTCAATTTCTATGGGTATTATAGCCTCCGCCTCATATACTAAGGAGAAAGGCGAACAGCCGATAGGGGTCTTGTATACTGTTCGATAAGCCCATAGAGCTTAATGAACTTTTTCTCCCCATTCACGCTTTCGGCTGTCAACTATTTTAGCGAGCAACTTGCAGAGTGTTTTGTTAAAGGCCTCTGCCAACCCATTGGCTTATGGGTTGTAGACTGATGACATCTTCCAATCGATATGAAATTTGGTTGCCAAGGCATATATTGTTTTGTTCCGAAATGGTGTCCCATTATCAGACATGATTCTATGAGGGGTACCAAATCTGTATATTATGTGTTGCTTGACAAATTTGGCAACAACTTCTCCTGTTACTTCCCACAATGAAATAGCTTCTGCCCATCGAGAAAAGTAGTCTGTAATAGCCAATATGAATTTGTGACCTTGGGATGAGGGTGGAAATGGTCTCACAATATCCATTCCCCATTCTGCAAAAGCCAAGTTGGTGTTGTAAGATGTAATGTATTGGTGACTTTCTGGGCACGGGCCAAAAGCCTGACATTGATGACATGTACGGGCATATTGGATGCAATCCGCGTACATGGTGGGCCAATAAAAGCCTTTTAATTTGATATTGATTTTCATCTTTTCACCTGCCTGGTGTGCACCACACAATCCAAAGTGGACTTCTTGTATGATAATTTTGGCTTCTTTTAGAGACAAACATCTGAGAAGAACTGACCCCTTTTTCATGGAGCAATCTATACAATTGGTCCCTTATTAACTGGTATGATGTAGCCCTACGCAAAAGCTGAACTTTTTAGGCTCGATCAGAAGGTAACCAGCCCTTCTTTATTTTAATAATTAGCTCACGCCAATCTTGATATTGAATTGTTGCACTTTCTTCTATGCTATTTACTCCCATAATTGTGAGATTGGACTCACTGTCAAGAACACTTGGCATGAGTCTTCTATGTCCGACCATTATGTCCAATTCCCCTTTGGGAGGTAGTTTTATGGCAGAGGCCAACTTGGCTAAAGCATTTGCCTGTGAATTTTCACTCCTCGGCACATGGGCTATGTTGAAGAAGTGAAACTTTTCTTTGAATTCCATAACCGTAGCATGGTATGGAACCAATTGTTGTTTTCGGACGTCATACTGGACCAAAACTTGTCGGATGACCAACTGTGAGTCACCATAAACTTGATGCTTTTAACACCCATTTTGAGAGCCAGTCGGAGCCCATAATTAAAGCTTCATACTCAGCTTCATAGTTGGTTAATGGCTTCATAAGAGCACAAGAATTATATAAGATTCCTCCTTGTGGAGTGATAAGAACGACGCTTGCTCCCATGGTAAGGCTGACAGAACCGTCTGTAAAATGGAGTGTTCGAGAAGCTCCATCAAAATATAATTCCCAAGAAGGTAGTTCAATTGTGACGACCTCTTTGGGATTTGAGTTTTCTTCAACTTGATTCTCCCTCTCAATCAATTGATGTGTGGACTCTTCTAGCTCATCTCCACCACCTCCCCAATCTCTCCTATCAACCATTTTGAATCTTGCATATACAACACTTCCAAACCACACAACATACTAGCAAATCAATACAAAATCAGGGTCAACTAATAGCAGTGAACTAAAATAGAGATCAAGCTATGTAATCTCCTAGTTCCTTCATATTTACACACTGTGACGGTCCTCGTCGTTCAAACCCGTTAAGCTAATAACGAGCCTGATCCAACTCCGCCTCCGCCTTCAGCGAACAGGCTGAAGCTTCGCAAGGGATATCAACACACATGTCCGTGGAAATATAAAAGAACACATTGAATATATATAAGATTGTACATCTCACACATATTTACATAAGGATTACATAACCAAGTCTCAACAAAAGTCAAGTACAGAGTACAGTAGCCTGGGGCATACCCCGAGGCACAACAGAAAGAAAATTACACTGCTGGAGGCGTGGACCCAACTCCGCTGCGATACGCCTCTGAACTAGAAGACGGATGCGTACCCTCCTCTCCCTCACCTGAAAGGAGTAGGGGTGAGCCTCGCAAGTCACTGGCTCAATAGGGAAACTCCCTCAAAAGCCAAAACCACACCAAACACGTGAGAAGCAAGAGTAAAGCATCAATATAACTAATTAATAACACTGCCTGAACATGGATCTTCAACTGCAGTAAAATAATTACAGCTATGCTATCAATATGAATTCAACTTTCATAAAGAAATGACAAACCACGTTCAGGAGTACGAGCTAAAGAAGGATAACGCCAAACACGAGTCACGAAGATTGGTTCGCGACACCAGCTACTGACCCAGACAAGCAACACAGGTCTACCTCTTAGCCTTTCGGCCAAGGACGAAAGGTCAAGCTACCGCTCCACCTCAACAGAGTCAACAAACTATGGAGACCAAACAACACCACAACCGCAGCCCACACTGTTGCAGCTCCATGCCTGGCACATTTAAGGACTCTGGCTCGAGCTCCCTAAAGGCACTGGAAACAGGACTAGCTGGCAAGGTTTGCCATATCGGATCTCGGCTTCGTCTCGGGAGGGTCAAAGAGAAGAGATCTCGGAGATATCTCGGGAGATCAAGTTAACATAAAAGTGTGGATCACATAGGTACACATAGATAATTCCACAAGGAACATAGATAATTGTATACATTCTCAAGTGAAAAATCTCATGAGTTTAGGTGATGATAGCTTAAGTTTGACCAAATTCTGAGAGGTCTCAAATAGACTAAGTGTTGTCAGTAGGAGAGTGGCTCCATTGGAGAAGTCATATGCACGTTTGACTTTTTTACCGGACTTTAGATTTTTAGTGTTCTATTGGGTTTATTTGAATTATGAAATTTTTAGATATGTCAAATTATGAAAGATTAGAAAGTCGCTATTTGATGGAACCACCGAAATCACGATTTTCTTCTTTAGATGGGAGAGTTGACTTTTTATTTGTAAGAGATATGATTTTTTTTGATATTTTATTAGATTTAAATGGGGGGTACTTCCTTATTTACATGTAATATCTTAAGTTACTTAAATGATATTCAGGTAAATAAGATGTTTCCTGACAACCCTGCCTGAAGAGGATCCTGAGTCCTGACAACTCTGCCAGAAGAGGCATCTCGGCCTTCTCGTTTCTCGGGAAGGGGCCGAGACCGATATTCTCGCGAGATCTTGCGAGAATCTCGCGAGATTGCATACCATGCTAGCTGGGGACCAGTACGTCTACCGGTGTCCGTCCCCCAACCAAGAGTGCGCTACAAGCGACCAAGAACAACCACAACACACGAGTCACTGTCCCACTGTCGTCTTTCCCTCTGCCGAACATACAACTCAAGCAAAGGAGTGAGGCTATCCAGGAAGACGACATAGACCTCGACGGTACTCACACTGTACCAAGACAAACTACAAGCACTACGTGCCTAGCTCACAGAGAACCTGGGGTACCCGACTCGAGAGTTAACCACAGAAGGCATCATGTAACCCACCCAACTTGCCACGTACGCACAAACCACGCAAACACGGCATTCCTGATCACAACACGTGCCAATGCACCACTTATAAACCACTATACAAAAATTAACAGTCATACAGACCCATAACTAAAAGCAACTCATGGCACTGTGCAGTCAAGTCAGGGGTCGGGTGGCTGCCTTCTAAAACGCGACGAACACAGCTGTCGCTATTTGAAGGCCAAATCGTGACGGGAAGAATGGTCGCCTTAAAGACTGAATCGCGACCGGACATGTCGTCGCATTCAAAACGTGACGACTGGTTTCGTCACCTTTTTAGTCGAGAAAACCCCACCCAAACCCCATTTTCGGAAGTCACACAAACCATTCTGTACAGCCATAAAACTTATACACTTGCATTCAAATAATAGCCTACACATGCTTGCTACTCATCTTTACCCATTCCATGCATTAAACACCTTAACCACGATCCACTCAAATCAGAAAAGAGTAGAATTCCCCTACCACAAAAGGAACATGAAGAACGTGAAGAACGACACTGCCCTGGCGTTTCCTGCGCTCCGAACAACCTCCTCGCGACGGTAACATGCCAATCCCCACGCCGCAAACACCGAATCGCCAAGAATCCCCCACAGCAACCTTCCCTCGGCCGAATAGTGTTCCCTGCACTGTTTGGCCAGGGTTCGGCCAACACAAACTCGCAGCTCAAATCACGACGGGTCGCGCCGTCACGTTTAAATCGTGACGTGCCTGGCCGTCGCAATTAAAACACGATGCCCCTGCAAGCGACACGTGGCGCGTATGCAGACGTGCACCAAGGGAAGCGGTGTTTAAATCGCGACGGGGAATATGGTCGCATATCCAAAACGCGACGCCTATGTTGGTCGCGTTTATGGAAGGCGCACCAGAGGTTGGTTGGGCTTGGATTTCCAGCCCCCAACCCCTTACAACCTATACGAGCAACCAGAAACACCACTTGTAACGTCGCGTGTTTTTCGGATCCTTATGGATCATGTGTGTATTAGTTGTGGTGGCCATTGTGAGGCCAGTGTGGTTTGGACGTGTGGTGCGCGCAGGTTTGGTGCAGGTTTGGTCCTGAAATAAGATAGGACCTGCTGCAGTTGATTAGGAGTTGACGGCCAGGTGTGGTCGTTGACTGGTTTGACGTCCATCGAAGGTGACGCCAACCTTAAGAACTTAACGTCAGGCTTGCTGGACGTCTACTGTGACGGTTCCCTAAACATCATTAGGGTTGACGCCAACCTGTGCGACCTGCAGAATATAGGTCTACCCGAGGATAGTTCCCTCACTCCATTCTCCCTCGCCCTGTTTTCATGCCCCTTGCTTTCCCACTACTTCCAACAGTTGCAAAAGGTTAGTTGGAGGATCGTGGAACGTGAGGTGGTGACGAATCGGCCAAGGAAACGTCGGAGCGAGGTGTAATCGTCGTAGGAGCTCGTGGAGGGTTTGGTGCGAATCGGGAGAATTTAGGAGGTTTAAGTGCGTATTGAGGTAGGGAACGATCCCTTTAGTCCCTACAGGTTGTGATAATGCATCTGGAACGCATGAATCTGCATGTTAATTATGTTTTTGGGTAATGGTACTTCATGCGGGGTTAATGGGTGGTTTGATCAATTTAACAATGGAAACATGTTGTTTCGAGTTGATTAGGATTCATGCATGCTAGAGAAGGTGATTCCTCGTGTTTTTCTATTGGTTTTAGGGCTAGGAATACCTGAGGTATCAGCCCAGGGTTTCTGTGAAGTTGATAGCCGAAGATCTTGGCGTCAACATCGATTGATGCCAGGTTCTTCAGCTGGGAGATTAACGGCCAGATACCTTGCCGTTTACATCCCATTAACGGCAGTCGATGTTGCCGCCAGCATGTTTTTATGAAAATGTTGTTATATTAGATATTTAATGATATCGAGCGGTGCAATGATAATTGTGGTGCACCTAGTGCACGTGGTTTCTGAGACTAGCGTACTGGGTACGCAGTTGGCTGTTTCTTTACGTGTCTACGTGGTGTTCACGTGTAGTGGACTACTAGTGCACGCGGTTTACATGAGTCTTCACGTGGTTTGTGTGACGTGCACATGGTTTTGGGTACGTGGCGAGTAGTACGACGCCTACCGTGGTTACCTCTCCAGTTGGGGCCCCAGGTTCTCTGTGAGCCAGGCTGTTAGCTCGGAGCTTTGTCCCGATACTTGTGCTGTACCGTCGAGGTCTGTGTCGTCTGACCTGGACACCCTCACTCCTTTGCTTGAGTTGTACGTCGGCTGAGGGAAAGACGACAGTGGGACAGTGACTCTTGTGTTTGTTTAGTCACTTGTAGCGCGCTCGTAGTTGGGGGTACGGACACCAGTAGTCGACACTAGTCCCCAGCTAGTCCTTTTCCAGTGCCTCACTCTAGAGGGCCCAGGCCAGGGTCTCCAGAGGTGTCAGGCATGGGCCTACGACCGTGTGGTCCGCAAGTGGTGGTGTTTAGTTGGTCTCCACAGTTGCTTGACCTTTTCACGTGGAGCGGCAGCTGGACCTTTCGTCCGTGGCTGCGAGACTGAGAGGTAGACCTATGTGTGTTGTCCGAGTCAGTCTCTGGTGTCGCGAACCAGTTCACGTGGCTCGTGTTTAGCGGTCTCTACTTTAGCTCGTACACTTGTACTGGTTTGCCGTTTAATTATTACAGTTGTTTTTCATAGTCGGCAGACGGTGAGTACTTTTACAGCTTTCATATCCTGCTTAACTGTTCTAGAAATTGTTGGTACTGTTTACTGCTTTCGTAACTGTGTTTTTGGTTTGCTCGGTGTTGGGGGAGTTCCCTACTGAGCCAGTGACTAACGAGGCTCACCCCTACTCCCACAGGTGAAGGCGAGGAGGACGTTTCTCGACCGTCGTCCAGTTCAGAGCCGCGTCGTAGCGGTGCAGGGTCAGTACCTCCAGCAGTGTAGTAGCAGCAGTTTAGCAGTGTAGTTGTAGTAGTAGTAGTGTAGCAATAGTAGTGTAGCTAATTGTTTACTTCTTCCAGTTGTACCTCGGGTATACCCCAGTCTCTTATACTTTCTTTCAATTTTGTGGAAATATGGCTATGTAAACTTGTGATATATATATATGAAATGGTGTGTTCCTTTGTGTTTACACGGACTGTGGTGTGATATCCCTTGCGAGGCTTTGGCCCGTTCGCGGGAGACGGACTCGGATCAAGTACGTTACGGTTTAACAGACTTGGACGAGATGTTCCGTCACAGTTGGTATCAGAGCAAGGTCCGTGTTAATATAAGGGAATTAGAAAGATACACTATCCATCCGGGTAGTACTAAAATGTACCACGATTTGAGGAAACATTTCTGGTGGCCTCATATGAAAAAGGAAATAGCAGAATTTGTTGCAAGGTGTGCTATCTGTCAACAGATTAAAGCAGAACATCAGAAGCCTGGAGGTCTATTGCAACCGTTACCCATTCCACAGTGGAAATGGGATGATATTGCCATGGACTTTGTGGCAGGTTTACCGAGAACAGCTTCGAGACATAATGGAATTTGGGTGTTTGTTGACAGATTGACCAAGGTGTGCAAATTAGTGGCAGTAAGTATGTCTTGGACAGTGGACAGATTAGCAAAGGTTCATATTGATAAAATTGTTCCACTACATGGTATTCCGAAGACTATCGTGTCCGACAGAGATCCAAGATTTACTTCTGGTTTCTAGAGAAGTCTGCAAAAGTAATTGGCACTGAGTTGAGATATAGCTCCGCTTATCATCCCCAGACAGATGGTCAAACAGAGAGGACTATTCAGACGATTGAAGACATGTTGCGAGCTTGTTGTTTAGTTTGGGGAGGTAACTGGGAGCATCATTTGGGAATGGTTGAGTTTGCCTATAATAATAGTTATCATACCAGTCTTGGAATGGCACCGTATGAAGCTTTATATGGAAGGCCATGTAGAAACCCATTAAACTGGCATGAAGTGGGAGAAAGACAATTAGTGGGTCCTGAATTGATTCAGCAAACCACAGATGTAGTAAAGCTTATTAAGGAAAAATTGCAGCAGCTCAAAGCAGGCAAAAGAGTTATGCAGATAATCGGAGGAGACCACTTCAGTTTGAAGTGGGAGATTTTGTTTTCTTGAGAATTTCCCCGAGTAAAGGTATTATGAGGTTTGGCAAGACTGGAAAGTTGAGTCCAAGGTATGTGGGACATTTCCAGGTGATTGAGAGAATTGGGGAAACAGCTTATAGGCTGGATTTGCCAGCAGATTTTGCGGACGTCCATGATATATTTCATGTTTCTATGTTAAGAAAGTGTATTGAAGATCCAGCTCAAATAATTAGTTACCAAGGTGGTGACCTAAGGCCGGATATGACCATGCCAGAGTATCCGGTGCAGATCACTGATCGAAAGACAAAGAAGCTACGGAATAAAGAAATGAGCTAGTTAGTGTGAGATGGGAAAATAGATTGGGAGGTGAGGATACCTGGGAGTTAGCCGATGAGATGGCTAAAGGGTATCCCTATCTGTTTGAGTAAGATTTGATGTTTCTTTTTAGATGATAGTACTTGTAAAGATGTATGTATTAAAGTTGTTAGTATGTGAGTTATGTTATGAATTTCGAGGTCAAAATTTTCTTTTTAAATGATAATAATGTAACGTCGCGTGTTTTTCAGATCCTTATGGATCATGTGTGTATAGTTGTGGTGGCCATTGTGAGGCCAGTGTGGTTTGGACGTGTGGTGCGCACAGGCTTGGTGCAGGTTTGGTCCTAAAATAAGATAGGACCTGCTGCAGTTGATTAGGAGTTGACAGCCAAGTGTGGTCGTTGACTGGTTTGGCGTCCATCGAAGGTGACGCCAACCTTAAGAACTTAACGTCAGGCTTGCTGGACGTCTACTGTGACGGTTCCCTAAACGGCATTAGGGTTGACGCCAACCTGTGCGACCTGCAGAATATAAGTCTACCCGAGGACAGTTCCCTCACTCCATTCTCCCTCTCCCTCGCCCTGTTTTCATGCCCCTTGCTTTCCCACTACTTCCAACAGTTGCAGAAGGTTAGTTGGAGGATCGTGGAACGTGAGGTGGTGACGAATCGGCCAAGGAAACGCCGGAGTGAGGTGTAATCGCCGTAGGAGCTCGTGGAGGGTTTGGTGCGAATCGGGAGAATTTAGGAGGTTTAAGTGCGTATTGAGGTAGGGAACGATCCCTTTAGTCCCTACAGGTTGTGATAATGCATCTGGAACGCATGAATCTGCATGTAATTATGTTTTGGGTAATGGTACTTCATGCGGGGTTAATGGGTGGTTTGATCAATTTAACAATGGAAACATGTTGTTTCGAGTTGATTAGGATTCATGCATGCTAGAGAAGGTGATTCCTCGTGTTTTTCTATTGGTTTTAGGGCTAAGGATACCTAAGGTATCAACCCAGGGTTTCTGTGAAGTTGATAGCCGAAGATCTTGGCGTCAACATCGATTGACGCCAGGTTCTTCAGCTGGGAGATTAACGGCCAGATACCTTGCTGTTTACATCCCATTGACTGCAGTCGATGTTGCCGCCAGCATGTTTTATGAAATGTTGTTATATTAGATATTAATGATATCGAGCGGTGCAATGATAATTGTGGTGCACCTAGTGCACGTGGTTTCTGAGACTAGCGTACTGGGTACGCAGTGGCTGTTTCTTTATGTGTCTACGTGGTGTTCACGTGTAGTGGACTACTAGTGCACGCAGTTTACATGAGTCTTCACATGGTTTGTGTGACGTGCACGTGGTTTTGGGTATGTGGCGAGTTGTACGACGCCTACCGTGGTTACCTCTCCAATTGGGTGCCCCAGGTTCTCTGTGAGCCAGGCTGTTAGCTAGGGGTTTTGTCCCGGTACTTGTGCTGTACCGTCGAGGTCTGTGTCGTCTGACCTGGACACCCTCACTCCTTTGCTTGAGTTGTACGTCCGGCTGAGGGAAAGACGACAGTGGGACAGTGACTCTTGTGTTTGTTTCTAGTCACTTGTAGCGCGCTCGTAGTTGGGGGTACGGACACCAGTAGTCGACACTGGTCCCCAGCTAGTCCTTTTCCAGTGCCTCACTCTAGAGGGCCCAGGCCAGGGTCTCCAGAGGTGTAAGGCATGGGCCTGCGACCGTGTGGTCCGCAGGTGGTGGTGTTTAGTTGGTCTCCACAGTTGCTTGACCTTTTCACGTGGAGCGGCAGCTGGACCTTTCGTCCGTGGCTGCGAGACTGAGAGGTAGACCTGTGTGTGTTGTCCGAGTCAGTCTCTGGTGTCGCGAACCAGTTCACGTGGCTCGTGTTTGGCGGTCTCTACTTTAGCTCGTACACTTGTACTGGTTTGTCGTTTAATTATTACAGTTGTTTTCATAGTCGGCAGACGGTGAGTACTTTTACAGCTTTCATATCCTGCTTAGCTGTTCTATAAATTGTTGGTACTGTTTACTGCTTTCGTACCTATGTTTTTGGTTTGCTCGGTGTTGGGGGAGTTCCCTACTGAGCCAGTGACTAGCGAGACTCACCCCTACTCCCACAGGTGAAGGCGAGGAGGACGTTTCTCGACCGTCGTCCAGTTCAGAGCCGCGTCGTAGCGGTGCAGGGTCAGTACCTCCAGCAGTGTAGTAGCAGCAGTTTAGCAGTGTAGTTGTAGTAGTAGCAGTGTAGCAATAGTAGTGTAGCTAGTTTGTTTACTTCTTCCAGTTGTACCTCGGGGTATACCCCAGTCTCTTATACTTTCTTTCAATTTTGTGGAAATATGGCTATGTAACTTGTGATATATATATATGAAATGGTGTGTTCCTTTGTGTTTACACGGACTGTGGTGTGATATCCCTTGCGAGGCTTTGGCCCGTTCGCGGAAGACGGACTCGGATCAAGTACGTTACCGGTTTAACGGACTTGGACGAGGTGTTCCGTCACACCACTATTAGGCCATACACTGGCCACCAAACCCAGTAAGCTATAATCTGAAAAGTCGCGACGTTACAGGTAGGTTGAGTCATATCCTTCTTAGCTAGCAAACCAAAATGGTAGGTTAAGTCATATGCCCTTCTTGGTCAACAAACCAAAATAGTAGACCGAGTCAGATATTCCTTAGCCAGCAAACCAAAATAGTAGGTTAAGCCATATTCTCCTTAGCCAACAAACCACAATGGCCGGCTGAGCCATATATCCACCTTAGCCAACAAACCTCAATGGTAGGCTGAGTCACATTGTCCCTTAGCCAACAAACCACAATGATAGACTGAGTCATATTTTCCTTAACCAACAAACCAAAATGGTAGACTGAGTCATGTTTCCCTTAGCCAACAAATAAAAATGGTAGGCTAAGTTATATCCCTCTTAGCCAACAAACCACAATGGTAGCCTAAGTTCAAATTCCAAACTCTGTAACCAAATGTCTTGGGATTTAGTCCTGCATGCCAAGCTTCAAAAAAAAAAAAAAAGAGAAAAATGGGGCTTAAAAAAGAGGTGCCCTGACGGACTTAAGTATACGACTCCCCGTGTGCTTAAAGGTAAAAGGGTTATAACCCGGCTGAGGTAAAAACCCGAAAGGGCGCCTCAGGTAAAAATGGGTAACCCCTCGGTATGAAAACCCGAAAGGGCGCATTGGAAAAATCTAGAGGGGGCCATCTTTGGCGAAAACCCGAAAGGGCGCTGGAGGTGGTAATGTGAAAAAAAAAAAGTCTCTCTAAATGGGAAAGAAATGTCCCTTGGGTTCATCCCCTACCCTCATCATTGGGGAAGTATATGAGTCGTCAATGACGAGATAACCCTTATGCTCACTACTAACTAGTGGCCAATATAAGGGGCAATAGCTGAGACGACAATAATCGTGCCCTCCCCACTATGATGAGGCACGAGGCGGCTCGAAACCCAATATAGAAAAAAAGAAAAAAAAAAAAAAAAAAAAGAAAAAAAAAAAAAAAGGAAGACGGCGACTCCACAAATCCCCCGAAGGAAAGGGAGTCGCTCTCACCGAAGAAAAACCAGCAGGCAAACGGGCCACCCCTGTCAAGCAATCCAAATATGAAGTAGCCGTTGAGCCAAGCCAAGAAGGTCAGCGTCAGCAGCAGAATTCCACATCAAATCTTGGATAATGCCAGAAAAGCAAGACTCAAGAGGAAGATGTCAAATCAAATCTCGAGAAAAGGCAGGAAGGCAAGTCTCGAAAGAAAGATACCAAATTAGGTCGAAGGGCAAAGCCAGAAAAGACAAGCTTTATCGACCAAATATCAAAGCCGAGTTGTTGAGCAAAACCAAGAAGGTCAGCCTCAGTAACAGAATCCCCCATCAAATCTTGAATAAAGCCAGAAAGACAAAATTCAGGAGGAAGGGGTCAAGTCAAGTCCCGAGAAAAACCAGGAAGGCAAGTCTTGGGAGAAAGGTATAAGATCAGGTCGAAGAGCAAAGTCACAAAAGGCAGGCCTCATCGACCAAATGATAAGCCGTTAAGCGAAGCCAGAAAAGCAAGGCTCAGCAACCGGGCTTCGACCCAACCTTGAGTAAAGTCAAAAAGACAAGTCTCAGGAGAAAATCTCAAATCAAGCCGTTGAGCAAAGACAGAAAGGCAAGCCTCACCGGTCAAATCTCCAACCAAATCAGGTCCTCGAGCAAAGCCAAGAAGGCGAGTCTCGGAAGAAGGATATCAAGATAAAATCCCCAAGTAAAGTCAGAAAAACAAGACTCGGGCAAAGAAGGCCGAAGTAAGCGCCAAGCAAAACCATCGAGTGGCTCTTCAATGAAACTCACCTGTAGAGTTGACTCAGTGGAGCGGGTCCATGTCACTTCTTTGAAGTGATGTGCGCTCTCCTAGGTCCTCTTTTGGGAACTCCTGAGTTAAAAAATTTGTGCAGGCAATAGGAGCCAATGTCTTAGCACAAGAAGCATAACAGATGTGGTCATCAGCCTAAACTATAACAATGAATCGTTGTTCAAGTTGCTGGTGACGCCACACAAATGTTGAAGCGCATCAACTATTGTTGTGGTTTTCAACCTAATTCCCCGCCAAGTCATTAAGATCAAGGGTAAAGTTTGAAAATCACACGGGACGTCTACCTTCGTCGTCGACTTCGGCACACATCCCGTGGGGGCATTTGTTGACATAAAAAATTAACAAAAGAAAAATCCCCCCAAAACTGCACAGACCCCCCAGGGGGGGTTTCTGTGCACAGAACCCCCCGGGGGGTTTCTGCGCACAACACCCCCCACGGGGTGGGGGGACCCCCCCTATGGGGGGTTTTCTTCAAAAAACAACCCCCCACAGGGGTGTTTTCGCGCCAAGCGGCCAAAGTTGGTCATGGGACCCCTCCCTTGGCCCTTCAACCTCTATAAATAGGAGGCCAAGGGTCAAAAAAGGGGGATGGAGAGACTTCCTCGAGAGAGGACATTTGGGCCTCGGCATTGGAGACCCCCTCCTTTAGGGGGGATGTGTGTTCCTCAAATATGAAGACCCCCATGTGGGCAAAGCTTGTGTAAAATTACACAAAGGCCCTTGAAGATGTAAAGTTTGGGTAGGTGCATAAAATTACACATATGCCCTATCCATAGGAAAATTGCAAGAATACCCCTGTTGTTCTAGGAAATTACAGGAATACCCCTATTGTCCGAAAATTATAAGAATACCCCTGTTGTCCTGGAAAATTACAGGAATACCCCTGCTGTTCGAAAATTGTAGGAATACCCATGCTGTTCAAAAAATTGAAGATATGTCCCTGTGGCGGAGAAAATGGCAAAAAATAGTCCGAAGGCTCACGTCTTTTGCCCAACCCAATGGAGCGGGACTATGAAGTGGCGTGCACTCTCCTGGGTATGACTTAAGACTGAACGCATTGGAAATTCTCGAAAAATGCCAACAAATGGCGGAGAAGTTCAAGCAAGCCGATAAATGGCAGGGTCATCCGAGAAAGTCAATCAATGACGGAAACACTCGGAACTGCTCGGAAAAGTCAAGAAATGACTAAGAAGTCTGGCTCATGCCGTTTGCACGGCTCGGTGGAGCGAGATCCACGTCGTTTCCATGAAACGGCGTGCGCTCTCCTGGACCTGTCTTATGGCGGGCCACTCTAAGTCTTGAGATTGTCAAATAATGGCAGAAACCCTTGAACGGGTCAAGATATGACCAAACATCTCCGGGAGGTCAAGATACAACCAAAAAACCTCGAGTTTGTTTACTTCGAACACCTGAGATAAACGGTTCGAAGAAGACACAGGGGGGCTTGGACTTGAGAGCTTGTATGCAAAGGGGAGAAGAGAGAGAAAAGTACCTTTGTTGTTGTTCTCTATAAGCTGGTGGTGGACTGTTCTTTGCCTGTGCTCTGGTGGTGAAAAACCGTTGGTAAAAAGAAGGCACTGTAAGTCTATATATTGGTCACGCTTCTTTTGTAAAAAAGTCCTTCCGTGTTTTGAAATATCACACGTGTGAAGGCATGATGTTGTCTTTGTAAACACTTAATGGTGGCACATATACCCCATTAAGGATATAAATACAAATGTGACAAAAATATTTTGAGGATAATTGTGGATGTATAAAATACCGTTTATAACCTCTTAATTCCGGCAAAGTCTTTTAACAAGCGTATCGTATCAAAGGTTTTCGAGTTTTTACTCGATGTAAATGAAACACCGACTTCAGTCAGTGGGGAATGGTCCAGTACACGACCACTCCAATCACCTGATAAAACGGACATGCGCAGAATATATACATATAAATGTTCGAGGGCTTAAGGTCTATAACCCTATGCACCTCATAAATATCAAATTTTGTCTGTTTTCTTAAACAATCTGGCATGCCCGTACATAGATACATACACATACATGCATATTTTTATCCATATATATACCCGCGCACATGCGTGTATATATACCGAAATCGTCGCCAAACGGACACAAAATAAATTTTCGCGTTCCCACAAACATCTACCCCCATCTTTACTGAACCCCTGTGCAGCCCATTGTGTAAATTTGATGTTGAAAGAGATTGACACACTGCAACCCGTGAAGATGGTTTAAAATGGTGGTGGACGCTAGGCAGAAGATTACAAGGTACATCTATAACTACCATGTTGTTTTGGCATGGATGAGGGAGTCCACTGGTGGAGAGTTGTTGACCGGCCATTACACGCTTTGTAACTAATTTTATTGCCTTACAAAGCCTCTTGAAGCACAAGACATTGGATGGTAAGGAGGTTGAAGGCATCATCTACAGCGCTAATTTCTAAAACCGAGTCTTCAAGTTGGTCCGGATCATTGAACCTCTTTATGAGGTTTTGATGGTGGTATAGGAGACCGACCATAGGGTTGGTTTATGCAAACATTGAAGCCGCGAAGAAGATCCTTAAGGTGTCCCCTCGCTATGCACATTGATCTTGGACGTTGTTGAGGATCGGTGAGACCGATAGATAAGTAGAGATCCCCACATAGCTGGTAAGACCAATTTACATCCTTTTACTTTATAATTAAGTACATTCCAATAATTCATGTTTGTCTATTTTCTACCCCCATTGCAGCTTACTATCTCCACTCTGCTTACCATTATGCGAACGAGCTTTAGTATAATGATGACTTGACAGCCGCCTTTACAAGAGTTGTTGAAAGACTGCCCATTGGATGCAGCAGATGTCATTGATCAGGCGAGTATTAATCTCACTACACAGTGTCAAATTGAAATTTGAAGTTTATGCTAATAGACTTTATTATGGCAGATGAAGATCTTTTGAGAGGGGGTTGGGAGTTTTGCGGAACTGCATTGATGGCGGTAATGTGTTTTCCCTTTCGAGTATGGTTATTAGTAGACCTAATAAAGGACTAATTGAGTATGGATAACTTGTTTGTAGCTGATTGGTGGTTTAACTTTGGCCATTCTGCACCCATATTGAGGAAAAATGCAGTGAAAATCTTATCACAGACATCCTCATCCAGTGGGTGTGAGAGAAACTAGAGTACCTTTGCATTGATACATACCAAAGTGCGAAACAGATTGTCACATAGGCGTTTGGACAATTTGGTGTATGTGCACTACAATATGAGGTTGAGAGTGAAGCATCTCACAGAAGATCCAAAGCGTGAGGAGATGGAGTAGGATCTTGTTGACATTGGGTTCCTATGAGATGATGAAGACCTAATGGTTGCATGGGTTGCACGAGCAACCACAGAGCGGGGAGAGTATGAGTTAAATGAAGAGGCAGATGATCCTGAAGATCCACCTCGTCCTAACACTTTCTTAGTAAAGGCTATAGAAGCTGATGAAGAGGAGCAGGGAGAACATGGAGATGTGAGACAACCACATTCTTCTCAATTCCAGGCCGAACCGGAGGATGAGGTGGATCTTCTTGGTGACATACGAATGGAAAGTGCTCCGCCTTCTAGAGGTGAGACAATAGTTGACATTTTGTTGTACATAATAATTCAATATTTTGTGTTTGACCCTACCTAATTTTGTCATGTTGGGGACTATTACAGGTTGAGAGCATGTAGATGATGATATTGACTTTGAAAGAATGATGCTAGGCCCCCCACCCCGCACACAGTCTATGAGCGAAGCATCTATAGTTGCTTCCTCACAGTCAAGAAGGGATCATCCACCCAACCAATTGCTTCATCCCAAACTGCGAAGGGAAAGGCGATGGCATCGTCCCAACCTGCAAAGGGAAAGGACAAAGGTCAAGCATATGGCCCAGCCAAAGGCATTGTCATACGAGAGCCACCTCCCCCGGCACAAAAGAAGAAGAGTTGGTTTTCTTGGGGATCCAAGAAAGGGAAAAAAATGGCTGCCCCTGTTGAAGATCCACTTGATATTGCAGATTTAGAAATCTTGGATCCCAATGCAGAAGACACACCTTCTCCTGAGGATTCACCCAATTACCTAACAACCGCTCCCATGATTCCATGACTACTAGTTCACCGGGTGGGTCTGCAGGTGAAGATGATGGAGATGGGGGAGGGGGAGGGGGCGACGGTGAGAGTGGACAGGGAGGGGGAGGCAGTGGCGCATGGTATTACACAGGAGCAGTATTATCAGCATGCAACCTAAGATACTAATCATGGCGCCCCAGTGCAGTATAATAGAAGGCAGAGGTCTATCAAAGGTGGTCATACAGAAGGTTCAACAGTGGACAGTGATAGCTATAACACTATGATATCTGATTGCGAGAGAATGAGCACACATGAGTCTGTGGGATCATATGGGGGCCATAGTTATCAGACAGAGTCATCTGGCACAGGCTACTCCAGTTGCCATTGTGGGTACGCCACCACAGGCTACCCTACACCATATTATTATCCAACTCCACCTATTCTGTTCATGTTCCTATTATGATTTATTCTCCTTTCGAGGATGAACAAATGGCGGCACTAAAATTAGTCTGTCTCGGCTTCCAAATGTGGGACCATTGTAAGGCAGTTTCGGACCAGATACAACATCATGATGACTTGGGATGAGTTTCGTACATTTGTGTCTCAAAGCAAGGTCATCATATTATTGGAGAGTTGCCCTCAGAGTCAGATGAGTCAATACATGTCTAGCCCCAGTGGGGTACATATGATCAATATCAGGGTTTGGCGTGCCGGATCGGATCGGGCTGATTCGGGCGAATCGGTGCGGATCAGGGGAAACCCGATTCGCTTGATTCGGTCCGATTCGCCTAGTCCTGTTCAGGTAGGGTTCTCTAGACTCAGGATCCTATTCAGGCAGGGTTCTCTAGACTCAGGATCCTATTCAGGCAGGGTTGTCAGGATCCCCTTATTTACCTGAACATCATTTAAGTAAATGTTATAATTTGTTGTTTCATTTACTTAAGATATTACATGTAAATAAGGAAGTACCCCCCATTTGAATCCAATAAAAATATCAAAAAAATCATATCTCTTACCAATAAAAAGTCAACTCTCCCATCGAAGAATAAAATCGCAATTTGGTGATTTTAGCGAAATGCTAACTTTTTAATCTCTCATAATTTGGTCTATCTAAAAATTGATAATTCAAATAAACCATATAGAACACTAAAAATCTAAAGTCCGGTAAAAAAAGTCAAACGTGTATGTGACTTCTCCAAGGGAGCCGCTCTCCTACTGACAACACTTAGTCTGCTCGAGGCATCTCAGGATTTGGTCAAACTTAAGTTATCATCATTCAAACTCATAAGAATTGTCACTTTCTAGTTTCTTTTCAATTAAAAAGTGAAAACTTTCATGAGTTTAGGTGATGATAACTTAAGTTTGATCAAATCCTGAGATGCCTCGAGCAGACTAAGTGCTGTCAATAGGAGAGCGGCTCCCTTGGAGAAGTCACATGCACGTTTGACTTTTTTTACCCGACTTTAGATTTTTAGTGTTCCATAAAGTTTATTTGAATTATCAAATTTTTAGATAGACCAAATTATGAGAGATTAAAAAGTTAGCATTTCGCTAAAATCACCAAAATCGTGATTTTGTTCTTCGATGGGAGAGTTGACTTTTTATTGGTAAGAGATGATTTTTTTTATATTTTATTGGATTCAAATGGGGGGTACTTCCTTATTTACATGTAATATCTTAAGTAAATGAAACAACAAATTATAACATTTACTTAAATGATATTCAGGTAAATAAGGGGATCCTGACAACCCTGCCTGAACAGGATCTTCAGTCCAGTGAACCTGCCTGAACAGGACCAATAGGTATCAGGCGAATCGGACCGATTCGGTCCGATTCGGGTCCGATTCCATGCGAATCGGATCGAATCAGACAGAATCCGATTCGGTCCGAATCGCCGATCCGTCAAACCTTGATCCATATAAGCAGGGTGCCAGGGATATTGGGGGTATTAGGCTCATTGTATTTTGTAATTGGATTTGAGTTTGATGTTTGTATTAGACTAATTGTACTTTGTATTTGGATTTGAGTTTGATGTTTGTAGCAAGGTTGGCGTGCCGGATCGAGCCGGCCCGATACCCCCGTATCGCATCGGATCAGGGAAAACCCGATCCTCGATTCCATCGATTCGGTCCGATTCGCCTCATATATATAATATTATTATATCATATTAATAATATATATTATACATTATAAATATCATATATATGATATATTATATATTATACCCATGAGAATCGATCCGATGCGGATCGATTCGGGTCGATTCGGGGGGAATCGAATCGGATCAAGAGAAATCGGATTCGCCTCCCGATCCCGATCCGTCAAACCTTGGTTTGTAGTACTATACTCATTGTATTTTGTATTTGGAATAGAGTTTGATGTTTCATGTTTGTACTCAATTTCTAAAAGACAATCATCATCAACTTCATCCTATTAACGAGTTTAATTTGTTATGAATCTTTCAATGATTTTTTTGATTGAAAATGGATGTTTGTGTAGTATTACATGGCATAAATATCATCGGTTATACATGAAATTCTTCATAGGAGGCTTCAATCAGAGAATCAGTCAAAAAAATATCAAATCCATGCGAATCAGGCCAGATCCATGGGTTTCTGGCCGAATCCACCCGAATCGAACAGAATCGGGTCAATTCGTCCGCATCGGATCGAATCAGGGGAAACTCGATTCGGTCCGAATCGGCGATCCAACAAACCATAATATGAACACACAAACATTTCATCCCCATGGAGTCCCGCTCAACATGAAGGTTTGCATATGAACATTAATATATCTCCATGGACTGCCGCTTAACATGGAGATATTAACATGAACATTTAGATTTCATCCCCCCCATGGCTCAACACAGGGGGGGTATACATGAGGGGTTTCACAGTCAGAGACGACCTTGGCTTGCCGCGGACAAACACTTTACGTCGAGCATGAGCACGAGCACCTTTTGATCTTCTGACCCCGCGAACCCCTCCCTGGAACCTCTCAAATCGACAAAGCTTTCGAACCCGGAGGTTTCAACCCCTTTCCGTTGCTCGAAGGGGGTATATATCTAGAGTTTGAGAGAGAGGGAGGAGAGAGATCTACTCGAATGGACCTCCATCTGAGTAGGGGAGCTCCCCTACTCGGATGGGGAGTCCATCAGAGTATGGCTCCCTTCTAGGATGAACCCCATCCTAGTAGCCCCTACTCAGATGGGGAGTCCATCTGAGTAGGGCTCCCTACTAGGATGGAACCCCCATCCGAGTAGGGGAGCATCATCCTAGTAGGGCTCCCCTACTCAGATGGGGAGTCCATCCGAGTAGGGGGAGCTCGCCTACTCGAATAGGGAGTCCCTCTGGGTAGGGATTCTCTACCCCGAGGGGTCTTCCCTTCCTTGGCTATCATACCCCTAGGCATTTCTCTTCTTCAAAGCATCGGTCTTGTTGACCTTATACCATCGAAGAACTTGAAATTGTATTCTTTTGTAAAGCTTTGTTCTAGTTGAACTTGTACTTGTCGAAGGATTTGAAGTTGTATTCTTCTTCGAAGTGCTGTCTTGTTGAACTTATACTCCGTCGAAAAATTTGAAGTCGGCCTTTGTAATAAGCCCATCTCTTGACTTAATAAAAGACCGAGACCCAATATTACTTAAGTAAACATTGGATCAATGTGAATATTTTCTGGCATTCCTATTCAAATGCCCATTGTAATTTTATGGGGTTCAACAGGCCCATATAAAACATGCATAGCTCTGGCCCCAAAAATCCACTGTCAACCCAACAACTAAATGGGCCCAAACACACTCAAAGGCCCAACCACGCTCCTACATTATAACCCCCAGGTTGGAGAAAACTTGACCTTGAATTTGAAGTGTCATAACATTTGGAAGGTGAGTGAGGGAGCAGCACGTCTACGCAATGCCAAAGATGGCAACAAGGTCCGCAAGTGGTGAAGTCGACAACGTCGATCAAAGATTCAAAATGAGCCTAAGTGTCTTGCCATATCTAATCAAAGTCATCGAGAGTTGGCACGAAGTCAACCCTAGCATCAGGAAGTGCACTAGTATGGCAATCTGCCTCAAAGATCAAGTGAAGGCCTGATGAGGAAAATATCTCAAAATCCCATACATCATCTATGACAAGCTTAGTGCAAAGATGACCATTTGGAGGAGGGGTTAATGCCTCTGATTGTAGACTCGGTAGTGACAATTGAACATCTGGAAGAAAGCTAGCAGGCAAATCCTCATCAAACAAGTCATTTGATATCAAGTGGAGCTTTGAGACGATGAACTGTCGAAAACCCAAGCGTCTCTACCACAGGCTTAGTGTGTGCAAATCATCTGAAACAGGGCTCAACGCATTGATGGGGTGCTCTGTAGTGCCAGTTACTTTGAAGGTGCCTACATGGCAAGAGTAAGGTCACATGCAAAAGTGAACTTTAGCCGTCAAAAGAAAACTCCACACACACTCTATCAAGCTCGACAACAATCTCCCCAATCTGTGATAGCAAGTCCACGATACCTTGTATGACATAGTTGTCAAACACATAAGGATCAAGTTACAGACGAGCACATCAATCATTCGGTGGGCACATGATAGTCTCCATGGCAAATGGCGGCATATCTACAAGCCTATTGTGGAACCCGACTTGTAAGCACAAGACGATTCCTTGTGCTCTAATACCAAAATTGATGCAAAAGTCGGCCCACATGGGTGCTAGTGCTGAGTCACAGACCCACTACAAGGGCGGGCCAACCTAGGCGTGGATTAGGCTAGAGCCGAGCCGAACTGACTAGCAGGCGATGCCAAGAGCAATGTCACATGCAAAAGTGAACTTTAGCCGTCAAAAGAAAACTCCACACACACTCTATCAAGCTCGATAACAATCTCCCCAATTTGTGATAGCAAGTCCACGCTACCTTGTGTGACATAGTTGTCAGGCACATAGGGATCAAGCTACAGACAAACATGTCAATCAATTGGTAGGTGCATGATAGTCTCTATGGCAAATGGCGGCATATCCATATGCCTATTGTGGAACCCGACTTGTAAGCACAAGTTGATTCCCTATGCTCTAAAACCAAATTTGATGCAAAAGTCAGCCCACATGCCTGCTGGTGCTGACCCACTACAAAGGCGGGCCAACCTGGGCTTGGATTAGGCTAGAGCTGAGCCGAACTGACTAGTAGGCGATGCTGACCCGATGTTGGCTTGAATTGGCTGGCTGGTCCTAGGGTGTTAGCCCTAGCCCACAAGAACTAGAGAGGAAATGGGTGTGCAACCTACCTAATCTGCTAATGGGGCAAATAGGTCGGCCACGGAGAGGCCTAGACAACTAGTAGGCCATTAGCAGAGCAGGCAGTGCTTGTGACTGGCGCAAGGTGGTGCGGCAACAATACTGTGGGGGTAGGGAGACACCAACACTGAGGAGGCTGACGGAGGTCAAAACTCAGAAGGCGGCACACCAGCCTTCTGGCGCTAGGATGAGCAGCACCAATAGAGGGATGGCAGCAGGGGTCACAATCGACTGATGTAGTCGTGAGTTGTAAAGAGAGACAATTGGAGGGAGAGAGAGAGAGAAAGGAGAAGAAGAAGAAGAATGGTGAGGGAAAGTGAGATCAAAGGGAGATAGAGAGGTGGACATAGAGAGAGGGAGAGAGGATCGTAGAGAGAGAGAGAGAAAAGGAAAGAGGGAGGAAGGGGGCGTGGATGGTTCTCCCCCTTGCTGGGAGAACGTGCAACCTCACTAAGGGAGAGAGGGAGGAGGTGGACGATGGAGGTGGAATGGTGGTGATGGCGGCAGCGACTAGCCAGGTGAAGGGCCTCCAAGCCTCGGCCCTACTTGGACTTGACTTCCCTTTGCAAGGAACCCATTGGAGAGAGAAGAGAGAGAGAGGGTGGGGGGGGGGGGGTGATGCCCCCAAGGCAACTTCAAACCTCACTTGTTTTTTAATTCATCATTCCATGTCTTGAAAAACTTCTAATACAATCCCTTTTATAGTGAAAGGCTATCCCCAAGGCCTTTTATGAGCTAAACCACCTAAGGCCCATGGGCTATATGCTAACTAAGAACTCAAATAGAAAATATACAAGATAATATAAAAGACACCTAATGGTAAGTGCATACTACTGGGCCCATATCAAACATGTAAGCTTTGGCCCCTTTTTCAGCATTGTCTGATATTTTTCTTATTTCTCTTAGTTTGGAGAACCTTTTCTCATATTTAATTTCAAACCTCTATTTCTTTTACAAAATTCATAGCACAATACACCCTTGTTCGAGAAAATTCTGCCTAGCAATTGGGTTGGTTGGGTTGGGTTGGGGGGCGGGGTGTTGGCAACCACTGGCAGAGCAAAAAAAACCCTTCCCCTTCTATTCCAATTTGGTGAATCAGTCTGGATAAGACATGGATCGCTCAATCTGTCCTCATCCGGCTAATACATCCCAATCTGGCTGATCCAGCATTCCTTTTGTCACGCCCCAATATTTAGCAGCGAAATAAATACCGGGAGACGTGAACGATACAAATAGACGTATCACAGTTGAATAGCGCAGAGTCACAATTGAACAAAAGAACACATTTGAGATTATAATATGGTCACCAAAAATATACTTTATTCTATTTCATTCAACTAGTTACAACCTTACATAAGAAGAACCAACTAAAAGGTCCCTTATTCAAATGAAAATGTTTCACTAATACATAGACTACTCAAATATCTATTCCTAACACTTCATCTCCTCAATGTCGGGTACTCATCACTCTTGCCCTGCCCCATCGGACTCCACGGGTTTCTCATCACTACCTGAAAAGGACAAGATGATAGGGTGAGCGAACTAGCTCAGTAAGATTTACATCTCAATATTGTGCGGGCACTAATATACATGATTAACATTTTAAATAGGCAGATATGCACATGAACATGATGACAATGCATGCTTTTCTAACAAGTGGATAGCGGAATAGAACGGAGTCATATCATATCAAATGTCGAGTTGCATATATAATGGACAGATATTTCAAGAGTAGAATCGTATCAAAATGAATTGGCCATATTCATACAGATATCATGTATTCACATGAACAGACGTATCATATCAAATCTTATCATATCATATCAAATCAAACTTATCATATCATATCAACGAAGGCACATTCCCACAAATCTTGCTTATTCGTTGTGCTACGCCAAGCACCAGAAGTCCATACTCCCGCGGTTAATAAGTACGTTGGGGCGCTCTCCCCCAGGACCAGACAGGGCCCCTATTGCACAGGCATTGGTCAAATGGACCGAAGTCTCATATTGTGCCGAACAAACATATTCATATTATGGCCACGGAGTTTCAATGACAAGCTCATAGTAAGAAAGACATGATCATTCATAGAGTCAAGGTATGACAAATAGCTCAAGAGAACAAAAGGGCAGTATAACGACGTATCTTATGTTTCATAATTCGTTAGTGTCTTGACATGAGGATGACTAATGACAGATCGTATGCGGAACATGTGCTCTCTATCTCCAGGGTACTTCATGGTACAACCAGCTCGGCCTCTATGTGGGAATCCATAGAGAGCGGAGACTTACGGAGGTCTTAAGGAAAATATCGCTAGTCTTGCCGATTCGGAAAGACTGGCAGAGAGCTCTCAATTCCCCAAGAAGGGTGTGCCTAATCGTGCAAATGTGTAAGTGACGAGTCACGAATCGTTCCTAACATGTATGCAATTGACAAATAATTAATTGAACATAGGAAAGCATATAACTATTGAAACTCATATGCAAATCATGATATAAACTCCACTAACAAGTCTATACTAACATGTATTTATCCCCACATTCATATCATATTCTTATCATATCAATTGACAATAAGTAAGATCACAAGATAATCCAATGAACATAAGGTCAATCACATTACACATTAGAATCATATTCATATCATTACCGTTTTTCAATGGGTTGATTACTTTTAGGTCCATGCATACTATATAACATCATGCACATGCTAGTAGACATCATGTAACGATCAGACCCAAGACATGCAATTTACACACTAATTATCATGTTAAACAGACCTCGGGTATATACGGTAAGATTTGCAAGAAAACACGTGATTTATGTAAAAATCCTGAGATCGCGACGGTCACTTGTAAAGGTAGCGACGGGTCAGATCAGAACGCGACAGTGCCTTGTAAGGATCGCGACAGGCTTGTCAGATCAGGCAGGCAGATCGCGACGGGTACATATGAAGAAGGCGACAGGGCTATCAGACCCGGAGGTCAGGTCGCGACGGACCCCAATGAGGGTCGCGACGGGTCGGGGACAGAACGCGACAATGGCATGTGAAGATCGCGACGGGACAGTCAGATCAGGCAGCGAGATAGCGACGGGGCGCTTCGTCGCGATCAGAAAGCGACGGGTATACTGTCGCTACGAGACCTCTGAACGCGACCTATCGGGCCGTCGCGTTCACAGGGTCTGCACCTGAAACCGACAGAGAAAGGACAAGTTCTTGGATTGCGGTCCAAAATTGCCTTATATTGACACATGGTGCTTCAAAATAGAGAACAAATTGTACAGTGCATGAAAAATAACGAAACCGGTTTTAAACTAATCTAGACATGCAAAGGTGCTTCCAGTAAATTGGAATTAGAAAAATAATGAAGGTTTGATGGGCTTTGATCAAGTCAAACTCAAACGTGGAAGACAAGTGAAATCTACAGACGTAGCTTCATGCAGCAACCCTCTTACCACGCTTATAACTCTCTAACCAATGACATTTAGATGAAACGTTCAACACAAAACATGACGAGGACAACTAGTAGAAGAACTTTGATGTTGGGGGTTTGATCTAATTCAGTCTCGAATCTCGAGAAATATATGAAGAACATAAAGGTCATGTGTAACCCGAAAACACATCTCATGCAGCGATTTACTTACCACGCTTGTAACTCTCTGACTAATGACATTAAGATAAAACGTTAAACATAAAAGATGATCGGGACTACGAGTAGAATAACTTTCATGAAGGAAGTTTAGTCTAATTCGGTATCAAATCGCGTGCATAATAAGAAGAACGGAAAAGCCCTAACTGTGCACGACTTAGGGAAAACGACTAATACTCCATGTATACTGCATGAAAATTGGGCAAATCAAGTGCAAATGAACATAGAATCGAAGCTCTACAAGATGGTATAGGTTTTCTTTAATCTTAGCCCGAGAACACCTACCTTTGAACGCTAAGAATTCCTTGCAGGTTCTGGGTCGATGCAGAGCGAGGTTGAGGAAGAACTCGGTTTTTCCCCAGCCGTTCTTCTTCCTCCTGCGCCCTAGGCTTGCTGCTCACGACCCCAACTCGTTTCTAAACTTACCCTAAGAGTTTCTTCACGAGTTTCTTATACATCTAGGTTAATTCATGTCCAAATGGGACTGGAAAGGTGGGGCTGCGGTTTCAGCATGGCACCTTCCAAAAATTGGGATTTCTCTTCCCAAAGAAGGTAGCCACACCATGGGAAGGTGTCAAGTATGGTTGGCCACGATTTGGCTTGCTAAGCTTGGCTATTACCACTATTTTAACCTACATTGCCCTTCCCAATTACCCTTTAATTACATGTGCGAATTTCTGTGTATTTCTGCTCCAATTTTGTTATTGGGCTAAAAGTGATCCATTGGCCCAATTTCATTAATGGATCATTAATACTTCATGTTGGAAGTCTCTCAATATGTTTATTTAATTTATAGTTGTATTATATTTCCGCGTTAACGGTTTTCCGACTTTGTTTCCTAATTTGAATATTTAGTCACATTGTGACGTACACTGGCCAATCGGATTTTTCGTTGCACGAATTCCTTCGTGAGACACTTAGGAATAATGTTTGGGGTTGATTTATAATTTTTATAGAATTTTCGATGTGTTTCTCTCGTACGATAATAGTACGTAAGTTTTATCATTCCGATAATTGCGGAATTTATTTATTCCCTTTTATTTCTAAGATTTTTAAATCACTAATTTTCGGGGGGTACATCCTCCCCCACTTAAGAAATTTGGTCCCCAAATTTACACATAATAGTGTAGTTCGTACCTGAGAATAGTTCTGAGTGGTTTTTCTTCATTCTTTCCTCTGTTTCCCAGGTAGCATTAGTAACTCCGTCTCGACTCCATTGGACCTTCACCATAGGTATGGTACGATTCTTGAGTCGTTGAATCTTCCGATCCAACAGTTTGATCGGCTTCTCTTCATAAGTCAGGTCCTCCCGAATTTTCAAGTCCTCATGGTTGATTACATGGTCGACATTGAATAAGTACTTCCTCAGCATGGATATGTGGAACACATTATGCACGTTCGCCAGCTGTGGAGGTAGTGCAAGTCTATACGCCACCTGACCAATCCTTTCCAGAATTTCAAATGGTCCGATGAATCTGGGACTCAACTTTCCTTTGATCCCAAATCTTTGAATTCCCCTTGAAGGTGAGACCTTCAAGAAAACATGTTCGCCAACCTGAAATTCTAGTTCCCTCCTTCTCTTGTCTGCATAACTCTTCTGCCTAGATTGTGCTATCTTTAGACGTTCCCTGACAATTTGAACCTTTCTGACAGCCGCCTCAATTAAGTCAGGTCCAACCCATTGGTTCTCCCCAACCTCTTCCCAACAAAGGGGTGATCTGCAACTCCTGCCATATAAGGCTTCGAACGGTGCCATCTTGATACTTGCCTGATAGCTGTTGTTATATGTAAACTCCATCAGGTATAACTGATCATCCCATCGACCTTTAAAATCTAGCACCAGAGCATGAAGCATATCTTCCACAATTTGATTGGTCCTTTCAGTTTGTCCATCAGTCTGAGGATGGAAGGCAGTACTAAAGTTTAGTTTAGTACCCATTACTGCTTGTAAACCCTTCCAGAAGTGTAAGTAAATCTAGGGTCCCGATCCGATATTATGTTAGATGGAACCCATGCAATCTAACTACTTCCTTAACATATAGTGCAGCCAATACATCCACTGACCAGGTACTCTTAATCGGCAAGAAGTGAGCCGACTTAGTCAATCGATCAACTATTACCCACATTGCATCCATACCACCTCTAGTCTTGGGCAATCCCATGATAAAGTCCATACCGATGCTATCCCATTTCCATTCCGGGATTTCTAGTGGTAGCAGTCCACCAGTTGTACGGAAATACTCGGCCTTGACTTTCATGCATGTTAAATAGTATGACACATGATCGGCCACATCCCTCTTCATGTTTGGCCACCAGTACGACCTTTTTAAGTCTTGGTACATCTTTGTTGATACCAGGATGAATCGTGTACTTGGACTGGTGCTTCATTTAATAACCTCTTCTTGAGTTCTCCATGATCAGGGACACATGTTCTACCTCGGAATAGTAATCTTCCCTCAGCTGATAGAGTAAAGTCAGGTCTTTGTTCTAGCTTCTCCCTGATCTCAACTAAGAATGGATCCTCTCCCTGTTTCTCCTTGATTTCGGTCAGTAGATCGGATTGTATCTGGAGATTGGAAATCATTACTAATTTTTCCTTCTTTCCCATGTCTAAGTTCAACCTTGCAAATTGCTCCAGTAACTTCCATTCGCCCAACATCATACTAGCTAGCATAGCTCCTGGTTGTCTACTTAGAGCGTCTGCCACTACATTGGCTTTCCCAGGGTGATATTGAATGAAAAAGTCAAAGTCCTTAAGGTACTCTAACCACCTTCTTTGTCTCATGTTAAGCTCCTTCTGTGAGAATAAGTATTTCAAACTCTTGTGTCAGAAAAGACCTTAAATTGCTCATCATAGATATAATGCCTCCAATTTTCAAGGCGAATGCTACAGCTGCTAACTCTAGGTCATGAACCGGTAGTTCACTTCGTGGATCTTCAACTGTCTTGAGGCATATGCTATTACTTTCCCTTGTTGCATTAAGACGCATCCCAGACCTGTTCCAGAAGCATCTGAATAAATTTCAAATCCTCCCTCTTCAGTGGGTAAGGCGAGGACAGGAGCAATAGTCAGACACTTCTTCAAGTTGTTAAAGCTTTCTTCACATTCATCGGTCCACACAATCGGATTTTCCTTCGGGTCAGCTTGGTTAATGGCACTGCAATCTTTGAGAAATCCTTTATAAACCTTCGATAATATCCTGCTAATCCTAGAAAGCTCCTGATCTCTGTGACGCTTCTCGGTCTTTCCCATTTCAGTACAGCCTCAACCTTTGATGGATCAACAGCGATACCATCCTTGGTTACCACATGCCCTAAAAAGGATACCTCCTCAAGCCAGAATTCACATTTACTTAGCTTGGCATATAATTTATTCTCCCTTAAAATCTGATAATGAAATCCTCAATTGCTCCTCATGCTCTTCCTTTCTCTTGGAATAGATCAATATATCATCGATGAATACCACCACAAATTTATCAAGATATGGGCGATAAATGCTATTCATCAACTGCATGAAAATTGCAGGGGCATTTGCTAGTCCGAAAGGCATAACAATAAATTCATAATGCTCCATACCTGCTTCGGAAGGCTGTCTTGTGAATGTCTTCTCCTTTGATCCTCAATTGGTGATAGCCGGATCTGAGATCTATTTTAGAGAAGTATTTAGCTCCAGATAATTAATCAAACAACTCATCAATCCTTGGCAGGGGATATTTGTTCTTGATGGTTAACTGGTTTAGTTGCATGTAGTCTATACACAGCCTCATCGACCCATCTTTCTTCTTGACAAAGAGGACAGGTGCACCCCATGGTGATGTACTTGGTCGGATGAATCCCTTCTCTAACAGTTCCATCAATAGCTCTTTTAATTCCTTTAGTTCTGCGGGGGACATTCTATATGATGCCCTAGACACTGGTGCTGCTCCAGGGACCAATTCGATGGTAAAATCGACCTCTCACTCAGGAGGAATTCCTGGCAAGTCTTCGGGAAAAACATCAGCGTATTCGCTGACAACATGGATGTCCTCAACTTTGACTTCCTTCTTTGTGATGACAACAGCAGCAAGAAAGGCCATACAACCTTTCCTCATCATCCTTTTGGCTTGTAGTGCAGAGATAAGTGACAATCTCCTGCGGTTTCTATCCCCTGTGAACACTAGTTTTGGGTAATGGCTAAAGGTTACCCGATTTCTCCTGCAGTTGATACTAGCCCCATGTTCAGACAACCAGTCTGCTCCCAGTATCACATCATACCCCTCCATATCCATACATATTAAATTTGCTGGTAGGTTTTGGGTTTCAATCAACACTTCACTAGATGGCATATGGTTTGTAAGATCGGTGCCAGGACCAATCGGGGTTGACACAACTATTCCGGATTTCATTGGGACGGGTTTCACAGGTAGGGTATCAACAAATGTTTGAGATATAAAGGAATGCGTAGCTCCGGTATCAAAGAGAACATATGAGGGTCGGGAAAGAATAGTAAGTGTACCTTCCACGATACCTCCTTCTTCAGCAGCTTCAGGTTCTTGAATAGCTTGCAAGCGGCCTTGTCCTCTTCTGTCCATTCGGATGCCTGTCCTGAGGGGATTGTTCTTTCAGCATTGGGCAGTCCGAGATCCTGTGGTCACGACTACCACAGCGCAGACATCTCCCTTGCGATCTCCAGCATTGTTCAGACCGGTGACTAGCTTTGTCACAGTGTTTGCACCTTTCTCCCGTTGTCACCACTATCTGCTTACCTAACTCCTTTGGCTTTTTATCAGCTGGTTCATTTACTCCGCCACTGGGCATTTTCTTCCCAATGGTCGGCTGATACCTTCCTGTAGAAGACACTTGCTCCCTTTTCACGGATTTTCCCTTAATTTCTTTCGGCAGTCTCCATGGCATCTTCCAGTAACTGAGCCTTCTTTACCATGTCAGCATAGGTTTGAATGTCCATTGGCGCCAGTTGAGTGATGAACTGGGGCCTCAAGCCATTCAGAAAGCGTTTGCCTTCATCCTTTCTGTCCCAATCAAGTGAACAGCATATCGGGACAGACGAGAGAATTGGGCCTCATACTCGGCCACATTGAGTCCTCTCTGCTTCAAAGCCGCAAATTCGGCTGCTTTCCGTTCCTGGACCCTCTCAGAAAAGTACTTGGTATTGAATTGCTCAATGAACTGAGCCCATGTTAGTTGCTGGCCATTCAGTGTTGCTTCTACCGACTCCCACCATGCCCTGGCATCCTTTTCCAATTGGAAAGTCGCCAGTAGTACTTTGTTCTGGTCGTGCATTGCATGACCCTGAATATCCTTTCAATTTCTTAACCCAGTGTTCAGCAACATCTGGGTCAGTACTCCCTTCAAACCTAGGCGGATCCATATTCCGAAAATTCCGATGGAGATCACCGGCTCCGCGGTTACCTCCACCCTGGGTGGCTTACAGGATAGCCTGAGTCAAGTTCTGTATTGTTTGTTGCATGTTCCTAGCCTGGGCACGTTCAGCGGCCATTGAGGTAATAAGTACCTTCAAGATAATAATATAAGTCAGTCATCTAAATATATCACATGTGACTTCTATTCCCATACTTCTACCCAAGCTCACATTAGGTACGACAGATTTTGAATCGTGTGATCTAGTTTCATTCTATGTTCCTATTCCCTTGGACCCTAAAGTTTAGGCTCTGATACCAACTGTCACGCCCCGATATTTAGCAGCGGAATAAATACCGGGAGACGTGAACGATACAAATAGACGTATCACAGTTGAATAGCGCAGAGTCACAATTGAATAAAAGAACACATTTGAGACTATAATATGGTCACCAAAAATATACTTTATTCTATTTCATTCAACTAGTTACAACCTTACATAAGAAGAACCAACTAAAGGGTCCCTTATTCAAATGAAAATGTTTCACTAATACATAGACTACTCAAATATCTATTCCTAACACTTCATCTCCTCAATGTCGGGTACTCATCACTCTTGCCCTGCCCCATCGGACTCCACGGTTCCTCATCACTACCTGAAAAGAACAGGATGATAGGGTGAGCGAACTAACTCAGTAGGATTTACATCTCAATATTGTGCGGGCACTAATATACATGATTAACATTTTAAATAGGCAGATATGCACATGAACATGATGACAATGCATGCTTTTCTAACAAGTGGATAGCGGAATAGAACGGATGTCATATCATATCAAATGTCGAGTTGCATATATAATGGACAGATATTTCAAGAGTAGAATCGTATCAAAATGAATTGGTCATATTCATACAGATATCATGTATTCACATGAACAGACGTATCATATCAAATCTTATCATATCATATCAAATCAAACTTATCATATCATATCAACGAAGGCACATTCCCACAATCTTACTTATTCGTTGTGCTATGCCAAGCACCAGAAGTCATACTCCCGCGGTTAATAAGTACGTTGGGCGCTCTCCCCCCAGGACCAGATAGGGCCCCTATTGCACAGGCATTGGTCAAATGGACCGAAGTCCCATATTGTGCCGAACAAACATATTCATATTATGGCCACGGAGTTTCAATGACAAGCTCATAGTAAGAAAGACATGATCATTCATAGAGTCAAGGTATGACAAATAGCTCAAGAGAACAAAAGGGCAGTATAACGACGTATCTTATGTTTTCATAATTCGTTAGTGTCTTGACATGAGGATGACTAATGACAGATCGTATGCGGAACATGTGCTCTCTATCTCCAGGGTACTTCATGGTACAACCAGCTCGGCCTCTATGTGGGAATCCATAGAGAGCGGAGACTTACGGAGGTCTTAAGGAAAATTCGCTAGTCTTGCCGATTCGGAATGACCGGCAGAGAGCTCTCAATTCCCCAAGAAGGGTGTGCCTAATCGTGCAAATGTGTAAGTGACGAGTCACGAATCGTTCCTAACATGTATGCAATTGACAAATAATTAATTGAACATCGGAAAGTATATAACTATTGAAACTCATATGCAAATCATGATATAAACTCCACTAACAAGTCCATACTAACATGTATTCATCCCCACATTCATATCATATTCTTATCATATCAATTGACAATAAGTAAGATCACAAGATAATCCAATGAACATAAGGTCAATCACAATTACACTTAGAATCATAATCATATCATTACCGTTTTTTCAATGGGTTGATTACTTTAGGTCCATGCATACCATATAACATCATGCACATGCTAGTAGACATCATGTAACGATCAGACCCAAGACATGCAATTTACACACTAATTATCATGTTAAACAGACCCTCGGGTATATACGGTAAGATTTGCAAGAAAACACGTGATTTATGTAAAAATCCTGAGATCGCGACGGTCACTTGTAAAAGTAGCGACGGGTCAGATCAGAACGCGACAGTGCCTTGTAAGGATCGCGACAGGCTTGTCAGATCAGGCAGGCAGATCGCGACGGGTACATATGAAGAAGGCGACAGGGCTATCAGACCCGGAGGTCAGGTCGCGACGGACCCCAATGAGGGTCGCGACGGGTCGGGGACAGAACGCGACAAAGGCATGTGAAGATCGCGACGGGACAGTCAGATCAGGCAGCAAGATAGCGACGGGGCGCTTCGTCGCGATCAGAAAATGATGGGTATACTGTCGCTACGAGACCTCTGAACGCGACCTATCGGGCCGTCGCGTTCACAGGGTCTGCGCCTGAAACCGACAGAGAAGGACAAGTTCTTGGATTGCGGTCCAAAACTGCCTTATATTGACACATGGTGCTTCAAAATAGAGAACAAATTGTACAGGCATGAAAAATAACGAAACCGGTTTTAAACTAATCTAGACATGCAAAGGTGCTTCCAGTAAATTGGAATTAGAAAAATAATGAAGGTTTGATGGGCTTTGATCAAGTCAAACTCAAACGTGGAAGACAAGTGAAATCTACAGACGTAGCTTCATGCAGCAACCCTCTTACCACGCTTATAACTCTCTAACCAATGACATTTAGATGAAAACGTTCAACACAAAACATGACGAGGACAACTAGTAGAAGAACTTTGATGTTGGGGGTTTGATCTAATTCAGTCTCGAATCTCGAGAAATATATGAAGAACATAAAGGTCATGTGTAACCCGAAAACACATCTCATGCAGCGATTTACTTACCACGCTTGTAACTCTCTGACTAATGACATTAAGATAAAACGTTAAACATAAAAGATGATCGGGACTACGAGTAGAATAACTTTCATGAAGGAAGTTTAGTCTAATTCGGTATCAAATCGCGTGCATAATAAGAAGAACGGGAAAAGCCCTAACTGTGCACGACTTAGGGAAAACGACTAATACTCCATGTATACTGCATGAAAATTGGGCAAATCAAGTGCAAATGAACATAGAATCGAAGCTCTACAAGATGGTATAGGTTTTCTTTAATCTTGGCCCGAGAACACCTACCTTTGAACGCTAAGAATTCCTTGCAGTTCTGGGTCGATGCAGAGCGAGGTTGAGGAAGAACTCGGTTTTTCCCCAACCGTTCTTCTTCCTCCTGCGCCCTAGGCTTGCTGCTCACAATCCCAACTCGTTTCTAAACTTACCCTAAGAGTTTCTTCACGAGTTCTTATACGTCTAGGGTTTAATTCATGTCCAAATGGGACTGGGAAAGGTGGGCTGCGGTTTCAGCATGGCACCTTCCAAAAAATTGGGATTTCTCTTCCCAAAGGAGGTAGCCACACCATGGGAAGGTGTCAAGTATGGTTGGCCACGATTTGGCTTGCTAAGCTTAGCTATTACCATTAGTTTTAACCCTACATTGCCCTTCCCAATTACCCTTTAATTACAAGTGCGAATTTCTGTGTATTTCTTGCTCCAATTTTGTTATTGGGCTAAAAGTGATCCATTGGCCCAATTTTATTAATGGACCATTAATACTTCATGTTGGAAGTCTCTCCAATATGTTTATTTAATTTATAGTTGTATTATATTTCCGCGTTAACGGTTTTCCGACTTTGTTTCCTAATTTGAATATTTAGTCACATTGTGACGTACACTTGGCCAATCGGATTTTTTCGTTGCACGAATTCCTTCGTGAGGCACTTAGGAATAATGTTTGGGTTGATTTATAATTTTTACGGAAGTTTCCGATGTGTTTTCTCTCGTACGATAATAGTACGTAAGTTTTATCATTCTGATAATTACGAAATTTATTTATTCCCTTTTATTTCTAAGATTTTTAAATCACTAAATTTCCGGGGTGTTACACCTTTCCTTTCAGGTGGGATTGGCTCAATCAACCTAGTCAGACATGGATTGGTTCAATCTAGATGATTCCACCAATTCAGGCTGTTTGTAGCCAATTCCACTAACGTTATTGTTAGTTTGGGGCCTTCTATCCAGTGACTCCAAACCATGTCAACCAATTTCAATTTGGATCTACTGATTCTGCAATCCACTGTAGGAATGGGTTCCCAAACATTGGAACCTGGATCGCTCCTCGTCTGAACTGGCCCCATTGATTCCAGAACTAGCTTGATTTTCCCAATCTTGAACAACAAGCCCCACACATGATAAATTCAAAAATTGCAACATATTCAGCAGGATGTGGCTTTCAAATAAAACTATGAGTTCCCAAATAAAGATGTGCGCACCAACTTCATGTCAATGTACATGATGTTGCATTGTGCATCTACTAGGGAAATGGTAGTCATATTCAATATTCATTGTTGTATCCTAACGCATGAAATCAAGAACTGGATAAGATTACTTCATAATTCATATACCTGGAGATAGGACAGTACATTAGATGAGAACAAACAATGATTCAATAACTCATAAAACAGATCATTAAGTATGGAAAACAAATGAAGATGACAGACAAACACCTAAAAACTTGCTAGATTATCAATATAGAGGTGAAACAAAACATGTCTACATGTCTATCATACAGAAATGCTAGCTATGTTGGGTAGCTAGCTGAGACCAATTCAGCTCCGCCACATCACGTTCACACGATGTGGCATGAAACAGGTGGTGGAAGTGAGGGGTGGGGCAGCAGGCGGTGGAGGCAGTGACCAAAAACAGTGGCGGTGGCAACCAGCAGCATGGGGTTGGTGCTTAGTGCACCGATGGCTATGGCGGCTGTGACCGGTGGCAACGGTGACAAGCACCAGACGATGGTGGCAGGAGGCAGCAGATGGTAGCAGTAGCCTGTGCCACATCATGTCCATGTGGACATGATGTGCCGGAGCTGGATTAGTCACCAACCAATCCAGCTCAGCTAGCTTTTCAACAAGTCAGGTAGCTAGCATTTCTCCTATACCAAATTACCATATCAGTGTAATCTTCAAGCTGATATAGACATTAGTATAATAAGTGACTCAGACCATATAGACATTATAAAAGGTGGCAAGTACCTATAGTTGGTCGACTTTTCTTTGATGCTCCAACTCCAACCTGCCATAACACAACATGCTTATTAGAACTAATTTGAACAACAAAATAGAAGATCCATTTTCCCCATGAAAGATCCAGCATTTGGAAGTGTGTGAACAATGGATACCATTCATGCATACGACATGGTTATTGCAGACTAAGTTGAACAATTTACTCACAAAAGATCCAGAATTATCCGCCCCAAGGAAGATTTAGGAAAATATCATCAACCATTGAATCACCTATAAAGGGCACAATTTACAGAAGCACATAAAGTTCATACATTATGTTCAGATTGTCCTTCTTAAGATGCAAATTTTGGTTCATGGACTGTTGACCTGAATTAGAGTACCATATTGATAGCCTTGGCCCTTGCCTAGATTGAAGTGTTAAACATCATTGAAGTATTGTAAGTGTTAAACATCATCGAAGTATTGTAGATCTAAAAGGTATTCCATAGATAAGTGTGGAACGCGGAATATATTTTCAGACATTTCGACGCACGTGCGGGGCGCTGTTGGCACAAAATAATTGTTCCGAAAAAAAAAAAAAAGAAATGCCCTTCCCCAAAACCGATGAAGATACCATCGGTTAGGGGGTTTTTTCCCCCTAACCGATGGAGCTTCCATCGGTTGGAAGGGGAATCCCCTCCAACCGATGGTGCTTCCATCGGTTAGAGGGGAACTCCCCTCTAACCGATGGTGCTTCCATCGGTTAGAAGGGAACTCCCCTCTAACCGATGGACCTTCCATCGGTTAAGGGGAGTCTCCTAACCGATGGGTGTTCCATCGGTTGGGGAAGGATTTCCCCTTTAACCGATGGAACCTCCATCGGTTAAGGGGAATCCCCTTCAAAAAAAAAAAAAAAACAACAAACAAAAAAAAACAGGACACAAACTGAAAACACCCCTAACCGATGGCACCACCATCGGTTAGAGGGGTTCCCCCTCCCCCTAACCGATGGAACCCCCATCGGTTAGAGGGGCTTTAACCCTCTAACCGATGGTACCCCCATCGGTTAGAGGGAATTTTCCCTCTAACCGATGGAACCCCCATCGGTTAGAGGCCCCCATTCCCACACAATGTAAGGGGGTGCCTTCCCCTATAAAAGGCACCCCCATTCCCCCATTCGAAAGGCCGGCCCCCGGGGAAGGTGCTACAGCCCCCTCAAAAAATTGCTGTCCCCTTTCCCTTTGAAATTCCAAGAATAGAAAAGTTTCAAAAGTTCCCCATCTCTCCCTCAACCTCCTTTCTTGTGTGTGAAGGTATCAATTCCCTTCCCCACCCGAGCAGAGTGAGAGTTGAGAGGTCATCCTGATGCGGCATCGGCAAACTTCCCCGACTTAAGTCCGCAATAGCGGCATCGGCCCTCATGGGCTATAGGTTCTAAATACCGTCCATTCCGGACATATGGTATTTTAGATACCTTTGTAATTCATTCCACCTCCCATCGAGTTTTAACTCTCCGGGATGGTGTGTTTGTGCTATATGCATATGTTTCTTAGAGGAGACTCTGCCCAAGTGGAGATTCTGCTCGAGAACATATTCATATATTCACATATTCGTATTTTTATATATATGTTTCTTAGAGGAGACTCTGCCCAAGTGGAGATTCAACCTAAGAACATATCTATGAATTTCAAATCTGTGTTTATATTTATATGTTTCTTAGAGGAGATTCTACCCGAGGGGAGATTCTGCCCAAGAATATGTCTGTATATTCACAAATTTGTATTTTTATATGCATGTTTCCTAGAGGAAACTCTGCCCAAGTGGAGATTCCGTCTAAGAACATATCTATAAAACTCAAATTTGTGCCTATACATATGTGTTTCTTGAAAGGAAGCTCTGTCCATGTCAAAATTTTCCTTCTAAAAAACATATCAATGAAATCACAAACTTTGTATTCATATACATGGGTTTTCAAGAGGAAACTCTGCCCAAATAGAGTCTCTGCCCGCAGACATGTATATATAATCATAAATTCGCAATTATATATGCGTATGCCTCTCAAAAGGGATTCTGTACATGCAGATGATACCTTTTGCCGGATACTCCATTTAAACAGAGATACCGGTGAGAAAATATGCGTAAACTGCAGATTTATGTTTATACACACATACTTCTTGAGGGCAAATTCCCTCCGGGTAAAGATTCTCTGAGGACACATGGATATAAGTACATGTTCATATGAATATATCCCCGTGAAGGCATTCTGCATAAGTAGAAACTCTGCCAAAATAAATTTATAAAAATTGTGTTGATATACACACATCCAAGGAAAGGGACAAGACCCGAACTGTGCTCAGATACTCCCAAGAGCAGCATGAATGCATACTCACAGGAACTGTGTTCATATGGACAGTTTCCAGAAAGGAACTCCAAATTGACAAGAACATCCATGGAGATATGTGCATACGTTCTTCAAAAAAAATCATACTCATACAAGTAAAAATAAATGAATGATGAATGAATGAAATGATGAATGAGAAGAAAGGAAATTCTGCCTCAATTCGGATTTCATTTAAAAGAGGGATGTTATAAAAAGAATATTACGTCATAAAAAAAGTTGAAGTAGCAACTCTTCTAATACAAAAATGCTACTTCTAATCATGACTTCCCCAAGTTCAGAATCAAATGCACGGGTATACACCCGTCTGCAATAATAATCCTCCGGTTTTCCCAAAATAAAACCTTCAAACAACCTAAAAGAAGAGGAGGGAGACCCCAAATGGGTTCATGGAAATATATCTATTCCCTTCTTAAAAGCCGTCTCACTCCACAAAGGGCAGTTTTTCAGAATGAAACACTCATGAAATTGATATTCCAGGATTTTCTAAAAGAATATGTAAAATTGGCGTTAATAACCCAAGAGTCTTAACTCGATGTAAATGTAACATCGATTTTGATCGATGGAGACAGAGGTCCAGCACATGTTACCCCAATCATCTGATGAGTATAGATACGGGACTCGAGGAGTTCAGATTAAAAAACGGCGCACCCGTCCGTTCACGGACATCATACTCGTCCGTTCACGGACATCATCATACCCGTCCGTTCACGGACACCACACCCGTCCATTCCATGGACACCCAAAAATACTTTCTCCGCGTTGTGCGGACTCTTTTTTCTGTCTGTTAAACAGACTGGCACCCGCCCCGCAAATCCCAACAGAAAATCCAAAGCATGTGAAATGGATACACGAACCAGATAAAATGAAATGAGCCACCAAAATAAAATGATATGTTAAAGTGATATAAATCCCGTGTCAACAGGCGCGCGTACGTCTTTTGAGATTTGCTCATGCGTTTCGGGCGTGCCAGACTGTTTACAAGAAACAGACAAAGAAATTTATTTTTTTGTGAGGTGCATTGGGTATAAACCCTAAGCCCTCGAATATTTTATATTTCTTTCCGCACGAGTCCGTATTTTCAAGCGATTGGAGTGGTCGTGTACTGGACCGTTCCCCACCGACCGGAGTCGGTGGTTCATTTACATCGGGTAAAAACCCGAATACCTTCGATGCGATACGTTTATTAAAAGACCTTATGCCGAGATTTAAGGAAATTAGACAACAAGTAGATTTCCCCAAGTGTCCTCAAATGCATTTATGACATTTACATGTATGTCCTCAATGGGGTGTTTGTACCACCATTGAGCGATTACATTAACATGCCATTTACATTTACGTCCTCAATGGGGTGTTTATGCCTCCATTGGGCGTTTACATGACGTGCCTTTGCATACGTCTTCAACGGGGTGTTTATGCCTCCATTGAGCGTTTACATGACGTGCCTTTGCATGCGTTAATTTAAAACGCACGAGGACTTATGTACAAAATACCGGGTCTTATATATTAAGCTGCAGTGTCTTGTCCTCACACTGTCTTGTCCTCACACGGATGTCACGAGACACGAACGGAGCGCAAAGGGGCCCAGCGCACGTGTGTGGACGGACGGGGCACAACGCAAGCGAAGGTGAGCTTCTCTCGGAGGCCCCGGGTTTCCAACGCTCGGAGGATCAGGCTCTAGGATCCGAGGTCTTTTGAGCTCAAATGCGGAGGAGGAGCGCGAGGAGCGAGCGAGCGAGAGCGAGAGAGAGCGCGCCCTTCTTCATGGCCCCTACCCCTCTATTTATAGGGGTTTAAGGGGGTATTTGTTTCATTGTTTCTTTCGAACCCGTTTATCTCATGTGTTCGAAGTTAGTAAACCTTGAGGCTTTTCACGAGGCTTCTCGGTCATTTGTCGACCTTTCCGGGGATTTTCGGTCGTATCTTGACCTCCCGAAGCTTTCGGCCATATCTCGACATGCACGAGAGTTCTTGCCGTTATTTGACAATCCCAAGACTTGGAGCGGCCTGCCGTAAGCCGGGCCCAGGAGAGCGCACGCCGTTTCATAGAAACAACGTGGGTTCCGCTCCACCGGGCCGTGCAAACGGCATGAGACAGGCCTCTTGGTCATTTCTTGACTTTTCTGAGCGGCTCCGGTATTTTCGTCATTGATCGACTTTTCCAGGTGCTTCTGCAATTTCTTGGATTTCTGGGACATTCCTGCCATTTCCTGGCTTTCTCAGACTCCCTGCCATTTCCTGGCTTTCTGGGACATCCCTGCCGTCTTCTGGCTTTCTGGGACATTCCTGCCGTTTTCTGGCTTCCTGGGACGTTTCTGCCATTTTCTAGCTTTCTGGGACATCCCTGTCGTTTTCTGGCTTTCTTTGGACATTCTTGCCATTTCCGGTTTTCTGGGACATCCCTGCCGTTTTCTGGCTTTTAGGACGTTCCTGCCATTTCTTGGCTTTCTCGGACATTCCTGCCAGTTCTTGACTTTCTCGGACATTTCTGCAATTTCCTGGCTTTCTCAGACATCCCTGTCGTTTTCTGGCTTTCTAAGACATCCTACCAGTTCCTAGCTTTTCCGAGTACCTTAGCAAGTGGGTTAACTCAAGCCCGACCCAGGAGAGCGCACGTTGCTTCAGAGAAGTGACGTGGGTACCGCTCCACCGAGTCGTGGCAACAGTATTCCCACCTTGAGCTCTGTCGCCTTTGGAGCTTGCCAGGGACTTCGTGCCATTTTTTGGTCCGACCAAAGACTTCCGTTGAATTCTTGAACTCCGTGAGGGTTTACATGTGGTTTTCCCCTGAGCCGGAGTATTTCCACTATTTTTTAATGGCAGGGGCATTTCTGTAAATTTCCCCACAATCGGGACATTTATGCAATTTCTACACCTTTCAGGGGTCTTTCTGCAATTTTCTGAACAGCAGAGGGACTTCCTTGCAATTTTACACCCTCTGGGGATTTTTCTAAAATTTTTCCATCCCGAGGTATTTCTGCAACTTTCTGCTCTTCCCAGGGCTTTTCTATAAATTTCTGGCAGCAGGGGTATTCCTGTAATTTTTCGGGCGTTTCTGCAATTCTCTCTTTCACGGGGTATCTGTAATTTTTCTGGACAGCAGGTATTCCTGCAATTTTCTAGACAGCAGGGGTATATGTGTACTTTTGATGTACACACACACAACTTCATACTCCCGGGGGGCTTTGTGCAATTTTACACAAACTTGGGCCCACATGAGGGGGCACATGTGTAATTTTACGCACATGCACAAATTTTCCTCCCGAGGGCCTTGTGTAATTTTACACAAATTGGGGCCCACATGGAGACTTCATATGAGAAACAAACATGTCCCCCCCAAAGGAGGGGACTTCTCCTCAGCCCCAGGAGAGTTTGCCCGTCATCCTGCCAGAGCGAGAGCGAGCGCGAGAGAGCTCGAGGGAGAGCCCGAAGGGGGTTCTCTTCATCGCCTTGGCCCTCTATTTATAGAGGTGCCACGAGAAAGGGGCCGGCGGGGGTGGCACACCCGGCGCGGGTGCCCGCGCGCGGGCCCTATGCGCCAACCCCCCGGCGGGGTTAGCCAGTGCGTTGGACACCCTGCCGGGTGTCCTGTGCGCAGGACACCCCCGCCGGGGGTGTTTTGCGTGCACTCAGCGCGGGTGGGGGGGGGGGGGGGGGGGGCACCGGCTTTTTCTGGGGTATTTTTTTTGTTAGAAATGTGTCAACAGCAGGACACCCCCGCCGGCTCTTTTGGGGTAATTTTGGTTAAAATATTGTGTCAATAAATGCCCCCCACGCGGATGTGTGCCGAAGTCGATGACGAAGGCATACGTCCCGTGACGATTTTCAAACTCTACCCCTGGTCTTAATGACTTGGCGGGGAATTGGGTTGAAAATCACAACAATGCGCTTTCGACACTGTGTGCAACGTCGCCAGCAACTTGGACAACAATTTGTTGTTGCCGTTTGGGGCCCATCAAACCCCCTATGCTTCTCGCGCTGAGCCATTCGCTCCCATTGCTTGCATATTTTTTCAGATTTGTTCCAACTCAAGAGTTTCCCGAGAGGACTGTTGAACGGCAAAAGTGTGACACGTTTATTTCAGCGGAAATTACAAATCCATCAGATGATGGTCCGGCGACTAGCCTAGTTGAAGCCTATTTTGGCGGATGACGGTTCTCGTGGACATGATGAAAGGGGCCGTTGGGCCACGAATTAAATATTGGTTATCAGCAGGCCTGGTTACAATACATTATCAGCAGCCTGCTCAGAGGCCAAAAGTTGTGATTTAAAATGACCCCAAGGTTATTTAAGTTACAAACTTATTAGCGGGATCCTTCCCCAAAATTCAGCAGGGGAGTTCCGGCCCTTAAAATGGTGCCCGGAGTCCCGGTTAAAATGAAAGTACAAGGAGAACATGTCTCCGTCCAAAGTACGAAGCACGGAAAAATCCGGCAGCACAAGGTCTATAGACCGAGTACGAAGGACAAGTACAAGAACAAGCTCGAGGAAGAACTCCGAGGCTTGCAAAGGCACCCTCTGATCGGGCAGAACTCCGAGAAGTTGGGGCGAAGCGCCAAGGAAACGGGCCGGACTCCAGCAGCACCTCCGGCAGCACAAGGTCTATAGACCCGAGCACAAAGAACAAGCTCGAGGAAGAACTCCGAGGCTTGCAAAGGCACCCTCCGATCGGGCAGAACTCCGAGAAGTCGGGCAGAACTCCGGAACAAAGAAAAAACTCCAGCACCTGGGCATATACCCTTGTAAATGAGGGTGTAAGGGGGGTATTTATAGGCAAAATCCCCCCTCTCCTCTCTCTCTCCATCGGTTAGGACCCCTAACCGATGGTGACCTCACAATGAGGTCACCATCGGTTAAGGGGGGTCTCTCCCCCTAACCGATGGTGACCTCAACATGAGGTCACCATCGGTAAGGGGCTAACCGATGGTGACCTAAGCATGAGGTCACCATCGGTTGCCCTAACCGATGGTGACCTCATGATGAGGTCACCATCGGTTAGGGGAATCTCCCCTAACCGATGGTGACCTCATCATGAGGTCACCATCGGTAGGGGCTCTCTCTCTCTCCCACGCATGTAAAGGGGCCGAACCCCTATAAATACCCCCCCTATTCCAAAGGAAAGGGGGTCTGGAATGTGCTCTGGCGAAGCCCTGTTGGAAAATCCCAGGAAAATAGAAAAGAGCCTCTGCTCATTTCCCTCCCATTCTCAAATCCCCCCGTCCGGTGTTCGAAGGTACAAATCCCCTTCTTTAGCCCGATAGGCCTGGCGCGGAGAGAGAAGCGGTCGGCGTAATCGTCATCAACACTCCTTCTTAATCCCCATCCCCCACATCGAGCAAGACTCTGTGGGGTGATATTCCCGGGGTTTAAATGCCGTCCATATCGAGCAAGACTCTATGGACACATGGTATTTAAATACCCATGTTCTCCCCGCCCATCGAGCGAGACTCTGGGATGGTGGATTTTGTGCTTATATGTATATGTTTTCTTGAGGAGACTCTGCCCAAGCGGAGGTTCTGCCCAAGGACATATTCGTATATTCGCAAATTTGTGTTCTTATATATATGTTTCTTAAGACGAAACTCTGCCCAAGTGGAGATTCCGTCCAAGAACACATATAAAGATTACGAATTTGTAACTATACAAATATGTTCCTTAGGGAGAATCCCGCCCAGGCAAAAATCTCTTTCAGGGGACGTATCCATGTAAACACAAACTCGTGTTATATGTATATGTTTCTTAGAGGAACTCTGCCCAAGCGGAGGTTCTGTCCGAGAACATATTCGTATATTCACAAATTTATGTTCTTATGTATATGTTTCTTAGAGGAAACTCTGCCCAAATGGAGACTCCCCTAAGAACATATCCATAAAATCACAAATTGTGCCTATACGTATATTTTCTTAGGAGGAATCTTGCCCGGACAAAGTTCCCTCTAATTCATATCCGTATAATCACAAACTTCATGTTTATATAATGTATTTCTTAGTGGAATCTCTGCCCAAATAGAGACTCTGCCCGAGAATATATCTATATAATCACAAATATGCCCGTTTGTATATGTTTCTCAAAAAAAAGGACTCCGTTCATACGGAGCCTCTTTCCCATCGGATACTCTGCTCAAATGGAGATACCGTTTGAGAATATATTTACAAAGTGCAATTTGTGTTTATCACATATATCTCTTTAAGGCAAAGTCCCTCCGGGTAAAGTTTCTCCCGAGAATACATGGATACAAGCATATGCCAATATGAAAATATCTCCACAAGGACACCCTGTCTAAGTATGGACTCACCAACATATTCACATATTCAAAAAAAAAATAATAATAAAAAGGGGATTGTGATAATATACAACATCCAAAGAAAGGAAATCAGACAAGAACCGTGCTCGATACCCCAAATGGGAGCACATATGCACCTCCACGAGGACTTACCCGTGGAAATGGACTTTGGACAGAATCACAAATGGACAAGGACTTCCGTGAGATACATCCATATGATCTCCGGAAATTGGACCCGCACAAGCATGAAATGAGGAGAAAATAAACTCTACCTCAAATTCGGACTCTGCCTAGGAACGGCATTACAAGAGAACCTCATATAAAATCCGCACAATAACCTTCTAATACGGAAGTGTTGCTCCGGGTATATACCCCCAAGTTCAGAATCATAAATCCACGGGCGCACCCGTCATGATAATAATCTCCATGTTTTCCCAAATGAAAACCATAACCAACCTTTTGTAAAAAGGAGAAAAAGACCTCAAATCGGTCCTCGGTATATACCCGCTCCCCTTTTCAAAGAAATCAAACTTTGGGCTCCCACAAAGGCAGTCGTTTCAAAAAAAGAAATATCCAAAGCAAAAGCATTTCAAAGTAATCAAAAGAGGAAAACATGTCATAATCAGGATTTTCTAAAGCATGTATATTTCTCTCGTCCTTTTTACTATGAAATGGTATTCGGTTTAAATTGGTATTAAATATATGCAAGAGTTTTAACTCGATGTAAATGTAACATCGATTCCGGTCGATGGAGACAGAGGTCCAGCACATGCTACCCCAATTGCCTGATGAGAATAGACATGGGACTCAAGAAGTTCAGATAAAAACGGCGCACCCCGTCCGTTCGCGGGACACCCCGTCCGTTCGCGGACACCCCCGTCCGTTCGCGGACACACCCGTCCGTCTCACGGACACCATACCCGTCCGTCTCACACACACCCAAATTCTCTTCCGCATTGCGCGGATTCTTTCTTCTGTCTGTTAGACAGGCTGGCACGCCCCGCGATATAAAAATCAAAGCATGCGAAACAAATGAATACCACCCAAATGGAATGAACAAAAATCAACGAATGGAAAAAAAGAAAAGAAAGGATGATGAAAATCCCCCGTGTCAACAGCTGGCACGCCCGGTGGGACCTCTTCTCACCATTCATAGTAAAAAGGATGAGACTTATATCTGTTTATGAAAATCCTGATATTGCTATTTCCTTTGAAGGTACTTAAAAAGAAAAATCCCAAACTGTTGAAGATGGCCGTCACTTATGGACCGCTCGTCGTCAACAACCATGCCAGGTTCGGTTACCTGGCGACTCCGATCATATTCGGAGATTTCCCTGCAGTCGTCGGATCCCCTTTCTTTCTGGGAGTGGTTCCGGCCCATCAGGAGGAGGAAGCTGCTCAAATATCTTCCTCCCACAAACCACAAAGAAGAAGTCCAACAACAGCGGACGTGTCAAGGCTCGTTCTGCTACTGTCAACAGGGCACCCAAATGCCCATGAAGAATGATGCTGTCAAAGGGGGTAAACCCCATTCAACTCAAGTTCGGACCTATTCGGTCCATATGATCTCTTCTACCATTGTGGCTCCTGTCTCCTCACAGCGGGGCAAAATATGCCACAAGAACAGAGGCGCCCGCTGCCCATCTCCAGATCTGGCAAGTCTGTTATGATCGGAAATGTGCGAGTGCGCCTTGATGGTACTCCACCTACACTCCTCGTGATAGGTATATTCCAAATATCCCAACCTCGAACCGCTTCTCAGCTCTACGGTGGTTCCGAGGAAAACATGAAGATTCCATGGTGAAAGCCGATGTCAAGCAAAAGACGCGGCATTTTACCAAGTTGAAACAAATCTGGGTTCCCAAAGAGAGAGTCCAGAAGTTCAAGAAAATCAGCAAATGCATCAAAGGTGATTCAAAGAAAAAGCAACACCGAAGATGCCTCTCTTCAATATGCCGGGCCTGAACATCCCAGAGGATGGAAAAGAAAGGCATATACAAAAACCAACTACAATCCTCAAGGCCCGGAGAATACCCGGGTGGTCGAAGAAATTCCAACTCAACAATCCAATCCTCGAGTATCGGTCTTTGACCGTATATCGTGGATCCCAAGATTTGATAAGCCAAAGGCAATTCCTAGCACCAGTGCTCGTCCGTCAAAAAGGCGACGTGTTACTTGGGCAGCTCGGGAAACGCCCAAGCTTATAATCTTCTCATGTTATACTACTGGAAGGGAAGTTGGCGAACTCGCGAACAAATCGCGGAAGCCACCCCCAATATTCCTACAGAAGATGTCCATCCTAACATCAGACAGTTCGTCAGAAGAACTCATCAACCTGGCGGGCCAATTGGCCCCTCTAATCAAGCTTCTCTTTCCACTGATATCCAACATGAGGGTACTCAAATTCCCTCCTTGAAGAAACAAATATTCGACTGGAAGAGGGTGGACCCTCTACCTCTGGCAGTCATCCCGTCATCAATATGCCAACAAAGGAAATTTTCCACGCAATGGCGGATGATGACAAATATGAAGTTATGCAACAGTGGCGGTCTGAAATGACCTCACTTGTCAATGAGATGAGACGATTGGCGACTTCAAGCCATCGCCATCCATAGAACCGGTTGCTGCTCAACATCAACAACAAAGCCAGCATCCGGATGGATTTATCTCATTACATAATCCAGCAATTTCTTCAACTGGTCTTCTTCCTCAAGCTACGGGTCCGGATATCAATGACCCATCTAATATCATGCCTCCTCAAACAAGCCTTGCAAATTCAAGGCATGAAATAAAGAAGATGGTTGAAGATATGTTCGCCCAGCAGGGCGAGGGTATTCAGGCTACGGGTTTATATTCTGTCCCGTTCCCTATACATCATCAACTCAAGAAGCTGCCAGAATCATGTCCCAAAGTCCCAAAGTTGCCTAAATATGATGGGCATGGGACACCTCGGGAGCATGTGGCACATTATATAATTGCCATGGGCGATCTTGCATCTGAGGAATCATATCTCCTCAGATATTTTGCAACTTCTTTAACAGGGTCGCATTCCAATGGTATGCAAAGCTCAAGGTTGGCTCAGTTCTCGACTGGGCTGATATGCAATCAAAATTCTATGATCGCTTTCAAACAGCAGAAAGGAAGGTCTCTCTTGCTGAGTTATGCTCCCTCAAGCAAAAGAAAGGGGAGTCGGCAATAGACTTCATTCAAAGGTGGAGGGAGTTTAGCATGCAATGCGATCCCTCCCATCCAGCAAGATGCAGTAATTATCTGCCGCAGAGGCCTCATCTTAACAATCAAAGAGAGACTCTTGGCTGCAAATATCAGAAGCTTTGACCAGTTGAATATGCTGTGGCAGAAATCGAAGGCTTCTTAGCCGAGCAATCAACTCATACAGCTCAAAAGGGTAAACTCCCTAAAGAGCGCAATTCGCCTGCAAAAGAAGTCAATACTATCGACTTCTTGCCCAGTGATGAAACAAAGGGGGCAGTAATCCCCACTACCTCAAGAAAGAAACCGAACCAAAGATACCTCCGCCTACATTGGCCGAGCGTATGAAGGCTCCTTATTCTTTCAAAAAGAGCATACCAGAAACTCTTCGATCTCTGCCTTGATAATCAATTAATATCACTGCCGACACCAAAGAAGCCGGCAGATATCGGCAAGATCAATCAACCCAATTATTGCCCGTATCACCGTATGGTGGGGCATTCAATTGAAGATTGCTTTGTCTTCAAGAACGAGGCTCAAAAGATAATCCAAGAAGGCCGTATATCTATGCAAAATGGTCTGGTTGATCCTCCACAGCCTCATACTTCGGATTGGCCAGAACAATCTGTCAATGTTATACATACGGCGGAACCCGCCACAAGCTCAAGGAATCCTGAGGTTGGGTCTTCATGTAACCCACCTCAAGATACTTCTGGAGCCATTCTCCGCCAAGATCTAGGCATCGGGGTACAAGGAAAACAATACAAAGAGTACAAAGGCAGCTCGAGCAATTACAACAAAGCCAACAGGAGCTGCGCCAAATCATGCAAAGCATGGAGAGGCGTCAGGATGTGCCTATTCAGGAATCCCACGCCTTCCAACCTGCTTATGTTTATCCCCTGCATATCCGGAGCTGCCCCCTATGCCGCCATTTCAAGACCCATCGGGTGGTTCCTGAAAATCCTCAAAATCCTGTCGAGCCGGCAAGGTCATATTCCTTCCGTCGCCAGCATACACACTGCCTCTCTTCCGGCTATGTCTGCGATCAGGATATATGATTATCTGGTCCCAGAAGAATTGAGACCCAACTATTGCCCATATCATCAACTGCTGGGACACGTCATTGAAGACTGTCCAAATTTCAAACATGAAGTGGAAGAGCTGATCCAGCAAGGACTCATCAATATGGGTAATTTCTGGTCAATCCCCCACAACCTCATATTCAGCCACCATCAAATGAGCCATACAATCTGGACCTTATTCGGTCAATGTCATCAATGCATCATCCTCTGGGTTCTTGAACCGGAGGGGCAACCGCCTATGCCGCATCCATATCTATCCAGCCGATGGTATGATGATTGGCATCCTCTACATCAACGCTCATTTGATCTAAAAGATACTCAAGCCATATTCAATCAGCTTAAGATCAGAGGGTTGATAAAAGTATTGATCCTGAGCCTTATACTTCCGAAAGGAAAGGATCACATCTCTACTGTGAATATCATGCCAGAGTCATACACTCTACCAAAGATTGCCCAGATCTCCATGATTGGATCGAAACAAAGATCCGGGAGGGAGTAATTGATCAGAGGGAAATCTCCTGACCCCACCACAAATATATGATCCAAGTCCACAGTTCCAAGCACAATATCAAGATCTATGTGAATATTATCATCGCCAGTTGGGCTATGGACGGCATAGAAGCAAGGCTGATGTTGAGCAATTCAGAGTTGGCCTGTTTCAATATAGAAACGGAATATCAGAAAATGCTGCCGCGAAACCAATCTCGCAGCAAGCTGAGGAGTTTGTAGATGATTACTACCAACTCCCTCCTGAAATTGTTGAAGAGCAATCAACTCAACTTTTCAGGCACCCCTCAGAAGCTGAATGGGTCACTGTTGGCCCTCGAAAGTCAAGAAATTCTAGAACCCGGCAAATCTATCGCAAGGGTCATTCTACAAAAAAATATTCCTGAGCCATCTTCAGAGCAAGTGATGAATTCACTAGAAGCTCTACAAATGAAGAATAGAGAGAAAAATAGAAGAAATGAAAAAGAAAATGAAAACAAAAGGAGGATGCTATGGCAGCAGAAGCTCCTCAGCAGCTGACGGCTGTCCAAAGACTCCAGCTGTTGATTAATGAGCTGGAAGAATATGAAGTCTCCGAGCCCTCTAATAAACCAACGCTCGACCAATATATCCCTTGGGAAGAAATCGAGCGAAAGAGGCGGCTCCGGAACTGGTTATTGCAAGTTCAACATGAAGCACTCCAAGAAGGTGACCTCCCTCCTTCGCCGAATCTGAGTCTCTTCAATGGAGATGAAGAAATCACCATGGAACAGTTGGACTCTATGTTCAGCTCTTTCCATTGCTACATGGTGTTCATTCCTCCTCCAAGGAATTACAAACTCCCACAAGCAATACTATGCGCAAGCGGGAGATAAACCAACGACGCTTGTATACCAGCGTCGACCTCCAGGCAATTCAAATCGTCATACTAAAAAGTCGTGGTAGGCATCAAAAGGCGGCATCTTCCACTACCAAGCAGCCAGATAAGATCATACTCTTTCATGGCGAAGAAGCAAAGCCTCTGCCCGAACCTCAAATCCGGGCGGACTCTTATATATTTGATCCTTCAGATGAAGAAGGGGACTACCCGACAAGGCTTCCCAGTCTGAAGATAAAAATTCAAGTCCATATGCTTCATCAAATGAGCCAGACAATGTTCCTCCTCTTCCTAATGAGAAGCTATTGGCTCCTATCTCTCTCAAAAGAACCCGTCAAATCAAAAGAGCCTTCTGGGTCCTCATCAAGGGAATCCTCCCACTTGGACCAGATACGCTCCGAAGCTGACGACAAAATTCTTCAGCAATTACGTCACTTCCCGTCAACATTACTGTCTGGGAAGCGATTGCCTGGAGCAAAGACTTGAGAGAAACTCTCGTCAAAATACTCCAAGAGCCAGAAACTTATGAAGCCCATATGGCAAATTTTCAAGCACAAGCATATGAAGCACTGGCAGCAAATGTCACCTTCACTGATGAAGATTTGCTATTATCTTCCTCATATCACAATCGCCCCTTATATATGAAGGGAAAGATCAACAACATGCAATTAAATCGGATCTGGTTGATCCAGGGGCATCCATCAATCTAATGCCCTTCAAGACCTTTCAATCTCTATATCTTATGCCCTATATGCAAAGGGTGAAGGATGTGAAGATCACAGGATTCAATCAGAATTCGGAAAAAGCCATCGGAAAGGTCACCGTCAACTTGACTCTGGGGGACTTTGTCACCAGGGTGACCTTCTTCATTATTGATGCCAATACATCATATAGAGTCTTGCTTGGAAGACCTTGGCTGCATGAAAACTGGGTCATTCCATCAACTCTTCCATCAATGCATTAAATATGCAAAAGAAGGGAAGCAGCACACAGTCTTTGCTGATCAAGCCCCGTTTCGGGAAGATGAATGCAACCTGACTGATGCCCCTTTATATCTTGGAGGACCAAATCTTCAACCCTCCTCCCTCTCTAAAGGGAAAGGTAAGCAAATTGAGTCCTCAAATGAAGACAATGAAACTGGCGAGCTTTTGTGATAAACAAAAGCCTTGCCAATTACCTGCAAATACTTCTCAAAGTAAAACAACCCCCCAGAACGGCGGAGCATCAGTTATGAAGCTGATCATGCAAGTCAAGTTATCAATGGGAGCATTCCTCTGCCATCCAACTGCATGCAGATCTGCTCTCTAAAGCAAGAACAAAGTGTCCGGCGATTAAAAACTTTCGTCGTCACTCATCAAAGAAAAGAAAGAAAGAATGCAAGAAAGGCAGCAAAGCCAATCCTCTTCTACAAAGGGGAATATCCTTCCAACTTATAGGGATGATTTTGGTTGGGAAGATAGGTCCAAACCAACTGGAATCAATACAAGAAATGGCCGATATGCCAGAAAAATTAAGAAATGTGCAGAAAGCAGAAAATTCCTCAGGTACAAGATTTTCCCGGAGAATTTCTTCAAGCAACTATGGGAACCTTCTCAAGTCCGGGGGCACCTCCATTCTCTGGGAAGATACCAGAGGATTAGGTTATGATACCAATCCTCCTATACAGTCAATGTTGTCGGATCATCACCAGAGGTCTGCAGCACGGAGAATAATCAGGAGTCCTCCAACTCCAACTCCAACTCTCATATTACTTCACTCTATCAAATGAATTATCAAATGAAGAGCTACCAGAAGAATTCTGCAAGCAATCTTCATCCACAATTCTGAAGATACAATTCTATGAAGTCTACGTCACCAATTCTGATGACGCGGAAGATTTCATAGATCTTCAGCCAGCTCCCAAGAAATTGAAGATGGTGGACAGGCCACTATTGATGAATTAATTGAACTCAATCTCGGGATCAACAAGATCCCCGGCCAATCTTTATCAGCGCCCTTCTTGATGAACAAGAAGGCAATCTTATCAAACCTTCTGCTGGAATTCCAAGACTTTTTCGCTTGGAATTATAAAGAAATGCCAGGACTGGAGCCATCAGTTGCTGACATGAATTATCCATACTGCACACGGCCAAGCCTGTCAAACAAGCTCAAAGGCGTATGCGGCATGAACTAGAATTGAAAGTAAATACTGAAGTCGACAAGCTTTCTGAAGTGGACTTCATCGAGCCGTGCATATATCCAATATGGCTCGCCAATATTGTTCCTGTGAAGAAAAAGAATGGTCAAATCCGGATATGCATCGACTACAGGGACTTGAATAAAGCATGTCCCAAGGATGATTTCCCAGTTCCAATCACTGAAACAATGGTGGATATGACCACCGGCTATGAAGCCTTGTCTTTCATGGACGGGTCTTCCGGTACAATCAAGTCCGGATGGCAATCAAAGATAAAGATCATACTGCATTCAGATCACCCAAAGGTATCTTCAACTACAAAGGATGCCCTTTGGTTTGAAAATGCAGGGGCTACATATCCAAGAGCCATGACTAAGATATTCAATGAAATGATCCATGATGTGGTTGAATGCTATGTGGATGACTTAGTCGTCAAAACCAAAAAACGGGAGGATCATCTATATGATCTTCGCCGTGTTTTTGAAAGGCTTCGTCAATTCAAATTGAAGATGAACCTATGAAATGTGCATTTGGGGTTTCAAGTGGCAAGTTCCTGGGTTTCATCGTCAAATACCGGGGAATAGAAATAGACCCGACAAAATCAAGCGATCCAGCAACTGCCTTCTCCTCAAAATTTGACAGAGCTAAGGTCACTCCAGGGAGATTAGCCTATATCAGGCGATTCATATCCAATCTCTCAGGAAGATGCATGCCGTTCGGCAAACTAATGAAGAAGAATGCTCCCTTCATCTGGGACCAAGAATGTCAGACGCTCTTGAACAAATCAAAGAGTATCTTCTCACTCCTCCAGTTCTAGGGGCACCAGTTATGGAAAGCCTCTTATACTCTATATTGCAGCTATGGATGCTTCTCTGGGAGCTCTATTGGCACAAAAAATGAAGATGATAAAGAGCAAGCTTTATATTATCTTAGCAGAAAGCTAATTGGTCCGGAACTCCGGTATGCTCCAATGGAAAAAGTATGCCTAGCACTGGTATTTGCTGTAAAGAAATTGAGGCATTATCTGCTGGCTCATGAAATTAAACTCATCTCCAAGTATGATCCAATCAAATATCTGCTGAGGCAACCCATATTGTCAGGAAGACTCGCAAATGGGCTCTGCTCCTTATGGAATTTGATATCATATACATCCCACAAAGGGCAATCAAAGGCAAGGCTTGGCCGAGTTCTTGGCCGCACATCCAGTGCCAAAGATTCCCCTTATCTATAACCTCCAGAAGAAGAAACTCTTTCTCCTGCAAGTGAAAATTCAGTTCTCGAAGAGGTTGCCACAATTGAGCTACCCTCTTGGGAATTATATTTTGATGGAGCTTCCCGAACTCTTCATTATACTGATGGTTCCACCACAGTCTCTACTGGAGCAGGGATCGTCTTAGTCACTCCATGTGGAGGAATCTTATACAACTCCTGTGCTCTTATGAAGCCACTCACAATAATGAAGCCGAATATGAAGCTCTGATTATTGGGCTCCGGCTGGCTCTCGAAATGGGAATCAAGGCATACAAGTTTATGGTGACTCACAGCTGGTCATCCGACAAATATTGGGCCAGTATGAAGTCCGTAAACCACAATTGCTCCATACTATACCACTGTTATGAAGCTCAAAGAAAAATTCAACTTCTTCGACATATCCCATGTGCCGAGAAGTGAAAATTCTCAGGCTGATGCTTTAGCCAAATTGGCCTCTGCTATAAAATTGCCTCCTGAAGGGGAATTGGACATAAGTGTCCGCCACAGAAGGCTCATGCCGAGTATCCTCGACATGAGTCTGATGTTACAATTGAAGAAGTATATAATGCAGAGCTAGATACAACAAATGAACCTGAAGATTGGCGCGAGCCGATTATCAAATCAAGAAAGGTTGGCTACCTCCTGATCGACACAAAGAATTCAGCTCTTACGCAGGGCTACATCATATCAAATAATAGCAGATCAACTATATAAGCTGGTCCATGAAAAAAGGACAGTCCTCCTCAGATGCTTATCCCCCAAAGAAGCCAAAATCATCATGAAAGAAGTTCACTCCGGGCTGTGTGGTGCACACCAAGCAGGAGAAAAGATGAAATCAATATTAAGTTGAAAGGCTTCTACTGGCCTACCATGTACGCAGATTGCATCCAATATGCCCGTACATGTCATCAGTGCCAAGCATTTGGCCCCATACCAAGGAAATCACCAAATGTACTGCATCCCACTGCGCCAACATGGCCTTTGCCGAATGGGGTATGGATATTGTGGGACCATTCCCACCTTCATCTCAAGGCCACAAGTTCATACTGGCTGCCACAGATTACTTCTCTCGGTGGGCTGAAGCTATCCCATTGAGGGAGGTAACCGGAGAGTCAGTCGCCAAATTTGTCAAGCAAAACATAATATACAGATTTGGGACTCCTCACAGATCATATCCGATAATGGGTCTCAATTCAGAAACAAAACATATATGCCTTGGCGGCAAATTTCATATAGATTGGAGAACATCGTCAGTATATAATCCACAGGCAAATGGGTTGGCAGAAGCCTTCAACAAACCCTCTGTAAATTGCTTGCCAAGATAGTCGGCAACAGAAAGCGGGAATGGGGAGAAAAGGTTCATGAAGCCTTGTGGGCTTATCGAACTGTATATAAAACCCCTACCGGATGTTCGCCCTTCTCCTTGGTATACGGAGCTGAGGCCATGATCCCTATAGAAATTGAAATGGCATCCTATCGGGTGGCAATCCAAGGTGAACTACAAATCAAGATCAAGACCAAATAGAAAGGAGACTTGAGGAGCTCTCCAATCTAGAAGGAAGGCGCCTCGAGGCATACAAGTCTCTCCAAGTATATCAGGCCAGAATGGTTCGAGCATTCGACAAATTAGCAAGACCCAGAGCTTTTAAGCAGGGATCTTGTCATGGTCAAATGCAGAGAAGCAATGGCCGGAAGTCATGTGGCAAACTTCAACCCACTTGGCTCGGTCCATATATCGTCACTCTGGCATATGAAGGAGGCGCATATCGGCTAGTTGACCATAAAGGTAATGTGCCCTTTCCCCCGCTTAACGGAAACACCTGAAATTGTATCATGCGCCAGAACATGATTTCCTGGCCAGCCACCAAAACAAAACATCACCCAAAAGGGCTCGAAGCCGAAACGATCACCCAAAAAGGGCTCGAAGCCGAAAGAAAATAAAAAAAAAAAAAAATGATGATGAAAGTTTTGCCATAGATGGGGGCAAAGGAATCAAATTTCCACCTGCCCGTCATATATCCCAAACTTTCAGTCCCTACCAAGCATGAAGCCAAGGGCATTCCATGTATGAACAAAAAAAAAAAAGAAAAAAAGGGAAAATTCAATGAAAAATGGAGGCTTATTTTGCTTATCCCGCCAAATGAGGTTCCAAGCTACAATACTAAACAATGTCAAAACCATACCAAAACCATAGCCAGCAACCCAAAAGGTAGGCTATGTCAAAACCATACAAATCCATAGCCACCAAACCAAAAAGGTAAGGCTATGTCAAAACCATAATCAAGCCATAGCCAGTAAACCACAAAGGTAGGCTATGTCAATCCAGATAAACACCATAGCCAGCAAACCAAAAAGGTAGGCTATGCCAAATCCAAATACCAAAACTATAGCCAACAAACCACAAAGGTAGGCTATATCAAACCCAAACCAATCAAAAGTCATACCAGTAAACCACAATAAAACACACACAGGCTAGCAACTATAATCCCTAACAAAAACCATAGCCAGCAAACCAAAAAGGTAGGCTATATCAAACCATACCCAAACCATAGCCAGCAAACCAAAAGGTAGGCTATATCAAATCCAATACCAAAACCATAGCCAACAAACCACAAAGGTAGGCTATATCAAATCCAAATACCAAAAATCATAGCCAGCAAACCAAAAAGGTAGGCTATGTCAAAACCATACCAAAGCCATAGCCAGCAAACCAAAAAGGTAGGCTATGTCAAATCCAAATACCAAAACTATAGCCAACAAACCACAAAGGTAGGCTATATCAAATCCCAATACCAAAAACATAGCCAGCACCAAAAAGGTAGGCTATGTCAAAACCATACCAAACCTAGCCAACAACCAAAAAGGTAGGCTGTGTCAATCCCGATACCCAAGCCATAGCCAACAAACCATAAAGGTAGGCTATGTCAAATCCAAAACCAAAACAAAACCAAAATACCTAAACCCCCAAATCCAAACCCAAACTCCATGCCAAAGCCATAACAATACCCACAAAAAAAAAAAAAGAAGGGGTAATCTTCACGCTCAGAAGCCATCACCATCCATCCTATCCTAGCTCACCATCCATTCCATCCCAGTTCACTACCGGTTTTAGAACCAGGCCATCACCCGTTTGATTATCTGAGCCAGTCAAATCTTCAAAAAAAAAAGAAGGAAAAATAAATAAAAAAAAGAAAGGGGTTAAAAATAAAGATACCCCGATGGACTTAAGTATACAATCCCTTGTATGCTTAAGGGTAAAAAGATCAAAAAAAATCCAGCTGAGGTGAAAACCCGAGAGGGCGCTTCAGGCAAAAATGGATAACCCCTCAACGTGAAAACCCGAAAGGGCGCGTTGGAAAAAGCTAAAGGGGGCCAGTCTTGGTGAAAACCCGAAAGGGCGCTAGGGCTGGTAATGTGACAAAAAAAGGGATGAAATGATGAAAAGGAGGATTTCTCAATTCTCCATTCATACAAGTCACCACATTACTTGCAGAGGGTGACAGATACCACATAGAAAGGAAATCAAGGCGATAAGTCCAATATACAAATGTTGTGCTGTGAAACAAAGGCAGGAAAGCTTCCTCCTCTCCAGCTATGCAAACCCAATATGAACCCCTTTAGCCCGGCACAAAGCTATCAAAAGGGGCGAAGTCAACCCAAAGCCAAATGATGAACACCATTCCAGAGTCCATTCAAAATCAAGTCCAGGGCCAAATCAGACCCAAATACATACTCATACCCAAACCCAAATCCAAAATACCACAAAGGTGACCAAGTCACCCAACATATCCATATCCAAACGCAATCCAAAATACCACAAAGGTGACCCAAGTCACCCAACATATCCATATCCAAACCCAATCCAAATACCACAAAGGTGACCCAAGTCACCCAACATATCCATACCCAAACGCAAATCCAAAATACCACAAAGGTGACCAAGTCACCCAACATACTCATATTCAAACCCAAATCCACATCAAATCCAAGTTCCAAAACCAAATTCCAAATCCGAATTTCCAATCATTGGCCATATTCAAATCCCAAACCACATTTTGAGACCATCACTCACTCCATAACCAAACCTTTGGCTATCCAGCCATCCAAGTCAGTTGAGTCCTCGACGGCCTTGGCATATAAAAAAAAAAAAGCGAAAGAAACAAAAAGGGAAGGGTTAAAAATAGAGATATCCCGATGGACTTAAGTATACGACCCACTGTATGCTTGAGGGTAAAAAGATCAAAAAATCCAGCTGAAGTGAAAACCCGAAAGGGCGCTTCAGGCAAAAACGGATAACCCCTCAACGTGAAAATCTGAAAGGGCGCGTTGGAAAAAGCTAAAGGGGGCCAGTCTTGGTGAAAACCCGAAAGGGCGCTAAGGTTGGTAATGTGAAAAAAAAAAAAAGAAGAAAAAGAAGAGACAGAAAATGAAAGAAGGAATTTCCTTGTCCTTCATATTCATATTCATAAAGTCATAAATCACTCTGTTACATATTCATAAGGGGTGACAGATAGTCACACACTATTTACAAAAAAAAAAACAACAAACAAATCAGGACAACAAGCCTAATACACAAAGGCTATGTTGAGAAGCAAAGCCAAGAGGGTGCCTTCTTCTGCAGCCACTCTCCTTCTTAACTCTTGAAGATCCGGTCCGGCGAGAGTCGTCTCCATCTCTGACATGGGGGCCTCTCTCTTCGGGATTTTCAACTTCATCTCCGGCGTCTCGAGCCTGACAAGATATTGCCTCGCCAAGCTCGCGTTCCAACCGAGCCATCCGTAGTTCTCGCGTCTTTCGACGCTTGCGCACTTCAGTAGCCTGGAGATCATTGGCTTCAGCATCGCTCTCCAGAGCTTCAATCCGCTGAGCCCAGGTCGCCTCAATCCGACGGGGGTACACCCTGTTCCAAACATCGGTGATGAAAGTCATCCAACGCTCCTGCTGGATTCCCATGCTAAAGGCGGATCCAGTATGTTGCTCCAGCGCCTCTCGAATGACTTCAATTGGCGCCGGGTCTGTGGAGTCTGCCAATGCCGTTATTCGGCCAACAAGGAATTCCCAGCAGCCATCATCAGCAAAGTGCGGAGCCGGTTGCGTTCCTGCAGGCCATCTTATACCATGCTCAGGGGGAACACCAACTTCCCGGGGCGGAGAGCCGCCTTCGTCGGAATTCGGCACAATATCTGCCCCAGAAAAGAAATCAGCAGCAAAGAAAAAGCTGTTAACAAGACAAAGCTGATAAAGCACCAAGTCAAAAATGCAAGGCATAAAGCTCGGTTCTTCTCACCTGGGGCGGGAATTTCGCCTTCCTCCTCAGCCTCAGATTCTGAAGGTTGGGCGAGATGGGATGGTCCAGGATGCGGATCTTGAAAGGAGCTGGGAAAATATGACAAAGTTGCATAAAATTGTTCCCCATCATATGAAAAGGTTGGAGGAACATAGGCAGCATCTGTCTGGTGAAGACTTCCGCCTCTACTTGTGGTATCGCCCACTTGAAAGGCAGATTGAGCTGGCAAGTCCAAAAACGGGCTCATTGAAATTCCCCAACTCGGGATGGAGAAGTTCGCCCCTGAGACAGAATATGAATCTGTCGTTCCCCAGCCAAACAATTGATCACAGAATTCTGCCCCTTTAAAAGCAAATACAGCAAGGGAGGAGGATTCGTCATAAAAAGAAATATGTCATGAAAGAATATATACGGGCTTGAGAAAATCGGCTCACCAAAAGAAGTCGTCCCTACAGGAGGCTCCTCCACAGGTCTCGGATATAGACCTCAACGGGGGCAGAAGAATACTCTCCTTCTGAAGCTCCCAGTTCAGCATATGTGAATCTTGGGCAGTCAACATCGGCATCTACCACCCCAGAAAATGCAAAATGAGAGGGAGCACCATCAGTCCCCTCTCCGGGCAAAGGATCTGCCATAGCCTGCAGAGTGCTCCCGTTTCCCTCTCTATGAAAAATAGAGGGACTTTCGGGCGGAGAACCACACTCATCTGGAAGGGGTGAGCTGGCGCCCGCCTCATCAGTTTCATCATCTAGTGCAGGAAAATATGGAAGAAATTAATATGAGAACTGATGATAAAAAAAGGAGGCGGGGGAATCTCAAAAGAGTATACCGCTCGAAGAGGCATATGCAACCTCTTTGGCCTTCTCAGCTCTTCTATTGGTAGAGGAAGAAGGAGCGCCGGGGCGAGTCCCGTCGCCCCTATCCCCGTTAATCCTCAAAGCGGGAGTAGCTGGAAGACAAGGTCACCATGAAAAAAAAGAGAAGAAAGAAAAGAAAAAAGGAAGAAGAAGGGAAAAAGGGGGGCTTACATGCTGACTCTGATAAAGGCACAGGTACCCAGGAGGCTATCCCGGAACCTTAAAATGGCAAATTCCAGATACCTTCTCTCGGCTGAAATACAGGGATCATTCTCGGACATATTGGGTGGGATGAACCCCTGGATGAAGGAAAATAATTCCCTGTCAGAGGGGAAATGGCTTGGATAGCCTCCTCTCCGTGTATAATGATAAGTCCCCTTTTGAAGACAAATGCGGGAGTAATCCACTGAGCCGTTTGGAGCAAGACCCTCAGGGTTAAGGGTTGCTACTACATGGTAACCACTATCCAGAGAGGCTAAATTGGCTTCAGTGATACGAGGCCTCGCCAGGGCAGGCATCATAATTCCTTTCGGAACAACCCGTCACGGGTCTTCTGGTTGTGGTTGTCACGGGCCAAGTAATTTTTCTTGAAAGGCATGATGAAGGCCTGGGAAACCACAGGTAAAACAAAAAGGAAATCAGAAGAAGAAAAAGACACTAAATCCAGCTGAGCAGAAATCCGGGAACAAAAGCACTACAAAAATGCTCCGGAATGCAAAGCAAGGATTTACACGGGTCGCGTGTCGTCACTTTCAGTTCCGACACGTGTCCCGTGGGGGCATTTGTTGAACGGCAAAAGTGTGACACGTTTATTTCAGCGGAAATTACGAAATCCATCAGATGATGGTCCGGCGACTAGCCTAGTTGAAGCCTATTTTGGCGGATGACGGTTCAAGTCGTGGACATGATGAAAGGGGCCGTTGGGCCACGAAGATTAAATATTGGTTATCAGTAGGCCTGGTTACAATACATTATCAACAGCCTGCTCAGAGGCCAAAAAGTTGTGATTTAAATGACCCCAAGGTTATTTAAGTTACAAACTTATTAGCGGGATCCTTCCCCAAAATTCAGCAGGGGAGTTCCGGCCCTTAAAATGGTGCCCGGAGTCCCGGTTAAAATGAAAGTACAAGGAGAACATGTCTCCGTCCAAAGTACGAAGCACGGAAAAATCCGGCAGCACAAGGTCTATAGACCGAGTACGAAGGACAAGTACAAAGAACAAGCTCGAGGAAGAACTCCGAGGCTTGCAAAGGCACCCTCTGATCGGGCAGAACTCCGAGAAGTTGGGGCGAAGCGCCAAGGAAACGGAGCCGGACTCCAGCAGCACCTCCGGCAGCACAAGGTCTATAGACCGAGCACAAAGAACAAGCTCGAGGAAGAACTCCGAGGCTTGCAAAGGCACCCTCCGATCGGGCAGAACTCCAAGAAGTCGGGCAGAACTCCGGGACAGAAGAAAAAACTCCAGCACCTGGGCATATACCCTTGTAAATGAGGGGTGTAAGGGGGGTATTTATAGGCAAAATCCCCCCCTCTCCTCTCTCTCTCCATCGGTTAGGACCCCCTAACCGATGGTGACCTCACAATGAGGTCACCATCGGTTAAGGGGGGGTCTCCCCCTAACCGATGGTGACCTCAACATGAGGTCACCATCGGTTAAGGGGCTAACCGATGGTGACCTAAGCATGAGGTCACCATCGGTTGCCCCTAACCGATGGTGACCTCATGATGAGGTCACCATCGGTTAAGGGGAAATCTCCCCTAACCGATGGTGACCTCATCATGAGGTCACCATCGGTTAGGGGCTCTCTCTCTCCTCTCCCACGCATGTAAAGGGGCCGAAACCCCTATAAATACCCCCCCTATTCCAAAGGAAAGGGGGGTCTAGAATGGTGCTCTGGCGAAGCCCTGTTGGGAAAATCCCAGGAAATAGAAAAGAGCCTCTGCTCATTTCCTCTCCCATTCTCAAATCCCCCCGTCCGGTGTTCGAAGGTACAAATCCCCTTCTTTAGCCCGATAGGCCTGGCGCGGAGAGAGAAGCGGTCGGCGTAATCGTCATCAACACTCCTTCTTAATCCCCATCCCCCACATCGAGCAAGACTCTGTGGGGTGATATTCCCGGGGTTTAAATGCCGTCCATATCGAGCAAGACTCTATGGACACATGGTATTTAAATACCCATGTTCTCCCCGCCCATCGAGCGAGACTCTGGGATGGTGGATTTTGTGCTTATATGTATATGTTTTCTTGAGGAGACTCTGCCCAAGCGGAGGTTCTGCCCAAGGACATATTCGTATATTCGCAAATTTGTGTTCTTATATATATGTTTCTTAAGACGAAACTCTGCCCAAGTGGAGATTCCGTCCAAGAACACATATATAAAAGATTACGAATTTGTAACTATACAAATATGTTCCTTAGGGAGAATCCCGCCCAGGCAAAAATCTCTTTCAGGGGACGTATCCATGTAAACACAAACTCGTGTTATATGTATATGTTTCTTAGAGGAAACTCTGCCCAAGCGGAGGTTCTGTCCGAGAACATATTCGTATATTCACAAATTTATGTTCTTATGTATATGTTTCTTAGAGGAAACTCTGCCCAAATGGAGACTCCCCTAAGAACATATCCATAAAATCACAAATTTGTGCCTATACGTATATGTTTCTTAGGAGGAATCTTGCCCGGACAAAGTTCCCTCTAAATTCATATCCGTATAATCACAAACTTCATGTTTATATAAATGTATTTCTTAGTGGAATCTCTGCCCAAATAGAGACTCTGCCCGAGAATATATCTATATAATCACAAATATGCCCCGTTTGTATATGTTTCTCAAAAAAAAAGGGACTCCGTTCATACGGGAGCCTCTTTCCCATCGGATACTCTGCTCAAATGGAGATACCGTTTGAGAATATATTTACAAAGTGCAAATTTGTGTTTATACACATATATCTCTTTAAGGCAAAGTCCCTCCGGGTAAAGTTTCTCCCGAGAATACATGGATACAAGCATATGCAAATATGAAAATATCTCCACAAGGACACCCTGTCTAAGTATGGACTCACCAAGACATATTCACATGTTCAAAAAAAAAATAATAATAAAAAGGGGATTGTGATAATATACACACATCCAAAGAAAAAAGGAAATCAGACAAGAACCGTGCTCGGATACCCCAAATGGGAGCACATATGCACCTCCACGAGGAATATACCCGTGGAAATGAACTTTGGACAGAAATCACAATGGGACAAGGACTTCCGTGGAGATACATCCATATGATCTCCGGAAATTGGACCCGCACAAGCATGAAATGAGGAGAAAATAAACTCTACCTCAAATTCGGACTCTGCCTAGGAACGGCATTACAAGAGAACCTCATACAAAAATCCGCACAATAACCCTTCTAATACGGAAGTGTTGCTCCGAGTTATAATACCCCCAAGTTCAGAATCATAAATCCACGGGCATGCACCCGCTCATGATAATAATCTCCATGTTTTCCCAAATGAAAACCCATAACCAACCTTTTGTAAAAAGGAGAAAAAGACCTCAAATCGGTCCTCGGGTATATACCCGCTCCCCTTTTCAAAAGAAATCAAACTTTGGGCTTCCACAAAGGCAGTCGTTTCAAAAAAAGGAATATCCAAAGCAAAAAGCATTTCAAAGTAATCAAAAGAAAGGAAAAATATGTCATAATCAGGATTTTCTAAAGCATGTATATTTCTCTCGTCCTTTTTACTATGAAATGGTATTCGGGTTAGAAATTGGTATTAAATAATGCCAAGAGTTTTAACTCGATGTAAATGTAACATCGATTCCGGTCGATGGAGACAGAGGTCCAGCACATGCTACCCCAATTGCCTGATGAGAATAGACATGGGACTCAAGAAGTTCAGATAAAAAACGGCGCACCCGTCCGTTCGCGGACACCCCCGTCCGTTCGCGGACACCCCCGTCCGTTCGCGGACACACCCGTCCGTCTCACGGACACCATACCCGTCCGTCTCACGGACACACCTAAATTCCCTTCCGCATTGCGCGGATTCTTTCTTCTGTCTGTTAGACAGGCTGGCACGCCCCGCGATATAAAAATCAAAGCATGCGAAACAAATGAATACCACCCAAATGGAATGAAACAAATAATCAAAACGAATGGAAAAAAAGAAAAGAAATGATGATGAAATCCCCCGTGTCAACAAGGACCTAGGAGAGCGCACATCACTTCAGAGAAGTAACATGGACCCGCTCCACCAAGTCAACTCTACGGGTGAGTTTCATTGAAGAGCCGCTCTATGGCTTTGTTCAGAACTGACTTTGGCTCTCTTCATCTGAGTCTTGTCTTTTAACTCTACTCAGGAACCTGATTTCAGCATCTTTCTTCCGAGGCTTGCCTTTCTGGCTTCGCTCGGGAATTTGATTTGGCTGGAGATTTGTTTTGACATCTTCCTCTTGAATTCTGTCTTTTCTGGCTTTCTTCAAGATCTGATGCGAAATTCTGCTGATGAGACTGGCTTTCTTGGCTTTGCTCAACAACTTGACCTTAACATTTGGTCGGTAAAGCTTGCCTTTTCTGGCTTTGCTCTTCGACCTTGCTCCCGAGACTTGCTTTCCAGACTTTTCTCGAGGCTTGACTTGGCATCTATCTCCTGAATTTTGTGTTTCTAGCATTCTTCAAGATCTGATACAAACTTCCGCCGCTGAGGCTGACCTTCTTGACTTTGTTCAACGACTGCTTCATATTTTGATTGCTTGACGGGTGTGACCTGTTTGCTTGTTTTTTTTTTTTTTTTTTCACATTACCATCTCAAGCGCCCTTTCGGGTTTTCGCCGAAGATAGCCCCCTCTAGCTTTTTCCGGTACGTCCTTTCGAGTTTTCGCACCGAGGGGTTACCCATTTTTGCCTGAGGAGCCCTTTCGGGTTTTCACCTCAACCGGGTTTGGAGCCTTTTTACCCTTGAACATCCCTTCTTTTTTTTTTTTGGGGGGGGGGGGGGGGGAGAGTGATCAAGTCCACCGGGACATCTCTATTTTTAGTCCCTTTTTTCTTTTTTTCTTTTTCTTTTTATTTTTTATGTTTGGGGTCCAAGGCTAGACGCCGGGGCATTCGATTATAGAGTTTATAATTTGGGCTTAGCCTACCATCGTGGTTTGTTAGCTAAGGGTTTAACTTGGTCGACCACTGCGGTTTATTGACTAAGGAAAAGGATATAGCCTACCATTTTGGTTTGCTGGCTAAGGAACTTGACCTGACCTACCATGGTGATTTGCTGGCCAAGGGGATTTCGGTTAGCCTACCATTTTGGTTTGCTGGCTAAGGGTTTAACTCGGTCGACCACTACGGTTTATTGACCAAGGAAAAGGGTATAGCCTACCACATTTCGGTTTGCTGGCTAAGGAACTTGACTTGACCTACCATGGTGGTTTGTTGGCCAAGGGGATTTCGGTTAGCCTACCATTTTGGTTTGCTGGCTAAGGGTTTAACTTGGTCAACCACTGCGGTTTATTGACCAAGGAAAAGGGTATAGCCTACCATTTTGGTTTGCTGGCTAAGGGTTTAACTTGGTCGACCACTACGGTTTATTAACCAAGGAAAAGGGTATAGCCTACCGTTTTGGTTTGCTGGCTAAGGAACTTGACTTGACCTACCATGGTGGTTTGTTGGCCAAAGGGATTTCGATTAGCCTACCATTTTGGTTTGTTGGCTAAGGGTTTTACTTGGTCGACCACTACGGTTTATTGACCAAGGAAAAGGGTATAGCCTACCATTTAGGTTTACTGGCTAAAGATTTTGGGTTAGCCTACCATTTTGGTTTGCTGGCTAAGGGTTTTGACTTGGTCTACCATAACGGTTTGTTGACAACGGAAAGGGTATAGCCTACCATTTTGGTTTGCTGGCTAAAGATTTTGACTTGATGAGCGATGATGATTGATCTGATTTGATTTTTTTTTTCACATTGCCGACTTCTGCGCCTTTTCGGGTTTTCATGGAAGCCGGCCCCCTCTGGCTTTTTTCAATGTGCCCTTTCAGGTTTTCACGTGGAGAGGTTATCCATTTTTGCCTGAGGCGCCCTTTCGGGTTTTCACCTTAACCGGATTTTCGGCCTTTTTGCCCTTGGGCACTCCTTTTGGGGAGTGACTAAGTCTGTCGGGACATCTCTATTTTTTTTGTCCCTTTTTTCTTTCTTTTTTTTTTGAAGCTTAGGATCCGGCGTGGGGCTACGGAACCTTGGGCTAGAGGATTTACTATTTGGACTCAGCCTACCATTGTGGTTTGTTGGCTAAGGAATTTGACCCGGCCTACTATGGTGGTTTGTTGACCAAGGAAGGGATATAGGTTAGCCTACCATTTTTGGTTTGCTGGCTAAAGTTTAACTGGGTCGACCTTTGTGGTTTGTTGACCAAGGAAAACAGGGTTTAGCCTACCATTTTGGTTTGTTGGCTAAGGGATTTGACTTGACCTACCATGGCGGTTTGTTAGCCAAGAGAGGGATAGCCTACCATTTTAGTTTGCTGGCTAAAGGTTTTGACTCGGTCGACCACCATGGTTTGTTGACCGGGAAGGGGTTTAACCTACCATTTTGGTTTGCTGGCTAAAGGTTTTGACTCGGTCGACCAACGTGGTTTGTTGACCGGGAAGGGGTTTAGCCTACCATTTTGGTTTGCTGGCTAAAGGTTTTGACTCGGTCGACCACCATGGTTTGTTGACCAGGAAGGGGCATAGCCTACCATTTTGGTTTGTTAGCTATGATGGGGCAAATGTTTTGGCCTACCATGGTGGTTTGTGGGCCAGACAAGGATTTAACTTAACCTATCTTTTTGGTTTGCTGGCTAAAGGTGCTTGACTTGGCCTACCATGGTGGTTCATTGACCAAGGAAAAGGGTTAGCCTACCATTTTGGTTTGCTGGCTAAAGGATTTGACTTGACTGACTAAGATGGTTTGTTGGCCAAGAGAAGGATTTAGCCTACCATTTTGGTTTGCTGGCTAAAGGATTTGACTTGGCCGACCATTTTGGTTTGTTGACCAAAGAAAACATAGTTCATGAAAGAGAGAATTTTTTTTTACCAACCCTGGTGCCCTTTCAGATTTTCACCAAGGCTGGCCCCCTCTGGCTTATTCCAACGTGCCCTTATGGGTTTTCACGTTGAGGGGTTATCTATTTTTGCTTGGGGTGCCCTTTCGGGTTTTCACTCCAACCGGATTTTTAGGCTTTTTTGCCCTTGGGCACTCCTTTTGGGGAGTGACCAAGTCTGTCGGGTGTTGTGCCGGATTTTTGCCTCACTTCCCACGGGGAAGAAACAAAAAAAAGGGAGAATAAACAGAATAAACAAACAGAAAATTGAAGAAAAGAGAGGCGGGGGATCTTACCTCTATCTCTGGCCTTTTGCCTTCTCCCAAACCAGCAGCCACCGCCACTGTGTTCTGCGCTTCCCCAGGTCGTCACCTCTGCCTGGTTTTCTCACAGCGAGAGGGGAAGAGGGAGCAGGGGAGGAGAGGACGCCGCTGTCACCCCTGCCCAGGTTGGCCGCCGCCGGCCCCAGTGGCTGCCGCTGGCGCCGCCGCCGCCGCTGGCTCTTGCTGCTCCCGCCGCCGCCCAGCCGCACTGTCGCCGCCCCTGCTCGCTGTCGCTGCTTGCTCCCGCCGCTGCTACTGCTTACACACCGTCGTCGCCCTAGTTGCCCCGCCGCCGCACCGCCTCTGCCGCATCGCCGCGCCACGACGCTGCCGCTACTAGCCCAGGAGAGGCCGCCGCCTGCAGGAAGGGAGAAGGAGGGCGGCCGCGCGACCCTCTGCCCCCTGCTCTGTTTCACGCAGAGGCACACCGGGAAGGGACGAACCAAAAAATGGAAAGGAAAAAAAGAGAAAATAACAGGGGTTAAAATGCAAATGCATAACCTGAAAATTTCATAAAACCCCCTGGAAAGAATGCAAGGCTCCCGGGAAGGGAGCACAAATGTCCCGGCCGGGGTGTTTCCTCCATCCACTATAAAAGGAGGAGGGGGCGCCCCAAGTAAGGGGGAGGAATTTTGGAGATTTCACACAGAGCAAGACTCTGGGACTGCAAGGCGGTCTGGGGAAAAGGGATCTGCAAGGCAGCCCTAAAAAACATTGTGCAAGGCACAATTGGATTTTTCTCAAGTCTTAAGCAAGGTCTATCGGGCTTTCTTATTGGGCCCCAAATTGCTTATTGGGCCCGACTTGTACCTTCCATGTTATGATATATCAAATGACTACATCGCTTAATGCTTAATGGGCCTAATGATAGTTAATGGGCCGGCCTGTGGTGTACCTTTGCACGTGATGTTTAATGGGCCTATTGGGCCAATTTTATTCACTTAATCACACACTATATGCACAGTTACACATAGTGTCACGTTTATTTTAAACTCTTCACCACGTGAGTTCTTAATCAAAATCAATCAATTTTTCAACTAACCTTAACAAAATATTTCACAAACATTGTTATTTAATTTTCAATAACATAAAAATAACAAACAAGTCATGTCTCATATTATTTTTGATCCACCTTATGTTAATCACCTTTTAAATCAAATAAATAAATAAAAACATTAATTTAATCCACATAATCATAATTTAAATAAATAAATGACGAAAATAATTAAAAAATGAAATCAATGATTTTAAAATACCAAAAAAATGAAAAATGGATTTAAAAATCAATAAAATGAAACAAATATCAGAAAATTCTAAAACAATAGATTGCATGCTTGTAACTTTATTTTCTTCATGTACAATTCATGTCATTCAATTGTGAGTCACGCTCTTCTGTTTCAAAGGGGTTGTCTGATGGTTAATCAAGGGTATTCAGCCTTTGTGTTGATGTAATAAACACTAACCGAGGTTAGTGGGGGAGGTCAAATGAATTAAATAAGACCATGTCCATGTAAATAAATAAAAAGCCAAATAAATCAAATCTAAAGATAAATTAAAAAATTTTAAAGTGTTTAAAAAATGGTTCTCACACCGGGACATCTCTATTTTTAGTCCTTTTTTTCTTCTTTTTTTTTTTGATGTGGGCGCATATGCCCAATTTTAGCCCGATTCGAACATGGGGGAATCAAGGGGCGGTTGCCCCCGGAATTCATGTTCAAGGGCATAATACATTTTCAAATGCTTGCCATTTCGTGGCGGGAAGGGGCGATCGCCGTATGTGTCGCCAACATGTATCCCCCGCCTTAATAGACTCCAGTGACCACATATGACCCGCGCCAGTTTGGCTGGAGTTTGCCACTTGATTTGCCTGCCATGACTTCTCTTTGCTTCACCATGACGAGGTCACCTTTCTTGAAGGCACGAGGTCTGACTAGCTTATCATAAGCTCTAGTCATACGGGCTTGGTAAGATTGGAGGTGTTTGTAGGCTTTCAATCTTTTGCCTTCTAGGTCGGACAATTCCTCCAACCTTCTTTCAATTTCCTGTTGCTCCTCAAGAGGAGGCCGGTATAGACGGCTGCCCTGTAGGAGGACATTTTGACTTCGACGGGGAGCATGGCTTCGGCTCCGTACACCAAAGAGAAAGGGGAGCACCCTAGTGGGGGTCCGGTAGACCGTTCGGTATGCCCAGAGTGCTTCATGTATTTTCTCCCCCCAGTCGCGTTTGCGGTTGCCGACTATCTTGGCAAGCAATTTGCAGAGGGTCTTATTGAAGGCTTCCGCAAGACCGTTGGCTCGAGGGTTATAGACCGTTGATGTCCTCCAGTCTATATGGAATTGACCGCCAACGCATATACAGTCTGTTTTTTTAAATGGCGTACCGTTATCTGATATGATCAGTGAGAGCTGCCAAACTATAAATTAGGTGTTGCTGACGAATTTGGCAACAACTACCCCGGTCACCTCCCGGAGGGAGATTGCTCTGCCCATCGGGAAAAATAGTCAGTGGCTGCTAAAATGAATTTGTAGCCTCCGGAGGACGGTGGGAAAGGTCCCACGATGTCCATTCCCCATTCAGCAAAGGGCCATGTCGAGGCAGTTAGGTGCAACTCGTTCGGCGGATTTCTTGGCACCGAACTGAAGACCTAGAATTGATGACGCTGCGGGCGTACTGGACGCAATCCGTGTACATAGTCGGCCAGAAGAAGTCTTTTAGCTTGACGTTGATTTTCATTTTTGTCTCCCGCTTGATGGACCCGCACAGTCCAGGTGGACTTCATGCATGACGACTTTGGCTTCCTTGGGGGAGGAGAGAACCTTAGGAGGACAGACTTGTCTTTTCATGGACAAGTCGGTACAATTGGTCCCCGATTGTGGCGGGCAATGGACCCTTTCGGCCCGATCTGGGGGCAGCCAACCGTTCTTGATTTGGATGATCGGCTGGCGCCAGTCTTCTTCTTGGCTGGCTTCCTCTTCAATGGTGTTGACCTCTACAATTTCTGGGTCAAAAAATCGTCCTCGAGGACGCTGGGCATCAACCTCCTATAGCGGACGGTTATACCCAATTCTCCCTCAGCGGGAGTTTTAAAGCAGACGCCAATTTGGCTAGTGCGTCGCTTGCGAGTTTTTGGCTTCTGGGGACATGCCCAATTTCGAACAGATAGAACCTCTCGCGGAGCTTCATTACTTTGGCATGATAGGGATCAGTTCTTGTTTCCGAACATCGTAATCCCCCAGCACTTGACGGATGACCAACTGCGAGTCTCCGTATACTTTTATACTTTGACGCCCATTTTCGACGCCAGTTGAAGTCCCACGATCAATGCTTCATATTCAGCTTGATTGTTGGTCAATGGTTTCATGAGGGCGCATGAGTTGTGAAGGATTCCCCCTTGTGGAGTCACTAGGACAATGCCCGCTCTGAGGTATAAGTTGTGGTGCCGTCAATTTGCTTGAGTACTCGGGAGCGCCGTCAAGTAGAGCTCCCAATGTGGTAGCTCTATGGCAAGAGTATTTCCGCTCTCTTGAGCGGGGGATTCTTCTTATTGACTCCCCTCCCCTTGAGGGGGCGAGAGTGTTTCCTCCTCAGGAAGTTTTGAACTCAAGGGGAGAGCTTGCTGGGAGTGGATGCGCCGCCAGGAAGTCAGCCATGCCTTGTTCTTTGATTGCTTTTCTTAGGACGAAGGTGATATCAACTCCATAAGGAGTAGGGCCCACTTTCCCATCCTCCCTGACAACAGGTTGGGTGAGGAGTGCTTTTAGCGGGTCCATCCTCGAGATGAGGCTGACTTGATGGCCAATAGATATGCCGCAGTTTCTTGACGACGAATATCAGTGCCAGACATACTTTCTCCACAGGAGTAGCGGTGCTCCGAGCCCACCAACATTTTGCTGAGGTAGTAGAGCGGCTGCTCTTTGCCTTCCTCGTTTGTTTGTGCTAAGAGTGCTCCCAGCGACGTTTCCATGGCTGCAATGTAGAGGATGAGTGGCTTTCCTTTCACCGGGGCTCCCAACACGGGAGGAGGAGGAGATATCTTTGATTTCTTCAAAGGTGTCTTGGCACTCTTGGTCCCATATGAATGGGGCTCTTTTTTCATCAATTTGCTGAAGGAGCGCATCTACCCGAGAGGTTGGAGATGACCGCCTTATGTAGGCCAGCTTTCCCTAGAGTGACTTCAGCTCCATCAGGTTTTCGGTGGCGGCAGTTCCCTGATAGCCTTGATTTTGACGGGATCAATTTTTATCCCGCGATATTTGACAATGAAGCCGAGGAATTTGCCGCTCGAAACGCCGAAGGCGCACTTCATTGGGTTCATCTTCAGTTGATGTTGGCGAAGTCTTTCAAGGACCTGGCGTAAATCGCCCAGATGGTCTTCTCGCCTTCTGGTCTTGACGACCAAATCATCAACGTAGCACTCAACCAAGTTGTGGAGCATTTCGTCAAAAGTCTTGGTCATGGCCCTTTGATAGGTGGCTTCAGCATTTTTCAGGCCGAAGGGCATTCTTTTGTAATTATAGATCCCTTTGGGGGCCTGAATGCAGTATGATCCTTGTCTTTGGGAGCCATACGAATTTGATTGTAGCCCGACGACCCGTCCATAAAGGATAGTGCTTCGTGCCCGGTGGTCATATCGACCATTGTTTCGGTGATCGGGACTGGGAAGTCATCCTTCGGGCATGCTTTATTCAAGTCCCTGTAATCGATACAGATTCGGACTTGGTCGTTCTTCTTCTTCACCGACACTATATTAGCCAGCCAAATTAGGCAGATGCAAGGCTCGATGAAGCTGACATCAAGGAGTTTGTCCACCTCGGAGTTCACTTTTAGCTCCAGCTCGTGGCGCATACGCCTTTGGGCCTATTTGACCGGCTTTGCTGTGGGGAGTATAGACAGCTCGTGCTTAGCCACATAAGGGTCTAGGCTTGGCATTTCTTTGTATGTCCACGCAAAACAGTCTTTGAACTCGAGCAAGAGTTGTTGATATGACTGTCTCTCCTCTTCATTGAGGAGGCGCTGACAAAATTGGCCAGGTTCTTCTGGTGCCCCGAGGTTGAGTTCAATCAGCTCGTCCACGGTAGCTTGCTCGCCATCTTCAAGTTCGTAGGGTGCCGGCTGTAGATCGATGAAATCCTCTCTTCATCGGAGTCGGCGACGTGGACGTCATAATACTTGAAGCCCTCCTCGGCAACCGGCCAAAATAGTTTTTCCTCATTTTGAGGCGCTTCTTGGCGCGGTGTCTCATTTGTGAGGACAAATTTACTTCTCCTTCCTGCAGCTTTGTCATGGAGGCAGGAGGTTGTCTGTCAGCATGGCAGCGATCAGACGAGGGCACGAGTCCAACAGTATTTACCGCGTAGTAGGCCTCGCAATCCGTCTTTTAATCATAGCCCAACCCCCGGTGTCTTTTGCACAATAGGGGGTTGCCCTCGGTTGCTTCGGGTACTAGAGCTGGTGGAAGTAGTTCCGTCGAGAGGGATCCTGCATTTGCACGATCTTCTGCTTCTGGCACAATTTCTTGATATGCCCAGACATGTCGTCCATTTCTTGGACGGGCTCGATGGCGATTTGAGTTATTTAACTCCAGCCAAAGTCGTCTTCGAGGGGCCTATATGGGAGCGGGTCCCCCTTGTAGAAGATTATTGGCTTCGACGTCTCGCCTTTCTCGAGACTATCACTTCTGTAATGGGTGACAATGAACGTTTTTAGTCGTTCGACCCTGTGCTTCTCCCTATGGAAGGGTAGCTGCATGTATGCCGGAGGCAGGGAGATGCTTTGATTGATGGCCTCGCCGATGGCGTTTGCTTCATAGTTGAATTTCCACCTTTCCGGGCAGCTGGGCCGTGTCTCGGTAGGTTCAGCGAGGCGACCAAGTCAGTGGATTTCGAGGAGATCTTTGTTGACAGTAAAAAGCTCCTTGTCCTCGTCTTGTTTTTCTTGGCTTGCACCGGCACCTTGCTTTCCCTTGCCTTTTGACACAGTCGATGACTCGTCATGGGGCTCGCCGAAGTATAGCTGGGCATCCGCCAAGTTGCATTCATTTGGGCAGAAAGGGCTCGGTCGGCGAAAACTGTATGTTGCTCTCCCTCCTTCACATATTTTATGCATTGGTGGAGGGTTGAGGGGATGACCCGATTTTCATGCAACCAGGGTCTTCCCAGGAGAGCCTTGTAGGACGTGTTTACATTGATGATGTAGAACACGGCCTTGGTGGTGAAGCCGTCCATGACCAGCTGCATCTCCACCTTTCCCAAGGCACTTTCGGAGTTCTGGTTGAACCCGGCGATTCTGACATCGTTTACCCTCTGCAAGTAGGCATGAGATATAAAGACTTGAAAGTCTTGAGGGGCATGATATTGACAGATGCCCCAGGGTCAACCAGTATTCAATTGAGCTCGTGCCCATTAACTTTTCCTTGCATGTACAAAGGCGATTGTGATACAGCATTGGTAGCAACATATCTTTGTCAGAGAACGTCACTTCCGCCGCCAGTGCTTCCAAGGCTTGAGCTTGGAGTTCGGTCACATCAGCTTCATAGATCTCGGGCTCTTGCAATATTTTGATGAGAGCCGCTCTTAATTCCTTGCTCCAGGCAATGGCGTCCCATATAGTGACGCTGGCAGGGAACCGCTTCATATGCCGTATGATTTTGCGGTCGGCCCAGGCATGGAGTTGGTCTAATGGCGGGACCATGTCTGCCAAAGATTCTGGCGGCCGCCTAGCCTTGTCGTTCTGCCTTGCCCCTGACTGTTCATCTTGCCTTTCTTCGAACAACGGGGCCAAGAGACCCTCCTCGAGGGCGAGAGTTTCATTTTTGTTCTTTTCAGGTGGAGTGCGCCGAGCGGCCTGCTCGACAACCCTTCTGCAGGGGAGTTCGCTTGTGATCTCTTCCTGCTCTTCTTCTTCTTCGTCAGAAGGGTCGAAGACGAAGGAATTCACCTGTACCTCTATTTCGGGGACAGGTTGGGGCTTTTCACCCCGAAGAACTATGATTTTGTCGGGCTGGGCGAGCTTGGCTTCTCGCCGGGGGACAGGGTAGACTTCTTTCTCCGTCCATGGCCCTTTCCTCTGCCTCGGTTGCGGCGTTGATATGTCGCCACAGTGGTTCCGTCAGCTGGCGACTACAGGCTTGCCGGCGGCGGTATTGACACCATATTGCACGAGAAGTTCTTCAGCATTTCCTCCAGCTTCTCGATGGTGATTTCGTCTTTTTTATAGAAGATGGTCAGTTCTTCGGGCAAAGACAACTTCTCGCCTTCTTGCGCCTGTTGAAGCATTTGATGGAGCCAGCTTTTGAGCCTCATTTTGCGCTCCATCTCTTCCCAAGGGATGTATTTGTCCAGAGGGACTCCCTTGGTGGGCTTGGAGGGGATATATTCCTCCAGCTCATCGACGAGCTTTTGCAATTTCTAGAGCGGAGTCAGCTCTAGTGGGGCCATCATCGCCGCTATTTCGTTCGGCTTGTTTTCTTCAGGCGTCTTTTCATATTTTTCTGCCTATTCTTTTCTTGTTTCTTTGCTTGTGCCATTTCGAGCGGCGACAGCTCCTTTGCTTGCACAGCGGGTCGAGAGGTATTCTCCCGGCCGGAGCAACTATGCGACCCTCCCCTTTTAGGGAATGTCAGCGGGAAGCGCATCCTGGGCGCCACCGTGGTCCAGTCGACTTCATCCTGCTGATGCTGAAAGGTAGCGTTGATTGCTTGCTCGATTATCTCGGGCGGCAATTCTTGAAATTCGGTTGTATAGGGGCCTGGTTCTGGGACGGCTGGCTCCATCACCGACTTCTTACTCCTGCGGTCTTTATCTTGCCGCCTGGGGGGCAGTGAGGACTCTGGCTGGGCCCCGGCCCCGCTGCTTTTGTTTAGGGGCGGGTCGAGAACGCGCATGTCGGGCGTGGCCCTCTTGGTTGTACACCGAGACAGGCTCCTCTTTCAAGAATATGCCTTTGAAGTGCTGCCCCAAGCTTGCACCTCCTGCAGTTTGTTCATGAGGAGATGTGACTTGATGTCGTCGAGACCCCTTCTTTCGTCGAGGAGGTTGTCGGGGAACCTCTTCGGTCGGACCTCCAGTGTTGGCTGGAGACCGCGTTGGCGGTATAAGCCACCCATGTTCATCAACTTCGGGGGCCTTGAGATTTACAAAGTACATATAGTCACTTTGCTCAAGTTCCTGCTGTGCTGCTTCCCTGACCCTTTTCACGACCATGGAGTCGTCATCCGAGTCGATCTTCCCCTTTTGTATGAGGGCTTCGATCCAATCTCGGACTATTGGACACCTGTCCGTGGGATGCAGCAGCATAGCGTGGTACCGGCAATACATGGGATGGTTTATTTCCCTCTCCGTGTATGTCGGTGGCGGCTCGTACACCATTACGCAGCCTTGTTGCAGAAGCTTTTCAAAAATCTTCCCGACATTTCCAGTTGCAAAGCGATTCTGGTGGAGATTCGCCACCCTGGATACCACAGGGTGGGGGCTGCGTTGGAGGAGCCAGCTTCCATCATTCCAGGCTCCGGAAATGTGAATGCCACCACTGATAGACTTCAGGCGGCTGGATGACGTAGACCGTATGTGTGGCAACGTCATCTGAGTGGTCCGCCCATTCGCGGACATGAGGCTGCGGCGGGTCGACGCGGGTTTTGCCCAGGTCGATGACCCCTTGGTTGACCCATGCTTCAACCTTGTCTTTGAAGACGTAGCAGTCCTCCATATCATGTCCCGCGACTTGATGGTATATGCAATAGTTTGGTGGGATGCTTGTTGGCGGTTGGCCGCCTAATAGCCTTGCTCGTAAGCAGGTGCGGTAGAGTGCCAGTGTCCGATAGCGCGGAAAAGAATATAACCTTCCGAAGGCTTCATCATCGAACGAGCTTGAAGACTCCTCTGAGATCCATCCCCTGCATGGAGGACGAGTTGGGGACGCAAGCGTGGTTGCAGGCGTCGGGAGTCCTTGTCGGAGGGCGGTCAGGCTTTCGTGCATGTTCCTGAAGTACATCAACATCTGGCGCTGACCGTGCTGCAGTGATTGAACCTGCTTTTCAAGGTTTTGCACTGCCTCCGGCAACGATCTCTTTCCAGGGTCGAGAAATGATGGTTCTCGCGCCCATTTGTGGACTGAGAGTCCCATGGATTTGCCTCGGGGTCCCCTGGATCGGGGATCGACGCATTGACGTAAATGACGTTGGCCGATTGCTTTGATTGATCCCAAGCATGAGGCTGTAGAGGGTCAACCAAATTGCCTTGCATTGAGATGAGGCGGTCCTGGATCAGCTTCTGTACTTCATTTTTGAAGACATAGCAGTTCTCGATGGAGTGCCCCAGCATACGTTGATAGAGGCAATAGTTTGGTTCATTCACCTTATCTACTTTGCCCGTCTTTTCGGCCCTGGGAGTGTGATCAGTCATTCTCCATGCATAGCTTGAAGAGCTTCCTTGTATGCTCCTTTTTGAAGGAGTAAGGTGTGTCATACGCTCAGGTAATGATGAAGGAGGCGGTCTTTCTTCCGCCTTCTTGCTTGGGTGCCAGAGACCACGATCTTCTTTCCCTGGCTCTTCGGGGTGAAGTCCACGACATTGACCTCTTTGCCAGAGGCGCGCTCCTTATTTGGCTTATTTCTGGACGGAGCGTGCACCGGGTTGTCAGCGAAGAACATTTCGATCTCCGCAACAACCGAGTTGAGCTGGTCAAAGCCCTTAATATTTGTACCCAGCAGCTTTTCACTTACTTCGGCTGCCAGACCCCGCCGACAGATGGTTATGGCATCATCCTGCGTCGGGGGGTTGTCGCACCTCATGCTGAAGTCACGCCACCGCTTGATAAAGTCGAGTGTCGTTTCCCCTTTCCTTTGTTTGAGGGAGCATAGCTCTGCCAGCGACACTTTTCTTTCGGCCATCTAGAAGCGGTCAATGAACTTCTTTTGAAGGTCAGCCCAGTCAACAATGGAGTTGGGCCACAGCCTTGAGTACCACTGGAAGGCAGTGCCCGTCAAGGATGTTGCGAAGTAACGGAGGAGGTAGGATTCATCAAATACCAACTCTCCCATAGCCGTTATGTAGTAGGCCAGGTGCTTATTTGGTGAGCCCTGCCCGTAAAACTTCTGCAACTTTGGCGCCTTAGGGCAGTCTGGTGGTAGCTTCTTGAACTGATGGTGGACAGGTACGGCACACTGTATAGATCCACAGTGGTAGTCCCCTCGCCTCGTTGAGCGAAGCGTCATCCACGATCTTTTCGATCATGCCGTCGCTGGGCCACGATAATTTCAGCTGTGAAGGCTTGGGAGTTTATGCCCATGCACGGCTGTTGGGCCGAATCGACGGTGTAATCGTTGGCCGCGGCCATTTGCGGGTTGGCATCGGGCAGGTCGCCTTGTTGATGTCTTCTCTAAGTATTTTGATTTACCGTCGACACCTGACGACGTGGCGCGTTTGCCCCTGCCTGCTGCCCCCTCTCAATCACGAGGTTGGCCATTTCAGCCTGTCAACGCTGTATAACTTCATATTTGGCGTCATCTGTCATCGCCTGAAAAGCAGCTCTGGTTGGCGGCATGAGGAATACTTGGGGTTGCTCTCCGTCAATCGGAAGTTGTTGGTCCCCGAGATGGAGGCTTGCAACCTCGTCTTCTTCTCCTCCTTCAAGGTCCTCCTGGATTTGGCCCTAGAGCGACCTTCGATCATGCTCGAGTGGCAGGTCGATGGCTTGCCCCCGTTTGAGGGTCCAGCCTGACCGCCTTGCTGTTCTTGGAGGGGTCTTCGAGCAGTATTCCGGGCGTACCGGAAGACAGCTTCGCCTCCCCGGCCGAGCTCATCTACCCTGGCCACGCCAGCGGGGACGCCGGATGGCTCAGCCACGTCCTTCCGAAGCGTAGCAGGTAAAGATCTTTATCCCTCCACCTTCTTCAGGTGTCTGCAGCACTCTTCACTTTTTGGCCTTTTGGGTGCCTAGGCGAAGTGCTGCCCCCAGCCTGTTAAAGACCGAGGTGCTCAGTCTTTCGAAGACTGAGACTCGTGGTGCGGAAGCTTCAGTACCACTCCCATCTCCCCCTGCAGCAGGTTCCGCTTGGGTGGAGACAAAGTTGGGCTTCCGGTAGACGCCCCTCCTTTTCTGTCCGCGAGGACGAGGAGGTTCGGGGTCCCGAGCTTCTTCTGGCTCGGGTGCTAACTCCTTGGGGTCTTCGGCGGGTTGGCCCGCTCTGCCTTGTTTGATTTGGCAGGCCTCCTGCTTGGTGACCCACATCTGCCTCATTTTGCGAGGCTGTTGGGGTGCTGAGCTGGACGCCTGCCCCGGCCGGGCTCCTTTTGGAGAGTCCTGCTTTTCTGGCCGCATCCCCTGGAGGGGAGCGAATTTGTTAGAGGTTGCCACAGTGGGGACGCTTCTGTCCCGCGGCAGGATTGGCTCGCCTCCATCGAGCCTGATGCGGACGTCTCCAACGAGCACGGTCTTGCCGGAGTTGGAGACTATCGCTCGAGGCTTGCTGCCCCTGCGGTCTTGGCGCTGTCCCCGTCTTCTAGGGACTGCGACGCAAGAGATGGTGTTAACCGAGAAGACTCGGCCTTGACTTGGGCGGGGCTTGATGCCCCTGGCTGCTATAGCTTTTGGCGCCGCCGTTGGCGTTGCTTGGACGGCGGGGACCACCCCTAGGAAGTAGGGGGATCCCACTACGGCAGGGAAATCACCAAACACGAGCGGCGTGGTGAAGTAGCCACATTTGGCGTGGCTGGCGACGATGAGCGGGTCGTATGTGACCGCTGCCATTTGCTTTGCTTGAGGTTGCAGGTGGAGACGGGCTTTTGACGCCGGCTTCAGCTCCTTTAGTACCTGCGGTGTGGATATTAGTCATCATATATCATATTTCGGCATAAGGTCTTTTGACATATGCATGGAAGGCAGGAACAGTCCCACCGAGCGTGCCAGATTGTGGAACGCGGAATATATTTTCTGACATTTCGACACCGTGCGGGGTGCGCGTACGTCTTTTGAGATTTGCTCATGCGTTTCGGGCGTGCCAGACTGTTTACAAGAAACAGACAAAGAAATTTATTTTTTTGTGAGGTGCATTGAGTATAAACCCTAAGCCCTCAATATTTTATATTTCTTTCCGCGCACGTCTGTATTTTCAGGCGATTGAGTGGTTGTGTACTGGACCGTTCCCCACCGACCGGAGTCGATGTTTCATTTACATTGGGTAAAAACCCGAATACCTTCGATGCGATACGTTTATTAAAAGACCTTATGCCGAGATTTAAGGAAATTAGACGACAAGTAGATTTCCACAAGTGTCCTCAAATGCATTTATGACATTTACATGTATGTCCTTAATGGGGTGTTTGTACCACCATCGGGCGATTACATTTACGTCCTCATGGGGTGTTTATGCCTTCATTGGGCGTTTACATGATGTGCCTTTGCATGCGTCCTCAACGGGGTGTTTATGCCTCCATTGAGCGTTTACATGACGTGCCTTTGCATACTTAATTTAAAACACACGAGGACTTATGTACAAAATACCGGGTCTTATATATTAAGCTGTGGTGTCTTGTCCTCACACTGTCTTGTCCTCACATGGATGTCACGAGACACGAACGGAGCGCAAAGGGGCCCGGCGCACGTGTGTAGACAGACGGGGCACAACACAAGCGAAGGTGAGCTTCTCTAGGAGGTCCTGGGTTTCCAGCGCTCGGAGGATCAGGCTCTTGATCCGAGGTCTTTTGAGCTCAAATGCGAGGAGGAGTGCGAGGAGCAAGCGAGCGAGAGCGAGAGAGCGAGAGAGAGCACGCCCTTCTTCATGGCCCCTACCCCTCTATTTATAGGGGTTTAAGGGGGTATTTGTTTCATTGTTTCTTTCGAACCCGTTTATCTCAGGTGTTCGAAGTTAGTAAACCTCGAGGCTTTTCACGAGGCTTCTCGATCATTTGTCGACCTTTCTGGGGATTTTTGGTCGTATCTTGACCTCCCGGAGCTTTCGGCCATATCTCGACATACACGAGGGTTCTTTGCCGTTATTTGACAATCCCAAGACTTGGAGCAGCCTGCCGTAAGCCGGCCTAGGAAAGCGCACGCCGTTTCATAGAAACAACCTGGGTCCCGCTCCACCGGGCCGTGCAAACGGCATGAGCCAGGCCTCTTGGTCATTTCTTGACTTTTCTGAGCGGCTCCGGGTATTTTCGTCATTAATTGACTTTTCCAGGTGCTTCTGCCATTTCCTGGCTTTCTGGGACATTCCTGCCATTTCCTAGCTTTCTCAGACATCCCTACCATTTCCTGTCTTTCTGGGACATCCCTGCCGTTTTCTGGCTTTCTGGGACATTCCTGCCGTTTTCTGGCTTCCTGAGACGTTTCTGCCATTTCTAGTTTTCCGGGACATCCCTGTCGTTTTCTGGCTTTCTGGGACATTCTTGCCATTTCCAGTTTTCTGGGACATCCCTGCCGTTTTCTGACTTTTTAGGACGTTCCTGCCATTTCCTGGCTTTCTCGGACATTCCTGCCAGTTCTTGACTTTCTCGGACATTCCTGCCATTTCCCGGCTTTCTCGGACTTCCCTGTCGTTTTCTGGCTTTCTAGGACATTCCTGCTAGTTCCTAGCTTTTCCGAGCACCTTTGGCAAGTGGGGTTAACCCAGGCCCGACCCAGGAGAGCGCACGACGCTTCAGAGAAGTGACTTGGGTACCGCTCCACCGAGTCGTGCCAATGGTATTCCCACCTTGAGCTCGTCGCCTTTGGAGCTTGCCAGGGACTTCGTGCCATTTTCCTGGTCCGACCAAAGCTTCCGTTGATTTTTGAACTCCGTGAGGGTTTACATGTGGTTTTCCCCTGAGCCGGAGTATTTTCTACTATTTTTTTTAATGACAGGGGCATTTCTGCATATTTCCCACAATCGGGACATTTATGCAATTTCTTCCTGCACCTTTCAGGGTCTTTCTGCATTTTCTGGACAGTAAGGGACTTCCTTGCAATTTTACACCCTCTGGGATTTTTCTGCAATTTTTCCATCCTGGAGGTATTTCTGCAACTTTCTGCTCTTTTCCCGGGCTTTTTCTGTAAATTTCTGGCAGCAGGGGTCATGGAAGGCAGGATCGGGATCGGGATCGACCCTGGTCGATCCGATCCTGGATCGAAGATCCGCTGGATCCCAGGGAAGTCTGGCCGATCCTGGATCGGCCAGACTATAAAATGTTTATTTTTTTGGAAAAAATTCAGGAAAAATTCAGGAAAAACAGAAAAATCTGATATATTGAAAGAACTAAGATTTGCATCAAAATCAATTATACATGCATTCATAGTACATAAAACATGAAATTTAAGACATTGTACATGTAACTTACATTTGATAGAAGACTAATAATCTTTCCATCCACTTCCAGACATAGATGAGCCACCATCATTTGGGTTTTGGTAGCTATAACCAAAGAGGGAATTTGTTAAATCATGCATACCCATTTGAATCCCTCTTGGTGTAAATTGTTGACTTGAGCTTTCTCCAGATTGTGATGGAGCTGGACACCATATACCAAGCGGTTTGTATGTACTTGTTGCTTCACTAGGGCCACTAGGCTCTTGTTCTTGTGAAGGCCAAGGTCCCCATCCTCCTTGTACTCCATAAGGTGAGCTACTAATATCTGAGTACGGTAAAATGGGAGGCTGAAATGCAGGTATATGAGTAGACCCTGAACTATAGTTTGGCTCCCAAGGTGGCCACTCATAGGCTGCATGATGTTGTTGTCCTTCATATCCCCCTTGTCCATGCCCTTGTCCTTCTCCTCCGCCTCCCTGATGTTCTGTTTCTGGTACATAACTTTCAGTAAGCCCTACACCTGTGGCCCCAGTATATCCTGCTATCCCTGGCCAGCTCCTGTGGCCCCAGTGGCAGCCCCATCATCATCATCATCATCATTTGGATCTTGTGTGGTGTCATCACTACGAATTGGTTGCTGCACTTTTCTCTTTTTTTGCCTGGTATATGTTCTTTTTTCTAGCTCTATGGCTTTTGAACTCCTCTCTTTTTGTGTTGCAGCTCTTCTTAATGCAGGCTGAGTGGGAGGCACTCTAGATGTCTCTGGCAAGATAGCTGAGTGTCGTGGCTGAGAGAAGAGAGGACCGAGGGTGAGAGGTTGGTCCTCACTTACCCTAAGCTCTGGATCTCGAGCCTCTACTCCATCCAATTCTCCTTCCGCCCATGAACAATCGCGAGGGTCAAATTCTGGAACATCCATTTCCTGTCTTGTTTCCACCCATGCATTTAGTGGGTGTTCCTCATCAAATAACTCATCAACATCAATTTGAGATGATAATGCTTCCCTCTCTGCAAAACGTTGCTCCCAATGACTACCTGCAAAAGTCATTAGCCTTGCCTCGCTCTTCTTTTGTCTATCTTTAATGCATTTCAGCTTCAACCTCATATTGTAGTGGCAATAGACCAACTTCTCTAGCCTAGTTGCACTCAACCTGTTCCTCACTTTTGTGTGAATAAGTGAGAAAGTGCTCTAATTTCTCTCACACTGGCTAGATGAAGTGGTCTGACTGAGTACTCTAATAGCAATCCTTGCAAGTGGACTTCTTTGATCAGTCTTGTAGTCTAACATAACCCACCCCTCACCTACAAAAAAAAAAAACATACAATGAATTAGCACATAATACAAGTGATTTGTCATTTTGTTATGAAGTAAGCATGAGCTTAAATCTGAAGGTTCTTACTCGGACCCATTCTGGTCACTGCTTCTTTAACATCATAATCTCTGTAGATGTCCAACTTCAGTCTAAATATGTCCATCTACAGTATAATACAGTTGCTAAGTGTAACTCCAAAAGTATATTGAATACATGAAAATGGAATGAAGTTTTTAACTTGGTCGTACCTCTATCATAGCATCTATTCTTTCGTCCATGCTCCTAGATAATCTCCCGATGACATTGATTGTCCCCTGGAGCACCTCACCATCATTGTGAGGGGAATCACTATATTGATGTCTAGGGTTAAAGAAATACCCTATATGTACAAACATGTCTAGTAAGTTAGAAATTCAACTCATGCTAATAAGAAATATGCACAATAAGATATAATACATTTACCTGCTGCATGTAAATCGTGGTGGAGTGTGGACTCCCATCTTGCATCAATAATTCTCCACCATTTTTGATATGCCTGCGGATGCTTCTCTCTCAACCTTTCATTGGCTTTATCCATAGCCTCATATAAGTAACCCATGTCATTCTTGTCCTCTCCATCAACCATCCTCAACACTTGTACAAGAGGCTCTATTAGCTTCAAATAATAAATGATTTTCTCCCAAAAAACGATGGTCGCTGATCAAGCAAGAAATCTCATGTGCGACATCTCTTGATTCCTCTCTCAATGTAGCCACATGTGCCAAGTACTCAGAACTGTGCATAAGAGTGCCCAACTCATGTCTAAACTTATGCAGACTCTCCAATGCAATAAATTGTGAGGCAAATCTTGTTGGGCCAGGACGAATTATGTCATGTCCATCTGTGCACTCTCTCATCATATGTAAGATTCTATTGTGTCCATAAATAAAAGTAGTAATCATTTGCGCCTTGGACACCAAGTCATGCACATGTTTATCTTTCCCAATATCCTCCATCATCAAGTCTAAGGAGTGTGCTGCATAAGGGACCCAATAAAGATGATGTCGTTTTACCATCAATTTTCTTCCAGCTGTCCTTGTAACTAGCTTCATTATCAGTGACAACTTGGACTACATTTTCCTCGCCAATTTCATCAATCATCTCATCCATCAGCCTAAACAAGTAATCTGCATTTTTATTTGTCCACTTGCATCTACAGATTTCATGAACACTGTACCCTCACTGCAATATACAAGAAAGTTAATCATAGACCTTCTTGTTGTTCCCGTCCATCCATCACACATAAGAGTACAACCTCTTGCCATCTATATATCTTTGAATGATGTCACACAATCCTTTATCTCAGTCAATTCATCTTCAAGATATTTGTCATAAATCTCCTTTGGTGTAGGAGCTTTCAAACCTGGGCCTGCCTCACCAACTGAATCTATCATTGTCTGGAAATAAGGACTAGATGCTGTATGGGCTGGGACCCCTGCATGCAAAAACCATTTTACAATGTTTTTAACTGCATGTTTGGCGGAAGCTGCTGTGGCCTTTACCCCTTTCAATGCATGCTTTATGCCAGGCTATTTTGATGAAGGTTTCCTGTGCAAAAATGTGTCAAGCCCACTAGTTGGTCCCGTTCCCCTCATAGAACCAGCTCTCCTGATAGGTGGTGCCATTGGCCGTGTTACACTAGCCCCTGATGATGATCCTTCTCTTGTACTATGGAACCTCCGCATGTCACTTTCTAACATGGCAGCACGCCGACTCTGCCGTAGTCCTTCTCGCCATTCTCTCTCATTAGGTGAGAGATCCTCATAATCTGTCTCATCTGAGTCCTCAACATCAACAGAATTTGTCTTCCTTTCATTGCAGCCTTACTTTTTCCCTCCCCAAAAATCTCTTCATGCAGTTCTTCTTGATGTTGAATACGTATGCCTCTTTGTTGTTGTCTTCCAGCCATGTAGTCTTTCATCTCATTCACTAACTCCCGTGGACAATGCTTGCATTTTACTACATTTGTTCCAATGCCTGCAATGTGTTGTTTTAGGCGGTATACACCTCCATTCATTTCCTTACCACAGTGGTTATACCGCAGTCTCTTAGAGGCAGCATCAATAAGGACACCGTGTTTCCATCCAATGTCTACTTGTGGTTGCTCTTCCTCGTGTCCCTCATCAGCCATACTTGCTAATCCTATAACAAATTAAGAATACAAACACATTCATGTGTAAGTATACAATTATAAACATAATTACATCTAATATTAACCCTAATTAGGGTGAAATTTAGAGATTTTCTCTAATTTCCCGAAATGAAATAGTTCCATTATCATAGAAAGGCATAATTAAGTCAATTAAGTGATTGGAACACTTAATTGATCTCTAATTGTGCTAATACAACATAAGCCCCAAATATCAAACCCTAATTAGCCAATTAGGGTGAAATTTGGAGATTTTGTCTAATTGACAAAATGTAAGGGAAGAATAAGAAGATATAAGAAGATTAAACATGTGTACATGTGTTTTCATTTTTTTCAGAATTTATAACTGAATTTCGAAATTAAAAATGAAATATACCTTAAGAAGAACAACTTCTTCCTTGCTTGAGTAAGATCTCTTGAGATCTACTTAAGAAGATCTCCTTTGGATGTGCTCCTTCTAACCTCTTTCAAACTTGAAAGAGAAGATAGGGTTTAGAAGAAAAAGTAGAAGAGGAAGGAGAAGAGGAAGAAGAAGAAGAACAAGAAGAACAAGAGGAGAGGAGGAGGCTGGCTGGGGAGGACGCCGGCGGCGGTGGAGGAGGCCGGCAGCGGCGGTGGAGGAGGCAGCCCGAGCTGGGGGGGGGAGGGGGAGCACCTTCCTTCCTTCCTAGGACACCAAAACCTGCATCTTTTGGTGTCCTCGGGTGGGAAGGGGCCGAAATAAGGGGGATCGACCGCGGATCGATCGGGATCGACCCTTATCGGGTCGGATCGACGCCGGATCGATCGATTCGACCCGATAAGGGTCGATCCGGCGCCTTAAGTTCAAATTTGAACTGAACCCGGCCGGATCGACTGAATCGAGCCGGGATCGATCGATCCCGGTTCGACTCGAGCGATCCAACTCAGATCCTACTGAGTTGGGTCGATCCAGCCGGAAATGTGGGGTTTTGGGGTTCTTCAAGGGGGAATCGACCCTTGGGGAGTCGATCCGATCCGGGATCGAGCGATTCTGGCTCGATCCCGGCGATTCTTCCTTCCATGGCAGGGGTATTCCTGCAATTTTCCGGGCATTTCTGCAATTCTCTCCTTCACGGGGGTATTTCTGTAACTTTCTGGACAGCAGGGTATTCCTGCAATTTTCCGGACAGCAGGGGTATATGTGTACTTTGATGTACACATACACAAACTTCATACTCCAGGGGGGCTTTGTGCAATTTTACACAAACTTGGGCCCACATGAGGGGGCACATGTGTATTTTACGCACATGCACAAATTTTCTCTTGAGGGGCCTGTGTAATTTTACACAAATTAGGGCCCACATGGGGACTTCATATGAGGAACAAACATGTCCCCCCAAAGGAGGGGGACTTCTCCTCAGCCCCAGGGGAGTCTACCTGTCGTCTTGCCAGAGCGAGAGCGAGAGCGAGAGCGAGAGAGAGCGCGAGAGAGCCCGAAGGGGGCATGGAAGGCAGGATCGGAATCGGGATCGGGATCGACCAGGCTCGATCCGATCCTGGATCGGATCGGATCGCAAGATCCCATGGATCCAAGGGAAGTCTGGCCGATCCTGGATCGGCCAGTTTATAAAATGATTTTTTTGGGGAAAAAATTCAGGAAAATTCAGGAAAAAATAGAAAAAACAGCAAAAATGAGGGAAAATCTGATAAATTGAAAGAACTAATATTTGCATAAAAAACCAATCATACATGCATTCATAATATATGAAACATAAGATTTTGTGTATTATTACTACTATAATAATACAAGAAAAGTATAAAATATTAAAGACTTGGTGTATTATTACCTAAATACCATTTAAGTAAATGTTAAAATTTGTAGTTTCATTTATTTAAGATATTACATGTAAATAAAGAAATATCCCCCATTTGAATCCAATAAAAATATTTAAAAAATCACATCTCTTACTAATAAAAAGTCACTCTCCCATCCAAGAAGAAAATCACAATTTTTATGATTTTATCAAAGTAGCAACTTTCTAATCTCTCATAATTTGACATATTTAAAATTTTATAATTCAAATAAGTCTAATAAAATACTAAAAATCTAAAGTCCAACAAAAAAAATCAAACGTGCATATGACTTCTCCAAGAAGCCGCTCTCTTACTGACAGCACTAAGTCTACTTGAGACCTCTTAGGATTTGGTCAAACTAAGCTATCATCACCCAAACTTATGAGTGTCATGAGTTGGGTGATGGTAGCTCAATTTGACCAAATTCTAATAGTTTGGATGATGATAACTTAAGTTTGACCAAATCCTGAGAGGTCTCAAGCAGACTAAGTGCTGTCAGTAGGAGAGTGGCTCCATTGGAGAAGTCACATGCACGTTTGACTTTTTTACCGGACTTTGAATTTTTAGTGTTCCATGTGATTTATTTGAATTATCAAATTTTTAGATAAACTAAATTACGAGAGATTAGAAAGTTAGCATTTCGCTAAAATCACCAAAATCGTGATTTTCTTCTTCGATGGGAGAGTTGACTTTTTATTGGTAAGAGATATGATTTTTTTGATATTTTTATTAGATTCAAATGGGGGGTACTTCCTTATTTACATGTAATATCTTAAGTAAATGAAACTACAAATACTAACATTTACTTAAATGATATTCAGGTAAATAAGGAGATCCTGACAACCCTACCTGAAGAGGATCCTGAAGGTAGCCTGAGGGAATCGACCTGGATCAGTCTGGATCGACTGAATCGAGCCGGGATCGATCGATCCCGTTCGACTCGAGCGATCCAACTCAGATCCTACTGAGTTGGGTCGATCCAGCCGGAAATGTGGGGTTTTGGGGGCTTCAAGGGGGAATCGGTCCTTGGGGGTCGATCCGATCCGGGATCGAGCGATTCTGGCTCGATCCCGGCGATTCTTCCTTCCATGGAAGGGGGTTCTCTTCATCGCCTTGGCCCTCTATTTATAGAGGTGCCAAGGGGTCGAGAAAGGGGCCGGTGGGGGTGGCACACCCGGCGGGGGTGGCACACCCGGCGCGGGTGGCACACCCGCGCGGGTGGCACTTGGCGCGGGTTCCCGCGCGCGGGCCCCGCACGCCAGCCCCCCGGTGGGGGTGGCCAGTGCGCTGGACACCGCCGCCGGGGGTGTTTTGGGCGCATGGGGGGGGGGCCACCGGCTTCTTTTCTGGGGTATTTTTTTTGGGTTAGAAAATGTGTCAACAGCAGGACACCCCCGCCGGCTCTTTTGGGGTAATTTTTGTTAAAAAATATTGTGTCAACAATAAGTTGTCAACTTCTCCATTCCTCATGGTACTAAACCAGAAAGGCATGAACTATGGAGAAATGGAGAAGAAAATAACATTGGTGTGAGAAAGAGAATTTCAGAAATCTTCCTTTGCCTACCCCATGGGCAATGATGGGGGCATTTTTTCCTGACTCAAGTAGAAAAACTAAGACAACATAACCCATTCCGGTTTTACACAACCTGGTCAGCCAGCCCAGTTCCAGCCCACCTACCCAGGTTTAAAGTCTTTAAATATTCTTCACATTTCATTCCTTATGGAAGTTTAGAGACTTTAATTTTTTTTGTACTTCTATAAGCTGTCGTGTTTGTTTTGGTGATTGGTCAATATTTGATTAATTATTTTTTTATACAAGATTTTTTTAATATTTCTTAAAGTTCTTATGCCCTTGAAGTCTTAAGTTTCCATCATTTCCCAGCCATGCCTAAATATCTTATTATGATATTTAATAGTATCAGTCTTTTAGATGGAATTTACTTTCAAGCTTCTAAATTGCTACCTAAGACATTGAAGTTCTATGAATACACATTCTAAACTTCAACGACTTTAGTTGGACAGTTCACAGATTGACCCAAATAGTTGAACCACTAACCTGCAACCCACTAACTTTTCCATATGAAGAAACAAGTTGGATTTTAAACATTGTGTCAAACAACCACAAAAACCACCAGCCAAACTTCTGCATCTACAATAGAAAAGTCAACTGACAACTAATTGTCGTCTAGTTCCTGATCCATACAAATAAACTATCAGCCATGGGTTACAATATCAGGAGAATCTCTCTCTCTCTAGCTTGCTGAAATAAGACACCCGAAACACCTTCCCAGAGGCACATGAAATTAGGGCAGATTACATGAACATTGTGTGCATGGATTGCCTAGTTTGCTACAAAGCTCAAGGCTGAAGCCCCATTACTTCCTACACCTCCCATCCACCACAGTGCTACAACACTTGGACTTGGTGGTGGGGACACTCGAGCGTGTTTCTTCAGCCTTGTGACTGCCCCATACGTGTGTACATGCTCTTTGGTGAACCTCACTCTTCAGCGAGTCGGTTAGCGCACCCAGCTCTCTCTTTCACCGCTCGTCGGTGTTGACACGGGATTTATATCACTTTAACATATCATTTGGTTTTTGTTGGCTCATTTCATTTTATCTGGTTCATGTATTCATTTCATTGGAGTATTCATTTATTTCACATGCTTTGATTTGTGTATTGTGATTTGCGGGGCGTGCCAGTCTGTCTAACAGACAGAAGAAAGAGTCCGCGCAATGCGGAGAAGGTATTTTTGGGTGTCCATGGAACGGACGGGTATGGTGTCCGTGAACGGACGGGTATGATGTCCGTGGAACGGACGGGTATGATGTCCGTGGGACGGACGGGTATGATGTCCGAGGGACGGACGGGTATGATGTCCGAGGGACGGACGGGTATGATGTCCGAGGAACGGACGGGTGTGCCGTATTTTAATCTAAACTCCTTGAGTCCCGTATCTATACTCATCAGGTGATTGAGGTAGCATGTGCTGGACCTCTGTCTCCATCGACCGGAGTCGATGTTACATTTACATCGAGTTAAGACTCTTGGTGTTATTTAACACCAGTTTTAACCCGAATACCATTCATAGCAAAGGGGATGAGAAAATACACACTTTTTTAGAAAATCCTGGTCATGATGTATCATTTTTCTTTTGGTTATTTTTGAAATACTTTTGCTTTGAGTGTTTCATTTTGAAAAGACTGCCCTTTATGGAGTCCGAGATATGACTTTTAAGAAGGGAACAGATGTATTTCCGTGAACCCATTTGGGGTCTCCCTCCTCTCCTTTTTTGAGAAAGATGTTGTTTGAAGGTTTTATTTTGGAAACCTGAGGATTATTATTGCAGATAGGCATATACCCGTGCATTTGATTCTGAATTTGGGGGAAGTCATGATTCAGAGTAGCATTTCTGTATTAGAAGAGTTGCTACATTAATTTTTTTTTTATGACATGATATTCTTTTACAACATCCTTCTTTTAAATGAAGTCTGAATTGAGGCAGAATTTCCTTTCTCCTCGTTCATCGTTTCATTCATTCATCATTCATTTTTTTTTACTTGTATGAGTATGATTTTCGGAGAACGTATGCACATATCTCCATGGACGTTCTTATCAACTTGAAGTTCCTTTCTGGAAACTGTCCATATGAACACAATTCTTGTGAGTATGCATTCATGCTGCTCTTGGGAGTATCTGGGCACAGTTCGGGTCCTATCACAGTTCGGGTCCTGTCACAGTTCGGGTCCTGTCATAGTTCGGGTCCTGTCCTCTTTTTCTTTGGATGTGTGTATATTATCACAATTTTCATAAATTTATTTTGGCAGAGTTTCCGCTTATGCGGAATGCCCTCACGGAGATATATTCATATGAACATGTACTTATATCCATGTGTCCCCAGAGGACCTTTGTCCGGAGGGATTTTGCCCTTAAAAGGTATGTGTATATGATCATAAATTTGCAGTTTACGCATATTTTCTCACCGGCATTCCTATTTGAATGGAGTATCCGGCAAAAGGTACCATCTGCATATGCAGAATCCTTTTTGAGAGGCATACGCATATAATTGCGGATTTATGATTATATAGACATGTCCGTAGTCGGAGACTCCATTTGGGCAGAGTTTCCTCTTGGGAACACATGTATATAAATACAAAGTTTGTGATTATATTGATATGTTTTTAGAGGGAAAACTCTGACATGGGCAGAGCTTCCTTTCAAGTAACACATGTGTATAGGCACAAATTTGAATTTTATAGGTATGTTCTTAGGCGGAATCTCTACTTGGGCAGAGTTTCCTCCAGGAAACATGCATATAAAAATACCAATTTGCGAATATACAAACATGTTCTTGGGTAGAATCTTCCCTTGGGCAGAATCTCCTCTGAGAAACATATAAATATAAACACAGATTTGAAATTTATAGATATGTTCTTAGGTTGAATCTCCACTTGGGCAGAGTTTCCTCTAAGAAACACATATATAAATACGAATCTGTGAATATATGAATATATTCTCGAGCAGAATCTCCACTTGGGCAGAGTCTCCTCTAAGAAACATATGCATATAGCACAAACACACCATCCCGGAGAGTTTAAAACTCGATGGGAGGTGGCATGAATACAGAGGTATCTAAAATACCATATGTCCGGAATGGACGGTATTTAGAACCTATAGCCTGTGAAGGCCGGTGCCGCTATTGCGGACTTTTAGCCGATGAAGTTTGCCGATGCCGCATACGGATAACCTCTCAACACTCGGGGGAAGAAGATTTGGTACCTTCACTCACACAAGAAATGAGATTGAGAGAGAGACGGGAGACTTTTGGAAATTTTCTATTCTTTCAGAATTTCAGAAAAGAGGGGGGCAGCACTTTCTCCAGGGAGCCGGCATCTCCCGGGGCCGACCTTTTAAATGGGGGGAATGGGGTGCCTTTTATAGGGAAGGCACCCCTTACATTGCATGGGATGGGGGGTCCCCAAACCGATGGGGCTTCCATCGGTTAGAGGGAAAAATTCCCTCTAACCGATGGGGCTTCCATCGGTTAGGGGAATGGGGGTCCCTCTAACCGATGGGGGTACCATCGGTTAGGGGGAGGCACACCCTTCTAACCGATGGGGGTACCATCGGTTAGGGTGTGTATGTGTTTGAGTGTGTTTTTTACTGTTTTCTTTTTTTTTTTTGTTTTCAGTTTTTTTTTTTTGAAGGGGACCCCTAACCGATGGAACATCCATCGGTTAAAGGGGGAATCCCCCCCTAACCGATGGGGGTTCCATCGGTTAGAGGGGAGACTCCCCTAACCGATGGAAGCCCCATCGGTTAGGGGATTCCCCTTAACCGATGGAACTTCCATCGGTTAGAGGGGAGTTCCCCTCTAACCGATGGAAGCACCATCGGTTGGAGGGGTCTCCCCCTCCAACCGATGGTAGCCCCATCGGTTAGGGGAAAAAACCCCCTAACCGATGGTGCCTTCATTGGTTTAGGGGAGGGGGATTTCTGGGAATAAATTAATGGGGGGATTGACACTAAATTTTATTTTTTTATGTCAACAAATGCCCCCCACGGGAAGTGTGCCGACGCCGAAGGCGGAGGAGGACGTCCCGTGCAATCTTTGAGCTCTGCTTCTGATCTTCATGACTTGACAATGAACTTGAATCGGAAGGTTGTAGCCCCAGTTGACACGCTTCAGCACTTGCACTGTGAAGTCGACAACCTCGGGCAACGATCGACTTTGTCATGCTTCTTGTGCTGAGCGATCAGCTCCGCTTCCTTGGATTTACTCAGAACTGACTTTGGCTTTCTTTGCCTGGATCTTTGCCTTCTGGATTTCATCTCAGGGATTTTTTTTTAGATCTGCCTTTCTGGCTTTGTTATGGACTTGAATTGATTGAGGACTCAATTGGTGAGACTTATCCTTTTTTGACTTTGCTCAACAACTTGATTTGAGAGACCCCCTTTTTTTTTGACTTGTGATCCTGACTTGATTTGCAGTTGGATCTGATATCACTTTCCTGAGCTTTGCCTTTTTGGCATTTGCTTGGATTGGATTTAACATCTTTTTCTTGAATCTTATCTTCTCGGCTTTGTCCGAGATTTGACATGATATTCGGCTACTGAGGTTGACCTTCTTGGTTTTGCGGCTATCTTTCTTCCTTTTCTTCCTCTTCTGCTTTATTCATCATCATTTTTTTATATCTGTTTTGAGTTCTCAACTATCCTTGCTCCGGAAGTTGTTGGAGACAGGAATGGTGAAACTCATTTGAATATTTCCTTTTCTTCCAGACCCAAGAGAGCTGGAAAAAGGAGGGTGGCGAATTCCGCCGTATCTGGCGGTGACTTTCTTTTCTTTTCTTTTCTTCTCTCATCATTGTCATTCATGACTTTCCTTCTTGATTTGTCACTTATCCCTTTTTTTTGACTTATCTACCTCTGATGGCGAGACAGATGAGGAAAAGTGTTAGTCCGATTGCTTCGGGCGGCCATGCCTCTTTGCCTGGAGGTTCTCCTTTCCTTTGTGGAGTGGAGCGTGAGAATTCCTCACAGGCAGTTGTCGATTTTATGCCTGAGATTGATGATAATGAACCATCATCTGACTGTCTGTTTTCTTGAGATAGCCGTGACGGATGACGGTGCCTCTGTATTTGCTGAGCTGAGAGTCTCGACAGAACAATATTCTTTTGCTCCTGTCGGGGCTTATATTTCAATGCCTGCCAAGGAATATTCTGCCATAGAATCAACTCCTGCAGGTGACTTCCTTTACTGAGCTCATATACAGTCTTTAAAGATGATGTTTTCTTTCCTGATATTGACTTTTCTTCCTTGTATTCAGGTGACTAGGTCTTCTGTGATCAACTCTTCTCTGGGGGATGATGGGTTCATATGGCCAATCCTCTCTTTCCACTTTTGGGGAGATGCAGGGAGCCCATTTTTGGAGTTTCAAGCTTATACTGCCTTTCAAGTAGGCGATGCTGCGAGTGACGATGGTGTTGAGCATGGTTGTCGGAAAGGAGAACATTGCCCGGCTGGAATGCGAGCTTGATGAAGAGAGGTCTTCTTTGAGTCAGGAGGCCAGAGATGAGGCTAAAGATTCTGAAGAAGAAGCTGCCTATGTAAAAGATGGAAGTGGCACCTCCGCCAGCTGACAACCTCCAAAGCCAAGGTAGTTGAACGGCTGAAGAGGAAAAAGCCTTCCTGCCTTTGCTTTTCAGTACAACATTTACATGACGAGCTCATTGTCTTGCTCCTTTTTTTTTCTTTGTTTGACCTTTACATAGCAATTGCCACTCTTTGTATATTTGTACAGAGAGTGACTTGTGACTTTGTAAATACAAGGTGAAGGATAATGAAGATCCTCCTTTTTCATTTTCCTCCATCTCTTTTTTTCTTTTCTTTTTCTTTCTCCCTCTTTTTTTCTCTCTTTTTTTTTTACATTACCAATCCCAGTGCCCTCTCGGGTTTTCACTAAGACTGGCCCCCTTTAGCTTTTTCCAACGTGCCCTTTCGGGTTTTCACATTGAGGGGTTACCCATTTTTGCCTAAAGCGCCTTTTCAGGTTTTCACCTCAGCCGGATTTTTTGATCTTTTTACCCTCAAGCATACAGTGAGCCGTATACTTAAGTCCATCGGGTATCTCTACTTTTTAACCCCTTCTTCTTTTCTTTTTTTTGACTTGACTGTTGAGGACTCGACTGACTTGGATAATTAATGGCTAAGGGTTTGGTTGTAGAATGAGTGGTGTATTCGGATGTGGTTTGAGATTTGAATTTGGCCAATGACTGGAAATTCGGATTTGGGATTTGAATTTGGAATTTGGATTTGGATGCGGATTTGGGTTTGGGTATGAGTAAGTTGGGTGACTTGAGTCACCTTTGTGGTATTTTGGATTTGGATTTGAATATGGATATGAGATTCGGGTATGATTTGGCCCTGGACTTGGTTTTGAATGGGCTCTGGAGCGGTGTTTATCATTTGGCTTTGAGATTTGAATTTCGCCCATCCTTGATGGCTTAGTGCCGGGATAAGGGATTTGCATCTGGATTTGAACGGCTGGAGAGGAAGGAGCCTTCCTGCCTTTGTTTCACAGCATAACATTTATATATTGGGCTTGTTGCCTTGATCTCCTTTTTTATTTTGGATGTGGTATCTGTCACCCTCTGCAAGTTTATAATGTGGTGACTTGTAACTTTGTGGATGTGTGAATGAAGGACTGAGAAATCCTCCTTTTCATTTCATTCATGTTTTTTCATTTTTTTTTTTACATTACCAGCCTTAGCGCCCTTTCGGGTTTTCACCAAGACTGGCCCCCTTTAGCTTTTTCCAACGCGCCCTTTCGGGTTTTCACGTTGAGGGGTTGCCCATTTTTGCCTGAAGCGCCCTTTCGGTTTTCGCCTCAGCCGGATTCTTTTGATCTTTTTACCCTTAAGAGTACAAGGGATTGTACTCTCAAGTCCATCGGGATATCTCTATTTTCAACCCCTTTCTCCCTTTTTTTTTATTGAAGATTTGGCTGGTTCAGATGGTCGAATGGGTAAAGGTCTGGTTTTGACACGGATGGTGATCTGGGATGTGGAATGGATGATGGTCTGATTGTGGAGAGGGTGGTGGTCTGGGATGTGGAATGGATGATGGTCTGATTGTGGAATGGATGATGGTCTGATTGTGGAAGGGGTGGTGGTCTGGGATGTGGAATGGATGATGGTCTGATTGTGGAATGGATGATGGTCTGATTGTGGAAGGGGTGGTGGTCTGGCTGCAGAATGGGTGGTGACTTACCTTTGTGGTATTTTGATTTGAGTTTGAATATGGATATGAGATTTGGGTTTACTTTAGTTTCAGGCTTAATTTTGGATATTGATATAGACTTTGGCACGGGGTTTTAGGTTTGGATTTGTGGTTTTGGGTTTGATTTTGGTTTTAGTTTTGATTTTGATTTTGATTTTGATTTTGATTTTGATTTGGTTTTGGTTTTGGTTTTGATTTTGGTTTTAGTTTTGATTTTGGTTTTGGTTTTGATTTTGGTTTTATTTTGATTTTGGTTTTGGTTTTGAATTTGACATAGCCTACCTTTATGGTTTGCTGGCTATGGTTTTGGAATTGTATTTGAATATGAGTTGCCTTGATGGCCTTGGGATATGAACTTGGAACTTGAACTTGATGTCACCTACCATGATGGTTTGCTGGTGGGACTTTGGTTTTAGGGTAGCCTACCTTTATGGTTTGCTGGCTATGAGTTTGGAACTTGGATTTGGCATAGCCTACCTTGATGGTTTGTTGGCTATGGATTTGAGATGGATTTGACATAGTCTACCTTTATGGTTTGCTGGCTATGGTTTTGGATATGGCCTATTGTAGGTTTCGGCATTTTGGATTTGACATAGCCTACCTTTTTGGTTTGCTGGCTATGGTTTTGGTATTTTGGATTTGACATAGCCTACCTTTTTGGTTTGTTGGCTATGGCTTTGGTATTTGGATTTGGCATAGCCTACCTTTCTGGTTTGTTGGCTATGGTTTTGGTATTTTGGCATAGCCTACCTTTGTGGTTTATTGGCTATGACTTTGGTATGGTTTTGGCATAGCCTACCTTTTTGGTTTGTTGGCTATGGTTTTGGTATGATTTTGGCATAGCCTACCTTTGTGGTTTATTGGCTATGACTTTGGTATGATTTGGCATAGCCTACCTTTGTGGTTTATTGGCTATGACTTTGGTATGATTTTGGCATAGCCTACCTTTGTGGTTTATTGGCTATGACTTTGGTATGATTTTGGCATAGCCTACCTTTGTGGTTTATTGGCTATGACTTTGGTATGGTTTTGGCATAGCCTACCTTTTTGGTTTGTTGGCTATGGTTTTGGTATGATTTTGGCATAGCCTACCTTTGTGGTTTATTGGCTATGACTTTGGTATGGTTTTGGCATAGCCTACCTTTTTGGTTTGTTGGCTATGGTTTTGGTATGATTTTGGCATAGCCTACCTTTGTGGTTTATTGGCTATGACTTTGGTATTTTGGATTTGACGTTGCTTATCATTGTAGCTTGGAACCTCATTTGGCGGGATATGCAAAATATGCCTCCATCTTTCATTGGATTTTCTCTTTTTTTTGTTTTGGGTTTATACATGGAGTGCCCTTGGCTTCATGCTGCAAGATTTGGAGTATATGACGGACAGGTGGAAGTTTTAATTCCTTTGCCCCTATCTGTTGCAAACTTCATTTATTGTTTTTCATTCTCTTTCGGCTTCATGCCTTTTGGGGTGATTGTTCTTTTTTTTGTTTTGGTGGCTGGCCAGGGAATTCATGTTCTGGCGCGTGGTACAATTTCAGGTGTTTCCCGTTGAGTGGGGGAAAGGGCACATTACCTTTATAGTCCACTAGCCGATATGCTCCTCCTTCATACGCCAGAGTGACGATATATGGACCGAGCCAAGTGGGTTGCAGTTTGCCATATGACTTTCCGGCTATTGCTTCTCTGCACTTGACCATGACAAGATCCCCTTGCTTAAAAGCTCTGGGTCTTGCTAATTTGTCGAATGCACGAACCATTCTGGCTTGATATATTTGGAGAGACTTATATGCTTCGAGTCGCCTTCCTTCCGGGTTGGAGAGCTCCTCAAGTCTTCTTTCTATCTGACTTTGATCTTGGCTTTGAGATTCATTTTGGATTGCCACCCAACAGGATGCCATTTCAATTTCGATGGGTATCATTGTTTTAGCTCCATATACCAAAGAGAAGGGCCGACATCCGGTAGGGGTATTATGTACCGTTTAGTAAACCCATAAAGCTTCATGGATTTTCTCTCCTCATTCCCACTTTCTATTGCCGACTATTTTGGCAAGCAGCTTGCAGAGGGTTTTGTGGAAGGCTTCTGCCAATCCATTTGCTTGTAGATTATATACTGAAGAAGTCCTCCAATTAATATGAAACTTGGCTGCTAAATCATATATTGTTTTATTGCGGAATTGTGACCCATTATCGGATATGATTCTGTGAGGAGTTCCAAAAATGGGATAGCTTCAGCCCACCGAGAGAAGTAATCTATAGCAGCCAATATGAATTTATGGCCTTGAGATAAGGGTGGGAATGGTCCCACAATATCCATCCCCCATTTGGCAAAGGGCCAGGTTGGTGCTGTGGGATGTAATGTACTTGTGATTTCCTCGGTACAAGCCAAATGCTTAACATTGATGACATGTACGGGCATACTGAATGTAATTCCAGTAGAAGTCTTTTAGCTTGATACTGACTTTCATTTCCCTCTCCTGCCTGGTGTGCTCCACACAGTCCGGAGTGAGCTTCTTTCATGATGGTTTTGGCTTCTTTGAAAGATAGGCATCTGAGGAGGGCTGGCCCTTTCTTTTCATGGACCAGCCTATATAGTTGTTTTGCTATTAATTGATATGAGGTGGCCCTGCGTAAGAGCTGAATTTTCTGTGCTTGATCAGGTGGCAAACAACCTTTCTTGATTTCGATGAGCGGCTTGCGCCAATCTTCAGATTCATTTGTTGCATCTAGCTCTGTATTATATACTTCCTCAACTGTGATATTAGACTCAGTGTCAAAGATACTGGGCATGAGTCTTCTGTGACGGACAATTATGTCCAATTCCCCTTCGTGAGGCAATTTTATGGTAGAAGCCAGTTTGGCTAGAACATCAGCCTGAGAATTTTCACTTCTCGGCCCATGGGATATGTCGAAGAAGTTGAATTTTTCTTTGAGCTTTATGACTATGGTATAGTATGGAAGCGATTGTGGTTTTCGGACTTTATACTGGCCCAATACCTGTCGAATGACCAGTTGCGAGTCACCATAACTTGTATACTTTTGACCCTTATTTCGAGAGCCAGCCGGAGCCCAATAATTAGAGCTTCATATTCAGCTGCTCCAGTAGAGGGGCTGGTAGAGCCATCTGTATAGTGGAGAGTTCGAGAAGCTCTATCAAAATATAATTCCCAAGAGGGTAGCTCAATTGTGGCTACCTCTTTGAGAATTGAATTTTCACTTGTAGGAGAAAGAGTTTCTTCTTCTGGGAGGTTTATAGATAAAGGGGAATCTTCTGGCACTGGATGTGCGGCCAAAAATTCGGCCAAGCCTTGCCCTTTGATTGCCCTTTGTGGATGTATGTGACATCAAACTTCATGAGGAGCAAAGCCCATTTCGCGAGTCTTCCTGACAATATGGGTTGCCTTAGCAGATATTTAACTGGATCATACTTGGAGATGATTTTAATTTCATGAGCCAGAAATAATGCCTCAATTTCTTTACGGCAAATATCAGTGCTAGGCACACTTTTTCATTGGAGTATATCGAAGTCATGGACCAATTAGCTTTTTGCTAAGATAATATAAAGCTTGCTCTTTATCTTCTTCATTTGTTTGTGCCAATAGAGCTCCCAGAGAAGCATCCATAGCTGAAATAAGATGCTTTCCAGCGATAGGTGCCCCCAGCACTGGTGGAGCGAGAAGGTATTCCTTGACCTGCTTGAAGGCTGTTTGGCATTCTTGATCCTAGCTGAAGGGAGCATTCTTCTTCATTAGTTTGCCGAACGGCATGCACCTTCTTGAAAGATTTGAGATAAAATGTCTAATATAGGCTAGCTTCCCTTGAAATGACCTTAAATCGGTCAGATTTTGAGGAGGTGGCGATTGCTAGATCGCCTTGATTCTGTCGGGGTCTATTTCCATTCCCCGATATTTGACGACGAATGTCTTTTCAATCGTCGAACACTTTGATCTTGCCTTGGAGAGTAAATTTGCATGCAACTGGGAGGTGGAGAAATACTCCCTTATGTGGTCAGCTTCATAGTTGACACTCTGCCGCTCTGGGCGAATTACTTTGCTTTGAGAATTCTTTGCAAGTGATTTGGCAAATCCTTTGTTTACCACAAAAAGGTTCGTCAGCCTTACTGCTTCATCTGAGCATTTAATTTGCTTACCCTTCCCTTTAGACCGGGCAAGGGGTTGAGGGATTGGCCCTCCAAGATATAAAATAGCAGCAGTCAAGTTGCATTCATCTTCCCGATACGGGGCTTAACTGGCAAAGACTGTATTCTGCTTCCCTTCTTTTGCATACTTGATGCGTTGATGGGGTGTCGATGGGATGACCCAAAATTTTTTATAGCCAAGGTTTTCCAAGTAATATTCTGTATGTTGTATCAGCATCAATAATATAGAAGGCTACCTTGGTGGTGAAGCTTCTAAGAATTAAGTTGACAGTGACTCTTCCAATGGCTTCTCCTGAATTTTGGTTTTAGAACCAGTGGCTTGTACATCTTTTACCTGTTGCACATGAGGCATGAGATGTAGAGATTCAAGGGCTTTATAAGGCATTATATTGATAGATGCCCCCAGATCGGCCAGGATCTGACTCAATTTGTTGCCATTTGACTTGTCCCTTCAGGACGATTGTGACATAGTAGCATTCCTTTATCTATGAAGGTGACACCTGCTGCCAGTGCTTCATATATTTGCGCTTGGAAATCAGCCATATGAGCTTCATATATTTCTGTTTCTTGGAGTATTTTGACGAGAGTTTCCCTCAAGTCCTCACTCCAAGCAATTGCCTTCTAGACAGTAAGGTTAACGGGGAGTGATTTGAGTTGCTGAAAGATTTTGTCATCAGCCTTGATGCGTATCTGGTCCGATGAGGGAGATCCCTTTATCGAGGACTCAGATGGCTTCTTTGGCTTGACAGATTTCTTTTGAGAGAGAGGAATCAACATCCTTCCATTTGAAAAGAGAGGAGCGTTGTCCGGCTCATTTGATGAGGCATGGGGACTTTGGCTCTTTCTTTTGTATGAGGAGGCATATTGGACAGCTCTTCTTCTTCATCTGAAGACATAAGAATCCGCCCGTATTTCGGCTTCAGGCAAAGGCTTTGACTCCTTGCCTTAAATGAGAATGACTCTGCTTGATTTTGTGATATCAGGCTTCTTGAAAATAGTAGATGCAACTTTTTGCTCTTTACCATGCCCTTTCTTGCGACGGCGATTTGAATTATTTGTTGGCCGACGCTGATATGTCAGCATTGTTGGCTTACCTTCAGCCTGTTTGGTATTATCACTTGGAGAGATTTATAGCTTCTTTGGTTGAGGTTTGGACACCATATTGTAAATTGGTGAGTTAAATATGTGATTTGATTCTTCAATTTTGATTGATTGATGATTGTTTTTTTTTTTTTTTTTTTTTTGAGTTGATACTTGAGGTACCTCAGCAGCAGCATCACGCTACATTTGTTCTTTTTCATTCTTCTTTTATTATTATTATTATTATTCTTTGTTGTTTTTTTTTTTAGTTGTTTGTTTGTTGTTTGTTTTTTTTGTTTTGTTTTTTTTTTTGTTTTATATATATATATATGTATATATTTTTATTTCATACCTGAAGAGCTTTAAGTAAGCTTATGACTTTCTGCTCTGAAGATGATTTGGAGATGCTTCTCTTGTTGGAGCCACCTCTTAGTTGTAGAGTTTTTGACTCTTTTGGAACTGGCTGATTTTGAGGGCCGACAGTGACCCATTTTCAAAGATTGCATTAATTGCTTCTTGAATAATTGAAGATGGGAGTTGGTGATAATGATCTACGAACTCCTCTGCTTGCTGGGAGATTGGCTTTGTCGCAACTTCTTTCGATATTCTCATTCTGTATTGAAAAAGATCAATTTTAAATTGCTCCATTTCAGCTTTGACTTTGTATCGTCCATAGCCCAGGGGATGATGATAATATTCACATATCTTTGGATATAGAGCTTGGGATTCTGGACTTGAACCATAGGCTCGTTGTGACACCTTATTTGCTGGCGCCAAAGAATTCCCATATTGATCAAATTTTCCTTCCCAGATATGAGTTTCGACCAAATCATGGAGATCCAGACAATAGTCATACATCTCCTTTCACTTTGAAAGATATATGATGCTGGTTTAAGTGTGGAAACCAGACTTTGTCTTCTGAGATTGTCAAGTATAAACTTGGTGCTCTTTGTTGCAAATGAGAGCTTATTATAGAAGATGCAGATTTGTATACGATTGACTGGATAAATATGGATTTGAATGCTCCCCTACTGATGACCGAGGAAGACCAAAGGATGATGATGTACTAATGACTTTCACCACATAGGATCCAGGATTGGCTGGTCCATTTGGTGGTTGTTGAGTATGAGGCTGGTTGACCCGATGAATACTCAGGTCAATTAGCTTTTGAACATCATTTTTGAATCTTATGCAATCTTTGATACTATGACCCATCACTTGATGATATGGGCAGTAATTGGCTAATATTTCTGCCGGAGCTCGGTAATCCATTAATCCGGATTGAAGGCATAGCCAAAAGTGAGTAAGTGAGATGTCGAGGGAAAGAATATAACCTTGCCGGCTCGACAGGAGTTGAAGGATCTTCGGATAGCCACCCAATTGAGTCTGCATATGGCGACATAGGAGGCAGTTCTGAATATATTTGAGTATGCATAAGAGTATATTTACCTTTGGACTCTCCTCATTATTCTATGTGGATCATGTCTTGATCTTGGTAGAGAATGAGCTCCTGAATTATCTTGAGGAGGATTACATGAATGACCGTCCTCGGATGATTTGGATTTGTTGGAAGTCTCGTCATATAAATGACATTGACAGATTGCTCTGGTCGATCCCAAGCATGGAGTTGAGGAGGGTCAGCCAAAGCATTTTGCATAGATATGAGGCCATTTGAATGATCTTCTGGGCCTCATTTTTGAAGATGTAGCAATCTTCAATTACATGCCCCACCATACGGTGATACGGCAAATTAAGCTGATTGGTTTGGCTGACACCTGCCTGCCTCTTTGGTTCTGGCAGTGATATTAACTGATTGTCGAGGAAGAGATCAAAGAGCCTCTATGATTCTTGTTTTTTTTTTTGAAAGAATAAGGAGTCTTCATGCGCCCCATCTATGATGGCAGTGGAGCTTTAGCTTCTGATTTCTTCTTTGGGGCAGGAGAGATTGTTGCCCCCTTTGCTTCATCATCAGGTGAGGAGTCAATGATGTTGACTTTTTTTTTTGCTAATTTATTGCGCTCTTTGGGGAGCTTGCCTTTATGAGATGTCTGTGTCATTTGCTCGGCTAAAACATCTCAGTGTCTGCCACTATGGAATTCAATTGATCGAAGCTCTTGATATTTGTTCCCAAAGTTTCTCCTTGACTGTTGATATGAGGCCTTTTTGGCAGATAGGGATTGTATCTTCTTGAACAGGAGGGTTATTGCATTTCATGCTAAACTCTCTCCACCCCTTGATGAAGTGGATTGCCGACTCCCCTTTCTGTTGTTTGAGGGAACATAGTTTGGCGAGAGAGATACCTTCCCTTTAGCCGTTTAGAGATGGTCTAGAAATTTCTTTTGCAGATCCGCCCAATCAGTAACTGAGTCAGGCTTGAGTTCCGAATACCTTTGAAATGCAACTTCAATCAAGGAAGTTGCAAAATATCTGAGGATATAAGATTTGCCGATGGCGAGCTTGCCCAAGGCAATAACATAATGTGCCATATATTCCAGTGGTGACCCATGTCCATTAAACTTTGATAGTTTTGGGACTTGAGGGCATGTTTTGGCAGCTTCTTGAATTGATGATATACTGGATATGGAACAGATTATAGATCTGTCATCTGCATGCCTTCGCTCTGCTGAGCGAACATATTTTGAATAATTTTCTATATCTCATGCCTTTGAATGGGAATACCTTGAATTGTTTCTGTTTGAGGATGCATAACATTGGACGGATCAATGATATCCTGACCCGTAGTTTGAGGAAGAAGACCAGTTGTAGAAACTGCCGAATGATTTGCCGAGGCAGACCCATCTGGATGCTAAATTTGTGGATTTTCAGTAGAGACTGGCTCTGTAGAATGCTGGAGGCTTGAAGTTGCCAATCACCTCATTTCATTTAGAAGCACAACCATTTGAGATTGATATTGCTGCATCATTTGGCCTTTACCCTCGCCTGACATTACTTGGAAATTTTCCTTTGTAGGTAAATCAATGACGGCGTTAATATTTGAAGTAGGGAGCCGATCTTCTTTGATCTGAACATTTGTCTCTTTGACGAAGGGGATTTGAATTCCTTCATATTGAAAGCCAAACACGAGGGGAGCTTGACTAGATGTTCCGGCTTGTCAGTCGGGCTGGCGGTTTCTTGTGGCAAATTGCTTGATGGCCTCAGTAGGAATATTTGGATTGGCTTCTGCGATTTGTTCCGCCATTTCACTAGAATCATTCCCAGAGGCATATTATGAGGAGATTGTAAGCTTGGGTTTTTCCTCAGCTGCCCAAGTAACACGTCGTCTTATTGACGGACGGGTACTGGCATTAGGAATTGCCCCCAGCCTATCAAGTACTGAGATTCGCTGTATACGATCAGGGATCGACACGCGAGATTTGAATTACTGATTTGGATTTTCTTTGACTACTCGGATATTCTCCGAGCCTTGAAGAGTATACCTTGATTTCTTGTATATTCCTTTTCTCTTTTTTGTCCATGATAGTGTTTTGGATTCAGCACGTTGGAAGGGAGCATTTTTGATGTTGCCTCTCTTGCTGAACATTGTTTGTATTTGCTTGGATCTCTTTTGAGCTTCTGAGCTTCCTTTTCAGATTTGTTTGAACTCGGCAGAGTGCCGAGTCTTTTGCTTGACATCAGCTTCCTTCTTGGAATCTCTTGATTCCCCTTGAAACCACCGCAAAACTCAGAAGCGGTTTGAGGTTGGGATTGTAGGAATATACCTATCCCGTGGGGTGATAGGTTGGCTTCCGTCGAGCTGTACCTGCAGACCTCTGCTCATGATGGGTTTGCCAGATCTTGAGGTGGCAGCTGATAGCCTTTTGCTTTCATAATTTATTTTGTCCTTGTTGTAGAGACAGAAACTATGATTTCGAAGGATATTGTCTGGGCTGAAAAAGTCCAGATTTAGGTTGACTTAGTCTTGCTAAATGGCTACCCCTTCTTTTTTTGTTTTTTTTTTTTTGGGTCAAAGATATGGTATGAAAATTTGGTGGAGCCTAGGATTGAGGTTTGGTGGCTACAATTTTGGAATTTCAATTTGGATTTGGTTTCGGATTCAGCCTACCCTGATGGTTTGTGGCTATATTTGGTTTTAATGTATTTTGGGATTGCATATGGTTTGGAATTTGAATTTGAGATTGGACATGACTGTTGAACCCGGAAATATCGGGACTTAAACAACCCCGGGCGACAAATACCGCTGGGGAGCCAGGGATGAGCTCCCGATCCCCGCTCGGACATCGGAAGATGAACCGAGTGCTCGCATCATCCGGATGGCCCGGAAGCGAGGTGCCCGAGAAGCTCGTCGACGGCAGAATGCGTACCCGGATGCCAGAACTCCGTGTCCGGATCAACGTTCGAAGCCGCGCCCGAAGCCGAAGGATCCGGAAAGGTCAAATGCACGTGCCCTCCGAAAATGGTGACAAACGCAAGTGAGACGGCCGGAGAAACACAAGCGGCGCACGCGTGCACGTGCGCGCACGCCGTCGACCAACGAACAACGCACGGGAGGCCCACAGAGCTCTCTCCCGCGAAACCGGAGGAAATGGCCATGGAGTGGAGGCCCACCCCATTTATAGGGGGGGCCAGCGGTGGCACCCCCGCCGGTTAGGCGGGTGCGCACCCCCACCGGTTCGCAGGGGGCGCACCCCCGCCGGGCCGGGCGTGGGCCGCACCCCGCCGGTTAGGCGGGGCGCGGGCCCCCCCCCGGTTCGGCAGGGGGCGCACCCCCGCCGGGCCGGGCGGGGGCCGCACCCCCGCCGGTTAGGGGGTGCGGGCCCCCCGCCGGTTCGGCAGGGGGCGCACCCCGCCGGGCCGGCAGGGGTTGCACCCCCGCCGGTTCGGCGGGGGGCGCACCCCCGCCCGGTTCGGCGGGGGGGGGCCGCGCCCCCGCCGGTTCGGCAGGGGCGCCCCCCCGCCGGTCCAGCGGGGGCCGCACCCCCGCCGGTTCGGCGGGGGGTGCACCCCGCCGGTTCAAGCGGGGGGCCGCACCTCCGCCATCCAGGCGGGGTGTGCACCCCCGCCAGTCCGGACGCACCCCCGCCAGTCCGGCGCACCCCCCGCCAGTCCGGGCACACCCCCGAGAGTCCAAGCGCACCCCCGCCGGTTCGCGTGTGCACCCCGCCGGTCCGCGATGCCTCGGCGCCCGCCTCGACGCTCGAGCTGGGAGACCCCCGCCGTTCAACCCCTTCGAGCCCCTATAAATAGGGGGGTACTCCCCCATTTGAAGACACGCCATTCGGCCCCTCCCGCATGCCATTCGGCCTTACGATCCACCAGACGCCCTCTAGCCCAAGGACGCCTCCCGTGCGCGAGCTTACGTAGGCCGCACGTGTCCACCCGTCGGAGCTCTGCCTTCGTGGTCAAGCCCTTCTGCGCTTGCTCGTACAGAGACGCTACAGGTGGTTACGAAATCCTTGTTGGCATATCTTAAGTCCTCCGGTGTCATAAAATGACGCACGTCGAGGCATGTACTTAAGTCCTCCGGCGTCATAAAACGACGCACGTCGAGGCATGTACTTAAGTCCTCCGGCGTCATAAAACGACGCACGTCGAGGCATGTACTTAAGTCCTCCGGCGCCATAAAACGACGCACGTCGAGGCATGTACTTAAGTCCTCCGGCGTCATAAAACGACGCACGTCGAGGCATGTACTTAAGTCCTCCGGCGTCATAAAACGACACACGTTGAGGCATGTACTTATCCCCGGTGTCTTAAAACGACACACGTTGAGGCACATATATTTAAGTCCTCTGGTGTCGTAAAAGGGCACACGTTGAGGCATGTTAACCTATGGAGGCACAAACACCCCCTGGTACCACATATGTGCCCACTATCGTGTAAACGTCCGACGGAGGCACATACACCCTGTCGTCGACGTCCATGTACTTGCCTTGTTATATACACGCCCAGTGGAGTACAAAACCCCATTAAAGGCGTACATGTAAATGTAAACGTCATGTCATAAATATAAATGACATGAGCATGCTTGAATAAAATTGTGGAAATTCATTTGTCATCTGCCTTTTCTTCTTTAATTTCGGCATACGGTCTTTTAACAAACATTACGCATTCGAAGGTATTCGAGTGTTATACTCGATGTAAATGAAACATCGACTTCGTCGGTCGTGGGGAACGTCCAGTACACGACCCACTCCAATCGCCCTGAACGCGAGCGCACGCGAAAATAAATTCGAGGGTATCAGGGTTCGCACCCAATACTCCTCATAAAAATATCTTTGTCTGTTTCTCCGCAAACATCTGGCACGCCCACGCAAAGATCCTCTCGAAGATAGAAGAGATGGATCGAAAGAAGAAAATTCCGCGTTCCAACAATCTGGCACGCCCGGGACTGTTCCTGCCTTCCATGCATGTGTAAAAAACCGTTAATGCCGATATAGAAATAAAAGATGACTAATTTCCACATCACAGGTACAAGGAGCGAAAGCCGCGACAGAAGCCCGTCTCCACCTGCAACTCAAGCTTGCTCGATGGCCGCCGTCACCTACGGCCCTCAAGTCATCGCATGCCACGCCAATGTGGCTACCTCGCCGTCCCACTCGTGTTCGGCGACTTCCCTGCAGTGGTAGGATCCCCCTACTTCCTAGGGGTGGTCCCCGCCGTCCAAGCTACTCCAAAGGCGGCGTCCAAAGCTATTGCGGTCAGGGGCACCAAACCCCGTCCAAGTCAAGGCCGAGTCTTCTCGGTGAATACCATTTCCTGTGCGGCCATCTCCAGAAAACGGGGACAGCGCCAGGGACCAGGGGCAGCAAGCCCGCGCGGGTCGTCCCAACTCCGGAAAAACGGTGCTAGTTGGCGACATCCGCGTTAGGCTCGATGGGGCGAGCCGATACTGCCCCGGGACAGAGGCGTCCCTACGGTGCAACCTCCAACCAGTTCGCTCCCCCCAGGGATGCGTCAAGAAGATCGGGACTCCCCAAAAGGAGCCCGACAGGGGCAGGCATCAAGCTCGGCGCCCAACCGCCTCGCAAAATGAGCAAATGTGGGTGACCAAGCAGGAAGCCCGCCACATCAAACAAGCCAGAGCGGACCAACCCGCCGATGGCTCCAAGAAGGCGACGGTACTGGGCGAGAAAAACCCAAAGCCGAACCTCCTCGTCCCCGCGACACAAACGCAGGGGCATTTATAGAAGCCCAACTTCGTCCCGCCCAAGCGGAAACTGCTGAAGGGGAGACGCGAGTCAAGCCGGAGCTTCCACATCTCGAGTCTCAGTCTTTGAAAGACTGAGCGCCTCAGTCTTCACCAGGCTGGGAGCAGCAATCCGTCCAAGCGCTCAGAAGCCCAAGAAGCGGAGAGTGCAGCGGACGCCTGAAGAAGGTGGAGGCATGAAGATCTTCACCTGCTACGCTTCTGGGAGGGAAGCACCTGGGCCATCCGGCATCCCTGCGGGAGCGCTCAGGATAAACGAGCTCGGGCAGGACGACGAAACTGTCCTCCGGTACACCCGAACGTGGCTAGAAGACCCCTACAAGGGCAGCAAGGCACTCAGGCTGAGCCCTCGAACCTGGGACAACTTCTTGAGCCTCCACTCGATCGCGATCAAAGGCCCCTTCCGGGTCAGGTCCAACTGGACCCCGAAGAGGGGAAGAAGACGAAGTCGCCAGCCTCCGCCTCGGAGATCAGCAACTGCCGGCTGACGGGAGCAAACTGAAGTGTTCCTCATGCCGCCAACCAGAGCTGCCTTCCAAGCGATGACGGACGACGCCAAGTATGATTTCATACAGCGTTGGCAGGCTGAAATGGCCGCTCTCCTGGCCGAGCGAGGACAACAGGCGGGGGCAAATGCGCCACGCCGCCTAGTGCCGACGGCAAACCAAAATGCTCGGACAAGACATCAACAAGGCGACCTGCCCGATGTCAACACACGCATAGCCGCGGTCAACGACTATACTGTCGATCCGGTCCAACAGCCACGCAGGGGCATAAACTCCCAAGCCTCCGCGGCTGAAGATATCGTCGCCCGCGACGAATGATTGAGAAGATCGTGGACGACCGCTTCGCTCAGCGAGGCGAGGGAACTGCCACTGTGGATCTCTACAGTGTGCCGTATCCCGTCCACCATCAATTCAAAAAGCTGCCACCGGACTTCCCTAAGGCGCCAAAGTTGCAGAAGTTCGACGGACAAGGCTCGCCAAATGAGCATCTGGCCTACTATATAACGGCCATGGGAGAGTTGGCATTTGACGAATCCTACCTCCTCCGCTACTTTCGCAACGTCCCTGACAGGCACCGCCTTCCAGTGGTACTCCAGGCTGAGGCCACAACTCCATTGTCGATTGGGCCGACCTCCAAAAGAAGTTCATCGACCGTTTCCAGACGGCCGAGAGAAAGGTGTCGCTCGCGAGCTGTGTTCCCTCAGGCAAAGAAAAGGAGAGACGGCACTCGACTTTATCAAGCGGTGGCGTGACTTCAGCATGAGGTGCGACAATCCCCCAACGTAAGAAGATGCCATAACCATCTGTCGAAGGGGCCTGGCGGCGCAAATAAGCGAAAAGTTGCTGGGAACAAACATCAAGGGTTTCGACCAGCTCAACGCGGTCGTGGCGGAGATCGAAATGTTCTTCGCCGACAACCCGATGCAAGCTCCCCCAAGAATCAAGCCGGGCAAGGAGCGCGCTGTGGGCAGAGAAGCCAATGCTGTGGACTTCGCCCCGCAAAGCAAGGGGAAGAAGGTCATGACTTCCGGCGCTCCAAGCAAGAAGTTGGAAGAAAAGCCGCCTTCAACTTCGCTGCCACAGCGTATGAGCACGCAGTATTCCTTCAAAAGGACCATATGAAGATGCTCTTCAAGCTGTGCATGAAGAATGACTTGCTCAAGCTTCCGGCCTTGAGAAGACCAAGTGAAGCGGATAGGGTGGATGAACCAAATTACTGTCTCTACTACACCGCATGCTGGGGCACTCTGTTGAGGACTGCTATGTCTTCAAAAATGAAGTACAGAAGCTGATCCAGAGTCGCCTCATAACCATGCACGAACATTTGGTCGATCCCCCACAGCCCCATGCTTGGGACCAATCGAGGCAGTCGGCCAATGTCATCCATGTCAATGCGCCGCCTCCCGAGCCAGAAGACCCCGAGGCAAATCCTTGGGACGCTCATTCCACCAACGGATGGAGGGGGATCACCCCTCAGCCTCGGAGCACAGGACATGGTCCGAGACAGTGCAAAACCTGGAAAGACAGGTCCAGTCGCTGCGGCACGGTCAGCGCCAGACGTTGATGTACCTGAGGACCATGCAAGAAAGCCTGACAACCCTCCAGCAAGGACTCCAAGGGCCCGCGGGCACACCTGCGCCCGGACGCGCCCTCCCTGCGGGGGATGGATCTCGGAGGAGTCTTCGAATCCGTCTGATGACGAAATCGCCGGGAGATTGTACTCCTTCCCGCGACATCGGACGCTGGCACTCTACCGCACCTGCTTGCAAGCAGGACTATTGGGCTGCCAGCCGCCAACAAGCGTCCCGCCAAACTACTGCATATACCATCAAGATGCGGGGCACGCTTTAGAGGACTGCCACGTCTTCAAAGACAAGGTTGAAGCATGGGTCAACCAAGGGATTATCGACTTGGGCAACTCCCGGGTCAACCCGCCGCAGCCTCACATCCGCGAGTGGACGGACCATTCAGCTGACGTTGTCACGCATACAGTCAACGTCATCGACCCGCCGGAAATTTATACACCGGTGGCCTTCACCTTTCCGGACCCGGATATGGTAGAAGGCGGCTCATCCGCGAAGCCCCTACCTGGTGGTGCCCGGGAGGGAGAGTTCCCCGTCACAGCCGCTTGGCGACCGGAGACGTTGGGGAAATCTTCGAAAAGCTCCTACAACGAGGTGTCGTGATGGCTCATACACCGCCGCCGAAGTACACTGAAAGGGAGTTGAATCACCCCATGTACTGTCGATATCACGCCTTGCTGCTGCACCCTACAGACAGGTGCCCCATGTCCGGGGTTGGGTCGAGTCCCTCATCCAAAGGGGAAAATCGACCCGGAAGGCAATTCCATGGTCTTGATGAGAGCCAGGGAAGCAGCCCAGCGGGAATTGGAAGAAAGCGACTATATGCGCTTCAAGAACCTCCAAGCCCCCGAAGCTGATGAACAAGGGTGGCTCGTACCGCCGATGTCGTCCATAGTTGACGCTGAAGGCGCGAGCTTGAGGCAGCAATTCAGGAACATATCCCTGAAAGAGCAGATGCGCCCCCATAAGGCGGCCTACATAAGGCGGTTCATCTCCAACCTTGCGGGCAGATGCCCCCCTTCAGCAAATTAATGAAAAAGGGAGCTCCATTTATATGGGACAAGAGTGCCAAGATACTTTGAAGAAATCAAAGAGTATCTCCTTACTCCTCCTGTCTTAGGAGCCCCGGCGAAGGACAAGCCGCTCATTCTCTACATCGCGGCCATGGAAACGTCGCTGGGAGCGCTCCTGGCGCAAACAAATGAGGAAGGCAAGGAGCAACCGCTTTACTACCTCAGCAGGATGCTCGTGGGTCCGGAGCACCGATATCCCCCAGTGGAGAAGGTGTGCCTGGCATTGATATTCGCCGTCAAGAAATTACGGCACTATCTACTAGCCATCAAGTCAGCCTCATCTCGAGGATAGACCCGCTAAAAGCGCTCCTCACCCAACCGGTGCTGTCAGGAAGGATGGGAAAATGGGCTCTTCTCCTCATGGAGTTCGATATCACCTTCGTCCCGAGAAAAGCAATCAAAGGGCAAGGTATGGCGGAGTTCCTGGCGGCGCATCCACTCCCAGCCGGCTCCCCCCGAGTTCAAGCTCCCAGAGGAGGAGACGCTCTCATCCCCTCACGGGAGGGGACCCAACAAAAAGAAGTCCCCGTTCAAGAAAGTGGAAACACTCTCACCATAGAGTTACCACACTGGGAACTCTACTTTGATGGCGCTTCCCGGATGCTCAAGCAAACTGACGGCATCACAACTTATACCTCCGGAGCGGGCATTGTCCTGGTGACTCCACAAGGGGGAATACTGCACAACTCATGTGCACTCATGAGGCCGTTGACCAACAATCAAGCCGAATATGAAGCGCTGATCGTGGACTTCAACTGGCCACTAAAATGGGCATCAAATGCATAAAAGTCTACGGAGACTCGCAGTGGTCATCCGTCAAGTGCTGGGGGACTATGAAGTTCGGAAAAAGGAACTGATCCCTATCATGCCAAAGTAATGAAGCTCCGCGAGAGATTCTATTTGTTCGAAATCGGACACGTCCCTAGAGGGCAAAACTCCAAGCGGATGCGCTAGCCAAACTGGCGTCCGCCCTAAAGCTCCCTCCTGAAGGGGAATTGGGCATAACTGTCCGACATAGGAGACTGATGCCAGTGTCCTCGAGGATGACTCCGACCCAGAAAATGCAGAGGTCAACGCCCTCGAAGAAGAAGTCAGCCAAGAAGAAGACTGGCGCCAGCCGATCATTCAAATAAAAAACGGCTGGCTACCTTCAGACCGAGCCGAACGAGTCCGACTGCTACGGCGGGCCACATCATATCAAATGATCGGGGGCCAACTATATCGGCTTGTCCATGAAAAAGACAAGTCTGTCCTCCTCCGATGTCTCTCCCCTAGAGAAGCCAAAGTCATCATGCACGAAGTCCACTCTGGACTGTGCGGAGCCCATCAAGCGGGAGACAAGATGAAAATCAACATCAAGCTAAAAGGCTTCTTCTGGCCGACTATGTACACAGATTGCGCCCAGTACGCGCGTACGTGTCATCAATGCCAGGTCTTCAGTTCGGTGCCAAGAAAGCCGCCGAGCGAATTACATCCAACGCCCCCACTGGCCCTTCGCCGAATGGGGAATGGATGTCGTGGGACCATTCCCACCGTCCTCTGGCGGCCACAAGTTCATCCTGGCAGCCACTGACTATTTCTCCCGATGGGCAGAAGCAATCCCTCTCCGGGAGGTGACCGGGGTAGCCGTTGCAAATTTGTCAAGCAACACCTGATTTACAGGTTTGGCACCCTCATCGGATCGTATCAGATAACGGTACGCCCTTCAGAAACAAAACGATATATGCGTTGGCGGCCAAATTCCAAATAGATTGGAGGACGTCAACGGTATACAACCCTCAAGCCAACGGTCTGGCGGAAGCCTTCAACAAGACCCTTTGCAGACTGCTAGCCAAGATAGTCGGCAACCGCAAACGTGATTGGGGGGAGAAGGTGCATGAAGCACTTTGGCATACCGGACGGTCTACAAGACCCCAATGGGGTGTTCTCCCTTCTCTCTGGTGTATGGAGCTGAAGCCATGCTCCCCATCGAAATTGAAATGTCATCCTACAGGGTAGCCGTCTATACCGGTCTTCAACCCGAGGAGCGACAAGAAATTGAAAGAAGGTTGGAGGAATTGTCCGACCTAGAGGGCAAAAGGTTGGAAGCGTACAAACACCTCCAATCCTATCAAGCCCGCATGACTCGAGCCTACGACAAGCTAGTCAGGCCTCGTGTCTTCAAGAAAGGTGACCTCGTCATGGTCAAGCAAAGAGAAGTCATGGCAGGCAAATCAAGTGGCAAACTCCAGCCAAACTGGCGCGGACCATACGTGGTCACTGGAGTGTATGAAGGCGGGGGATATACGCTGGCAACACATGCCGGCGATCGCCCCTTTCCACCACTAAATGGCAAGCATCTCAAAATGTACTTTGCCCCTGAGCATGAATTCCCCGGGCAACCGCCCTCTGATCCCCCTACGGCCGAATCAGGCTAGGGTTGGGCACATGCGCCCATGTCAAAAAATATATATATACGAAGGGACCGAAAGAAAAATAATGACGTCCCGGCAGACTTGGTCGCTCCCCAAAAAGGGGTGCCCAAGGGCAAAAGAGCCTAGCAAAAAAAAAGGGGAGAAGAGAAAAAAAAAGATGACGATAAAATTGTTCTCCTCGTTAAAACTCCTTCTTGGTCAGCAAACCATCATGGTCGACCAAGTCAAACCCTTTAGCCAACAAACCCCCAGAAGGTCGGCTAAAACTCCTCCTTGGTCAGCAAACCGTACAGGTCGACCAAGTCAAACCCTTAGCCAATAAACCCCCAGAAGGTCGGCTAAAATTCCTCCTTGGTCAGCAAACCGTCCAGGTCGACCAAGTCAAACCCTTAGCCAGTAAACCCCCAGAAGGTCGGCTAAAACTCCTCCTTGGTCAGCAAACCGTCCAGGTCGACCAAGTCAAACCCTTAGCCAATAAACCCCCAGAAGGTCGGCTAAAACTCCTCCTTGGTCAGCAAACCGTCCAGGTCGACCAAGTCAAACCCCTAGCCAATAACCCCAGAAGGTCGGCTAAAACTCCTTCTTGGTTAGCAAACCGTCCAGGTCAACCAAGTCAAACCTTTAGCCAGTAAACCCCCAAAAGTCGGCTAAGCAATGCCCACTCAGCCAGTAAACCTCCATGGTAGGCTGCGCCGTCTTAGCCCCACTAATCATAACGGTGGGCTAAGCCAAACGGTGAATCCCTAGTCGAGGTTCCGCAACCTTGCTTCGGACACCAACTTCAAAAAAAAGAAGAAGAAAAGAAAAAGGGACTAAAAATAGAGATGTCCCGGCGAGCTCGGCCACTCCCCAAAAGGGGTGTCCGAGGGTAAAAATGCCTAAAATCCAGCTGAGGTGAAAACCCGAGAGGGCGCCTCAGGCAAAAATGGATAACCCCTCAACGTGAAAACCCGAAAGGGCGCGTTGGAAAAAGCTAGAGGGGGCTGGCTTCCGTGAAAACCCGAAAGGGCGCAGGACTCAGTAATGTGAAAAAAAAAAAAATCATCATCATCATCATCGAAATCAAATCATTACTCATCAAGGCATGTTTCGCGCGGCCAGTAAACAAAATGCTAGGCCGGGCCCCTATTCTCCTTGGTAGGTAAACCGAAATGGTAGATCAAGCCGTTTCCCCTTAGCCAACAAACCCCAAGAAGGTAGGCTATTCCCTTTTTTGACCAATAAACCTCCGTGGTCGGTCAAACCCTAAACCTCAGCCAGCAAACCCCAAGAAGGTAGGCTAACCCTAAACCTTAGCCAGCAAACCCCAAGAAGGTAGGCTATCCCTTTTGACCAACAAACCTCCGTGGTCGGTCAAACCAAACCCTTTAGCCAGCAAACCCAAGAAGGTAGGCTATCCCTCTTTGACCACAAACCTCCGCGGTCGGTCAAACTTAAAATCCTTAGCCAGCAAACCCCAAGAAGGTAGGCAAACCCAAAACCTTAGCCAGAAAACCCCAAGAAGGTAGGCTATCCCTTCTGACCAATAAACCTCCGTGGTCGGTCAAACCCTAAACCCTTAGCCAACTAACCCCAAGCGGTAGGCTAACCAAACCCTTTAGCCAGCAAACCTCAATGGTAGGCTAAATCCAGATGGCAGATCCCGTCATCAACTGCCCCAAGGTCCGGCTCCGGGCCCTAGAAAAAAAAAAAAAAAAAAAAAAACGAAAGAAAAAGGGACTAAAAATAGAGATGTCCCGGCGGACTTGATCATCCTCCAAAAAGGGATGTTCAAGGGCAAAAGGCCTCAGACCTAGCTGAGGTGAAACCCGAAAGGGCGCCTCAGGCAAAAATGGGCAACCCCTCGTGTGAAAACCCGAAAGGGCGCACCGGAAAAAGCTAGAGGGGCCATCCCCGGTGAAAACCCGAAAGGGCGCTTGGGGTGGTAATATGAAAAAAAAAAAAAGAAGAGAGATGAAAAAAATCATCATCATCATCAAATCAAGTTGGGTTGCGGACAAAGCCTCGAGAAGGTCAACCCCAGCACCCGAAATGTTGCATCAGATCTGGAGGAATGCCAGAAATGCAACGTCCAAAAGACATCGCTCGAACTTACCGGTCCGAGAAACCGAGCAGAGCGCAGGACAAGTCAAGCCGAGAAACACGGCGTCCAAAAGGAGGAGTCCCAAATAAAGCCCTCAAAAGGTCACCTGAATGCAGACAAAGGTTGCAACGATGTCAAAAGAAAGGCATTGGCAGTAACGTAAAGTTTGTCATTCCCTGAATACAAGGTGCCCGAGACAAGCCCTCGGGGTAGCTGGTGAAGTACATACATCGGCTGAAAGCAAAAAGGGACGAGAGGAACTATGGAGCCCCCTCCCTCTCACGAAGAGGCATGGGGTCCTCCCCGGAGAGCCGCCAGACTCGCCTGAAGGGCCAATAGCCTGGTCTGGGAATCCGCAAACTCCTGTTCCAAGGCGGTCGCTGCTGCCTCGGCCTCCGCCGCCCCCTCGGTCAGCGCCTGGTAAGCGGCCTGACGATCGGCAAGGCGCTTCGAGGCCTCCTCAATCGCCCGCTGGAAGCCAACAATATCAGCATGGCATTGAGCGCAACCTGCTCTCAAGGTCTCGACGCGGCTGAGCACGCCCCCTCTCTGTGAGCAAAGAGTCTCAAATCTCTGCTTTTCTAGAGCAGCCTCTGCTGAGAGCTCCTGGATCCTGAGGCGGGTCGCCTCCTGGCATCGCTGCTTCACCTCGTCCCAAGCAGCGTCGACGGCAGCCATCCAGGGGTCTCGTGGGAAGCCCATCAAGTGATAGGCGCGGGTATTCCTGTAAAGGAACCCCCGCACCCTTTCAAGGCATGGCGGGCTACTCTCCTCCATGGCGGACCGCGCAAGCCCCATCAGGGTCTCCAGTACGCCGCCCTTGTCCGCCATCTGGATGCTTTGAGGCTCACTCGGCCAAAGAACGCCGTGGCTCGGAAAAAGGGCAAGCTCCACAGGCGATGCTGCGACAAAAGGTGGCAGGAGCGCGTCGCCACCAGCGGCTGCCAAAGGCAAATGAATGTCAGCACGGCGCAGTAATGACGAGGCTATAACAAAGGAAGAGACAAGGGGGAGGGAAACACCTGTCGAAGACTCGCCGGGCTCCGAAAGAGGCGAAGCCATCACGACGCCGTGAGGGGACCCCTCTGCCCCGGCCTGAGTCGCAGCCGAGGAAAAAACGGCCACTGAAGGACCCATCTCCATCATTTCCGCCACGATCTCGGCACCGCCTGCAAGAAGGATGAATGCGCATGTCAAGCAAGTCAAACCCCTTGCCCCGGCAAAACCGAGGGTGAACAACAAAAGGAAGACCACCCTTGAGCAAAAGTCTGTACCATCATCTTCCCAACTACCCTCTCTAGAACTTCACCCTCCTCCCGAGGAGACCCGGCGGGAAGCGTAGCCGGAGAGGCGATCGTCACTGCAAGAGGAAGACGAAGTCACTTATCGCTTCCTCGGAAAAAAGAGGGGGGGGGAGAGAAAAGGAAAAGGTGCGAAGGCGGCGCAACAACTAAATGGAGAGACCGAGAGGTACTCACTGGCGCAATGCGAAGCCCGCGGCAAAGCTCCTCCCTCGAGCAGCCCCGGGGCAAAGTCCGAGAAACCGGGTAGCTCACCCCGGGGGCTGGAGACCAACAAGCGGTGAATCTCCTGAAGCGAGGGTGTCAACATAGTCCGATGCGAGGTACCTCCGCCAGCGGACGCCTCCCCCGGCACGTACCCTAAGAAGGTAGACGAAGCGGTCAGGCGATTAGGCCCATGGCCACAACAATGAGCCCAAAAAAAAAAAAGGAAAGATGCAGAGGCGCGAATACATATGCACACGCGTATATATATGCGCACTTGCCGGCCGCTCACCTGGCTCAGGCAGAGCCATCTGAGGGAGCCCCGTCATGTCTGGGGACGGCGTCCCATCAAATGTGGGGTTGTAGTTGTCCTCGGCGGGAGGGGTAGGGTCCTCGCGCGGGGTCGCCCCAGCCGCCTCTTCGCTCCCCGGAGTTTGCAAAGCTGCAGAAAGAACAGCAGCAAAATCAATGACCTGATCCGGGAGAAAAGGAAAGAGGGGACGAAAAGCTCCCCCCGGCCGGCAAGACAAACGGCCAGGCTCACCTCCTCCAACCGAAGCGGAAGGCTCGGGGATCCCCTCCTGAGCGCCTGGCTGCGAGGAGCCGGCTTCCTTGCTCGCACGTCGCTTCCGACTCCGTGAAGTGTCGGGCTTCGGCATTGCCGCCGGAAGAATGAAGCTCTCTGTTCAAGCCAGGAACAAGGGAAGTCCTGTCAGCAAAAAAAAGAGAGAGAGAAAAGAAGAAGAAGAAAACGAACAGGTAACAACATACCACTCGGAGCCGGGGAAAAAGGTGGCGGAAGCACCACCTGGTCGAAAGGGACCTTCACAGCCTTGCCCGCCTCAACAATAGCATCCCAGAAATGCTGCAAGGTGGTCCCGTTCTCGATCCAACTGATAAACTCCCTCGGGCCGACGCGGGCAACTGAATGGCAGAGATGTCGCTCCCAAGCGCCAGACACGTCATGAGGGATAAGGGCAGAAAGCACCGTGTCCACTTGGTACCCACAGTCCAGCAGGAAGTGGCGCCACCAAAAGTAGACAAGAGGCGGCTCTCCGCTGTCCCGAGAAGCCGCCGGACCGCCCTCGGGGCGCGCTAGGGGCTCTAAAGCCTCTACGCGGGCTCTGCGCTCTGCTGGATCGGTGACCTGCGCCCTCGCTCGACGGCGGCCCACAATCGATACTTTCCCCACAAGCGCTGGAACTCCCGCTGGAGGAACTTCGACGTGATCGAAGAGATGGAGGAGCCCGCCCGAGACAAGTAGGCGCCCTCCGCCGCCTTCACCGCATCGGTGTGTTCCCGGAACGTTTTTATTATGCCGGGTCCACCACCGGGCGTACAATATGTCCACGCGACCGTCCCGCCGCTGCTCGGGGATGAAGAACTCCTGAGACGGGTCGCGTCTGATAAAAAAGCACCACCAGCTCGAAGCCACAAGGTGCCGATCCAAGCCCCTGTATGTCCTGTCGGGAAGCGAAAAATCGGCATTGGGAGGTACAGCCTGATCATACCCAAAGTTGCGTGCGAAGCGATGCGGGAAGTACGGCTCCATGAACAGGGACCCCCCTTTGCGGAAGAGCAGAACGCTGGGGCGAATGCACCAAAGCCACTCCTTGCGGAAAGATGCGCTCGGTGCGGGACTGTGGGGGAGGCGGTAAACTTGCCCTCCCCTCCTCTCCTCAACGTAAGGGCGGAAATCTCGCGAGCAGCAAGCATGATCAAGTCCCGACTGCCCCGCCGAGGGCACAAAAGAAAGTCGCCGGCGCGCCTCGTCCAATTGTCGCTGGTGTGCCTGTTCCGGACGATTCCGGAACATGAAGAGGAGCGGCATGGAGGGATTCTCCAGGCTGACGTTGTGACACAGCTCGGGCAAGAGGAGACCGGCCCAGGCGCTCAAGTAGTGCGCCGGCAGGACGATACTCCTATCACGAGGGGAAGGGCTCGCCGTCAAGTCCCCCAAGCCGTGGAAAATATTGGCCAGCGCCGCCGGGGCCAGGGCAAGCCGCACACCGCTAGCCAAGGAACAAGCCGGATAGATGACCTCCGGCCTGATGTTTCCCTCCTCCCCAAATGGGACAACGAAGGTACTCACCAGTACACCAGGTATGCCGCCAGATAAGTCCGGTCTGGGAGCTGCCTCGGATTCCAGCCCCGACCCTGAGGCGCGTAGAGATACCTTACGTTGTCCTCCAGGGTGACTGATAGCTGCAAATAGTCTGCCGGGTCATAGCTCCCGCTGGCAAACTCCTTGTGGAAGCAGAAAGGCCCGTTGTAAAAGAAGCGGAGCCAAGCGTCGCAGCTCACCCTCACTGTCCCTTTGGAAGCACTGGGACATTCATCTCTACCACACCGGGCCAGATCCCGCCAGACTTTCATCAAATAACGAAAGCTGTGGGGTAAAACATAGGAGCCCGAACCACTGGACTGGTCCCGAAGGAGGTCATTCAAACACACCTCCTCGTAAAACTGGCCGGAGATCGGGAGACCAGAAATTCTGTGCAAAGCCCAAAGATCGAGGCATGCCTCCCCGTCCGCTACACAGAAGGTATTGAACCTCCGGTTGAATCTCTCCGCCAGGGCCTGCAGAAGCCCAGAATGACATGGGTAGCTGTAAAGAGCGGCGACCACAGCATGAAGAAGGTCGACCCGAGACAGCAACTGATGGTAATGATAAAGAACACCCATCAACCACTCTGTGGCGCCAAAGCGGAAGCGGTGAGACGAGATGACGGACCACCGATCATACCACCCGGCAGCCTCCTTGCTCATAATCCGGTCCAGGAAACAGGACCGGTCATAACCCTCCGACACGAACTCAGAACCGGAAGGTAGTGGGATGTGCCCGGTGAAGGTAGGCCCGGTCTTGGGCAGCCCGTGTACTTCCCACAAACCCTGTGCAAGCATGAGCTCCCTGACCCGGTCAGCGGGTTCCTGGCCAAAAAGCCCCAGTTGGCTCGCCTCTGGAAAATGCGCCTGTGCGGTGTAGTCCATAGGGAAGCTGGGGTAGTGGAAACCGCAAGTCCCCATCATACTGTCGCGGCCGACCAGAATAGCTCGCTCCAGCTGAGCTCGCTCGGATAGAAGAAGTCCGTCGGGCCCTCCCAGTTGACCGGAACAAAACTCTGGATGAAGGGGAACAGATGCTCGTCCAGCGGAAAATGTCCGGGGTAGTCGCTGCCCCTCCGATAGCGGTACCCCCGCTCGGTCCGGTCCACCAGGCGCATGTCCACGACGCCCTCCAGTGGTGACGACTCCTCCAAAGGCCCGAAAGCACATACCTTAACGCCCTTGTCAAGTCGCTCCGGGTCGTCCTCCCTCACCGGGGAAAGGGTGAAATACGGCATCGGATCCCCCGTCCGCCGCCCGTCATCCTCTGAATGACGCGACGCCCGGCTACTCTCCCCGCGATGCTTGGTGGAACGAGGCATCGTCAATCCTGCCAAATGAATTGCCGAGCGTCAGGTGAAAGAACGTCGCAACAAGACAGAAGGAGACAACTGCGAAAGAAAAAATATGTCTCGAAGGCACCACGGGACACCCGCCGTCGTCTTCGTCTCCGACGGATGTCCCGTGGGGGGCATTCGTTGAACCCGGAAAATATCGGGACTTAAACAAACCCCGGGCGACAAATACGCCCTGGGGGAGCCAGGGATGAGCTCCCGATCCCCCGCTCGGACATCGGGAAGATGAACCCGAGTGCTCGCATCAATCCGGAGTGGCCCGGAAGCGAGGTGCCCGAGAAGCTCGTCGACGGCGAAGAATGCGTACTCCGGATGCCAGAAACTCCGTGTCCGGATCAACGTTCGAAGCCGCGCCCGAAGCCGAAGGATCCGGAAAGGTCAAATGCACGTGCCCTCCGAAAACGGGGACAAACGCACGTGAGACGGCCGGAGAAACACAAGCGGCGCACGCGTGCACGTGCGCGGCACGGCCGTCGACCAACGAACAACGCACGGGAGGCCCACAGAGCTCTCTCCCGCGGAAACCGGAGGAAATGGCCAATGGAGTGGAGGCCCACCCCATTTATAGGGGGGGCCAGGCGGTGGCACCCCCGCCGGTTAGGCGGGGTGCGCACCCCCACCGGTTCGGCAGGGGGCGCACCCCCGCCGGGCCGGGCGGGGGCCGCACCCCCGCCGGTTAGGCGGGGCGCGGGCCCCCCGCCGGTTCGGCAGGGGGTGCACCCCCGCCGGGACGGGCGGGGCCGCACCCCCGCCGGTTAGGCGGGGTGCGCACCCCCGCCGGTCCGCGATGCCTCGGCGCCCGCGCCCGCCTCGACGCTCGAGCTGGGAGACCCCCGCCGGTTCAACCCCTTCGAGCCCCTATAAATAGGGGGGTACTCCCCCATTTGAAGACACGCCATTCGGCCCCTCCCGCATGCCATTCGGCCTTACGAGTCCACCAGACGCCCTCTAGCCCAAGGACGCCTCCCGTGCGCGAGCTTACGTAGGCCGCACGTGTCGACACCCGTCGGAGCTCTGCCTTCGTGGTCAAGCCCTTCTGCGCTTGCTCGTACAGAGACGCTACAGGTGGTTACGAAATCCTTGTTGGCATATCTTAAGTCCTCCGGTGTCATAAAACGACGCACGTCGAGGCATGTACTTAAGTCCTCCGGCGTCATAAAACGACGCACGTCGAGGCATGTACTTAAGTCCTCCGGCGTCATAAAACGACGCACGTCGAGGCATGTACTTAAGTCCTCCGGCGTCATAAAACGACGCACGTCGAGGCATGTACTTAAGTCCTCCGGCGTCATAAAACGACACACGTTGAGGCATGTACTTAAGTCCTCCGGTGTCTTAAAACGACACACGTTGAGGCACATATATTTAAGTCCTCCGGTGTCGTAAAAGGGCACACGTTGAGGCATGTTAACCTATGGAGGCACAAACACCCCACTGGTAACACATATGTGCCCACTATCGTGTAAACGTCCGACGGAGGCACATACACCCTGTCGTCGACGTCCATGTACTTGGCTTGTTATATACACGCCCAGTGGAGGTACAAAACCCCATTAAAGGCGTACATGTAAATGTAAACGTCATGTCATAAATATAAATGACATGAGCATGCTTGAATAAAATTGTGGAAATTCATTTGTCATCTGCCTTTTCTTCTTTGAATTTCGGCATACGGTCTTTTAACAAACATTACGCATTCGAAGGTATTCGAGTGTTATACTCGATGTAAATGAAACATCGACTTCGGTCGGTGGGGAACGGTCCAGTACACGACCACTCCAATCGCCCTGAACGCGAGCGCACGCGGAAAATAAATTCGAGGGTATCAGGGTTCGCACCCAATACTCCTCATAAAATATCTTTGTCTGTTTCTCGCAAACAGTCTGGCACGCCCACGCAAAGATCCATCTCGAAGATAGAAGAGATGGATCGAAAGAAAGAAAATTCTGCGTTCCAACAATGACCCGCCTTGATGGCTTGCTGGTCATGAACCTGAGTTTGGATATGGCTTTGAATTTGGATTGGACATGACACGCCTTGATGGCTTGCTGGTCATGAGCTTGAGTTTGGATTCGGTTTTGAATTTGGATTTAGACATGACCTGTCTTGATGGCTTGTTGGTCATGAGCTTGAGTTTGGATATGGTTTTGAATTTGGATTTAGACATGACCTGCCTTGATGGCTTGTTGGTCATGAGCTTGAGTTTGGATTTGGTTTTGAATTTGGATTTAGACATGACCTGCCTTGATGGCTTGTTGGTCATGAGCTTGAGTTTGGATATGGTTTTGAATTTGGATTTAGACATGACCTACCTTGATGGCTTGTTGGTCATGAGCTTGAGTTTGGATATGGTTTTGAATTTGGATTGGACATGACCTGCCTTGATGGCTTGCTGGTCATGAGCTTGAGTTGGATATGGTTTTGAATTTGGATTGGACATGACCTGCCTTGATGGCTTGCTGGTCATGAGCTTGAGTTTGGATTTGGTTTTGAATTTGGATTGGACATGACCTGCCTTGATGGCTTGCTGGTCATGAGCTTGAGTTTGGATTTGGTTTTGAATTTGGATTGGACATGACCTGTCTTGATGGCTTGCTGGTCATGAGCTTGAGTTTGGATTTGGTTTTGAATTTGGATTTAGACATGACCTGCCTTGATGGCTTGTTGGTCATGAGCTTGAGTTTGGATATGGTTTTGAATTTGGATTTAGACATGACCTGCCTTGGCTTATAGCCAATAAATGTTGTTGGCCAGAGTTAGGCTGATCCCCTTTATTAGCATTACCTTTGGAAAGCATTCGAATGCCCCCTGTTGATAATAGCATGATGAGCTTTGACGTGCCCATGACTCTTGTGGGTCTTCTTTGTTGATTTGTTGGAGAGAGGCTTTTGAGCAGCATCTTCTTCATAGGCTGGAACCACCCCTGGCATGATTGTTGATGGCGAGTGGTCCATAAGTGACGGCCATCTTCAACGGCTTATGATTTGCCTTTTTGTTTGTACCTTCAAGGGAAAATATCAGTATTAGGACTTTCATGAAAAATATACGTATGTCTCATCCTTTGCTATGAATGGTGAGAAGAGGTCCCACCGGGCGTGCCAGTTGTTGACACGGGATTTATATCACTTTAACATATCATTTGGTTTTTGTTGGCTCATTTCATTTTATCTGGTTCATGTATTCATTTCATTTGAGTATTCATTTATTTCACATGCTTTGATTTGTGTATTGTGATTTGCGGGGCGTGCCAGTCTGTCTAACAGACAGAAGAAAGAGTCCGCGCAATGCGGAGAAGGTATTTTTGGGTGTCCATGGAACGGACGGGTATGGTGTCCGTGAACGGACGGGTATGATGCCGTGGAACGGACGGGTATGATGTCCGTGGGACGGACGGGTATGATGTCCGAGGGACGGACGGGTATGATGTCCGAGGGACGGACGGGTATGATGTCCGAGGAACGGACGGGTGTGCCGTATTTTAATCTGAACTCCTTGAGTCCCGTATCTATACTCATCAGGTGATTGAGGTAGCATGTGCTGGACCTCTGTCTCCATCGACCGGAGTCGATGTTACATTTACATCGAGTTAAGACTCTTGGTGTTATTTAACACCAGTTTTAACCCGAATACCATTCATAGCAAAGGGGATGAGAAAATACACACTTTTTAGAAAATCCTGGTCATGATGTATCATTTTTCTTTTGGTTATTTTTGAAATACTTTTGCTTTGAGTGTTTCATTTTGAAAAGACTGCCCTTTATGGAGTCCGAGATATGACTTTTAAGAAAGGGAACAGATGTATTTCCGTGAACCCATTTGGGGTCTCCCTCCTCTCCTTTTTTGAGAAAGATGTTGTTTGAAGGTTTTATTTTGGAAAACCTGAGGATTATTATTGCAGACAGGCATATACCCGTGCATTTGATTCTGAACTTGGGGGAAGTCGTGATTCAGAGTAGCATTTCTGTATTAGAAGAGTTGCTACATTAATTTTTTTTTATGACATGATATTCTTTTACAACATCCTTCTTTTAAATGAAGTCTGAATTGAGGCAGAATTTCCTTTCTCCTCGTTCATCGTTTCATTCATTCATCATTCATTTTTTTTTACTTGTATGAGTATGATTTTCGGAGAACGTATGCACATATCTCCATGGACGTTCTTATCAACTTGAAGTTCCTTTCTGGAAACTGTCCATATGAACACAATTCTTGTGAGTATGCATTCATGCTGCTCTTGGGAGTATCTGGGCACAGTTCGGGTCCTATCACAGTTCGGGTCCTGTCACAGTTCGGGTCCTGTCACAGTTCGGGTCCTGTCATAGTTCGGGTCCTGTCCTCTTTTTCTTTGGATGTGTGTATATTATCACAATTTTCATAAATTTATTTTGGCAGAGTTTCCGCTTATGCGGAATGCCCTCACGGAGATATATTCATATGAACATGTACTTATATCCATGTGTCCCCAGAGGACCTTTGTCCGGAGGGATTTTGCCCTTAAAAAGGTATGTGTATATGATCATAAATTTGCAGTTTACGCATATTTTCTCACCGGCATTCCTATTTGAATGGAGTATCCGGCAAAAGGTACCATCTGCATATGCAGAATCCCTTTTGAGAGGCATACGCATATAATTGCGGATTTATGATTATATAGACATGTCCGTAGTCGGAGACTCCATTTGGGCAGAGTTTCCTCTTGGGAACACATGTATATAAATACAAAGTTTGTGATTATATTGATATGTTTTTAGAGGGAAAACTCTGACATGGGCAGAGCTTCCTTTCAAGTAACACATGTGTATAGGCACAAATTTAAATTTTATAGGTATGTTCTTAGGCGGAATCTCTACTTGGGCAGAGTTTCCTCTAGGAAACATGCATATAAAAATACCAATTTGCGAATATACAAACATGTTCTTGGGTAGAATCTTCCCTTGGGCAGAATCTCCTCTGAGAAACATATAAATATAAACACAGATTTGAAATTTATAGATATGTTCTTAGGTTGAATCTCCACTTGGGCAGAGTTTCCTCTAAGAAACACATATATAAATACGAATCTGTGAATATATGAATATATTCTCGAGCAGAATCTCCACTTGGGCAAAGTCTCCTCTAAGAAACATATGCATATAGCACAAACACACCATTCCGGAGAGTTTAAAACTCGATGGGAGGTGGCATGAATAACAGAGGTATCTAAAATACCATATGTCCGGAATGGACGGTATTTAGAACCTATAGCCTGTGAAGGCCGGTGCCGCTATTGCGGACTTTTAGCCGATGAAGTTTGCCGATGCCGCATACGGATAACCTCTCAACACTCGGGAGAAGAAGATTTGGTACCTTCACTCACACAAGAAATGAGATTGAGAGAGAGACGGGAGACTTTTGGAAATTTTCTATTCTTTCAGAATTTCAGAAAAGAGGGGGCAGCACTTTCTCCAGGGAGCCGGCATCTCCCGGGGCCGACCTTTTAAATGGGGGGAATGGGGTGCCTTTTATAGGGGAAGGCACCCCTTACATTGCATGGGATGGGGGGTCCCCAAACCGATGGGGCTTCCATCGGTTAGAGGGAAAAATTCCCTCTAACTGATGGGGCTTCCATCGGTTAGGGGAATGGGGTCCCTCTAACCGATGGGGGTACCATCGGTTAGGGGGAGGCACACCCTTCTAACCGATGGGGGTACCATCGGTTAGGGGTGTGTATGTGTTTGAGTGTGTTTTTACTGTTTTCTTTTTTTTCCTGTTTTCAGTTTTTTTTTTTTGAAGGGGACCCCTAACCGATGGAACATCCATCGGTTAAAGGGGGAATCCCCCCCTAACCGATGGGGGTTCCATCGGTTAGAGGGGGAGACTCCCCTAACCGATGGAAGCCCCATCGGTTAGGGGATTCCCCTTAACCGATGGAACTTCCATCGATTAGAGGGGAGTTCCCCTCTAACCGATGGAAGCACCATCGGTTGGAGGGTCTCCCCCTCCAACCGATGGAAGCACCATCGGTTAAGGGGGAAACCCCCTTAACCGATGGTAACCCCATCGGTTAGGGGAAAAAAACCCCCTAACCGATGGTGCCTTCATTGGTTTAGGGGAGGGGGATTTCTGGGAATAAATTAATGGGGGGATTGACACTAAATTTTATTTTTTTATGTCAACAGTCGGGTATTCGGTTAAATTTGCCATCGTGTTTGTGTTGTAGGAAATCTAGCCAGTTAAATTTCATCACTGTGGAACTTGTAAGTTGAGTGCACATCCTCGTGAGCATCAGTTTGATACATTAACTGTGGAACTTTCCTATATTTGTGGACATCTTTACTTGCTTGGAATATGTTTCTTTGCTTTGAGGGCTGGTATGAATCGAATCTTGTAGCATCTGTTTGTGCGCACTCACTTTCTTGACACGTGCACGGGACAGTATTTTGCTGCAATTTGATTTGAACGCACTGCTGAATCTCACTCGTCGTCAGTTTGAGTCCCATTATTAGGTAGGATTTGAGTCAGCTGTCTAAAAAGTCATAGTCTTGTTCGTCTAGTTTTACTTCAAGAAAAAAAATGCTTTGTTGTCAGCTTATCCATGCATTTAGCTTCGCGAAGTTTAGCATTATATGCCCACACGTAGCGGTGCTGAGTACCATTTTTTCAATACCGATGTCAGGTCCGCATCAAGCCATGTCAAGAAATTGCCCTTCTAACCAAGGGGGTCATGCCAACCCTCCTGGGGGTCCGACTTTGACCGAGTTAGTACTTCAACTCAGGGAAGAAATTCGTCGATTGGACCAACGCGTAGGCGAGGGCCTAGTGGGCATTGAGGAGAGGGTCACTGAGTCTAACCGTACTGTACAAGGAATTATGGGTCGCATTGTGGCCTTAGAGGGGACTATCCGTGAACCCAAAGCGTGAGAAAGTTGTTGCACACCCCCAACCTCAACGCCCTCCTTCCCCAGTTGTCCAACGGCCACCTCCACCAAGGGTTGCATTGGCTGGTGATCGTCGGGGTCAGTACGCAAACTTTAACAGGGAGCTTCTTGATGAGGAGGTGGATGAAAACCTCAAGATCCCAGTGGCTCGATGACATGGGAGATTGGGTAGGGGACCTGACCAGGAGTTTGAAGATGAAGAACGATGGGCATATCGGGATCAAGACCAAGATATCTGGAATGCCCGCATCGAGGCTCCCATCTTTGATAGTTCTTTGGAACCTCAGGACTACCTTGATTGGGAGGCTAGGATGGATCGCTATTTTGATTGGTTAGGTATGACGGACCCACGACGAACCTTCTTCTCCAAGACCATGTTAAGGAGTCGAGCTCTGACCTATTGGGCCAATCTGGAGGAACGTCTGGCAAAGCGATATGAAGAGCCAATTGACACTTGAGGGGAGATGAAGGCCAGACTCAGGGAGAAATATGTCCCTGTGACATACAGGCATCACTTAACCGATAGGTGGCAGAACATCTCCTAGGGTTCCCGAGCAATGTCCGAGTATATCAATGAGTTTGATGACCTCATGTTGAGGTGTGGGGTTCGTGAAGAGGGTGCCTTGACCCTCTCTCGATTCAGGAGGGGCATGCGTCGTCCCTATCAGTAGGAGCTGTTTCGCCAGCACGTCACCAATCTTGAACATGCTTATCAGGTAGTGCATGAGATGGAGCAGTTTGAGCAAGAATGGGACCCTTCCCCTCGTGCTAGACCCACTTATCAGCGTCCCCAGGATCCACGAACCTTCTCAGAAGGCTCCAACTTATCGGCTACCTATGGGACAAGGTCAAAGGGAGGCTGCCCCTACTCAACCTCCGCCTATTGATTGTCCCCTTCTTGGAGCACCCCCTGTTAGGCGTGAGGATAAAGGGAAAGCCCCGATGAGGGAAGTGACTCCGCAAGATGGTAACTCGCGTAATCGCTGTTATCGATGCCATGGGTTGGGGCACTATGCTATCTCTTGCCCCCATAGGACCCTAGCTCTGGAAAGCGGCGAGCCCATAGCTCCTGAGCAGCCTCTTATGGATGTGACTATGAGGCGGGAGATGACCTAGCTGATGAATATCAATCTGAGGAAGAAGCTGCTGATGCCATCGAGGCCGACAACTCCGCAGGTGAACCAGGAGGAGAAAGGCTCAGAGTGGTCCGGTGTGTCCTGGCCTGACCAAAAGACACTGAGGATTGGCGCCACACAACAATTTTTTAGACCTACTACTATCTGGGTGGGAAGGTTTGCAAGGTCATCATTGATAGTGAGAGTTGTATTAATGCAATTTCCACCAACACGGTTGCTCGTTTGGGCTTAGAGACTATGGAGCATCCTCGCCCCTATTAAGTATATTGGGTGGACACCACCGCTATACTGGTTCGTCAGAGATGCCTCGTTCCAATCCACCTCCATTCCTATGAGGCTCAGATCTGGTGTGATGTCCTACCTATGGAGGTTGGAGTGTTATTCTTGGCTGCCCTTGGATCTATGATGTGGACGCGACCTTATACAGTCGGTCCAACACCTATGTCTTCGAGCATGGCGGCCAACGTATCACCATCCAGTCGTCCCGACCCTGAAGTTCCTCTTCTCAGGAGGGCACCTATTCCAATAGCTCTCCTACCTCTCCCTTCCCTCAACCTCCTCCTCCTAACGGCACTGGTGCCCCTCTACATTCTGCACCATCAAGTGTCGTCGTTCCCCAAGCGGGAAACCCTTCTCTTACCCGTGCTCCCTCGACAAGTTCTTCTCCAACCATGAGGCTACACTAATCTCCACTCGAGAGTTTGAACAAGAACTCTTTGATTATGATGTCATTTACACCATCGTGGAAAGGGAAGCAACAAGGGTGGGTGCTGGTAAGGCTTCCCTTGAGCAACCACCTGACGTCACCTACCTCCTTCAAGAATTTGCTGACGTCTTCCCTAATGAGTTACCGGATGGATTACTGCTGATGCGTGACATCCAACACGCCATCGATTTAATTTCGGGATCTTCCTTGCTCAATCTACCCCACTATCACATGAATCCTGCTGAGCACTCTGAGTTGCAAAGGCAGGTTGAAGAGTACCTGTGTCAAGGTCGCGTGAGGGAGAGCAATGAGTCCATGTGTCGTTCCATCACTCCTCGCCCCTAAGAAAGATGGCACCTGGAGGATGTGTGTGGACAGTCGGGCAATCAATCGCATAACGGTCAAGTATCGATTCCCTATTCCCCACTTGGATGACATGTTGGATATGATGTCGAGGGCCACTGTATTTTCCAAGATTGATCTGAAGAGTGGCTATCACCTGGTGAGGATTCGACCTGGGATGAATGGAAGACCACCTTCAAAACGAAAGATGGACTCTATGAATGGTTAGTCATGCCCTTCGGGCATTCTAATGCCTCGAGCACTTTCATGTAGCTGATGACCCAAATTCTTCGCCCGTTTATGGGGGTATTCCTCATGGTATACTTTGAAGATATCCTTATCCTTAGCCACACGAGGGAGGATCATTTAGACCACCTGAGGCAGGAGTGCATTACTCTTCGCCGCGAAAGCCTCTATGGCAACTTCAAGAAGTGTACATTCGTGACTGAACAAGTTACGTTCTTGGGGTTCATTATCACCAGTCAAAGTGTTTCTGTTGACCCTGAGAAGGTCAAGGCAATTGTAGAATGGCTAGAGCCGCAAACCCTACATAAAGTGCGCAGTTTCCACGGCTTGGCTACCTTCTACCGTCAATTTATTCGAGGGTTCAGTACCGTCTCGGCTCCAATTACTGATTGCAAGCGAAAGAGGACCTTCATCTAGACAAAGGTCGTTGCATCTGCCTTTCACGATCCTAAGGAGCTTATGACTCAGGCACCGGAATTGATATTGCCAGACTTCTCCAAGGTGTTTAAGGTCGCTTGTCATGCCTTCGGAGTGGGAATAGATGGAGTCTTAAGCCAAGAGGGTCATCCTATTGCCTTTTTCAATGAAAAGCTGAGTGATGCTAAGTTGAAATACTCCACCTATGACAAGGAGTTCTATGTGCTGGTCCAGGCTTTGAGGCACTGGAGGCATTACTTACTGCCACAAGAATTTGTTTTGTTCTCGGACTACAAAGCTCTTAAATTTCTTCACGCCCAGAAGAAACTCAACCATCGACACAGGCGATGGGTGGAGTATATTCAAGCCCATACATTTGTTCTCAAACACAAAGGCAGGCGTGGAGAATCGTGTGGCCGATGCCTTGAGCCGTCGTGCTTCCTTGTTGGTGGTTGTCTCAGTCGAAGTAACAGGCTTTGAGAAATTGTGTGATGACTACCCCAACTGTCCGGATTTTGGTCCAATCCTTTCTGCCCTTCAATCTGGTCCCTCCCGTGCTTATGATGATTACATACTTCAGGATGGGTATCTTTTTCGAAAGGATAGACTTCGCATCTCACGAACTTCTGTCCGTGATTTTCTAGTGTGGGAAGTGCAAGTTGGCGGTCTTGTTGGTCACTTTGGCCGTAACAAGACCATTGAGTTGGTGGAGTACCAATTTTTATGGCCAAGCCTAAAGCAGAATGTGGCCCGATATGTAGCCCAGTGCCGCACCTATGCCGTGGCCAAACAACGTAAGCAGAACACCAATCTTTACACTCCCCTACCTATGCCCGACCGACCGTGGCAAGATGTGAGCATGGACTTTGTCTTGGGATTGCCGCGTACATTTCGTCGGCACGACTCGATCATGGTTGTGGTGGACAGATTTTCCAAAATGGCACATTTTGTTCCTTGTGCTAAAACCTCTGATGCCTCCAAAATTGCCCGCATTTTTCTTTCGGAAGTCGTGCGTTTGCAGGGGCTTCCTAAATCTATTGTCTCAGACAAGGATGCGCAGTTCGTAAGTTATTTTTGGAAGACTTTGTGGCACCTTCTAGGCACAAAGCTCAAGTTCTCCACTGCTTATCATCTCCAGACTGATGGGCAAACTGAAGTAGTCAATAGAAGTCTAGAAGATTTGTTGCGTTGCTTGGTGGGAGAAAATGCTAGAAATTGGGATTTGGTCCTTCCTTTAGCTGAATTTGCATACAACAACTCAGTCAATAGATCCACTGGCATGAGTCTATTTGAGATAGTCACAGGGTATAGACCCAGGAGTCCTGTCGATCATGTTCCTATTTCCCACCAGTCTCGAGCCTCAGAGTAAGCTCAGTCTTTAGCCGATCACATTAGGGGTCTGCATGATAGTGTTTGTCACCACATTGAGATCAGCAATGAAAATTATCGAGTTGCAGCAAATTTACACCGTCGCTTGCAAGAGTTTCAAGAGGGAGAGTACGTTATGATCATGGTTAGACCTGAGCGGTTCCCTTTAGGGACCGTAAAGAAGCTACAAGCTCGAGGAGCTAAACCATTCAAGGTATTGAAACGTGTTAGGTCCAATGCATATGTCATTGATTTGCCACCAAATTATGGGATGAGTTCCACTTTTAATGTTTCCGACCTAGTCGCTTATCGAGAACCCGCAGTGATTCCCAGTAATCTATTTGAGCCTTCTCTTTCTCTTGAGAATGATCCCACCCAAGAGTGTCCACCTCCCATTTCAGCCTCAGCACGGCGTGAGCAAATTGACCAAATACTTGATGAGCATGTCATTACTTCTCATAGCGATGACTGTCAGCGCTACCTGGTTTGCTGGAAGGGATGACTGTCCACCGAGCGTGGGTCTCATGTGCGGAGATGCAACACATTGACCCCGATCTCTTGGAGCAGCACCAGAGCAGGCAAGAGCCTTACTCGACGGGGTCGAGTTCTTCTCGGGAGGGGAGGATTGGTGGGGACACTCGAGCTTGGGACTAAGCCAACCGGATCCAAGTCTACTAGAGACGAAGGCGACAGGCAGCGACGGCATCTATATGGCTCAACGACGTGCTTTCATGATTTCCATGTGTTTCTTTTAGTTATTTGAGCATTTGGTTGTATGAATAAGGCCCAAATGAGGCCCATTAGAGTGTTTTCTATTTTCTGAATATTTTTCGGGTGCGAATTTTGCCCCATTTTTAGGTCTAAGGGTGTTTTAGTCCAATAAATGGTTAAAGAGGGTCATTAGGGTTTTCTCTCTATAAATAAGGTTGTAATCCATTTTTTGGAGGGTTAATGAAGATTTGAAAAGTGTTTTTGCAGCGGCTGTTTCTTCCCTTGCCGCGATGGCTTCTTTCCAGGCGTGAGGCCCTGGGTGAGAGGCCCTTCCCTCCCTTTTCTTCCTCTTCGTTCCCCATCACTTGGCATACAGGTGAGCCACATATGATTATGCATTATCTAGTAGCCACGCTGATACTAAATATCTCATAATGACATTTAAATTGCTATCTAAAACATTGAAATTCTATGAACATATATTCCCAATTTCTGACAACTTTAGTTGAACGGTTTGCAGGTTGACCCAAGCAGTTGAACCACTAACCTGTGACATACGACCCTGTTTACAGGTTGATCCAATTAGTTGAACCACTAACCTGTGACCCACAATCTTTTCCAAATCAAGAAACTCGCTGGATTTTAAAATATTGGGTCAAACAACCACAGAAACCACCACCCAAACTTTTGTATCTATAATAGAAATATCAATTGACAACTAGTGGACATCTCGTTCCTGATCCATTCAAACAAACTATCAGCATGGTTTGTAATCTCAGGAGAATCTCTCTCTAGTTAGCTTAAACAAGAAATGTCCCAAACACCTTGCCAGAAGCATGACATTCGAGCAAGTTACATGAATATTGTGTGCTTGGATTGACAAGTTTGCTTCCAAGTTCAAGGGTGAAACTCCATTCTTCCCTACACCCTCCGTCCATTACAATGCTATGAACACTTGGAGTTGGTATACAGGTGAGCTACCCATGATTATGCATTATTGATTGGCTAAGTTCATGACCTCACAATTTTTCATTGAAAAATATAAGCTTGTCATAATCTCCTAAGACTGTTCCCATCTCCTGAAATTTCTATGAGAACTCTTCTCTTTGATCCTCGTGAGATTTCCAAGATCTTGTAGAACATTCCTTGTTATCAGCCAGTCATTCATTACAATGACTTGTCCAAATCACCTCTTCATTCACCATTGGCATGCCCCTTTGTTCGATTAACCTAATCAACATCTGCTCATAAGCCTCAATCTAGAATAAGTGTTGGCATCTACTCAATTAGGCATTGAACAAGCTTGTTGAGAGTCAATCTGTCTTCATCAAGGGATGATAACTCAAAGATTCAGAGCTAGTTGCTCACGAGGTGCTATCCTCTCTCAAGAAGAATAAAAAAGTTGGATGGCTAATAAACTGGACTTCTACGAGGCATATGTTTGCATTTTGTGGAAATCTCTTCTCGAATTCTCACTCCTGTGTCACCCGTTTTCTTTGCCTTAATGGCTAATGCTTTGAATCGAATGAGTGGAAAAGCAGACAAACATGATGGAAAACTAGCGTGCCGATATTCAGAGCTCCTGTCCATATGTCCCATTTGGATACTACTCAACCGGTGAATAATCTAAATCCTGAAAAAGTTCTAAGGCTTGTTCAAATCTGAAGATCAATTTGAGAATTGGAATTAATATGAGGAGATGATCATTGAGGAATTTTCTGGATTAATAGGCCGCAAATTTGCCACACTTTAGTTAGGTTGTGTACCACTTACATGCCACAGGAAAGCACTTGCTGTTAGTGGAGTTAACTGTGTTTGGAGTAATGGAAAGACAAAATGTTTAGCAGAAAGTCAGAGTAGATAGCAGTGGTACAAGTGATTTTCTTGTATTGCCATCCGTACCTTCTTTTGGCATTTAAATAGAGTTGTATTTTGTGCTTTATGCCTATACTTGAAGAAAGTTGTATAAGCATGCTTAAGTTACTGCACGACTATGGTGATGGATTCTGCACAACTCTTAGTAGTCAAGGAAAGGTCTTCATATTAAGAATGTTTTCCCTCTGACCCCAAAGTTCAAAATATTGGGGTAGGATAGTTATATGGAAAGTTCTAAGGCTCTCATAAGGGTCTGTGTGATATGTGGTGGTAACTGCAAAGGATTGTTCAGTTCATACAATATGTGACTTACTGAAGTCATAAAATTTGTCACTTAATAAAGGGAAACCCAATAGGCTCCACATCAATTGATCATACTGAGGATCTCATGTAAACTAGAGATTGCAAGTGCGTGAAGAAAGGAAGCTGGGAAAGATGAAAGTGAAATAAGAATCAAATGTTCAATTCTCGTTAACCATCATGTGCATCATGTTATAATATATTTGAATCCTCATATTGCAACCTGGGGAATATTCTGCAAAATCTGCTAGGATGATCCGATCAACCAAACTAACTTAAATTCTCAACCATAGCTACTGAAGCAACCCAATTAAGGAATACTTCCAAGTACAGGGACTCGGACAGCTAAATGATCATATCAAAAGGTATGTTCTATTGCAATAAAAATAAATTTTGTGGTCCCCAGAAGGCATTGTCCCAGAAGCAGCCTTATTTAAACATACAATTGTGTTTCTCAACAACTAATATGGAATTATGTAGAGACTTCACATTTTTTGCCCTCTACACAGACCCCTAGAGGCAAGCATGTGTTATAGGATGGCCTGTTTCCAGAGATGGTGAATGTGGGATTATCTAGTGGCCCCCAACTTTTTGTGCTATGTGGTATGGGGCAGGGGTCCCCATAGACAGCGAGTGTGACCTTACCGTTAATGGCTCTCAGGAGGTATTGCCCCTAGAGTAAAGGTGTGGTTTTGCACTTTAAAAAGTGACTCTGGCATTAAAGGGTGAAGACTGGCTTTACAACTATATGATTTTTTTTTCTCAACAACCAATCTGAGATTATCTGCAGACTCCCGTATTTTGTATGTTCGATACATTCTTCCTATCATTAAAAAATAAATAAGTAAATAAATAAATAAGTGACAAGGATGTCAAACAACTAATAAGGCGGCGAGCTTTGGTACCTAATACAATTGAGGTTAGAGGAGGGCTAGAAAGGGCAGGCCTCGCACAGAGAGAACTTCATCCTTCTTTCCAGGACTTGTATCAAAGCGGACCCAATAAATGGACTTCATTGCAGAGTTGGGAGTTTTACCTCAGCGACGTCCATTATCTCTATAACCTCATTCCTCCCGGGCTTCTTGCTCCATACAAGCTTGAAAATGGAGTGGATTAGGTCCTGCGCTACACCCAGGGGAAGCACGGACCAGTGGCTTGGGATTTAACAAGGAGAGGAGGAAAGGGAAAGAGGAGCTCGGCGAGTGGGCTACGGGTTCGAAGCAGGCGTCCTCCATTGGCGCGTGATTCCGCCGACTGGGGGAGGGCAGCGGACTATGACTATGACGACGATGATCTCGGAGGGGGCTAACACACACAAGTTTTGCTTGGCTCCCCCGCTCGGCGGTTCGTTAATTTTTAAATCTTTTGACACTTTTATTATTGTAGATCAGTGATTATCCCTGTTTGATTTTTCATAGAGTTATATCCCCAGATTTGTAATATTAGACTTTCTATCTTTGAAATCAAAAAAAATCATCAATTATATTTTATGATTAATTGGCTGTCAGAATATGAGAAATACTCTGTATCAACTAACATAACACTTAGATGTCGTTTGGTACGAGGATACATTGAAAATAAATTAAAAATATCTTTAAAATTTTGAGAATATATTACAATATCAAACATGACATATAATATTACTAAAATAACCTTGTTAAAATACATGTGTATGCTACTTTCATCTTTGGCGTTAAGAAAATAAATTTATTATTGATTTATCTGTTGAGTTCTTGCGATATTATAATAGTTTGTTGCACCTTATATAAATGCATCAGGCGAATTAACTCATTTCAATTTTATGTACCATAGAGAGAGTTGTGTGTCTTTAAATCATTTGACTCGCAAATAAATTTAACCAATTTTCGGGAGAGAGTAGTGACAAGTGGGTATCTCACCAGGTTCAAATTTGTTTATAACCCTTTGTTCTGATCCAAGTCTTCTAGATAGATAGATAGATGGAGAATGGGGAGGGAGATCCTACTCAGCAGGGGGAGTGGGAGAGCCGCTGTTGGCTGGAACCAAGATGCAGTGTCAACATTCAAACAGGTGGTGAAGTGAAGGGCTTCAAGAAGGTCGGGTCAAAGGTTAATTTGTTAGAATAGAGGCGTAGATGATAGGATAGAGGGTGGGAAAAATCTTTTTTTGAGTCCGAAAGGTCCGGCCTCTCTTGCTTGCTGGGCTGCCTTGGTGACACCTCATCACGGCTCTGCTTCTAGTCTAGTCGGGGGCTGGGTGGGCTCCTATACATATATAGATAGAAGATGGTGGTTTGGTTTCCCACAAAGCCAAAGAAGAGACTGGCACGCACTGGAATAACATTCTACATGGCAACGGTAACAGGGTTGGCAGAGGAAGAGTTTTGAATGAGGACAAAAGTAAGATCGTGGTAATCAAAAAAAGGAGGCCTCTCAAGGAAAAGTTTCTTGCCCTCTAAAGTTGGAGGGTAATTCACATCATTTTATTGCTTCATTAAAGGGTAGTAAGTATTTCTTTCATGATTCGAAGAAAAAAATAATTTACAAAAAAAAATACAAATGATCAGAATCGCGCCGCAGTGTAGATAAAATAAATAACCACACACGCACATAAGAGGCAATTAACAAGTTCTAACCGCATTAGACTTAGCTCAACATCCTCAAATGATGATGTCTTAAAGCCCTTAACATTAAACCATAACTTGAGTACATCACTAAAGTTCAACAATCCACAAACCAAAAAGAGACTTTGCTCATGCTCTTCCAGCTGTTTGCAACTACATTTCCATCACAAAATATTTCATCTATTTTTTTCTTCGCACAAAAAGGTGGACATTCTCTAGATGGCTCAAGACATTCTTTACTCATTATCCCCTTCCGATTCTTAGTTAGTCCCTTCATCATCTAGATCACCTAAAATAGTAAAAGAGCGTATGAGCGACACATGCTCAATAGAACTTACTTCTTCATCAAGTAAGACTCTACCTTCTTAATATTAATTTTGACAAGATACATGCATGTAAAAATCTAGTAAAAGCAGGATGATAACAGTTGGGTTATAGGGTTAATTTGTGTCATGATCCATGTGATTAAACAAGAGAAATAAAGCATAAGTTTCAAGAGAAAGAGAATAATGAAACAAAGGATTTGCCATGTACACGATCATATAACAAAGATTGCACATCAAGAGTCGGATAGTACAATAAGAGTATCCTATAAGGAGCAATATTATTCAAAACAATCTTATCAAGATCAATCATATCAAGAGCAATCTCCTCAACTTCAAATTCATATAAGGAATTGGCCGTTTCATAAAAGTATTCAAATGAAATATCAATCAGATCATATCATATATTCATACAAAGTGGAATTATCGGAACACTCAAATCAAGCATATTACCAGTGCAATGCCACACCTTGCGTCCATATTCCCATGGTTGAATAATTTTTTGGGTGCTCCTCCTAGGGCCAAACCAGCCCTTTATTTGCACATAATAGCATTAGGATTGATGGACCTAACTCCCATTAATTCTTCTTAATAATTCCAATAACATATAATACCCAATATAGGATTCCAACAGGAAGATAAATAGTAAACAAGGCCTACACTTGGAACATGATCTTTCCTCAAAGTTTAAAAATAAGCTATAAAACTAACCATCAAGATGATAACATTCAAAGCACAAAGTCTCAAGGCTTTTTACAGGGAGAAATGAGTGAGTTCAAAGGTCCCAATCAAAACTGACAGTTAAGAGTACTCATATGGTTTTCTTGGCAAGGCATGTTGGATCTGTAAAACTTAGTTTTAGCGATCAGCAGAAATCAAATTATAACCAGGAAAACTTATTAAACTAGATAGGAGATCACTATACCATTTGTAATGCCCCTCTCAGACTCAATACGGTCATCCCGACCTATGTCAGATCGAAGAGAGACACAACCATGGGAAAATGCCCAAACAATAACGAAACAGGTTGAGACATACACAAATAAATAATAACAAGTGCAGCAAAGATAGAAGTAACTATCTATCAACTTAATTAACCAAATCCCACAATCTATATAGTAGTAAAAGAAATAACATACCATATAACCATGCATAGTACATAATATCAAATGTCCAAACTACATGTACTCTCCACGTACTAAATAACAAAACTCCAAGTTGTTGTACTATATAGATTTTGATGTTCACAAAAGTATTATCTCTGTTTCATGTTGACTAGTATCACAAACACTAATTGATTGACTTAAGCATTTGATTTATGTTCATGTAATTTGAGGGTATAATTTGTGTGTTAAGTGTGCAGGAAAATAGTCCAAAAGTTGCACTTGAAGTAGACTTCACAAAGGCCAAGACCTGGAACAAGATAGATTTCTGGATTGTGCAGAACTGACAATTGGACGATAGATTTTAGAAAATCGGATGACCGATCATCTCAGAAGTGTAGACTGTAGGACAGACAGAAAGTTGAATGACCGACTTGAAGAATTCGGTCGACCGACCAAGCCAGTTCAGCTTGGCATTGCAACACTCAGAAAGTCGGACGACCGACTTGAAGAAATCGGTCGATCGACCTAGCCAATGCAATCTTGGCCTTGGGATAATCTAGAATCGGACGATCGATCCTTCATAATCAATGGACCGATTGGCCAATCGAAGTGTCAGTCAAAGTGGGACTTCGAATACATGAAGAGTCGATTGAAGCCAAGTCAAAAATCGAACGACTGACTTTAGGAAATCGGTCGACCTATTACGGAAACGCAGTTTCCTATTTGGATGGACTCTTTCCTCCATTAGGTTTCTGCCCGTGGTTACTTCCAAGTTGGGATCTTTTGGGTTGGTACATATATATATATATATATATATATATATATATATATATATATATATCATCAATCCCACGCACTAGGAAGCGAACCCATGAATCTAGAACTGTTCTATCTACAAATGCTAGTGTTTTGGAGAGAGAGATGCGATTTCAACTCTATAGTGAAGATATTGTAAAAGCAGTCTTCTTAGGCAGCCTCAGACTTCTTCTAAGCTTGAAGCTTCATCACCAGGAGGTTGAGGAATGTGGCTCCATCAAGCATACCTTTAGAAGCTTTGTTTGTGGAGCACGGTTACAAGCTCTTCATCATGGAAAGGGATTTCTATACCGGCTCTTCATACTTCGACAAGGGGAATCTTTGTGCCTTCAGTTTACTCTTTTTCCCATTATCATATGCTTATTGGGATTTTTTATTTTCAAATTGAACGTCACCATGTGTGTGTGCACGGCTTGTGAGTACTTGGTTGGTGTGTAGTGTGTGCGGCACATACACATCGGGTTATCTTGTCCTTGAAAACGACGTGGGTTGATGTTGTCTCCGAAAACAACGGTGTGTGGGGGTTTACACTTGTACCTAGTGTAGATGCGCTTTTTTAGACCATCCTCGCAAGACTCATTTTCTTAGCCCATTAGGCCCATTATTCGGTAGGTGCAGTGTTATCTCCATTAAGATCTCCAGGGTAGCTCGTGCTCTTGTCGGCGGGCCAGGTGAGTTGCTCCATTTATAATGACAAGAGATTGGTCACCTGACATTTTGAGCTGCAAAATTCATTGTTGTCAAGATCTTTTGGCTACATAGTCGTGTATTTCCTACACTTTCCCTGGTGGTAGTCTTCCGTCGTTATCTCTTGCTTAGCCTGTGGTGCTTGTGTATGTAACACCCCAAAATTTAATACCAAAATAATAATATGATATCAAAAATTAGAGAAGATTCTATTTTTCATAAAAGACATAAATACTTACTAGAAACCTGATTATCTTTATTTTAGAGATATTTCTACATTATTAAAGTAATCTCGGTACTGTCTTCAGATGTGCGCGCTCCGATAGGGCGCCACTAGAATTCGGTAAAGGAAATGAAATCCGAAAACACCATAATTCTCAGAAAAATGTGTTGATTCTAGAAACATAAATATCCTAAATTATTGACGTCTGGATATCAAGATTAAGTCAGCATAATGATTTTCTGGGTAATTTTTGCTGGGTGAAAATTTAATTCCAAAAATTAAACTAAAATTACCATAATTTGTAAAACTTTTCAATTAGCTTATATTTGAAATTTCAACTTGATTGGGCATCATTTGAATACAAAAATGTAAGGACAAATGGGCCAGATGAATTAAGCTCTATTTACGTAAACTATTTTTGCAATATTTTTGCTTACGTAGCAAGGCCTTTTCCTCTTTGTTTAAATTGATTACACGCATCATCAATACATGTTGGGGTGGGAACCTTTCATTGTGAAGGTGGCTAGAAGAGAGAGTAGGAGGTTTTTTTATCCTCAATGTGGGGGTTCTTATGGTGACAGGTAAGGGGTTTATGTGCCAACCATGCACGTAAACTTGGGGTTTATATAAACTCCCTTGGTTGATCCCACGAGAGTTTTCTTCCTCTTGTGCTACCTTGCTGCTGCTCCTGCTGTAGCTCATGCTATTGCTCTTGCTGTAGCTGCTACTACGATACTTGTTGTTGCTGCTATTGTTGTTGCTGCTACTGCAACTGATGCTACGGCTAGGGGTGAACACGGGTCGGTTCGGTCCGGTTTGGCTCATTTTTTGGCCAACCCGAACTGAACCGAATCCCAAGGTGAAACCGAACCGAACTGAACCGGTTCAGTTCGGTTCAAACCGAAGTCTAATACTTTTACACTATTTCACATGATAGTACATTCACTTATCAATTTCACATGCACATATTTCACTTCGCACAACTCACACGGTCATATTCACATTTTTCACTTAGTTGCCGTGACACATAGTCCAAACCACCACTATAAGGACACACATATACACATTCACATACCTATCACCTAGGCAACACAATGATAGATCTTGGTTAACTGCGCAGAACAGGGAGAAGCACTCTCCACCCTAACCAGTGGTACTTGTCCACCTCCAGGATTTCATCCTAATTGCCCATAGGATATCACACACATTGAACCTTCCCGTAGGGACTTTACTACGGTACAGTTCCACAGCCCTCTATGGTAGCAGTGTCACTAACGGCACAGTTTATACATTTTCACGTTATCACATTGTCACATCACATGCATTTAGACACACACACATTTACTTTTATCACATATAATTGGATCAGTTTGCAGAGCATGCTATTATTATTTCATAATGATAATCAACTCTTAATACAATCCTAATTATGTTGTTCATAACTGAATCACATACAATTTAACTTAACATGCTTAACATGGTCATTTTCTCATTTAAATCCATAACAGTACCTATTGTCATTGAAACAACATGAAAATTTTATAACAGGTTCCAAACAATAACCATATCACATGCTCAATTTTCCATATTTTTCAGATCTATAAAACAATTTTGGCAATTAAAACATGAATCAGGCATAATTATCCTTAAATTCCTTTAATCAAGTTTCACAGTAACAAAGTTATATCCAGCAGTGCTAACACCTGTACACAGTCATCATATAGTCGTAGGAAATTTCTGAAACCCTAATTTAACATGGATCTAATTAATCAGGAATTATGAAGATCAAATCATATTCACAAGCATCATATATCACTGCTCAAATGGCACAGATGCAGCTTCAAATGACCACAGGCTTTGAGCACCTAAATGAACGATTGGACACTGTTGATAAAAGCATTGAAGCACTAGCTGATACTCAAGTCCAGCTTCATCTCAGACTTACTAGACTCTCCACAGAGATTCATGACATTCGTCAGGCCTCTGCACCGCCTGGCAATGATGCTGCTTAGATAGTTTAGGTGTCCACTGTGGTTGGATCTTGGTCATGGTCTTGGTCTTGTTCTTGATGTACTAGTATGCTTTCTTGGTCATGTTATTCTCTTCCTTGCAATTCCTTTTGTCACGTTGTCACTCCATTTTGTAACTGTGTGTAATGCTTGCCACTTCAGTGAAAATCACAGTTATTTGCTCTATTCATGCGTGCATGACGTGCCTTTTTGGATGTTGTCAAAAGGGGGAGAACAAGCAATTGTATTAATTGTGCATTAATTGAAATTTTGTCATCATCAGAAAGGGGGAGAATGTTGGGTTTACATGGATTTATATTTGAGATGTTTGTTTTTGATGATGAGCAATCAATGAGCATTTCATGAACAATACAATTTCATGTGATATGAATGTGTGAAACATGATGACAATGACAAGTCAAGCAAATGTTAATCAAGAAACACATGTTTAATTTGATCATCTAAATGTTCACAATATCCCACTAACAATGCTCTTAAATGTAGGTGAGATTGCATGCAAGACAATGTACCAAAACAAGAGCAAAAAGATCAAGAAAAGCACAAAAAGCAAGTACCTGTCGACAGCCCCAAAGATGCCTGTCGACAGCCCTGCACAGACAGATCTAATAGGGTACTGGCAAAGATGTACCTGTCGACAGCCCCACTGATGCCTGTCGACAGATCAGCACAGACAGAACCAACAGGCTCCTGGCAAGGTGTGCCTGTCGACAGACTCAAGTCGCCTGTCGACAGATCCACACAGGGAACTGTCTCCCGGAAAGCCCAGCCTTCTGCCTTTTGCAAGTCTGTCTACATCTGTCGACAGATGTTGTTCTTGCTGTCGACAGACGAAGAGAAAATCTCAATACGAGATCTCCATACGTTTCCGAATTGGGTGTTTCCAATTGTCACGACTCTCCATACTTAAACACCCATATAAAAGGAACTCTTTGGAGTTATTTTCGTACAGAAGCAGCCACCACACAAAAACCCTAGCTAAGTCTCAAAAGAGAAGGTCTTTCTGCTGCTCTGCTTCAACCGTTCGTCCAGGCAACCAAAGAGACATCCTCCGAATGTGATTGAAGCCAGATTGTCCATCTCTCAAGCTTCTCCATCAACTGATACTTGTCAAGACGAAGCTTGAAGCACATCTGGACGATCATCTGAAGAGTTCCACATCAAGATTTGAAATCTCAACTCTGAACTCTTCTTTATCTCTATTTTTCATATCTCGTGTGTGTGTGTGTTGTTGAGTCAAGCGTCCTTGTGCTTGATTCACGTTTGTCATGTTGTTCTGATCGTGGTTTACATCAGATGACGTGAGTGTGTGTGTGTGTTGTAGCGAGTGAACTTACTGATAAGCAGTCTTTCTGCGTGTGTGTATGGACGGTGGACGTAGGATACACAAGTTGTGTACTCTTAACCACCTTAAATCATCGTGTCTGTGGTTTGAACGTTTCACGCTAGATGTTTGGTAGGCACGTTGATCTCTCACACGCTAGATAAATTGCTACTCTATCTACTTACAATTAACACACAACTTAGTTTGATTTAAACTCTATTTGAAATATCAAAAGTATGTGTTTCCATCAAAAAGAAGGTCATAGTTTATCTAACATATAGTAATCTATTCAACCCCTCCTTCTAGATTACCATATTGGACAATTCCGCACATCTTTCAATTGGTATCAGAGCGAGGTTTCTCCGATTTACTGCTTTTATAGCTTGATCTCGCGATCAGGAGATTCTCGGTCTTATGGAATCTAACAAGGGGTTAATGGCCGAGGGACACTCTGTGACCAGGCCACCCTTCTTTGATGGCACTGACTATCCTTATTGGAAAAATCGCATGCAGGTGTTTCTGAGAGCTCAAAATTTCGAGCTATGGAAAATTGTCAGCAAAGGAGCATACACCCTTCTCGAGGACGAAGATACCTGGACGAAGGACCAGATTGCAAAGGGAACTCTCAACTGGAGTGCCCTGAACATGATGCAGTGCACTGTTCATCCCAAAGAATACTCAAGAGTCTCCACATGCACTTCAGCGAAAGAGATGTGAGACAAACTTGAACTTATCTACGAAGGTACGTCCGAGGTAAGGGAAACCAAAGCAAGCATGCTAGTTTCTGAGTATGAAATGTTTAAGATGAATAATGATGAAACTATCTCAGATATGTTTGCTAGATTCATGTTAATAATAAATGGATTGAAAGGTCTTAAGAAAGAATACTCAGAAAATGACTTAGTGAGGAAGATACTTCGGTCTCTTCATCCTCACGGAACACTAAGGCCACTGTCATTGAGGATTCAAAAGATCTCTCAAAGATGAAATTGATGAACTAATTGGCTCCCTGATGACATATGAAATAAATGTGAAAAGGAAAGAAACTGAAGAAAACCCAAAAAGGTCAATTGCCTTAAAAGCTTCAAGCAAAAGTTCCTCTAGATCCAAAAAGATGTTCAACAGGAAAGTGATGAACCTGAAACGTCTAGTGATAGTGAAAATGATGAAATGGCCATGCTCACTAGACAATTCAAGAAATTCCTCAAATTCAAAAAGAAAGGCTCAGGTAATTCAAATCCTTTCAAGAGAAAGATTTCTCCAATAAATTTGAGTCTAACAAAAAATCTGACATTGTATGCTATAAGTGCAAGAAACAAGGGCATATGAGAGGAGAATGCCCCGAACTCAAGAAAAAGTTGAAGAAAGAGAAATTCACCTTCAAGAAAGCCAAGGCAATGTTGGTAACTTGGAGTGATGAAGATGAAGATGAGGACGCACAAGAAGCCTCTGGAGATGAAGAAATTCAGTGTCTAATGGCTAGAAGCGACGACTCCAATGAGGTAAATTCTTCCTTTGAAACTTATACTGTTGATGAATGGGAAGAAGCATACACTGTCCTGTTTGAAAAATTCTGTGAATTCAAATCTGAAAACAAGGCATTGAAAAAGAAAATCAATTCTTTTGTTCATAACACACACAATGATGAACAAGTTGTTGTCTTAACTAACGAAATTGAAATGATAAAAATTGATGAGGAAGCTCACTGTGAGGAAATGGATTGCTTGAAAATAAAATTGCAAGAAAGTCAAAAAGAAAAGGAAAGTCTAACCAACTCTCTTAAAAGTCTTCAAAATGAACATCAAGAAACTAAGAAAAAGTTGGAACATGCTGAAAAAGATCTAAAAGTAAAATCTGAAGATCTTAAAAGGTTCGTTAAGGGAAAACAGAATCTTGATGCAATTTTGGGGTCAAACATCTTTGTTGCAAAACATGGAATTGGATATCAACCATCAAAACAAAAGAAAATGGGAGAGACTTTGATAACTTCTTTTGTTGATCCTAGCCCAAGCACAAGCTATCAAGTCCCTTCCAAGAATAAGAAAGGTCAAGCCAAGGGTAAGAAACAGGAACTCAAGAAAATCAGTTCAGTTGTTAACACAACTAAGAAGTCTATCAACAGCCCCAAAGAGGGTTGTCGACAGGTCTGGAAACATGCTTCCAAAGAAAAGCTAACCAGCCAACAGAAGGGTAAAATGCCCATGCATGTTCCTCAGAATAACAAACCCACTGTTTTGGAAAAATCTTCATCATGCAATGTCTGTAAGAAAGTTGGGCACAATGCAAAACGATGCTGGAATAATCCAAATAAACTGAAAATTAAACAAGTTTGGATTCCGAAGCATTTACTTTTTGGCATGAATGATACATTGGGACCCAAAGTAATTTGGATACCAAAACCTCTTGTCTGATCCACATATGCAGGAATGCCTAGTAGCCCAAAATCAAAACAAATGGTACCTAGATAGTGGCTGCTTAAGGCACATGACAGGCGACAAAGACAAATTCTGTTTGCTGGTGGAAAAAGACGGAGGTCAAGTTGTTTTTGGAGGTAACAATAAAGGCCAGATCATTAGTTCAGACAAGGTTGGTAAGTATGTCTCAAACTCAATAGACAATGTACTGTTAGTTGATGGTCTTCACTATAACTTGCTTAGTATAAGCCAACTGTGCGATAAAGGTCATAAAGTTGTCTTTGAATCAAATTCATGTCAAATTGTTGATAAGGAAACATGAAGTCTTAAATTTTCTAGAGAAAGAGTAAACAACATTTATTTGGTTGATCTAGATGATCCAGAAAATGGAAATTTGTGTCTTGTTGCAAGTAAACAGGATGAGCTTATCCTTGTGGCATCGTAGGCTTGGGCATGCAAGCTACAATGTCTTGCACAAGATCATGAGGTTGAAACTGGTAAATGGACTTCCTGAAATTTCCTTCAATAAGAATGAAAATTTTTGTGATGCATGTGCACAGGGAAAACAAACCCGAAATTCTTCAAATCAAAAGCACCGATAAGTACCTCTAAACCTTATGAATTGTTGCACATGGACCTTTTTGGACCTCTAGAACACTGAGTCTCAATGGCAAACGATTTGGTTTTGTCATTGTAGACGATTTTTCTAGGTTCACTTGGGTAAAATTTCTGGCTCACAAAAATGAAGCACTGAAAATCTTTGAAGAATTCTTTAATAAGATTGAGCATGGAAATGTTAATAAGATATGCTCAATCCGCACTGATCACGGGGGAGAGTTTGATAACAACTCATTTTATGATTTTTCAGGCACCAAGGAATAGAACACATGTTTTCCTCTCCAAGGACTCCGGAGCAAAATGGTGTAGTGGAGAGAAAGAACAGAACCCTGGTGGAAATGGCTCGTACTCTTCTGGTCGAAAGTCAACTCCCAAGGAGTTTTTGGGCAGAAGCGGTAAACACCTCGTGCTACATTCTCAACAGAGCCATGGTAAGACCCGTGATAAAGAAAACCCCCTATGAACTGCTAAAAGGTAAGAAACCCAGTATTGGGTATTTCAGAGTTTTTGGCTCAAAAGTGTTTATTCATAACAATGATAAAGTTGATTTAGACAAATTTGAAGCCAAAAGTGATCGAGGTATTTTTCTTGGATACTCAGAACACTCTAGAGCATATAGGGTGTTTAACGTTAAGAATAAAACTGTGGAAGAAACTCCACATGTTGTTTTTGATGAGTATCATGCAAAAACTAACACTGAAAACCTTCACAGGACTCAAGATGGAGATGCAGAAACAACACTTGAGGAACTACAAGCAAAAGCTAAAGGAAATTCTAAAGTAGTTTCTAAAAATAAAAGTGGATATCTTTGCAGGTACAACGATGAAGATGATGAAAATCTGTTCAGAAAACAAGATGTTGAATCTGAAGAAGATCACAAGAGGAAGAGCCTCAAGATGAAACTCCTCAAGCACACCCTCCTCCAGAACAACCTCCACAAGATCAAATTCCACAAGTCCAAGATCAACCTGGTCCTTCAACAATCACCAATGTGAGGTATTCCAAAGATCACCCACTTGAAAATGTGATAGGAGATGTAAATGATTCAGTTCAAACTAGATCTCAAGTTAGACAAATAATTGAACAAGATCAGTCAGCTTTTGTCTCTTAAGTGGAACCTAAAAATGTTGAAGAGGTCTTAAAAGAAAATTCATGGATTGATGCTATGCATGAGGAACTTGGTCAATTTCAAAGAAATAATGTCTGGAGCTTAGTTCCTAGAACCCCTGAAATTTCTGTCATAGGAACAAGATGGGTCTTTAGGAATAAACTAAATGAAGAGGGTAAAGTGGTGAGAAATAAGGCTAGACTGGTAGCAAAAAGATACAATCAAGAATTTGGTGTGGACTTTGAAGAATCCTTTGCCCCTGTAGATAGACTTGAAGCATTAGAATCTTATTGGCATGTGCATGCTCACATAAGTTTAAACTTTTTCAAATGGACGTTAAAACTGCTTTCTTGAATGGCTACATCAAAGAGGAAGTCTATGTCTCTCAACCACCCGGTTTTGAAAATTCTGAAATGCCTAACCATGTTTATAAACTACACAAAGCTCTCTATGGTTTGAAACAGGCACCCGAGCTTGGTACGACAGACTGAGTAACTTTTTGGTGAGTAAAAACTACTCAAGAGGTAAAGTGGACCAAACTCTATTTACTAAGAAAGTTCGCAATCACATAATTGTTGTTCAAGTTTATGTGGACGACATTATATTTGGTTCCACTAATCCATCACTGTGTGAAGAGTTTTCCAAACATATGCACAATGAATTCGAGATGAGTCTAATGGGGGAGCTTCAATTCTTTCTTGGTTTGCAGGTGAAGCAACATGAAGATGGCTTCTTCATTAATCAAGAAAATATGTAAAGGAGCTCTTGAAACGCTTTCAGTTTGAGCAAGCCAAACCTGCTTCAACACCAATGAGCACAAGCATAAAATTGGAAAATGATGAGAAAGGTAAACCGATAGATGCAAAGCAATTCCGAGGTATGATTGGCTCACTCCTTTATCTTACTGCAAGTAGACCCATATACAATTCAGTGTTTGCCTTTGCGCTATATATCAATCTAGTCCAAAGGAAAGCCATTTGGTTGTAGTTAAGAGAATATTCAGATATCTCTCAGGTACGTATGATTTGGGTCTTTGGTATCCAGCAGGAAGTAGTTTTGACTTGATATCATATTCTGATGCTGATTATGCTGGATGTAAGATAGACAGAAAAGCACTAGTGGGTGCTGCCAATTACTTGGTGGTTGCATGGTTTCGTGGGCATCCAAGAAGTAACACTCGGTTGCACTCTCCACTGCAGAGGCAGAGTATGTTGCTGTGGGGAGTTGTGCGGCTCAAGTGTTGTGGATAAAAAGTCAACTGTCTGACTACAATATTGACATCGGATGCACCCCTATCTTATGTGACAACACTAGTGCCATCAATTTTCAAAGAACTCAGTCCAACACTCTAGGACAAAACACATTGAGATTATACGTCACTTCTTGAGAGATGAAGTAGCCAACAAATCCTTGGAACTCAGCTTCATACCCACTGATAAGCAATTAGCTGATATTTTCACAAAACCATTGGCTGATGATAGATTCACAACATTGAGAAGAGAATTAGGATTATGCAAAATGCAATGAAGCCAATACCAAACCTTGAAGTATATGTTCTTTGTGTGCACCGACTATGAGGTATATCAAATGGTGATCTGTGGAAGAACAAGTTATGCTTGTTTGGAAACTATCACTATGCGTGAGAAAACATTCTCCGCCACGTATCCATAGTCAAGATGCAAATAAGGGTCATCTACTTTGAATTAGGTATATGGACTATTTTCAATTTGCCCATTCACTTTTGCACACAAATGGATTTTCTTTGTTTGTGATGGTCTGTCTCTATTCATGAACTTGGATGCAATTGCTTGCTAAACTTGTGCAAATGTGTCTTGAATTGCTTGCTTGTTGAGTCTTCACATGCACATTCTATAGGGGAGCTAGGTTAAGGTAGATGAGTGATTTTTTCAGGGAAACTATCCATTTTTCAATGCTTCACTTCCTTGGCATGGAACTCAAATGATATCTCTCATATCTGCTTTCAAAATCTTTCTCACAGCTCCTGTCGACAACCCACTCCTTGCTGCCGACAGCCCCTAGCAGGATTCCTCATCCCGAACTCACAATCCTTCAGTCTGTTCAAATCTGTCGACAGACCCCTCTGTATCTGTCGACAGACGCCACCTACCTGAAGTCAGTTAATTCACACTGTCTGAATCTGTCGACAGGCACCCAATGGCTGTCGACAGATGCACCTCTTGCTGAGTTTTGCTTGTTCTGTCTCAACATACTTCATGATCATGCTTCACTAATGTATCTAAGGTGCAAATTGATGACTTACTTATGTTATAATCTTTCATATCCACATAATATTTGATGATCAGTCTGTCCCCATGTAATTTTAATTAATTACATTTATATATATATATATATATGATGATTAACAAAACCAAACAAGAGTTTATCAATTATATCTAATGAATATTTCATAAGTCTTAAGTACAGGAAAAATACCAAGGTCAAACAAGCCAACAAAAGGTATGCATTACTTCTCTGAAGCTTTAATCTTTTCAACATGATATTTCTCTAAGTCCATATCGATTTCTGTTGAAGATCATAATGATTTCCTTATAAGACTGAAAAGTCATGTTGTTTCAAACAAGTCGATGCCATAACGATTCTGTAAGTGATCGCAACGATTCCTTTAGAGCTCGTAACGACTTGCTCGTCACAACGACTCTATAAGTTACCGTAACGATTCCTTTAGAGCTCGTAACGACTTGCTCGTCACAACGACTCTATAAGTTACCATAACGATTTCTTTAGAGCCCGTAGTGACTTGCTCGTCACAACGACTCTATAAGTTACCGTAACGACTTCTTTAGAGCCCGTAACGACTTGCTCGTCACAACGACTCTATAAGTTACCGTAACGATTTCTTTAGAGCCCGTAACGACTTGCTCGTCACAACGACTCTATAAGTTACCGTAACGATTTCTTTAGAGCCCGTAACGACTTGCTCGTCACAACGACTATATAAGTTACCGTAACGATTTCTTTAGAGCCCGTAACGACTTGCTCGTCACAACGACTCTATAAGTTACCGTAACGATTTCTTTAGAGCCCGTAACGACTTGCTCATCACAACGATTCTATAAGTGACCGTAACGACTTCTTTAGAACTCGCAAAGACTTGCTCGCTGTAATGATTCTATAAGTATTCATAACGACTTCTTTAGAACTCGCAACGACTTGCTCGCCATAACGATTCTATAAGTATTCATAACGACTTCCTTAGAACTCGCAACGACTTGCTCGTCGTAACGATTTGCTATATCTCATAACGACTTGGTCAATCTGAATTATTCATAACGATTTCATAAGTCATATAGCCATCGATTTCATATCTTGATATCTTATTCATCTTAAAAGCGTTGACTAGTCAAAGTCCACGTAGACATCTCTCTGACGCTTCTGCATTTATGAGATCTGAACGTATCTCTGCATGCATGCAGACAATATCATCCTTTATCGTGCTACTCTGATTACGTCTTTTAGACTTAAGCTATTTGACATTACTATTTTCATGTCTATTGCTACTGACGTTGACTGTCATCAGAGACAGCTTAGCTGTCTGCTATTTGAGATTGACATTTGTGCAGACCTCTGATCTAGCTTCATGGTACAACGTTAAACAAAATAGAAGCCAAAGGATATTTCTGAAGATCTCATCTCTTTGCGTGCTCAAGTGATCAAAAGGCTGTTGACTGGAAGCTTCCAAGACTCCAGGTGTCATTCAGTCTAACGACTACTCAAAAGAGAGACAACGGACACTTCAACGTCTAGATTTCAAATTGAAGATATAAATACAAGTCAGAAGAACAGAAGAAAAAGATCGCGTATTCAAGCATTCAAATTCTTCTGAAGAAGTTCAGAGCCAAGAACCTCATTCCACTTAGTTTTTGCTCTTTGCTCTCCACTAGTTTGTGAAAATCTTGAGAGAGCCCGTGTAGTTCTGAGAGTGTGCCTTGTTTAGATCTTTGCTCTCAGTTCTAGTTGCTTCAGATCCTTGCTTGTCAAAAGCTTGATCTAGGGGCTTGAATTTCATTCATTCTCTTTGTGTTGTTCCCTTCAGTTGTGAAGGAAGACCTGGTGGTATCCAGGGTGTTGTTCCCTTCGGTTGTGAAGGAAGACCTGGTGGGGTATCCAGGGTGTTGCTATTCCCTTCGGGTGTGAAGGAAGACTAGCTGAGCTGGGTGCTGTAGCGTCCTTAGGGGGACTGTACCCTAGTTAGTGAAATCCTGAGTTGTTGCTCAGGGACTGAACGTAGGACTCCTAAGGAAAGGAGGTCCGAACCAGGATAAACCTTGTGTTGTGTGATTGTCTTCCTTGTGTGTTTGATATTTAAACTAACAGTCACTAACCTACTTCGAAGAACGTTTGTGTGAATCTTTTTAGTTAAAGGTATCTTCTAGATTAATTTTTAAAGACCCATTCACCCCCCCTCTGGGCTCGTCAACTGGACAACAAGTGGTATCAAGCGAGTCTCTTCGACAAAGAAAAAGGATCCAACGATCTGAAGAGTAAAGATCCATGGCAGCCCAAGGTAACTTTGAAGGTCAGTCTGTCAACCGACCTCCTCTCTTCGATGGTGAAGATTATCCTTACTGGAAGACCAGAATGGAATACTTTCTACAAGGCCACGACTATCAATTTGGTCCAAAGTGGAAGAAGGTGATCTGGTAGTCACAAATGAGAAAGCACAATGGACAGATGATGACAGAAAGAAGATCTCCCTGAATTGCAAAGCAAAGAGCATCCTATGCTGTGCTCTAAGTAAGAAGGAATTCAACAGAGTTTCAGCCTGCAAATCCTCAATGGAAATGTGGGAAAAGCTCAGGATCACATATGAAGGCACAGACAAGGTAAAGGAGACAAGAATCGACATTCTTGTCACTCAGTATGAGAGATTTCAGATGCAGTCAGGTGAATCCATAACTCAAATGTTTAGTCGGTTCACTGACATCACAAATGGACTAGCCAGTCTGGGGAAAACCTATGAGATTGGAGACATGGTGAGGAAAATACTTAGATCCTTACCGTCCTCATGGACCCCAAAGGTCACAACAATAGAAGAAGCAATGACCTGAAGAGAATGTTTGTAGAAAAGCTCATTGGGTCCCTCATGGCCCATGAGATCAACATGGAAAGGCTAGGAGAGTCCTCTAGCAGAAAGAAGCACTCCAACGCCTTAAAAGCTGAAGAAGATTCACCAAATGCAAGTTCAGCTGAAAGTGAAAGTGATGCAGACATCGAGAATGAGGAAGCAATGCTGTCTAGAAAATTGCAGCGAATTTTGGCTAAAAAGAAGAAATTCCAATCTGGTGGAAGGCACTTCAAAAGGAACAAGGACTTCAAGAAGCCAGATGGAAAAGAAATGAAGAAAGGAGAACCCATCTGTATGAATGTAAGAAGCCAGGACACATTAAAGCTGAGTGTCCAAAATTTAAGAAGCCGAAGTTCAGGAAGAAAGACAGCTCCAAGAAGTTCAGAAAGTACAAAAAGAAAGCGATGGCAGCAGCATGGAAAACAGTAGCGACTCAGACAGTGAGTCAAGCTCCTGCAATGATGAAGAAAAAGCCAACTTGGCCTTCATGGCAAATACTGAAGATAAGGTAACTTCTGACTCCTCTTTTGATTCATGTAATGATTCAGATTCCGATAGTTTAGAAGAGGCTTTCAACGAACTATATGAAAAATATAAAGAAGTAACCAAATTATTAAAAGTAAGCAAGAAAAATAGTATGTATAGAAAATACAAACTCAGATCTAAAATCAGAAAATGAACAATTAGAAAGTCAAATAACTGAACTTAAAAGAAGAAATGAACTGTTATGTGAAGACCTAAAAGCTAAGAATGAACAAATAACTAAATTAGAGAAACAAGTAAGTTCAAATGAACTGAAAACTGAAATCAAAACACTAACAGAAGAAAATATACAGTTATCTAGCACATTAGAAAAATTCACTAATGGTAAAAACTCCCTCATATTAAAAGGTGCTAGAAGATCAGGTAAGAAGAAAAATGGATTAGGATATACACCCACAGATAATGAAGAAACCATAATTTATCCTAAAACATATCCAACACCAAAATTTGTACCTGAACAAGATACAGCATACAAAGCTGATTTCAGATATATAGAAAAAGTAACCAAATTATCCTGCTGTAGTCACTGCAACAAGTTAGGACATATCATAACGACATGCCCAACAAGACATAAGAAATGGATAATAAAAGGCAAAATAAATGATACTAACCCATCAGGACCCAAAGAATTTGGGTACCTAAAACTTGATGTTTTTATTTCAGGACATCTCTCGAGCATCCAAATGGTATTTGGATAGCGGGTGCTCAAGGCACATGTCAGGAAACCAGAAGTTATTCTCTCATCTCCAAGCTGAAGAAGGAACAGTCACTTATGGAGATAATGGGAAAGGAACAGTGATAGGCAGTGGCTCTGTGAATAACAAAGGAAAAACAGTCATAGAAGATGTGTTATTAGTCAAGGGATTGAAGCACAATCTCATTAGCATCAGCCAGCTGTGTGACAGAGGCCATCAGATCAAGTTTCAAGAGTCAAAGTGCAGCATACTGAAGGATGGAGCAGTCATCTTTGAAGCAAATAGAGAAAAGAATTTGTATGTGCTCTATCTTGAAGAACTCAAGGTTCAGAATGTTTGTCTGGCAGCAAATAAAGATAAATCTACTGAATTATGGCACAGACGACTAGGACATTGCAGCATAGATGCATGAGAAAATTGCTGAAGAAGAATCTTGTGGAAGGTCTACCTAAGGTTAGTACAAAATTGGATGGTGTATGTAAACCTTGTGCTAAGGGAAAGCACACCAAAGGCTCCTTCAAGTCAAAGACGGTGGTGACCACCTCAAAACCCTTAGAGCTCCTTCATATGGATCTATTTGGGCCAATGAGGACTACCAGTCTTGGAGGAAAGAATTTTGGATTTGTCATAGTTGATGACTACTCAAGATTCACATGGGTATCATTCCTAGAGCATAAAGATGACACTTTTGAAAACTTCGTCAGCTTCAGTAAGAAAGTTCAGAAAGATCAGAAGTTCAGCATTGTGTCTATCAGATCAGATCATGGTGGTGAATTTCAGAATGAAAAGTTTGCTAGATTCTGTGATGATCAGGGAATTGAGCATAATTTCTCAGCACCAAGAACACCACAGCAAAATGGTATCGCTGAAAGAAAGAATAGAACCCTATTAGATATGGCAAGAACTATGCTCTCAGAATATGATCTGCCAAGATACTTCTGGGCTGAAGCAGTCAACACAGCAAGCTACATTATCAACTGAGTAATGATCAGGCCAATCCTGAAGAAGACTGCATATGAACTGTTCAAAGGGAAGAAGCCAAAGATAACCCACTTCAGGACTTTTGGATGTCCTTGCTTCATTCACAACAATGAAAAAGGGACATTGGTAAGTTGGATGCCAAATCAGATGAAGGCATCTTTATGGGGTACACCTCTAAACCCAAAGGCTATAGAGTATTTAATAAACGTACTTTATTGATTGAACAGTCTGTACATATTATTTTTTATGAAACTAACCCTTTCTTGAGAAAGGAAGTAGATAGTGATAATGAGGAAACAGATGAACTGTCCAAGAAACTAAAAGATCATCAATTGAGGACAAGGATGATCCACCTCTGGAAGACCTTCAACAAGAAGAACTTACTCATGAAAATCTTCCAAAGGAGTGGAGATACAAGAAAGATCACCCACTTGAGAATATTATTGGTGATCCATCCATAGGGGTAAGAACAAGAGGTAATGTTATTCCTTGTGATTACCTAGCTTTTGTTTCTCAAATAGAGCCTAGGACAGTCAATGAAGCTCTTTCTGATGAATCTTGGATAGTAGCCATGCAAGATGAATTAAATCAATTCAAGAGAAACCAAGTATGGTCACTTGTTCCTAGACCATCAGACCATCCAGTCATTGGCACCAAATGGGTGTTCAGAAATAAACTGGATGAAACTGGTGCAATCTTAAGAAACAAGGCCAGATTGGTAGCTCAAGGCTATTCTCAAGAGGAAGGCATAGATTTCGATGAAACCTATGCACCTATAGCTAGACTTGAGGCCATTAGAATATTACTTGCATATGCATCTGCTTTGAATTTAACATTATTTCAAATGGATGTTAAATCCGTTTTTTAAATGGTTTTATAAAAGAGGAAGTTTATGTGGAACAACCCCCGGGTTTTGATGACACAGAATTTCCTAATCATGTTTTCAAACTTCACAAGGCATATATGGTTTAAAGCAAGCACCTAGAGCCTGGTATGAAAGGCTTAGTTCTTTTCTTTTAAACCATGGTTTCAGTAGAGGTCAAGTAGATAGTACTCTTTTCATAAAGTCAAAGGTCAAACACATTCTACTAGTCCAAATTTATGTAGATGATATTATCTTTGGGTCTACTGATGAATCCCTTTGCAAGTATTTTGAAAAGTTGATGTAGGGAGAATTTGAAATGAGCATGATGGGAGAACTTAATTACTTCCTTGGACTACAAATCAAACAAGGAAAGGAAGGAACTCACATCTGTCAAGCAAAGTACACAAAAGAACTCTTAAAGAAATTTGGATTCGAAAATACCAAGCCACTGTCAACACCAATGAGTACATCAACAAGAATGGACAGTGACAAAGATGGTAAGAAAGTAGATCAAAAGATCTACAGAGGTATGATAGGTTCACTCCTTTATTTAACAGCTAGTAGACCTGATATTTTATTTAGTGTATGCATGTGTGCTAGGTATCAAGCAGATCCTAAAGAATCACATTTAATTTCTGTGAAAAGAATATTTAGATATTTAGCAAGATCTCATGACTTAGGTCTATGGTATCCAAAACATTGTGAAATTAACTTAGTAGGTTACTCTGATGCTGACTATGCTGGATGCAAATTAGATAGAAAAAGCACCAGTGGTGTTGTCAATTTCTTGCAGGATGTTTAATATCTTGGTCTTCAAAGAAACAAAATTCAGTAGCACTATCTACTGCTGAAGCTGATACGTACTGCTGGAAATTGCTGTACACAACTCTTATGGATAAAGCAACAACTTGAAGATTTCGGATTAAACATCAAATCCATCCCACTGTTGTGCGACAACACCAGTGCCATAAATCTCACCAAGAATCCAGTTCAACATTCAAGGACCAAGCATATTGAGGTTAGATATCATTTTATTCGTGATCATGTAGCAAATGGTAATATTGAAATATCTTTTATTGATACAAATGGTCAGTTAGCAGACATTTTCACAAAAGCCTTACCCGAGAGAGATTTCACATCTCTTAGAAGGGAATTAGGCATGTGCAATTTGTGAAAAAGTTTTGTTACAACTGGCACATTAAATTTCAGAATTAAGCAATTTTTCCCTCCATGGCTTTAAGCAAAAGAAATTCAAATTATCCTTTGTAACCGCTCTCTCATTGAAGTCGGTTTGAATAGTCAAACTCTTTTGTCTTCTTCTGCCGCCTTTTGGCGCCTCACTTTCCACAACGCATTATATTCATAAAATCAACGACAGAACGATTCGTATCTCATCGTCTACCTTTTCCCCTTTTCATCCTGTCGCATGAGCCGATGCCCTAACAATCATATCTCAAACTCTGCAAATTTGAACCTTTCCTCCTTCCCGCAAAATTCTTGAGGAATTCTCTTCTCCTTCCGTTTCAACCCTCCAGAGACTTTCCCACCTGAATCCATGGCCGCACCAGTCATCGCCGGCAGTTTGGGTGGCTACAACGCCGAGTTTCTCACTCCTGAGCAGCAGGAGAGGTTTACTTTGTGAAGACGAAGCTCTGTGGCAATAAAGAAGTCGATGTTGCTAATCTGAGGAAAAATGGAATGAGCAGCATGGCAGAACTTGATCAATCAGATGCAGGGACGGGAGTTACCACCTTTTTCGGAGGTCAGTTATCCGGACCTAGTAAAGCTTTTTCGTGTGTATGAGAACAGAGGAAGATGGGTCCCTAGTTTCTTCAGTAAGGAACCCTGATTAGAATAGACCCTGAGTTGCTGAAGATGTTGTTTGATGTGAAGACTTCGGGTTTAGTGGGGTTCACACTGTGGACGCCCAAGTGAAAGGTTTGGGAATTGTAGGGCCGGGCTTCAAGCTAAGGGATGGCAAGCTTGATAAATCAACTATCTGCTTTCAACCGCACTTCATTTTTTGTCTGTCAAATCTTTAGTTCCCAGAAGTGCAACATTTTCTTCTTGCACAAAGGCCGACTCTGACATGATGTACTGGGCCATTCAAAATAAGGAGATAATTATGGCGCAGTGATGATGGAAAGAATGAAATTTGCCGAGATCAGATTTGGGACACCAAGAGCAAGTTAAATGTGTCCCTGCCCTATGCCCACCTTACTTACCAAGATCTTCAAACACTTCGGTGTTGATCTTTGGGGCAGTTGTAGAGAAAATGGGCCAAGCAATCAGGTCCAGGAACCTAAAGAAGAGTGGCTTCTCTGTGGAAAATGGTGTCTGGTTCAAGGCTTCAGTTGCTGAAGGCGAAGCCATCATCGACGAACCTCAGTTGTTCATCAGGAGATGGGATCAGCGGATATGATTCATAATTGCCATGGAGTCAGTTTTCAGCTCCAGCAGTTGGAACAGCAGAATCATCAGGCCCCTCTATAGCAGAAGTTCAGCCTGAAATGCAGTAGAAGAAGAAAGGGTATCAGTAGAGATTCAAATTTCCAGAAGAATAGCTCTAAATTTTGCAGAGAGAGAATTGAGGATATTCTCCCAGAGGACTTATTCCAGTTGAGGACCCACTACCCTCAACTGTCGTTGCATCTATTCTTGCAGACATTATTGATTCGATTCCTTTCACCTCTAGTGCTCCAGAAACCTAGTGGCAGAGTGCTGAAGAGGCTGTGGCATCAGGCCACATTGATGAACCAATGGAAGATGTTCAGTAGAGGTAGAGCACCAGCTGCTCAGGGTGACTCTGTGATGGCGGATGCTCCCATTCAGGGGGAGCAAGTATCAAATGAAGAAGATGCTCCTATTGAGGGGGAGCTATCAAAAGAAGGTTCAGCAGAAACAACTCCAGTTGTTGATGGTCAGGAGGAAAGGCATAGAGATTCTCAAAATTTGGATGACAGAGAAGGAGAGATTGCAAGCTCTTCGAGCTCAGATGATGATCAACCTCCTCCAGCAAAAGAAGGCAAGAAGAAAGGAAAAGAAGTTGCCTCTGAAGTTCCTCTCCTGGCTGATACACCTTTTGAGAGGCAGGTCAAACAGAAAATAGTTATAAATTTGAAGCCAGTGATTGAAAGGCTGAATGTGCAAGGTGAGCTTATGTACTCTCCAGTCAGATGTAAATTCTATTTCTGAGCCAAGCTTCAGCCAACAAAGAGTTAGGTCAAATCAGAAATGCTATGAAATGGTTTAATAAGGAGATGAGTAGCATGAAAGGCATGCTCTCGGATATTATCAAGGCAGTTGGAGTTCAAGCTCCTCCTCCTCAGAAGCTCAGGAGCCTGGAGAAAAAATGTGTCTGGGGCATCAGGGCCAGCACCAGAAGCAGCAGCAGCACCAGAAGAGGTAGGGCCAACAGGGCCAGCTGATCAGGTTGAAGGGCCTCCAGGGCCATCTGAGCAAGGGTCAGGGCCATCAGGGCCATTGGAGAGTGAGTCTGTGCAGATAGAGGCAGAAGAGTTCTTGGCACCCAAGCCCCCAGCTCCCTCTTCTCCCTCTCACACACCTATTCCTCCAACTCCACCTCAGCTCCTACAGCACCTCCTGCTCCTCAAACATTCAAGAAGCCTCAATCTAGACCAATTTCTTCTCCTACACCATTTCAGTCCACCTCATCTCCTGCCTCCTCTACTTCCATCCTTCTCCTTCTCCTATACATGAGGCCCCTCCAGCATCCTCAGCTGGAGCATCCTCCTCCTCCTCTGGTCCCTCCCTTGGACCAGTTGATGACCTCCCTACTACTTCCACTCTTTTCTTCATCCTACTCCTCCACCCTCTTTCATCACTATCATACCTGAAAGAGCCCAACTTAACTCTCCCTTTATGGAACAAATAAAGGATGAGTTTGAGGAAGGGATCCTCAGGTCTGTGTTGAAGGTTGGTGAACATGTTCACAGGGCAGACCCTTCTAGTCCTGCCCCCAAGAAGAGGAAGCTTACTTCTACTTCCTCCCTTTCCTCTGAACCCAAATACCCACTTTGTGGTTTTCTCTCACAGTGGACAACAAACATCCCTCACTGTACAGAGAATATCTCTCAAAGGTGTTTTTGCAACCATCATTAACCTTCCCTTTCTTGATCTCACAGATCATTTGAACACCATTCTACCCTACACTTCTCTTTCGAAATCCGAAAAATCCAATTTCTTCTTGCCTCACTAAAAACTGAAGAGCAGTGGGGCAAAGGTCACAAGGATCTCCTAAAGAAATTCATTCTTGCCAAATCTGCTAGATTCCTCCAAGGGACCACTCCCTGACCTTATCAGAGTGGTTCAGGATATATCATAGGGAACTTTGGGCACCCTTCGTTCAAAAGGAAATCAAAATGATCAGGCATTCATGCTATTCAACAACTACAAATATATTCATAGACTTCCAGAGGTTCAGCTCAGTCAGTTCAAAAGGGCCATTTCAGCTCTGACTCCGGATATCTCTCAAACTTCAGATGTTCAGGTAGATTTTGCTACCCTCCAAGTACCTGAAGAGATAGCCCTTCCTCAAATCACTTTCCTTGTCATGGAGTCCTCTGTAGGATCCATCATCTTTGAACATTTTGCCAGAGTAATGGGCAGAATTAAAGTACAGAAAGGCTGCTGGTTGCTTTTCCTAGATTCCTATTTAGGGAATATCACCAAGGGCATGTAAGTGCTGAAGTTCTAGCCCTATTCTGTCTGAATGTGAAAGGCTGACATCTTCTGAATGGTCCAAGTTCTACCCCCTGTCAGCTCAGCAGCTGTTTGAAATCAATGAAGCTCAGGCAGGGAAGGCAAACCAGCCATTTCTCCAGCTACTTTCCTAGATATGAACTCCATTCATCTTGTTGATGACCCCTTCAAGGTCTGGGAGGAAAGATACAAAGTGTATGTGGCTATGCACAAGGCTCTCAGAGATAACCACAACCACTATCCTGTCACCATGGACCAATTCCTCACCTGTGCCAGCTTTGGGACTCGTCGATTTCTCAAGATGAACATGGACAAGAATGCATATGCTGATCTTCTCTATCAGCACCTAGATCTTCATCTCAAAAGGGCTTCCACCATGGGACCATCCTACTCTGTATCTTTGGAGTCTTCAAAACTCATTTTGAAGAGCAGGAAGCACAGGCATGGGAAACCATCTCCCATTTGCCTCTCTTTGTCTCCTGCCTTCTATTTACCAGTACCTCCACAAAGTTAATGAAATGACCTTCTGTGGTACTATTCTCTTTCTCTCTTCTTTCTTTGTCGAAGATTGTCTTTTTGCTCAATGACAAAAAAGGGGGAGAAAATTAGCATGTCTGAAATACAATATTTTTTTAGAAAGAAAATTAGCATGCATACCTTCAGATGATTTCATATTTTTCATCCATACTTATTGTTCAGTTTTGTCATCACCAAAAAGGGGGAGATTGATGATCAGTCTGTCCCATGTAATTTAATTATATATATATATATATATATTGATGATTAACAAAACCAAACAAGAGTTTATCAATTATATCTAATGAATATTTCATAAGTCTTAAGTACAGGAAAAATACCAAGGTCAAACAAGCCAACAAAAGGTATGCATTACTTCTCTGAAGCTTTAATCTTTTCAACATGATATTTCTCTAAGTCCATATCAATTCTGTTGAAGATAAACGATTCCTTATAAGACTGAAAAGTCATTTTGTTTCAAACAAGTCGATGCCATAACGATTCTGTAAGTGTCGCAACGATTCCTTTAGAGCTCGTAACGACTTGCTCGTCACAACGACTCTATAAGTTACCGTAACGATTTCTTTAGAGCCGTAACGACTTGCTCGTCACAACGACTCTATAAGTTACCGTAACGATTTCTTAGAGCCCGTAACGACTGCTCGTCACAACGACTCTATAAGTTACCGTAACGATTTCTTTAGAGCCCGTAACGACTTGCTCGTCACAACGACTCTATAAGTTACCGTAACGATTTCTTTAGAGCCGTAACGACTTGCTCGTCACAACGA
>CM024758.1:87390111-87462608 GCA_014218235.1 Colocasia esculenta | reverse complement strand
GAATACGGCGTGCTCATACGCTGTGGCAGCGAAGTTGGAGGCGGCTTTTCTTCCACCTTCTTACTTGGAGCGCCGGAGGTCATGGCCTTCTTCCCCTTGCTTTGCGGGGCGAAGTCCACAGCATTGGCTTCTCTGCCCACAGCGCGCTCCTTGCCCGGCTTAACTTTTGGGGGAGCTTGCATCGGGTTGTCGGCGAAGAACATTTCGATCTCCGCCACGACCGCGTTGAGCTGGTCGAAACCCTTGATGTTTGTTCCCAGCAGCTTTTCGCTTATTTGCGCCGCCAGGCCCCGTCGACAGATGGTTATGGCATCTTCTTGTGTCGGGGGGTTGTCGCACCTCATGCTGAAGTCACGCCACCGCTTGATGAAGTCGAGTGCCGTTTCTCCTTTTCTTTGCCTGAGGGAACACAGCTCTGCGAGCGACACCTTTCTCTCGGCCGTCTAGAAGCGGTCGATAAATTTCTTTTGGAGGTCGGCCCAATCGACAATGGAGTTGGGCCTCAACCTGGAGTACCACTGGAAGGCGGTGCCTGTCAGGGATGTTGCGAAGTAGCGGAGGAGGTAGGATTCGTCGAATGCCAACTCTCCCATGGCCGTTATATAGTAGGCCAGGTGCTCATTTGGTGAGCCTTGTCCGTCAAACTTCTGCAACTTTGGCGCCTTGGGGAAGTCCGGTGGCAGCTTCTTGAATTGATGGTGGACGGGATACGGCACACTGTAGAGATCCACAGTGGCAGTTCCCTCGCCTCGCTGAGCGAAGCGGTCGTCCACGATCTTTTCAATCATTCGTCGCTGGGCGACGATATCTTCAGCCGCGGAGGCTTGGGAATTTATGCCCCTGCGTGGCTGTTGGACCGGATCGACAGTATAGTCGTTGGCCGCGGCTATACGTGTGTTGACATCGGGCAGGTCGCCTGTTGATGTCTTGTCCGAGCATTTTGGTTTGCCGTCGGCAATTGGCGGCGTGGCGCATTTGCCCCTGCCTGCTGTCCTCGCTCGGCCAGGAGAGTGGCCATTTCAGCCTGCCAACGCTGTATGAAATCATACTTGGCGTCGTCCGTCATCGCCTGGAAGGCAGCTCTGGTTGGCGGCATGAGGAACACTTCAGTTTGGTCCCCATCGGCCGGCAGTTGTTGATCTCCGAGGTGGAGACTGGCGACTTCGTCTTGCTCCCCTCCTTCGAGGTCCAGCTGGACCTGCCCCTGGAGGGGTCTTTGATCATGCTCGAGTGGAGGCTCGAGACCTTGCCCCTGATTCGGGGGCCCAGCTTGGCTGCCTTGCTGCCCTTGTAAAGGTCTTCTGGCAGTGTTCCGGGTGTACCGGAGGACGGTCTCGTCGTCCTGTTCGGGTTCATTTATCCTGAGCGCTCCTGCAGGGATGCCGGATGGCCCAGCTGCTTCCCTTCCGGAAGCATAGCAGGTGAAGATTTTCATGCCTCCACCTTCTTCAGACGTCTGCTGCACCCTCCGCTTCTTGGGTTTCTGAGTGCTCGGACGGATTGCAGCTCCCAGCCTGGTGAAGACTGAGGCGCTCAGCCTTTCAAAGACCGAGACTCGAGATGTGGAAGCTCCAGCTTGACTGGCGTCTCCCCCTTCAGCAGTTTCCGCTTGGGCGGGGACGAAGTTGGGCTTCCTATAAATGCCCCTGCGTTTGTGTCCGCGGGGACAAGGAGGTTCAGTTTCTTGAGCTTTTTCTCGCCCAGGTACCGTCGCCTTCTTGGGGCTTTCGGCGGGTTGATCCGCTCTAGCCTGTTTGATTTGACGGGCTTCCTGCTTGGTCACCCACATTTGCCTCATTTTGCGAGGCGGCTGGGGCGCCGAGCTTGATGCCTGCCCCTGTCGGGCTCCTTTTGGGGAGTCCCGCTCTTCTTGACGCATCCCTTGGAGGGGAGCGTATTTGTTGGAGGTTGCCACCGTGGGGACGCTTCTGTCCCGGGGCAGTATCGGCTCGCCTCCATCGAGCCTAACGCGGATGTCGCCAACTAGAACCGTTTTCCCGGAGTTGGAGACGACCGCGCGGGGCTTGCTGCCCCTGCGTCCCTGGCGCTGTCCCCGTTTTCTGGAGATGGCCGCACAGGAAATGGTGTTTACCGAGAAGACTCGGCCTTGGCTTGAACGGGGTTTGATGCCCCTGGTTGCAGTGGCTTCAGGCGTTGCCTTCGGGGTAGCTTGGACGGCGGGGACCACCCCTAGGAAGTAGGGGATCCCACCACTGCAGGAAAGTCGCCGAACACGAGCGGCGTCGTCAAGTAGCCACACTTGGCGTGGCATGCAACGACCATCGGACCGTAGGTGACGGCGGCCATTGAGCAAGCTTGAACCGCAGGTGGGAACGGGCGTTTGATGCCGGCTTTCGCTCCTTGTACCTGTGGTGTGGAAATTAGTCATCTTTTATTCTATATCGGCATACGGTCTTTTTACATATGCATGGAAGGCAGGAACAGTCCCACCGGGCGTGCCAGATTGTTGGAACGCGGAGATTCTTTATCTTTTCTTCTTTTCGATCCACCTCTCCTGTCTTCGAGGTGGATCTTTTGCGTGGGCGTGCCAGACTGTTTGCGAGAAACAGACAAAGATTATTTTATGAGGAGTATTGGGTGCGGACCTGATACCCCGAATTTATTTTCCGCGTGCGCGCGTTCAGGGCGATTGGAGTGGTCGTGTACTGGACCGTTCCCCATCGACCGAAGTCGATGTTCATTTACATCGAGTATAACACTCGAATACCTTCGAATGCGTAATGTTTGTTAAAAGACCGTATGCCGAAATTTAAAGAAGAAAAGGCAGATGACAAATGAATTTCCACAATTTATTCAAGCATGCTCATGTCATTTATATTTAAGACATGACGTTTACATTCACATATACGCCTTTAGTGGGGTTTTGTACCTCCACTGGGCGTGTGTACAACAAGCTGAATACATGGACGTCGACGACAGGGTGTATGTGCCTCCGTCGGACGTTTACACGATAGTGGATACATATGCGTTACCGATGGGGGTGTTTGTGCCTCCAGGGTTAACATGCCTCGACGTATGCCCTTTCATGACACCGGAGGACTTACACATATGTGCCTCGACGTGCGTCGTTTTATGACGCCGAGGACTTACACATGTGTGCCTCGACGTGCGTCGTTTTATGACGCCGGAGGACTTAAGTACATGCCTCGACGTGCGTCGTTTTATGACGCCGGAGGACTTACGTACATGCCTCGACGTGTGCGTCGTTTTATGACGCGGAGGACTTAAGTGTATGCCTCGGGGGTCTTATAAAACCTGTGGTGTCTCCTGCGGCGAACGCTGGAGGGGCTCGGCACGGAGAGGAAGCACCAACGGGCGTCGAAGACCTCCCCGACTCGTGCGGCCTATATAAGCTCACGCACGGACCACCTTTGAGCACGGCAGACTCTGGGCTTGGGCCGGAGATGGCGCGTTTAGGCCGATTCGGCGTTTTCGTGGGTCGTCAGCGTATGCGCAACATTGCCTCTACGTACGTCGTTTGATGACGACGGAGGACTTTAAACATGGCCTCAAAAGTGTCATTTTATGACACCGGAGGACTTAAGCATGTGCCTCAACGAGGTCGTTTTATGACACGGAGGATTTAGCATGTGCCTCGACGTGCGTCGTTTGATGACGACGGAGGACTTAAATAAGAACACCGGGATCATATGACAACCTGTGGTATGTCTCACGGACGAGCGCAGGAGGGCCCGATCGCGGAGGAAGAACACCGACAGACGCCAAAGACTTTCTCCCAGCACGTGCGGCCTGTTAAGCTCGCGCACGTAGGGCACTCGGCGAGACCTTGAATCCGGTTCTCGCCTCTCTTCTGGCACTTTTTTGGCCGAATCGCGCGCTTGTGAATGGGGGAGTGCCACTGTATTATAGGTTTTGAGGGGAGCTAAACGGCGGGGTGCCCCGCGAGGGGCCTGACTGGCGAGGGGAGGGGGGGCGCGGTTAGGGGGCCTAACCGGCGGCCCTCTCTGGCTGGCAGAAAGGGGGCCGCCGGTCAGGGCCCTGACCGGCGCCCTCCTGCAAGCGGAGGGGGTCCGCCGGTCAGAGGGGGTGACCGGCGGCCCTCTGGCGGCTGCTGAAGGGGGTCCGCCGGTCAGGGGGGCTGACGGCGGCCCCCTGGCTGGCTGAGGGGGCCGCCAGTCAGGGGGCTGACTGGCGGCCCTCCTGCTGGCTGAGGGGGCCGCCAGTCAGGGGCCTGACTGGCGCCCCTCTTGGCTGGCTGAGGGGCCGCCAGTCAGGGGGCCTGACTGGCGCCCCTCTTGGCTGCTGAGGGGCCGCCAGTCAGGGGCCTGACTGGCGCCCCTCTCTGCCGCGGGGGGGGGCAGATGTGCCATGGCACGTGCACACACATGCCCGCATGCATTTGACGTGCATTCGACGTGCGTTCTTGCCCGTCTCACGTGCGTTTGACCTCATTTTCGGAGGGCACGTGCATTTAACCTTTTCGGACCCATCCAGTCGTACGCGACTTTAGCGTGAGTCCGGACATCAATTTTCGGCTATCCGGGGTGCGTATTTCCGCTATTGACGGGCCTTTTTAAGCGTCGTCCTCCGGCTCGTTTTGGGTGGACATCCGAACTCAAACCCATTTATCTCAGGTGTTCGAGTGAGGGAAGCCGGGGTTCTTCCCAGCCCTTCGTGGATTTCCGGACGAGTTTGCCACCCGGGGCTGTTTAAATCCCGATATTTTCGGGTTCAACAATGGCTCTCAGGGAAGCCTCCAATTCCCTACCATACATAAACCCAAACTCACAATTTACGGCTCTCAGGGAAGCCTCTAATTCCTACCATACATAAATCCAAATCCTCAATCCATGCCTTAAGAAGCCTCTAATTCCCTACCATAAATGGACAAAACTCACAATTTACGGCTCTCAGGGAAGCCTCTAATTCCCTACCATACATGAATCGAAATTCTCAATCCATGACTCTCAGGGAAGCCTCTAATTCCCTACCATACATAAGTCCAAATTCTCATCCATGGCTCTCAGGGAAGCCTCTAATTTCCTACCGCACATAAATTCAAATTATTAATCCATGGCTCTCAGGGAAGCTTCTAATTCCCTACCATATATAAATCCAAATTCTCAATCCATGGCTCTCAGGGAAGCCTTTATTCCCTACAGACTATAAACCTAAGCTTCTGGCCAACACACCGTCAAGATCGGCCAACCCAATTAAAATCCAAATCCCACGGCTCTCAAGGAAGCTTTTAATTCCTTACTGCATTCAAAGCCTGATGGCCCTTAGGGAAGCCTTTAATTTCTCTATATAAAAAAAAAGAGAGGCTTAAAAAGGAGGTGCCCCGACGGACTTGGTCTATCACTTCATCATGATAGATCAAGGGCAAAAAAGTCTAAAATCCGGCTGAGTGAAAACCCGAAAGGGCGTCTCAGTCAAAAATGGGTAAACCCCTCAATGCGAAAACCTGCAAAGGCGTGTTGGAAAAGCTAGAGGGGGCCAATCTTGGCGAAAACTCGAAAGGGCGCTGAGGTTGGTAATGTGAACAAAAAAAAAAAAAAAAAGAGGAAAAAAAAAAAAGAGCAAAATCTGCCAGCCGCACTGTTATGGACATTCCCTATCCATGATGGTCGGCCAAGTCAAAATTTACGTCTTTGGGGTAACAAGTCGTCAAGACCAACCAAAAGCCAAATCACATGCCCGAGGGAGCCTCAATCCTCTCACCAAATCACGTGCCCGAGGGAGCCTCAATCTCTCACCCAAATATGCGCCCGAGGGAGCCTCAATCCTCTCACCCAAATACGTGCCCGAGGGAGCCTCAATCCTCTCACCCAAATATGAGCCCGAGAGAGCCTCAATCCTCTCAACCCAATATGTGCCCGAGGGAGCCTCAATCCTCTCAACCAAATACGTGCTCGAGGGAGCCTCAATCCTCTCAACTCAAATACGTGCCCGAGAGAGCCTTAATCTTCTCACCCAGATCACGTGCCCGAGGGAGCCTCAATCCTCTCACCCAAATACGTGCCCGAGAGAGCCTTAATCTTCTCACCCAAATTACGTACCCGAGGGAGCCTCAATCCTCTCAACCCAATATGCGCCTGATGGAGCCTCAATCCTCTCAACCAAAATACGTGCCCGAGAGAGAGCCTCAATCCTCACCCAAATACGTGCCCGAGGGAGCCTCAATCCTCTCACCTAAATCACGTGCCCGAGGGAGCCTCAATCCTCTCATTCAAATCACGTGCCCGAGGGAGCCTCAATCCTCTCATTCAAATCACGTGCCCGAGGGAGCCTCAATCCCCTCATCCAAATCACGTGCCCGAGGGAGCCTCAATCCTCTCACCCAAATCTTGTGCCTGAGGGAGCCTCAATCCTCTCACCCAAATTACATGCCTGAGGGAGCCTCAATCCTCTCACCCAAAACCACGAGCTCGAGGGAGCCTCAATCCTCTCATCAAAATTATGGCCCTGGAGAAGCCTTAATTCTCTAACACAAGCATGTTATGGCCCCAGAGGAGCCCTAATCCTCTAAATGAAATAGCTCACGGCTTTTGGGGAAGCCTTAAAACTCCTGTTATCAATAAAGATCACATGCTGATGGTGGAACACAGAAGCACGATGTATATATAGCAAATAAAAGTCCTCGTCCCAAGACAGGCCCTTGGGATAGCCCAAAAGGAGAAGTCAAAATGAATGGATAGCATGTGCTGATGCTAAAAACAACATCCCTCAAGCGACTTTATGCTCCAGTGTCACCTGTCCTCAGAAGATCAACATGTACAAAGAATGGCACGAACAGCTTTGTCATGCATAAGCGAGGTCGTCATCTTACGCCAATTCATGGCTTGCAAGATTTTTGTAAAAGTTATAGCAGTCTCTGTCTGCATAACAGCCAGCTGGGTCTCCATGATTTTCGGCTCCAAGTAATCTCCTTCAATGTCATGTACCTGATCCAACTCTGCAAGGTCAAAACAACAGGAGATCATATTTTTGCCACAAAAGAACAAGAAAAGAAAAAGATAAAGCAGCTTATCAGAAGATATATTGCAGCAAAGTCACTATTCTCAATACGTAAAGCAAAATTTTGGCATTGTTGTCATGAAATGATGGCCGTGGGTACTGCAAGCCCAAAAGAAATGGAAAGTTTACTGCAAGTATGTCACAAGCTATGACATATCAATTTCATAAGTATGACGTCTCCAACATGGATCTCGAGAAAGTCAAAAGGACTGAAATGAATTGCCAGAACAAATGAAATGGACCCTCTGAAGGGCAACATGTGCTAACATATAACTGGAAAGATTCACACGAGACAGTCGCCCTACGTTTCACTCTCGGACGCCAGTCTCGTGGGGGGCATTTATTGTGCCGGATTTTTGCCTCACTTCCCACGGGGAAGAAACGAAAAAAAGGGAGATAAACAGAATAAACAAACAGAAAATTGAAGAAAAGAGAGGCGGGGGATCTTACCTCTGTCGCTGGCCGTTTGCCTTTCCCAAACCAGCAGCCACCGCCACTGTGTTCTGCACTTCCCCAGGCCGTCACCTCTGCCTGGTTTTCTCACAGCGAGAGGGGAAGAGGGAGCAGGGGAGGAGAGGACGCCGCTGTCACCCTGCCCAGGTTGGCCGCCGCCGGCCCCAGTGGCTGCCGCTGGCGCCGGCCGCCGCCGCTGGCTCTTGCTGCTCCCGCCGCCGCCCAGCCGCACTGCCGCCGCCCCTGCTCGCTGTCGCTGCTTTCTCCCGCCGCTGCTGCTGCTTACACACAGCCGCCGCCCTAGCTGCCCCACCGCCGCACCGCCTCTGCCGCACCGTCGCGCCGCTGCCGCTGCTAGCCCAGGAGAGGCCGCCGCCGGCAGGAAGGGAGAAGGAGGGCGGCCGCGTGACCCTCCGCTGCCTGCTCTGTTTCGCGCAGAGGCAGACCGGGAAGGGACGAACTAAAAATGGAAAGGAAAAAAAGGAAAGAAAGAGAAATAACAGGGGCTAAAATGCAAATGCATAACCCGAAATTTCATAAAACCCCCTGGAAAGAATGCAAGGCTCCCGGGAAGGGAGCACAAATGTCCCGGCCGGGGTGTTTCCTCCATCCACTATAAAAGGGGAGGGGGCGCCCCAAGCAAGGGGGAGGAATTTTGGAGATTTCACACAGAGCAAGGCTCTGAGACTGCAAGGCGGTCTGGGGAAAAGGGTCTGCAAGGCAGCCCTAAAAAACATTGTGCAAGGCACAATTGGATTTTTCTCAAGTCTTAAGCAAGGTCTATCGGGCTTTCTTATTGGGCCAAATTCCTTATTGGGCCCTAAATTGCTTATTGGGCCCGACTTGTACCTTCCATGTTATGATATATCAAATGAATATATCGCTTAATGCTTAATGGGCCTATGATAGTTAATGGGCCGGCCTGTGGTGTACCTTTGCACGTGATGTTTAATGGGCCAATTTATTCACTTAATCACACACTATATGCATAGTTACACGTAGTGTCACGTTTATTTTAAACTCTTCACCCGTGAGTTCTTAATCAAAATCAATCAATTTTTCAACCAACCTTAACAAAATATTTCACAAACATTGTTATTTAATTTTCAATAACATAAAAATAACAAAACAAGTCATGTCTCATGTTATTTTTGATCCACCTTAAGTTAATCATCTTTTAAATCAAATAATAAATGAAAACATTAATTTAATCCACATAATCATAATTTAAATAAATAAATGACGAAAATAATTAAAAAATGAAATCAATGATTTTAAAATACCAAAAATGAACAAATGGATTTAAAAATCAATAAAAATGAAATAAATATCAGACAATTCCAAAAAAAATAGATTGCATGCTTATAACTTTATTTTCTTTCATGTACAATTCATGTCATTCAATTGTGAGTCACGCTCTTCTGTTCAAATGGGTTGTCTGATGGTTAATCAAAGGTATTCAGCCTTTTGTGCTGATGTAATTAACACTAACCGAGGTTAGTGGGGGAGGTCAAACGAATTAAATAAGACCATGTCCATGTAAATAAATAAAAAGCCAAATAAATCAAATCCAAAGATAAATATTTTTTTAAAGTGTTTAAAAATGGTTCTTACACGGGACATCTCTATTTTAGTCTTTTTTTTTTCTTCTTTCTTTTTTTTTGATGTGGGCGCATATGCCAATTTTAGCCCGATTCGGACATGGGGGAATCAAGGGGCAGTTGCCCCCAGAATTCATGTCAGGGGCATAATACATTTTCAAATGCTTGTCATTTAGTGGCGAGAAGGGGCGATCGCCGATATGTGTCGCCAACATGTATCCCCCGCCTTCATAGACTTCAGTGACCACATATGGCCCGCGCCAGTTTAGCTGGAGTTTGCCGCTTGATTTGCCTGCCATGACTTCTCTTTGCTTCACCATGACGAGGTCACCTTTCTTGAAGGCACGAGGCCTGACTAGCTTATCATAAGCTCTAGTCATACGGGCTTGGTAAGATTAGAGGTGTTTGTAGGCTTTCAATCTTTTGCCTTCTAGGTCGGACAATTCCTCCAATCTTCTTTCAATTTCCTGTTGCTCCTCAAGCTGGAGGCCGGTATAGACGGCTACCCTGTAGGAGGACATTTTGACTTCGACGGGAGTATGGCTTCGGCTCCGTACACCAAAGAGAAAGGGGAGCACCCTAGTGGGGGTCCGGTAGACCGTTCGGTATGCCCAGAGTGCTTCATGTATTTTCTCCCCCCAGTCGCGTTTGCGGTTGCCAACTATCTTGGCAAGCAATTTGCAGAGGGTCTTGTTGAAGGCTTCCGCAAGACCGTTGGCTCGCGGGTTATAGACCGTTGATGTCCTCCAGTCTATATGGAATTTGGCCGCCAACGCATATACTGTCTTGTTTTTAAATGGCGTACCGTTATCTGATATGATCCGGTGAGAGCTGCCAAACCTATAAATTAGGTGTTGCTTGACGAATTTGGCAACAGCTACCCCGGTCACCTCCCGGAGGGGGATTGCTTCTGCCCATCGGGAAAAATAGTTGGTGGTTGCTAAAATGAATTTGTAGTCGCCGGAGGACGGTGGGAAAGGTCCCATGATGTCCATTCCCCATTCAGCAAAGGGACATGTCGAGGCAGTTAGGTGCAACTCGTTCGGCGGTTTTCTTGGCACCGAACTGAAGACCTAGCATTGATGACACGCGCGGGAGTACTGGACGCAATCCGTGTACATAATCGGCCAGAAGAAGCCTTTTAGCTTGATGTTGATTTTCATTTTGTCTCCCGCTTGATGGACCCCGCACAGTCCAGAGTGGACTTCATGCATGACGACTTTGGCTTCCTTGGGGGAGAGAGAACCTTAGGAGGACAGACTTGTCTTTTCATGGACAAGTCGGTACAATTGGTCCCCGATTGTGGCGGGCAATTGGACCCTTTCGGCCCGATCTGGGGGCAGCCAACCGTTCTTGATTTGGATGATCGGCTGGCGCCAGTCTTCTTCTTGGCTGGCTTCCTCTTCAATGGTGTTGACCTCTACAATTTCTGGGTCAGAATCGTCTTCGAGGACGCTGGGCATCAACCTCCTATGGCGGACGGTTATACCCAATTCTCCCTCAGGCGGGAGTTTTAAAGCAGACGCCAATTTGGCTAGTGCGTCGGCTTGCGAGTTTTGGCTTCTGGGGACATGCCCAATTTCGAACAGATAGAACCTCTCGCGGAGCTTCATTACTTTGGCATGATAGGGGATCAGTTCTTGTTTCCGAACATCGTAATCCCCCAACACTTGACGGATGACCAACTGCGTGTCTCCGTATACTTTTATACATTTGACGCCCATTTCGACGGCCAGTTGAAGTCCCACGATCAATGCTTCATATTCAGCTTGATTGTTGGTCAATGGCTTCATGAGGGCGCATGAGTTGTGAAGGATTCCCCCTTGTGGAGTCACCAGGACAATGCCCGCTCCGGAGGTATAAGTTGTGGTGCCGTCAATTTGCTTGAGCACTCGGAAGCGCCGTCAAAGTAGAGCTCCCAATGTGGTAGCTCTATGGCAAGAGTATTTCCGCTCTCTTGAGCGGGGGATTCTTCTTGTTGACTCCCCTCCCCTTGAGGGGGCGAGAGTGTTTCCTCCTCGAGAAGTTTGAACTCGAGGGGAGAGCTTGCTAGGAGTGGATGCGCCGCCAGGAAGTCAGCCATGCCTTGTTCTTTGATTGCTTTCTTGGGACGAAGGTGATATCAAACTCCATAAGGAGTAGGGTCCACTTTCCCATCCTCCCTGACAACACAGGTTGGGTGAGGAGTGCTTTTAGCGGGTCCATCCTCGAGATGAGGCTGACTTGATGGGCCAATAGATAATGCCGCAGTTTCTTGACGACGAATATCAGTGCCAGGCATACTTTCTCCACAGGGGAGTAGCAGTGCTCCGGGCCCACCAACATTTTGCTGAGGTAGTAGAGCGGCTTCTCTTTGCTTCCTCGTTTGTTTGTGCTAAAGAGCGCTCCCAGCGACGTTTCCATGGCCGCAATGTAGAGGATGAGTGGCTTTCCTTTCACCGGGGCTCCAAAACGGGAGGAGTGAGGAGATATTCTTTGATTTCTTCAAAGGTGTCTTGGCACTCTTGGTCCCATATGAATGGGGCTCCTTTCTTCATCAATTTACTGAAGGGAGCGCATCTGCCCGAGAGGTTGGAGATGAACCGCCTTATGTAGGCCAGCTTTCCTAGAGTGACTTCAGCTCCGTCAAGGTTTTCGGTGGCGGCAGTTCCCTGATAGCCTTGATTTTGACGGGATCAATTTCTATCCGCGGTATTTGACAATGAAGCCGAGGAATTTGCCGCTCGAAACGCCGAAGGCGCACTTCATTGGGTTCATCTTCAGTTGATGTTGGCGAAGTCTTTCAAGGACCTGGCGTAAATCGCCCCAGATGGTCTTCTCGCCTTCTGGTCTTGACAACCAAATCATCAACGTAGCACTCAACCAAGCTGTGGAGTATTTCGCCAAAAATCTTGGTCATGGCCCTTTGATAGGTAGCTCCAGCATTTTTCAGGCCGAAGGGCATTCTTTTGTAATTATAGATCCCTTTGGGGGACCTGAATGCAGTATGATCCTTGTCTTTGGGAGCCATATGAATTTGATTGTAGCCCGACGACCCATCCATGAAGGATATAGCTTCGTGCTCGGTGGTCATATCGACCATGTTTCGGTGATCGGGACTGGGAAGTCATCCTTCGGGCATGCTTCATTCAAGTCCCTGTAATCGATACAGATTTGGACTTGGTCGTTCTTCTTCTTCACGGCACTATATTAGCCAGCCAAATTGGGTAGATGCAAGGCTCGGTGAAGCTGACATCAAGGAGTTTGTCCACCTCGGAGTTCACTTTTAGCTCCAGCTCGTGGCGCATACGCCTTTGGGCCTGTTTGACCGGCTTTGCTGTGGGGAGTATAGACAGCTCGTGCTCAGCCACAGAAGGGTCTAGGCTTGGCATTTCTTTGTATGTCCACGCGAAACAGTCTTTGAACTCGAGCAAGAGTTGTTGATATGACTGTCTCTCCTCTTCATTGAGGAGGGCGCTGACAAAGATTGGCCGAGGTTCTTCTGGTGCCCCGAGGTTGAGTTCAATCAGCTCGTCCACGGTAGCTTGTCCGCCGTCTTCAAGTTCGTGGGGTGCCGGCTGTAGATCGATGAAATCTTCTCTTCATCGGAGTCGGCGACGTGGACGTCAAAATACTTGAAGCCCTCCTCGGCAACCGGCCAAAATAGTTGTTCCTCGTTTTGAGGCGCTTCTTGGCGCGGTGTCTCATTTTGAGGACAAAATTTGCTTCTCCTTCCTGCAGCTTTGTCATGGAGGCAGGAGGTTGTCGCCAGCATGGCAACGATCAGACGAGGACACGAGTCCACAGTATTTACCGCGTAGTAGGCCTCGCAATCCGTCTTTTGATCATAGCCCAACCCCGGGTGTCTTTTGCACAATAGGGGGTTACCCTCGGAGTTGCTTCGGGTACCAGAGCTGGTGGAAGTAGTTCCGTCGAGAGGGATCCTGCATTTGCACGATCTTCTGCTTCTGGCACAATTTCTTGATATGCCCAGACATGTCGTCCATTTCTTGGACGGGCTCGAGGGCGATTTGAGTTATTTAACTCCAGCCAAAGTCGTCTTCGAGGGGCCTATATGGGAGCGGGTCCCCCTTGTAGAAGATTATTGGCTTCGACGTCTCGCCTTTCTCGAGACTATCACTTTTGTAATGGGTGACAATGAACGTTTTTAGTCATTCGACCTTGTGCTCCTCCCTATGGAAGGGTAGCTGCATGTATGCCGGAGGCAGGGAGATGCTTTGATTGATGGCCTCGCCGATGGCGTTTGCTTCATAGTTGAATTTTCCGCCTTTCCGGGCAGCTGGGACCTGGCTCGGTAGGCTCGGCGAGGCGACCAAGCCGGTGGATTTCGAGGAGATCTTTGTTGACAGTAAAAGGCTCCTCGTCCTCGTCTTGTTTTTCTTGGCTTGCACCGGCACCTTGCTTTCCCTTGCCTTTGACACAGTCGATGACTCGTCATGAGGCTCGCCGAAGTATAGCTGGGCATCCGCCAAGTTGCATTCATTTGGGCAGAAAGGGGCCCGGTCGGCGAAAACTGTATGTTGCTCTCCCTCCTTCACATATTTTATGCATTGGTGGAGGGTTGAGGGGATGACCCGATTTTCATGCAGCCAGGGTCTTCCCAAGAGAGCCTTGTAGGACATGTTTACATTGATAATGTAGAACACGGCCTTGGTGGTGAAGCCGTCCATGACCAGCTGCATCTCCACCTTTCCCAAGGCACTTTCGGAGTTCTGGTTGAACCCGGCGATTCTGACATCGTTTACCCTCTGCAAGTAGGGCATGAGATATAAAGACTTGAAAGTCTTGAGGGGCATGATATTGACAGATGCCCCAGGGTCAACCAGTATTCGGTTGAGCTCGTGCCCATTAACTTTTCCTTGCATGTACAAAGGGCGATTGTGATACAGCGTTGGTAGCAACATATCTTTGTCAGAGAACGTCACTTCCGCCGCCAGTGCTTCCAGGGCTTGAGCTTGGAGTTCGGTCACATCAGCTTCATAGATCTTGGGCTCTTGCAATATTTTGATGAGAGCCGCTCTTAATTCCTTGCTCCAGGCAATGGCGTCCCATATAGTGACGCTGGCAGGGACCGCTTCATATGCTGTATGATTTTGCGGTCGGCCGGGCATGGAGTTGGTCTAATGGCGGGACCATGTCTGCCAAAGATTCTGGCAGCTGCCTAGCCTTGTCGTTCCGCCTTGCCCCTGACTGTTCATCTTGCCTTTCTTCGAACAACGGGGCCAAGAGACCCTCCTCGAGGGCGGGAGTTTCATTTTTGTTCTTTCAGGTGGAGTGCGCCGAGCGGCCTACTCGACAAACCTTCTGCAGGGGAGTTCGCTTGTGATCTCTTCCTGCTCTTCTTCTTCTTCGTCAGAAGGGTCGAAGACAAAGGAATTCACCTGTACCTCTATTTCGGGGACGGGTTGGGGCTTTTCACCCCGAAGAACTATGATTTTGTCGAGGCTGGGCGAGCTTGGCTTCTCGCCGGGGACAGGGTGGACTTCTTTCTCCGTCCACGGCCCTTTCCTCTGCCTCGGTTGTGGCGTTGATATGTCGCCACAATGGTTCCGTCAGCTGGCGACTGCAGGCTTGCCGGCGGCGGTAATGACACCATATTACACGAGAAGTTCTTCAGCATTTCCTCCAGCTTCTCGATGGTGATTTCGTCTTTTTATAGAAGATGGCCAGTTCTTCGGGCAGAGACAGCTTCTCGCCTTCTTGCGCCCGTTGAAGCATTTGATGGAGCCAGCTTTTGAGCCTCATTTTGCGCTCCATCTCTTCCAAGGGATGTATTTGTCCAGAGGGACTCTCTTGGTGGGCTTGGAGGGGATATATTCCTCCAGCTCATCGACGAGCTTTTGCAATTTCTGGAGCGGAGTCGGCTCTAGTGGGGCCATCATTGCCGCTATTCATTCGGCTTGTTTCTTCAGGCGTCTTTTCATTTTTTCTGCCTATTCTTTTTTGTTTCTTTGCTTGTGCCATTTCGAGCGGCGACAGCTCCTTTGCTTGCACAGCGGGTCGAGAGGTATTCTCCCGGCCGGAGCGACTATGTGACCCTCCCCTTTTAGGGAATGTCAGCGGGAAGCGCATCCTGGGCGCCACCGTGGTCCAGTCGGCTTCATCGTGCTGATGCTGAAAGGTAGCGTTGATGGCTTGCTCGATTATCTCGGGCGGCAATTCTTGAAATTCGGCCGTATAGGGGCCTGGTTCTGGGACGGCTGGCTCCATCACCGGCTTCTTGCTCCTGCGGTCTTTATCTTGCCGCCTAGGGGGCTGTGAGGACTCTGGCTGGGCCCCGGCCCCGCTGCTTTGTTTAGGGGCGGGTCGAGAACGCGCATGTCGGGCGTGGCCCTCTTGGTTGTACACCGAGACAGGCTCCTCTTTCAAGAATATGCCTTCGAAGTGCTGCCCCAAGCTTGCACCTCCTGCAGTTTGTTCATGAGGAGATGTGACTTGATGTCGTCGAGACCCCTTCTTTCGTCGAGGAGGTTGTCGGGGAACCTCTTCGGTCGGACCTCCAATGTTGGCTGGAGACCGCGTTGGCGGTATAAGCCACCCATGTTCATCAACTTCAGGGGCCTTGAGATTTACAAAGTACATATAGTCACTTTGCTCAAGTTCCTGCTGTGCTCCTTCCCTGACCCTTTTCACGACCATGGAGTCGCCTTCCGAGTCGATCTTCCCCTTTGTATGAGGGCTTTGATCCAATCTCGGACTATTGGACACCTGTCGTGGTGGGATGCAGCAGCATAGCGTGGTACCGGCAATACAAGGGGTGGTTTATTTCCCTCTCTGTGTATGTCGGTGGCGGCTCGTGCGCCATTACGCAGCCTTGTTGCAGGAGCTTTTCAAAAATCTTCCCGACATTTCCAGTTGCAAAGCGATTCTGGTGGGAGATTCGCCACCCTAGATACCACAGGGTGGGGGCTGCGTTGGAGGAGCCAGCTTCCATCATTCCAGGCTCGGAAATGTGAATGCCACCACTGGATAGACTTCAGGCGGCTGGATGATGTTGACCGTATGCGTGGCAACGTCATCTGAGTGGTCCGCTCATTCGCGGACATGAGGCTGCGGCGGGTCGACGCGGGTTTTGCCCAGGTCGATGACCCCTTGGTTGACCCATGCTTCAACCTTGTCTTTGAAGACGTAGCAGTCCTCCAGATCATGTCCCGCGACTTGATGGTATATGCAATAGTTTGGTGGGATGCTTGTTGGCGGTTGGCAGCCTAATAGCCTGCTCGCAAGCAGGTGCGGTAGAGTGCCAGTGTCCGATGGCGCGGAAAAGAATATACCTTCCGGCGGCTTCATCATCGAACGGGCTTGAAGACTCCTCTGAGATCCATCCCCTGCATGGAGGACGAGTTGGGGACGCAAGCGTGGTTGCAGGCGTCGGGAGTCCTTGTCGGAGGGCAGTCAGGCTTTCGTGCATGTTCCTTAAGTACATCAGCGTCTGGCGCTGACCGTGCCGCAATGATTGAACCTGCTTTTCAAGGTTTTGCACTGCCTCCGGCAACGATCTCTTTCCAGGGGTCGAGAAATGATGGTTCTCGCGCCCATTTGTGGACTGAGAGTCCCATGGATCGGGGATCGACGCATTGACGTGAATGACGTGGTCGATTGCTTTGATTGATCCAAGTATGAGGCTGTGGAGGGTCAACCAAATTGCCTTGCATTGAGATGAGGCCATGGAAGGAAGAATTGCCGGGATCGAGCCAGAATCGCTCGATCCCGGATCGGATCGACCCCCAAAGATCCGATTCCCCTTGAAGCCCCCCAAAACCCCTCATTTCCGGCTAGATCGACCAACTCAGTAGGATCTGAGTTGGATCGCTCGAGTCGAACCGGGATCGATCGATCCCGGCGCGATTCAGTCGATCCGGCCGGTTCAAGTTCAAATATGAACTTAAGCCGCCGGATCGACCCTTATCGGGTCGAATCGACGATCCGGCGTCGATCCGACCTGATAAGGGTCGATCCCGATCGATCCGGCGCGATCCCCCTTATTTCGCCCCTTCCCACCCGAGGAACCAAAACATGCAGGTTTTGGTGTCAAGGGAAGGAAAGACCGGTGCTCCCCCTCCCCCCCAGCTCGGGCTGCCTCCTCCACCGCCGCCGCTGGCCTCCTCCATCGCAGCCGGCCTCCTCCCCAGCCGGCCTCCTCCTCCTCTCCTCTCTTTTCTCTTCTTCTTTCTTCTTCTTCTTCTTCTTTTTTCTTCTAAACCCTATGTTCTCTTTCAAGTTTGAAAGAGGTTAGAAGGAGCACATCCAAGGGAGATCTTCTTGAGTAGATCTCAGGAGATCTTACTCAAGCAAGGAAGAAGTTGTTCTTCTTAAGGTATATATAATTTTTTAATTTCAAAATTTAGTTATAAATTCTGAAAAAAATGAAAACACATGTAGACATGTTTAATCTTCTTATATCTCTTATTTCCCTTAGATTTTGTCAATTAGACAAAATCTCCAAATTTCACCCTAATTGGCTAATTAGGGTTTGAAATTTGGGGCTTTTATTGTATTAGCACAATTAGAGATCAATTAAGTGTTTCAATCATAATTGACTTAATCATGCCTTTGTTTGATAATGTAACTATTTAATTTCAAGAAATTAGAGAAAATCTCCAAATCTCACCCTAATTAGGGTTTCAAAATTGGGGCTTTTGTTGTATTAGCACAATTAGAGATCAATTAAGTGTTCCAATCACTTAATTGACTTAATCATGCCTTTCTTTGATAATGGAACTATTTCATTTCGGGAAATTAGAGAAAATCTCTAAATTTCACCCTAATTAGGGTTATTATTAGATGTAATTATGTTTATAATTGTATACTTACACATGAATGTGTTTGTATTCTTAATTTGTTATAGGATTAGCAAGTATGGCTGATGAGGGACACGAGAAAGAGCACCCACAAGTAGACATTGGATGGAAAACGGTGTCCTTATTGATGTTGCCTCTAAGAGAGTGCGGTTGTAATACTGTGGCAAGAAAATGAATGGAGGTGTATACCGCCTAAAACAAACATTGCAGGCATTGGAACAATGTAGTAAAATGCAAGCATTGTCCACGGGAGTTAGTGAATGAGATGAAAGAGTACATGGCTGGAAGACAACAACAAAGAGGCATACGTATTCAACATCAAGAAGAACTGCATGAAGAGATTTCTGGGAAGGGAAAAAGTAAGGTTGCAATGAAAGGAAGACAAATTCCTGTTGATGTTGAGGACTCAGATGATACAGATTATGAGGATCTCTCACCTAATGAGAGAAATCGAGAAGGACTACGGCAGAGTCGGCGTGCTGCCATGTTAGAAAGTGACATGCGGAGGTTTCATAGTACAAGAGAGGATCATCATCAGGGGCTAGTGTAACACGGCCACCGGCACCACCTATCAGGAGAGGTGGTTCTATGAGGGGAACGGGACCAACTAGTGGGCTTGACACATTTTTGCACAGGAAACCTTCATCAAAACAGCCTGGCATAAAGCATGCATTGAAAGGGGTAAAGGCCACAGCTGCTTCCGCCAAACATGCAGTTAAAAACATTGTAAAATGGTTTTTGCATGCAGGGGTCCCAGCCCATACAGCATCTAGTCCTTATTTCCAGACAATGATAGATTCAGTTGGTGAGGCAGGCCCAGGTTTGAAAGCTCCTACACCAAAGGAGATTTATGGCAAATATCTTGAAGATGAATTGACTGAGATAAAAGATTGGGTGGCATCATTCAAGATATATGGATGGCAAGAGGTTGTACTCTTATGTGTGATGGATGGACAGGAACAACAAGAAGGTATATGATTAACTTTCTTGTATATTGCAGTGAGGGTACAGTCTTCATGAAATCTGTAGATGCAAGTGGACAAAAAAAAATGCAGATTACTTGTTTAGGCTGATGGATGAGATGATTGATGAAATTGGCGAGGAAAATGTAGTCCAAGTTGTCACTGATAATGAAGCTAGTTACAAGGCAGCTGGAAGAAAATTGATGGTAAAACGACATCATCTTTATTGGGTCCCTTGTGCAGCACACTCCTTAGACTTGATGATGGAGGATATTGGGAAAGATAAACATGTGCTTGACTTGGTGTCCAAGGCGCAAATGATTACTACTTTATTTATAGACACAATAGAATCTTACATATGATGAGAGAGTGCACAGATGGACATGACATAATTCGTCCTGGCCCAACAAGATTTGCCTCACAATTTATTGCATTGGAGAGTCTGCATAAGTTTAGACATGAGTTGGGCACTCTTATGCACAGTTCTGAGTACTTGGCACATGTAGCTACATTGAGAGAGGAATCAAGAGATGTCGCACATGAGATTTCTTGCTTGATCAGCGACCATCGTTTTTGGGATAAAATCATTTATTATTTGAAGCTAATAGAGCCTCTTGTACAAGTGTTGAGGATGGTTGATGGAGAGGACAAGAATGACATGGGTTACTTATATGAGGCTATGGATAAAGCCAAGGAAGGTTGAGAGAGAAGCATCTGCAGGCATATCAAAAATGGTGGAGAATTATTGATGCAAGATGAGAGTCCACACTCCACCACGATTTACATGCAGCAGGTAAATGTATTATATCTTATTGTGCATATTTCTTATTAGCATGAGTGAATTTCTAACTTACTAGACATGTTTTGTACATATAGGGTATTTCTTAACCCTAGGCATCAATATAGTGATTCCCCTCACAATGATGGTGAGGTGCTCCAGGGGACAATCAATGTCATCGGGAGATTATCTAGGAGCATGGACGAAAGAATAGATGCTATGATAGAGGTACGACCAAGTTAAAAACTTCATTCCATTTTCATGTATTCAATATACTTTTGGAGTTACACTTAGCAACTGTATTATACTGTAGATGGACAGATTTAAACTGAAGTTGGACATCTACAGAGATTATGATGTTAAAGAAGCAGTGACCAGAATGGGTCCGAGTAAGAACCTTCAGATTTAGCTCATGCTTACTTCATAACAAAATGACAAATCACTTGTATTATGTGCTAATTCATTGTATGTTTTTTTTTTTTTGTAGGTGAGTGGTGGGTTATGTTAGACTACAAGACTGGTCAAACAAGTCCACTTGCAAGGATTGCTATTAGAGTACTCAGTCAGACCACTTCATCTAGCCAGTGTGAGAGAAATGGAGCACTTCTCACTTTCACACAAAAGTGAGGAACAGGTTGAGTGCAACTAGGCTAGAGAAGTTGGTCTATTGCCACTACAATATGAGGTTGAAGCTGAAATGCATTAAAGATAGACAAAAGAAGAGCGAGGCAAGGCTAATGACTTTGCAGGTAGTCATTGGGAGCAACGTTTGCAGAGAGGGAAGCATTATCATCTCAAATGATGTTGATGAGTTATTTGATGAGGAACACCCACTAAATGCATGGGTGGAAACAAGACAGGAAATGGATGTTCCAGAATTTGACCCTCGCGATTGCTCATGGGCGGAAGGAGAATTGGATGGAGTAGAGGCTCGAGATCCAGAGCTTAGGGTAAGTGAGGACCAACCTCTCACCCTCGGTCCTCTCTTCTCTCAGCCACGACACTCAGCTATCTTGCCAGAGACATCTAGAGTGCCTCCCACTCAGCCTGCATTAAGAAGAGCTGCAACACAAAAAGAGAGGAGTTCAAAAGCCATAGAGCTAGAAAAAAGAACATATACCAGGCAAAAAAAGAGAAAAGTGCAGCAACCAATCGTAGTGATGACACACATAAGATCCAATGATGATGATGATGATGATGATGATGATGTGATGATGATGATGATGATGATGATGATGATGATGATGGGGCTGCCACTGGGGCCACAGGAGCTGGCCAGGGATATGCAGGATATACTGGGGCCACAGGTGTAGGGCTTACTGAAAGTTATGTACCAGAAACAGAACATCAGGGAGGCGGAGGAGAAGGACAAGGGCATGGACAAGGGGGATATGAAGGACAACAACATCATGCAGCCTATGAGTGGCCACCTTGGGAGCCAAACTATAGTTCAGGGTCTACTCATATACCTGCATTTCAGCCTCCCATTTTACCGTACTCAGATATTAGTAGCTCACCTTATGGAGTACAAGGAGGATGGGGACCTTGGCCTTCACAGAACAAGAGCCTAGTGGCCCTAGTGAAGCAACAAGTACATACAAACCGCTTGGTATATGGTGTCCAGCTCCATCACAATCTGGAGAAAGCTCAAGTCAACAATTTACACAAGAGGGATTCAAATGGGTATGCATGATTTAACAATTCCCTCTTGGTTATAGCTACCAAAACCCAAATGATGGTGGCTCATCTATGTCTGGAAGTGGATGGAAAGATTATTAGTCTTCTATCAAATGTAAGTTACATGTACAATGTCTTAAATTTCATGTTTATGTACTATGAATGCATGTATAATTGATTTTGATGCAAATCTTAGTTCTTTCAATATATCAAATTTTCTGTTTTTTCCTGAATTTTTCCAGATTTTTCCTGAATTTCCTGCATTTTTTCCAAAAAAATAAACATTTTATAGTCTGGCCGATCCAGGATCGGCCAGACTTCCCTGGGATCCAGCGGATCTTTCGATCCGATCCGATCCAGGATCGGATCGACCAGGGTCGATCCCGATCCCGATCCCGATCCTGCCTTCCATGGATGAGGCGGCCCTGGATCAGCTTCTGTACTTCATTTTTGAAGACATAGCAGTTCTCGATGGAGTGCCCCAGCATACGGTGATAGAGGCAATAGTTTGGTTCATTCACCTTATCTACTTCACCCGGTCTTTTCGGCCCCGGGAGTGTGATCAGGTCATTCTCCATGCATAGCTTGAAGAGCTTCCTTGTATGCTCCTTTTGAAGGAGTAAGGTGTGCTCATACGCTCAGGTAATGATGAAGGAGGCGGTCTTTCTTCCGTCTTCTTGCTTGGGGCGCCAGAGACCACGATCTTCTTTCCCTGGCTCTTCGGGGTGAAGTCCACGGCATTGACCTCTTTTCCAGAGGCGCGCTCCTTATTTGGTTATTTCTGGATGAAGCGTGTACCGGGTTGTCAGCGAAGAACATTTCGATCTCCGCAACAACCGAGTTGAGCTGGTCAAAGCCCTTGATATTGTACCAACAGCTTTTCACTTACTTCGGCTGCCAGACCCCGCCGACAGATGGTTATGGCATCTTCCTGCGTCGGGGGGTTGTCGCACCTCATGCTGAAGTCATGCCACCGCTTGATAAAGTCGAGTGTCGTTTCCCCTTTCTTTGTTTGAGGGAGCATAGCTCTGCCAGCGACACCTTTCTTTCGGCCATCTGGAAGCGGTCGATGAACTTCTTTTGAAGGTCAGCCCAGTCAACAATAGAGTTGGGCCTCAGCCTGAGTACCACTGGAAGGCAGTGCCCGTCAAGGATGTTGCGAAGTAACGGAGGAGGTAGGATTCATCAAATACCAACTCTCCCATAGCCGTTATGTAGTAGGCCAGGTGCTTATTTGGTGAGCCCTGCCGTCAAACTTCTGCACTTGGCGCCTTGGGGCAGTCTGGTGGTAGCTTCTTGAACTGATGGTGGACAGGGTACGGCACACTGTATGATCCACAGTGGCAGTCCCCTCGCCTCGTTGAGCGAAGCGGTCATCCACGATCTTTTCGATCATCCGTCGCTGGGCACGATATCTTCAGCTGCGAAGGCTTGGGAGTTTATGCCCCTGCGCAGCTGGTGGCGGATTGACGGTGTAATCGTTGGCCGCGGCCATTTGCGGGTTGGCATCAGGCAAGTCGCCTTGTTGATGTCTTCTCCGAGTATTTTGATTTACCGTCGGCACCTGACGACGTGGCGCATTTGCCGCTGCCTGCTGCCCCCTCTCCATTATGAGGTTGGCCATTTCAAACTGTCAGCGCTGTATAACTTCATATTTGGCGTCATCTGTCATCGCCTAAAAAGCAGCTCTGGTTGGCGGCATGAGGAATACTTGGGGTTGCTCTCCGTCAACGGAAGTTGTTGGTCCCCGAGATGGAGGCTTGCAACCTCGTCTTCTTCTCCTCCTTCAAGGTCCTCCTGGATTTGGCCCTAGAGCGACCTTCGATCATGCTCGAGTGGCGGGTCGATGGCTTGCCCCGGTTTGAGGGTCCAGCCTGACCGCCTTGCTGTTCTTGGAGAGGTCTTCGGGCAGTATTCCGAGCGTACCGGAAGACAGCTTCGCCTCCCCGGCCGGGCTCATCTACCCTGGCCACGCCAGCGAGGACGCCGGATGGCTCAGCCACGTCCCTTCCGGAAGCGTAGCAGGTGAAGATCTTTATCCCTCCACCTTCTTCAAGTGTCTGCAGCACTCTTCGCTTTTTGGCCTTTTGGGTGCCTGGGCGAAGTGCTGCCCCCAGCCTGTTGAAGACCGAGGTGCTCAGTCTTTCGAAGACTGAGACTCGTGGTGCGGAAGCTTCAATACCACTCCCATCTCCTGCAGCAGGTTCCGCTTGGGTGGAGACGAAGTTGGGCTTCCGGTAGACGCCCCTCCTTTCTGTCCGCGAGGACAAGGAGGTTCGGGGTCCGAGCTTTTCTGGCTCGGGTGCTAACTCTTGGGGTCTTCGGCGGGTTGGCCCGCTCTGCCTTGTTTGATTTGGCGGGCCTCCTACTTGGTGACCCACATCTGCCTCATTTTGCGAGGCTATTGGGGTGCTGAGCTGGACGCTGCCCCGGTCGGGCTCCTTTTGAGGAGTCCCGCTTTTCTGGCCGCATCCCCTGGAGGGGAGCGAATTTGTTGGAGGTTGCCACAGTGGGGACGCTTCTGTCCCGCGGCAGGATTGGCTCGCCTCCATCGAGCCTGATGCGGACGTCTCCAACGAGCACGGTCTTGCCGGAGTTGGAGACTATCGCTCGGGGCTTGTTGCCCTGCGGTCTTGGCGTTGTCCCCGTCTTCTAGGGACTGCGACGCAAGAGATGGTGTTAACCGAGAAGACTCGGCCTTGACTTGGGCGGGCTTGATGCCCCTGGCTGCTATAGCTTTTGGCGCCGCCGTTGGCGTTGCTTGGACGGCGGGGACCACCCTAGGAAGTAGGGGGATCCCACTACGGCAGGGAAATCACCAAACACGAGCGGCGTGGTGAAGTAGCCACATTTGGCGTGGCTGGCGACGACGAGCGGGTCGTATGTGACCGCTGCCATTTGCTTTGCTTGAGGTTGCAGGTGGAGACGGGCTTTTGACGCCGGCTTCAGCTCCTTTAGTACCTGCGGTGTGGATATTAGTCATCATATATCCTATTTCGGCATAAGGTTTTTTGACATATGCATGGAAGGCAGGAACAGTCCCACCGGGCGTGCCAGATTGTGGAACGCGATATATATTTTCTGACATTTCGACGCACGTGCGGGGCGCGCGTACGTCTTTTGAGATTTGCTCATGCGTTTCAGGCGTGCCAGACTGTTTACAAGAAACATACAAAGAAATTTATTTTTTGTGAGGTGCATTGAGTATAAACCCTAAGCCCTCAAAATATTTTATATTTCTTTCCGCGCACGTCCGTATTTTCAGGCGATTAGAGTGGTCGTGTACTGGACCGTTCCCCACCGACCGGAGTCGGTGTTTCATTTACATCGGGTAAAAACCCGAATACCTTCGATGCGCGATACGTTATTAAAAGACCTTATGCCGAGATTTAAGGAAATTAGACGACAAGTAGATTTCCACAAGTGTCCTCAAATGCATTTATGACATTTACATGTATGTCCTTAATGGAGTGTTTGTACCACCATTGGGCGATTACATTAACATGCATTTACATTTACGTCCTCAATGGGGTGTTTATGCCTCCATGGGCGTTTACATGATGTGCCTTTGCATGCGTCCTCAACGGGGTGTTTATGCCTCCATTGAGCGTTTACATGACGTGCCTTTGCATGCGTTAATTTAAAATGCACGAGGACTTATGTACAAAATACCGGGTCTTATATATTAAGCTGCAGTGTCTTGTCCTCACACTGTCTTGTCCTCACATGGATGTTACGAGACACGGACGGAGCGCAAAGGGGCCGGCGCACGTGTGTGGACAGACGGGGCACAACACAAGCGAAGGTGAGCTTCTCTCGGAGGTCCTGGGTTTCCAGCGATCGGAGGATCAGGCTCTAGGATCCGGGGTCTTTTAAGCTCAAATGCGGAGGAGGAGCGCGAGAGGAGCGAGCGAGCGAGAGCGAGAGAGAGCGCGCCCTTCTTCATGGCCCCTACCCCTCTATTTATAGGGGTTTAAGGGGGCATTGGTTTCATTGTTTCTTTCGAACCGTTTATCTCAGGTGTTCGAAGGTAGTAAACCTCGAGGCTTTTCACGAGGCTTCTCGGTCATTTGTCGACCTTTCCGGGGATTTTTGTCGTATCTTGACCTCCCAGAGCTTTCGGCCATATCTCGACATGCACGAGGGTTCTTGCCGTTATTTGACAATCCCAAGACTTGGAGCGGCCTGCCGTAAGCCGGGCCCAGGAGAGCGCACGCCGTTTCATAGAAACAGCGTGGGTCCCGCTCCACCGGGCCGTGCAAACGGCATGAGCCAGGCCTCTTGGTCATTTCTTGACTTTTCTGAGCGGCTCCGGGTATTTTCGTCATTAATTGACTTTTCCAGGTGCTTCTGCCATTTCCTGGCTTTGTGGGACATTCCTGCCATTTCCTGGCTTTCTCAGACATCCCTGCCATTTCCTGGCTTTCTGGGACATCCCTGCCGTTTTCTGGCTTTCTGGGACATTCCTGCCATTCCTGGCTTCCTGGGACGTTTATGCCATTTTCTAACTTTCTGGGACATCCCTGTCGTTTTCTGGCTTTCTGGGACATTCTTGCCATTTCCAGGTTTTCTGGGACATCCCTGCCGTTTTCTGACTTTTTAGGACGTTCCTGCCATTTCCTGGCTTTCTCGGACATTCCTGCCAGTTCTTGACTTTCTCGGACATTTCTGCCATTTCCTGGCTTTCTCGGACATCCCTGTCGTTTTCTGGCTTTCTAGGACATTCCTGCCAGTTCCTAGCTTTTCCGAGCACCTTTGGCAAGTGGGGTTAACCCAGGCCCGACCCAGGAGAGCGCACGCCGCTTCAGAGAAGTGACGTGGTACCGCTCCACCGAGTCGTGCCAATGTTATTCCCGCCTTGAGCTCTGTCGCCTTTGGAGCTTGCCAAGGGCTTCGTGCCATTTTCTGGTCCGACCAAAGGCTTCCGTTGATTTCTTGAACTCCGTGAGGGTTTACATGTGGTTTTCCCCTGAGCCGAAGTATTTCTACTATTTTTTTAATGACAGGGGCATTTCTGCAAACTTCCCCACAATCGGGACATTTATGCAATTTCTGCACCTTTCAGGGGTCTTTCTGCAATTTTCTGGACAGTAGAGGGACTTCCTTGCAATTTTACACTCTCCGGGGATTTTTCTGCAATTTTTCCATCCCGGAGGTATTTCTGCAACTTTCTGCTCTTCCCGGGGCTTTTTCTGTAAATTTCTGGGCAACAGGGGTATTCCTGTAATTTTTCGGGCATTTCTGCAATTCTCTCCTTCACGGGGGTATTTCTGTAATTTTTTGGACAGCAAGGGTATTCCTGCAATTTTCCGGACAGCAGGGGTATGTGTGTACTTTTGATGTACACATAAACTTCATACTCCAGGGGGGCTTTGTGCAATTTTACACAAACTTGGGCCCATATGAGGGGGCACATGTGTAATTTTACGCACATGCACAAATTTTCTCTCGAGGGGCCTTTGTGTAATTTTACACAAATTGGGGCCCACATGGGGACTTCATATGAGGAACAAACATGTCCCCCCCAAAGGAGGGGGACTTCTCCTCAGCCCCAGGAGAGTCTGCCTGTCGTCTTGCCAGAGCGAGAGCGAGAGCGAGAGCGAGAGCGAGAGAGCCGAGGGAGAGCCCGAAGGGGGTTCTCTTCATCGCCTTGGCCCTCTATTTATAGAGGTGCCAAGGGGTCGAGAAAGGGGCCGGCGGGGGTGGCACACCCGGCGCGGGTGGCACTTGGCGCGGGTGCCCGCGCGCGGGCCCGCACGCCAAACCCCCGGCGGGGGTGGCCAGTGCGCGGACACCCCCGCCGGGGGTGTTTTGCCCGCAGGGGGGGGGGGGGGGCACCGGCTTCTTTTCTGGGGTTTTTTTTGGGTTAGAAAATGTGTCAACAGCAGGACACCCCCGCCGGCTCTTTTGGGGTAATTTTGTTAAAAAATATTGTGTCAACAATAAGTTGTCAACTTCTCCATTCCTCATGGTACTAAACCAGAAAGGCATGAACTATGGAGATCTGGAGAGAGAAAAAACATTGGTGTGAGAAGAGAATTTCAGAAATCTTCCTTTGCCTACCCATGGGCAATGATGGGGGCATTTTTTCCTGACTCAAAGTAGAAAAACTAAGACAACATAAACTCCTGAAGTAACATGTAGTTTCTTGTTTTCTACTCAAAAGCCTAAGATATTTTTCCAATAAGACCAATGACCGTATAGGAGCACTTATTGGTTGTTTTATAGGAGAAACTTCAAACAACCTGAAAGAAGAAAGCTAGTGTTTTACAATTCGGAATTGATCAATCTGTCTAATTGGATGACCCACAACTCAGTACAAAAACCTGAACAACATACACTTTGAATCGCTCCATTTCCAATAACCGGGGGAAAAAAGTATAAACCATTCCGGTTTTACACAACCTGGTCAGCCAGCCCAGTTCCAGCCCACCTACCCAGGTTTAAGTCTTTAAATATTCTTCACATTTCATTCCTTATGGAAGTTTAGAGATTAATTTTTTTTGTACTTCTATATGCTGTCGTGTTGTTTGGTGATTGGTCAATATTTGATTAATTATTTTTTATACACGATTTTTTTTAATATTTCTTAAAGTTCTTATGCCCTTGAAGTCTTAAGTTCCATCATTTCCAGCCATGCCTAAATATCTTATTATGATATTTAATAGTATCAGTCTTTTAGATGGAATTTACTTTCAAGCTTCTAAATTGCTACCTAAGACATTGAAGTTCTATGAATACACATTCTAAACTTCAACGACTTTAGTTGGACAGTTCACAGATTGACCCAAATAGTTGAACCACTAACCTGCAACCCACTAACTTTTCCATATGAAGAAACAAGTTGGATTTTAAACAGTGTCAAACAACACAAAAACCACCAGCCAAACTTCTGCATCTACAATAGAAAAGTCAACTGACAACTAATTGTCGTCTAGTTCCTGATCCATACAAATAAACTATCAGCCATGGGTTACAATATCAGGAGAATCTCTTTCTCTCTAGCTTGCTGAAATAAGACACACCGAAACACCTTCCAGAGGCACATGAAATAGGGCAGATTACATGAACATTGTGTGCATGGATTGCCTAGTTTGCTACAAAGCTCAAGGCTGAAGCCCCACTACTTCCTACACCTCCCATCCACCACAGTGCTACAAACACTTGGACTTGGTGGTGGGGACACTCGAGCATGTTTCTTCAGCCTTGTGACTGCCCCATACGTGTGTACATGCTCTTTGGTGAACCTCACTCTTCAGCGAGTCGGTTAGCGCACCCAGCTCTCTCTTTCACCGCTCGTCGGGTATTCGGTTAAATTTGCCATCGTGTTTGTGTTGTAGGAAATCTAGCCAGTTAAATTTCATCACTGTGGAACTTGTAAGTGAGTGCACATCCTCGTGAGCATCAGTTTGATACATTAACTGTGGAACTTTCCCATATTTGTGGACATCTTTACTTGCTTGGAATATGTTTCTTTGCTTTGAGGGCTGGTATGAAACGAATCTTGTAGCATCTGTTTGTGCGCACTCACTTTCTTGACACGTGCACGGGACAGTATTTTGCTGCAATTTGATTTGAACGCACTGCTGAATCTCACTCGTCGTCAGTTTGAGTCCCGTTATTAGGTAGGATTTGAGTCGGCTATCTAAAAAGTCATAGTCTTGTTCGTCTAGTTTTGCTTCAAGAAAAAAAAATGCTTTGTTGTCAGCTTATCCATGCATTTAGCTTCACGAAGTTTAGCATCATATGCCCACACGTAGCGGTGCTGAGTACCATTTTTTCAGTACTGATGTCAGGTCCGCATCAAGCCATGTCAAGAAATTGCCCTTCTACCAAGGGGGTCATGCCAACCCTCCTGGGGGTCCGACTTTGACTGAGTTAGTACTTCAACTCAGGGAAGAAATTCGTCGATTGGACCAACGCGTAGGCGAGGGCCTAGTGGGCATTGAGGAGAGGGTCACTGAGTCTAACCGTATGTACAAGGAATTATGGGTCGCATTGTGGCCTTAGAGGGGACTACCCGTGAACCCAAAGCGGTGAGCAAGTTGTTGCACACACCCCAACCTCAACGCCCTCCTTCCCCAGTTGTCCAGCGGCCACCTCCACCAAGGGTGCATTGGCTGGTGATCGTCGGGGTCAGTATGCAAACTTTAACAGGGAGCTTCTTGATGAGGAGGTGGATGAAAACCTCAAGATCCCAGTGGCTCGATGACATGGGAGATTGGGTAGGGGACCTGACCAGGAGTTTGAAGATGAAGAGCGATGGGCATATCGGGATCAAGACCAAGATATCTGGAATGCCCGCATCGAGGCTCCCAGCTTTGATGGTTCTTTGGAACCTCAGGACTACCTTGATTGGGAGGCTAGGATGGATCGCTATTTTGATTGGTTAGGTATGACGGACCCACGACGAACCTTCTTCTCCAAGACCATGTTAAGGAGTCGAGCTCTGACCTATTGGGCCAATCTGGAGGAACGTCTGGCAAAGTGATATGAAGAGCCAATTGACACTTGGGGGGAGATGAAGGCCAGACTCAGGGAGAAATATGTCCCTGTGACATACAGGCATCACTTAACCGATAGGTGGCAAAACATCTCCTAGGGTTCCTGAGCAATGTCCGAGTATATCAACGAGTTTGATGACCTCATGTTGAGGTGTGGGGTTCGTGAAGAGGGTGCCTTGACCCTCTCTCGATTCAGGAGGGGCATGCGTCGTCCCTATCAGTAGGAGCTGTTTCGCCAGCACGTCACCACTCTTGAACATGCTTATCAGGTAGTGCATGAGATGGAGCAGTTTGAGCAAGAATGGGACCCTTCCCCTCGTGCTAGACCCACTTATCAGCGTCCCCAGGATCCACGAACCTTCTCAGAAGGCTCCAACTTATCGGCTACTATGGGACAAGGTCAAAGGGAGGCTGCCCCTACTAAACCTCCGCCTATTGATTGTCCCCTTCTTGGAGCACCCCTGTTAGGCGTGAGGATAAAGGGAAAGCCCCGATGAGGGAAGTGACTCCGCAAGATGGTAACTCGCGTAATCGCTGTTATCGATGCCATGGGTTGGGGCACTATGCTATCTCTTGCCCCCACAGGACCCTAGCTCTGGAAAGCGGCAAGCCCATAGCTCTGAGCAGCCTCTTGTGGATGTGACTATGAGGCGGGAGATGACCTAGCTGATGAATATCAATCTGAGGAAGAAGCTGCTGGTGCCATCGAGGCCGACAACTCCGCAGGTGAACAGGAGGAGAAGGCTCAGAGTGGTCCGGTGTGTCCTGGCCTGACCAAAAGACACTGAGGATTGGCGCCACACAACAATTTTTTAGACCTACTACTATCTGGGTGGGAAGGTTTGCAAGGTCATCATTGATAGTGAGAGTTGTATTAATGCAATTTCCACCAACACGGTTGCTCGTTTGGGCTTAGAGACTGTGGAGCATCCTCGCCCCTATTAAGTATATTGGGTGGACACCACCGCTATACTGGTTCGTCAGAGATGCCTCGTTCCAATCCACCTCCATTCCTATGAGGCTCAGATCTGTGTGTGATGTCCTACCTATGGAGGTTGGGAGTGTTATTCTTGGCTGCCCTTGGATCTATGATGTGGACGCGACCCTATACAGTCGGTCCAACACTTATGTCTTCGAGCATGGCGGCCAGCGTATCACCATCCAGTCGTCCCGACCCTGAAGTTCCTCTTCTCAGGAGGGCACCTATTCCAATAGCTCTCTACCTCTCCCTTCCCTCAACCTCCTCCTCCTAACGGCACTGGTGCCCCTCTACATTCTGCAACATCAAGTGTCGTCGTTCCCCAAGCGGGAAACCCTTCTCTTACCCGTGCTCCCTCGGCAAGTTCTTCTCCAACCTTGAGGCTACACTAATCTCCACTCGAGAGTTTGAACAAGAACTCTTTGATTATGATGTCATTTACACCATCGTGGAAAGGGAAGCAACAGGGGAGGGTGCTGGTAAGGCTTCCCTTGAGCAACCACCTGACGTCACCTACCTCCTTCAAGAATTTGCTGACGTCTTCCTTAATGAGTTACCGGATGGATTACTGCTGATGCGTGACATCCAACACGCCATCGATTTAATTTCGGGATCTTCCTTGCTCAATCTACCCCACTATCACATGAATCCTGCTGAGCACTCTGAGTTGCAAAGGCAGGTTGAAGAGTACCTGTGTCAAGGTCGCGTGAGGGAGAGCATGAGTCCATGTGCCGTTCCATCACTCCTCGCCCCTAAGAAAGATGGCACCTGGAGGATGTGTGTGGACAGTCGGGCAATCAATCGCATAACGGTCAAGTATTGATTCCCTATTCCCCACTTGGATGACATGTTGGATATGATGTCGAGGGCCACTGTATTTCCAAGATTGATCTGAAGAGTGGCTATCACCTGGTGAGGATTCGACTTGGGGATGAATGAAGACCACCTTCAAAACGAAAGATGGACTCTATGAATGGTTAGTCATGCCCTTCGGGCATTCTAATGCCTCGAGCACTTTCATGTAGCTGATGACCCAAATTCTTCGCCCGTTTATGGGGGTATTCCTCATGGTATACTTTGATGATATCCTTATCCTTAGCCGCAAGAGGGAGGATCATTTAGACCACCTGAGGCAAGAGTGCATTACTCTTCGCCGCGAAAGCCTCTATGGCAACTTCAAGAAGTGTACATTCGTGACCGAACAAGTTACGTTCTTGGGGTTCATTGTCACCAGTCAAAGTGTTTCTGTTGACCCTGAGAAGGTCAAGGCAATTGTAAAATGGCTAGAGCCGCAAACCCTACATAAAGTGCGCAGTTTCCACGGCTTGGCTACCTTCTATCGTCGATTTATTCGAGGGTTCAGTACCGTCTCGGCTCTAATTACTTATTGCAAGCGAAAGGGGACCTTCATCTAGACAAAGGTCGTTGCATCTGCCTTTCGCGATCTTAAGGAGCTTAGACTCAGGCACCGGAATTGAGATTGCCAGACTTCTCCAAGGTGTTGAGGTCGCTTGTCATGCCTTCGGAGTGGGAATAGGTGGAGTCTTAAGCCAAGAGGGTCATCCTATTGCCTTTTTCAGTGAAAAGCTGAGTGATGCTAAGTTGAAATACTCCACCTATGACAAGGAGTTCTATGTGGTGGTCCAGGCTTTGAGGCACTGGAGGCATTACTTACTGCCACAAGAATTTGTTTTGTTCTCGGACTACAAAGCTCTTAAATTTCTTCACGCCCAGAAGAAACTCAACCATCGACACAGGCGATGGGTGGAGTATATTCAAGCCCATACATTTGTTCTCAAACACAAAGGCAGGCGTGGAGAATCGTGTGGCCGATGCCTTGAGCCGTCGTGCTTCCTTGTTGGTGGTTGGTCTCAGTCGAAGTAACAGGCTTTGAGAAATTGTGTGATGACTACCCCAACTGTCCAGATTTTGTCCAATCCTTTCTGCCCTTCAATCTGGTCCCCCCCGTGCTTATAATGATTACATACTTCAGGATGGGTATCTTTTTCGGGAGGATAGACTTCGCATCCACGAACTTTTGTCCGTGATTTTCTAGTGTGGGAAGTGCAAGTTGGCGGTCTTGTTGGTCACTTTGGCCGTAACAAGACCATTGAGTTGGTGGAGTACCAATTTTTATGGCCAAACCTAAAGCGGGATGTGGCCTGATATGTAGCCCAGTGCCGCACCTATGACGTGGCCAAACAACGTAAGCAGAACATCGGTCTTTACACTCCCCTGCCTATGCCCGACCGACCGTGGCAAGATGTGAGCATGGACTTTGTCTTGGGATTGCCGCGTACATTTCGTCGGCACGACTCGATCAGGTTGTGGTGGACAGATTTTCCAAAATGGCACATTTTGTTCCTTGTGCTAAAACCTCTGATGCCTCCAAAATTGCCCGCATTTTTCTTTCGGAAGTCGTGCGTTTGCAGAGGCTTCCTAAATCTATTTTCTCAGACAAGGATGCGCAGTTCGTAAGTTATTTTTGGAAGACTTTGTGGCACCTTCTAGGCACAAAGCTCAAGTTCTCCACTGCCTATCATCTCCAGACTGATGGGCAAACTGAAGTAGTCAATAGAAGTCTAGGAGATTTGTTGCGTTGCTTGGTGGGAGAAAATGCTCGGAATTGGGATTTGGTCCTTCCTTTAGCTGAATTTGCATACAACAACTCAGTCAATAGATCCACTGGCATGAGTCTATTTGAGATAGTCACAGGGTATAGACCCAGGAGTCCTATCGATCATGTTCCTATTTCCACCAGTCTCGAGCCTCAGAGTAAGCTCAGTCTTTAGCCGATCACATTAGGGGTCTGCATGATAGTGTTTGTCACCACATTGAGATCAGCAATGAAAATTATCGAGTTGCAGTAAATTTACACCGTCGCTTGTAAGAGTTTCAAGAGAGAGAGTACGTTATGATCAAGGTTAGACCTAGGCGGTTCCCTTTAGGGACCGTAAAGAAGCTACAAGCTCGAGGAGCTAAACCATTCAAGGTATTGAAACGCGTTGGGTCCAATGCATATGTCATGATTTGCCACCAAATTATGGGATGAGTTCCACTTTTAATGTTTCTGACCTAGTCGCTTATCGAGAACCCGCAGTGATTCCCAGTAATCCATTTGAGCCTTCTCTTTCTCTTGAGAATGATCCCACCCAAGAGTGTCCACCTCCCATTTCAGCCTTAGCACGGCGTGAGCAAATTGACCAAATACTTGATGAGCATGTCATTACTTCTCATAGCGATGACTGTCAGCGCTACCTGGTTTGCTGGAAGGGATGACTGTCCACCGAGCGTGGGTCTCACGTGCGGAGATGCAACAGATTGACCCCGATCTCTTGGAGCAGCACCAGAGCAGGCAGGAGCCTTACTCGACGGGGTCGAGTTCTTCTCGGGAGGGGAGGATTGGTGGGGACACTCGAGCTTGGGACTAAGCCAACGGATCCAAGTCTACAAGAGACGAAGGCGACACGCAGCGACGGCATCTATATGGCTCAACGACGTGCTTTCATGATTTCCATGTGTTTCTTTTAGTTATTTGAGCATTTGGTTGTATGAATAAGGCCCAAATGAGGCCCATTAGAGTGTTTCTATTTTCTGAATATTTTTCGGGTGCGAATTTTGCCCCATTTTTAGGTCTAAGGGTGTTTTAGTCCAATAAAGGGTAAAGAGGGTCATTAGGGTTTTCTTAGGTTTTCTCTCTATAAATAAGGTTGTAATCCATTTTTTGGAGGGTTAATGAAGATTTGAAAAGTGTTTTTGCAGCGGCTGTTTCTTCCCTTGCCGCGATGGCTTCTTTCCAGGCGTGAGGCCCTGGGTGAGAGGCCCTTCCCTCCCTTTTCTTCCTCTTCGTTCCCCATCACTTGGCATACAGGTGAGCCACATATGATTATGCATTATCTAGTAGCCACGCTGATACTAAATATCTCATAATGACATTTAAATTGCTATCTAAAACATTGAAATTCTATCAACATATATTCCCAATTTCTGACAACTTTAGTTGAACGGTTTGCAGGTTGACCCAAGCAGTTGAACCACTAACCTGTGACATACGACCCTGTTTACAGGTTGATCCAAATAGTTGAACCACTAACTGTGACCCCAATCTTTTCCAAATCAAGAAACACGCTGGATTTTAAATATTGGGTCAAACAACCACAGAAACCACCACCCAAACTTTTGTATCTATAATAGAAATATCAATTGACAACTAGTGGACATCTCGTTCCTGATCCATTCAAACAAACTATCAGCATGGTTTGTAATCTCAGGAGACTGTCTCTCTAGTTAGCTTAAACAAGAAATGTCCCAAACACCTTGCCAGAAGCATGACATTCGAGCAAGTTACATGAATATTGTGTGCTTGGATTGACAAGTTTGCTTCCAAGTTCAAGGGTGAAACTCCATTCTTCCCTACACCCTCCGTCCATTACAATGCTATGAACACTTGGAGTTGGTATACAGGTGAGCTACCCATGATTATGCATTATTGATTGGCTAAGTTCATGACCTCACAATTTTCATTGAAAAAATAAGCTGTCATAATCTCCTAAGACTGTTCCCATCTCCTGAATTTCTATGAGAACTCTTCTCTTTGATCCTCGTGAGATTTCCAAGATCTTGTAGAGCATTCCTTGTTATCAGCACTCATTCATTACAATGACTTGTCCAAATCACCTCTTCATTCACCATTGCATGCCCTTTGTTCGATTAACCTAATCAACATCTGCTCATAAGCCTCAATCTAGAATAAGTGTTGGCATCTACTCAATTAGGCATTGAACAAGCTTGTTGAGAGTCAATCTGTCTTCATCAAGGGATGATAACTCAAAGATTCAGAGCTAGTTGCTCACGAGGTGCTATCCTCTCTCAAGAAGAATAAAAAAGTGGATGGCTAATAAATGGACTTCTACGAGGCATATGTTTGCATTTTGTGGAAATCTCTTCTCGAATTCTCACTCCTGTGTCACCCGTTTTCTTTGCCTTAATGGCTAATGCTTTGAATCGAATGAGTGGAAAAGCAGACAAACATGATGGAAAACTAGCGTGCCAATATTCAGAGCTCCTGTCCATATGTCCCATCTGGATACTACTCAACCGCTGAATAATCTAAATCCTGAAAAAGTTCTAAGGCTTGTTCAAATCTGAAGATCAATTTGAGAATTGGAATTAATATGAGGAGATGATCATTGAGGAATTTTCTGGATTAATAGGCCGCAAATTTGCCACACTTTAGTTAGGTTGTGTACCACTTACATGCCACAGGAAAGCACTTACTGTTAGTGGAGTTAACTGTGTTTAGAGTAATGGAAAGCCAAAATGTTTAGCAGAAAGTCAGAGTAGATAGCAGTGGTACAAGTGATTTTCTTGTATTGCCATCCGTACCTTCTTTTGGCATTTAAATAGAGTTGTATTTTGTGCTTTATGCCTATACTTGAAGAAAGTTGTATAAGCATGCTTAAGTTACTGCACAACTATGGTGATGGATTCTGCACAACTCTTAGTAGTCAAGGAAAGGTCTTCATATTAAGAATGTTTTCCCTCTGACCCCAAAGTTCAAAATATTGGGGTAGGATAGTTATATGGAAAGTTCTAAGGCTCTCATAAGGGTCTGTGTGATATGTGGTGGTAACTGCAAAGGATTGTTCAGTTCATACAATATGTGACTTACTGAAGTCATAAAATTTGCCACTTAATAAAGGGAACCCCAATAGGCTCCACATCAATTGATCATACTGAGAATCTCATGTAAACTAGAGATTGCAAGTGCGTGAATAAAGGAAGCTGGGAAAGATGAAAGTGAAATAGGAATCAAATGTTCAATTCTCGTAAACCATCATGTGCATCATGTTATAATATATTTGAATCCTCATATAGCAACCTGGGGAATATTCTGCAAAATCTGCTAGGATGATCCGATCAACCAAACTAACTTAAATTCTCAACCATAGCTACTGAAGCAACCCATTAAGGAATACTTCCAAGTACAGGGACTCGGACAGCTAAATGGTCATATCAAAAGGTATGTTCTATTGCAAGAAAAATAAATTTTGTGGTCCCCAGAAGGCATTGTCCCAGAAGCAGCCTTATTTAAACATACAATTGTGTTTCTCAACAACTAATATGGAATTATGTAGAGACTTCACATTTTTTGCCCTCTACACAGACCCCTAGAGGCAAGCATGTGTTATAGGATGGCCTGTTTCCAGAGATGGTGAATGTGGGATTATCTAGTGCCCCCAACTTTTTGTGCTATGTGGTATGGGGCAGGGGTCCCCATAGACAGCGAGTGTGACCTTACCGTTAATGGCTCTCAGGAGGTATTGCCCCTAGAGTAAAGGTGTGGTTTTGCACTTTAAAAAGTGACTCTGGCATTAAAGGGTGAAGACTGGCTTTACAACTATATGATTTTTTTTCTCAACAACCAATCTGAGATTATCTGCAGACTCCCGTATTTTGTATGTTCGATACATTCTTCCTATCATTAAAAAATAAATAAGTAAATAAATAAATAAGTGACAAGGATGTCAAACAACTAATAAGGCGGCGAGCTTTGGTACCTAATACAATGAGGTTAGAGGAGGGCTAGAAAGGGCAGGCCTCGCACAGAGAGAACTTCATCCTCTTTCCAGGACTTGTATCAAAGCGGACCAATAAATGGACTTCATTGCAGAGTTGGGAGTTTTACCTCAGCGACGTCCATTATCTCTATAACCTCATTCCTCCCGGGCTTCTTGCTCCATACAAGCTTGAAAATGGAGTGGATTAGGTCCTGCGCTACACCCAGGGGAAGCACGGACCAGTGGCTTGGGATTTAACAAGGAGAGGAGGAAAGGAAAGAGGAGCTCGGCGAGTGGGCTTACGGGTTCGAAGCAGGCGTCATCCATTGGCGCGTGATTCCGCCGACTGGGGGAGGGCAGCGGACTATGACTATGACGACGATGATCTCGGAGGGGGCTAACACACACAAGTTTTGCTTGGCTCCCCCGCTCGGCGGTGTCGGCCATTAAATTTAACACAATATTAGAAAGGAAGATCAGTCCCTGTTTTTTTGGGAGTTTTTAAATCTTTTGACACTTTTATAAAATTAAATTATGTAATTATATACTTATCTCAGTGATTATATAAGTCCTTAAAAAATAAAAATGATTGATAATTTTTAATATTCATAGAATATATTATACTTATACATATATCCCCAGATTTGTAATATTAGACTTTCTATCTTTGAAATCAAAAAAAAAAATCATCAATTATATTTTTATGATTAATTGGCTGTCAGAATATGAGAAATACTCTGTTATCAACTACATAACACTTAGATGTCGTTTGGTACGAGGATACATTGAAAATAATTAAAAATATCTTAAAATTTTGAGAATATATTACAATATCAAACATGACATCTAATATTTACTAAATAACCTTGTTAAAATACATGTGTATGCTACTTTCATCTTTGGCGTTAAGAAAATAAATTTATTGATTTATCTGTTGAGTCTTGCGATATTATAATAGTTTGTTGCACCTTATATAAATGCATCAGGCGAATTATCATTTCAATTTATGTACCATAGAGAGAGTTGTGATGTCCTTTAAATCATTTGACTCGCAAATAAATTTAACCAATTTTCGGGAGAGGAGTAGTGACAAGTGGGTATCTCACCAGGTTCAAATTTGTTTATAACCCCTTTGTTCTGATCCCAAGTCTTCTAGATAGATAGATAGATGGAGAATGGGGAGGGAGATCCTACTCAGCAGGGGGGAGTGGGAGAGCCGCTGTTGGCTGGAACCAAGATGCAGTGTCAACATTCAACAAGGTGGTGAAGTGAAGGGCTTCAAGAAGGTCGGGTCAAAGGTTAATTTGTTAGAATAGAGGCGTAGATGATAGGATAGAGGGTGGGAAAAATCTTTTTTTGAGTCCGAAAGGTCCGGCCTCTCGTTGCTTGCTGGGCTGCCTTGGTGACACCTCATCACGGCTCTGCTTCTAGTCTAGTCGGGGGCGGGTGGGCTCCTATACATATATAGATAGAAGATGGTGGTTGGTTTCCCACAAAGCCAAAGAAGAGACTGGCACGCCCTGGAATAACATTCTACATGGCAACGGTAACAGGGTTGGCAGAGGAAGAGTTTTCTTGAATGAGGACAAAAGTAAGATCGTGGTAATCAAATAAAAGGAGGCCTCTCAAGGAAAAGTTTCTTGCCCTCTAAAGTTGGAGGGTAATTCACATCATTTTATTGCCTTCATTAAAGGGTAGTAAGTATTTCTTTCATGATTCGAAGAAAAAATAATTTACAAAAAAAATACAAATGATCAGAATCGCGCCGCAGTGTAGATAAAATAAATAACCACACACGCACATAAGAGGCAATTAACAAGTTCTAACCGCATTAGACTTAGGCAACATCCTCAAATGATGATGTCTTAAAGCCTTAACTTAAACCATAACTTGAGTACATCACTAAAGTTCAACAATCCACAAACCAAAAAGAGACTTTGCTCATGCTCTTCCAGCTGTTTGCAACTACATTTCCATCACAAAATATTTCATCTATTTTTTTCTTCGCACAAAAAGGTGGACATTCTTAGATGGCTCAAGACATCTTTATCATTATCCCCTTCGATTCTTAGTTAGTCCCTCATCATCTAGATCACTAAAATAGTAAAAGAGCGTATGAGCGACACATGCTCAATAGAACTTACTTCTTCATCAAGTAAGACTCTACCTTCTTAATATTAATTTTGACAAGATACATGCATAAAAATCTAGTAAAAGCAGGATGATAACAGTTGGGTTATAGGGTTAATTTGTGTCATGATCCATGTGATTAAACAAGAGAAATAAAGCATAAGTTTCAAGAGAAAGAGAATAATGAAACAAAGGATTTGCCATGTACACGATCATATAACAAAGATTGCACATCAAGAGTCGGATAGTACAATGAGAGTATCCTATAAGGAGCAATATTATTCAAAACAATCTTATCAAGATCAATCATATCAAGAGCAATCTCCTCAACTTCAAATTCATATAAGGAATTGGCCGTTTTCATAAAAAGTATTCAAATGAACATATCAATCAGATCATATCATATATTCATACAAAGTGGAATTATCCGGAACACTCAAATCAAGCATATCATATCGGTGCAATGCCACACCTTGCGTCCATATTCCCATGGTTGAATAATTTTTTTGGGTGCTCCTCCTAGGGCCAAACCAGCCTAATAGCATTAGGATTGATGGACCTAACTCCCATTAATTCTTCTTAATAATTCCAATAACATATAATACCCATATAGGATTCCAACAGGAAGATAAATAGTAAACAAGGCCTACACTTGGAACATGATCTTTCCTCGAAGTTTAAAAATAAGCTATAAAACTAAGCATCAAGATGATAACATTCAAAGCACAAAGTCTCAAGGCTTTTTACAGGGAGAAATGAGTGAGTTCAAAGGTCCCAATCAAAATTGACAGTTAAGAGTACTCATATGGTTTTCTTGGCAAGGCATGTTGGATCTGTAAAACTTAGTTTTAGCGATCAGCAGAAATCAAATTATAACCAAGAAAACTTATTAAAACTAGATAGGAGATCACTATACCATTTGTAATGCCCCTCTCAGACTCAGTACGGTCATCCCGACCTATGTCAGATCGAAGAGAGACACAACCATGAAAAATGCCCAAACAATAACGAAACAGGTTGAGACATACACAAATAAATAATAACAAGTGCAGCAAAGATAGAAAGTAACTATCTATCAACTTAATTAACCAAATCCCACAATCAATATAGTCGTAACAGAAATAACATGTCATATAACCATGCCATAGTACATAATATCAAATGTTCAAACTACATGTACTCTCCACGTACTAAATAACAAAACTCCAAGTTGTTGTACTATATAGATTTTGATGATCACAAAAGTATTATCTCTGTTTCATGTTAACTAGTATCACAAACACTAATTGATTGACTTAAGCATTTGATTTATGTTCATGTAATTTGAGGGTTTAATTTGTGTGTTAAGTGTGCAGGAAAATAGTCCAAAAGTTGCACTTGAAGTAGACTTCACAAAGGCCAAGACCTGGAACAAGATAGATTTCTGGATTGTGCAGAACTGACAATCGGACGATCGATTTTAGAAAATCGGACGACCGATCATCTCAGAAGTGTAGACTACAAGACAGACAGAAAGTCGAATGACCGACTTGAAGAATTCGGTCGACCGACCAAGCCAGTTCAGCTTGGCATTGCAACACTCAGAAAGTCGGACGACCGACTTGAAGAAATCGGCCGATCGACCAAGCCAACGCAATCTTGGCCTTGGGACAATCTAGAATCGGACGATCGATCCTTCATAATCAGTGGACCGATTGGGCAATCGAAGTGCCAGTCAAAGTGGGACTTCAAATACATGAAGAGTCGATTGAAGCCAAGTCAAAAATCGAACGACCGACTTTAGGAAATCGGTCGACCTATTACGGAAACGCAGTTTCCTATTTTGGATGGACTCTTTCCTCCATTAGGTTTCTGCCCGTGGTTACTTTCAAATTGGGATCTTTTGGGTTGGTACATATATATATATATATATATATATCATCAATCCCACGCACTAGGAAGCGAACCCATGAATCTAGAACTGTTCTATCTACAAAAGCTAGTGTTTGGAGAGAGAGATGCGATTTCAACTCTATAGTGAAGATATTGTAAAGCAGTCTTCTTAGGCAGCCTCAGACTTCTTCTAAGCTTGAAGCTCATCACCAGGAGTGAGGAATGTGGCTCATCAAGCATACCTTTAGAAGCTTTGTTTGTGGAGCACGGTTACAAGCTCTTCATCATGGAAAGGGATTTCTATAGGCTCTTCATACTTCGACAAGGGGAATCTTTGTGCCTTCAGTTTACTCTTTTTCCCATTATCATATGCTTATTGGGATTTTTTATTTTCAAATTGAACGTCACCATGTGTGTGGCACGGCTTGTGAGTACTTGGGGGTGTAGTGTGTGCGGCACATACACATCGGGTTATCTTGTCCTTGAAAACGACGTGGGTTGATGTGTCTCCGAAAACAACGGGTGTGGGGGTTTACACTTGTACCTAGTGTAGATGCGCTTTTTAGACCATCCTCGCAAGACTCATTTTCTTAGCCCATTAGGCCCATTATTCGGTAGGTGCAGTGTTATCTCCATTAAGATCTCCAGGGTAGCTCGTGCTCTTGTCGGCGGGCCAGGTGAGTTGCTCCATTATAATGACAAGAGATTGGTCACCTGACATTTTGAGCTGCAAAATTCATTGTTGTCAAGATCTTTTGGCTACATAGTCGTTACTTCACTTTCCCTGGTGGTAGTCTTCCGTCGTTATCTCTTGCTTAGCCTGTGGTGCTTGTGTATGTAACACCCCAAAATTTAATACCAAAATAATAATATGATATCAAAAATTAGAGAAGATTCTATTTTCATAAAGACATAAATACTTACTAGAAACCTGATTATCTTTATTTAGAGATATTTCTACATTATTAAAGTAATCTCGGTACTGTCTTCAGATGTGCGCGCTCCGATAGGGCGCCACTAGAATTCGGTAAAGGAAATGAAATCCGAAAACACCATAATTCTCAGAAAATGTGTTGATTCTAGAAACATAAATATCCTAAATTATTGACGTCTGGATATCAAGATTAAGTCAGCATAATGATTTTCTGGGTATTTTTGCTGGGTGAAAATTTAATTCCAAAAATTAAACTAAATTACCATAATTTGTAAAACTTTTCAATTAGCTTATATTTGAAATTTCAACTTGATTGGGCATCATTTGAATACAAAAATGTAAGGACAAATGGGCCAGATGAATTAAGCTCTATTTACGTAAACTATTTTTGCAATATTTTTGCTTACGTAGCAAGGCCTTTTCCTCTTTGTTAAATTGATTACACGCATCATCAATACATGTTGGGGTGGGAACCTTTCATTGTGAAGGTGGCTAGAAGAGAGAGTAGGAGGTTTTTTTATCCTCAATGTGGGGGTTCTTATGGTGACAGGTAAGGGGTTATGTGCCAACCATGCACGTAACTTGGGGTTTATATAAACTCCCTTGGTTGATCCCACGAGAGTTTCTTCCTCTTGTGCTACCTTGCTGCTGCTCCTGCTGTAGCTCATGCTATTGCTCTTGCTGTAGCTGCTACTACGATACTTGTTGTTGCTGCTATTGTTGTTGCTGCTACTGCAACTGATGCTACGGCTAGGGGTGAACAGGGTCGGTTCGGTCCGGTTTGGCTCATTTTTTGGCCAACCCGAACTGAACCGAATCCCAGGTGAAACCGAACCGAACTGAACCGGTTCAGTTCGGTTCAAACCGAAGTCTAATACTTTTACACTATTTCACATGATAGTACATTCATTATCAATTTCACATGCACATATTTCACTTCGCACAACTCACACGGTCATATTCACATTTTTCACTTAGTTGCCGTGACACATAGTCCAAACCACCACTATAAGGACACACATATACACATTCACATACCTATCACTAGGCAACACAATGATAGATCTTGGTTAACTGCGCAGAACAGGGAGAAGCACTCTCCACCCTAACCAGTGGTACTTGTCCTCCAGGATTTCATCCTAATTGCCCATAGGATATCACACACATTGAACCTTCCCGTAGGGACTTTACTACGGTACAGTTCCACAGCCCTCTATGGTAGCAGTGTCACTAACGGCACAGTTTATACATTTTCACGTTATCACATTGTCACATCACATGCATTTAGACACACACACATTTACTTTTATCACATATAATTGGATCAGTTGCAGAGCATGCTATTATTATTTCATAATGATAATCAACTCTTAATACAATCCTAATTATGTTGTTCATAACTGAATCACATACAATTTAACTTAACATGCTTAACATGGTCATTTTCTCATTTAAATCCATAACAGTACCTATTGTCATTGAAAAAACATGAAAATTTTATAACAGGTTCCAAACAATAACCATATCACATGCTCAATTTTCCATATTTTTCAGATCTATAAAACAATTTGGCAATTAAACATGAATCAGGCATAATATCCTTAAATTCCTTTAATCAAGTTTCACAGTAACAAAGTTATATCCAGCAGTGCTAACACCTGTACACAGTCATCATATAGTCGTAGGAATTTCTGAAACCCTAATTTAACATGGATCTAATTAATCAGGAATTATGAAGATCAAATCATATTCACAAGCATCATATATCACTGCTCAAATGGCACAGATGCAGCTTCAAAGACCACAGGCTTTGAGCACCTAAATGAACGATTGGACACTGTTGATAAAAGCATTGAAGCACTAGCTGATACTCAAGTCCAGCTTCATCTCAGACTTACTAGACTCTCCACAGAGATTCATGACATTCGTCAGGCCTCTGCACCGCCTGGCAATGATGCTGCTTAGATAGTTTAGGTGTCCACTGTGGTTGGATCTGGTCATGGTCTTGGTCTTGTTCTTGATGTACTAGTATGCTTTCTTGGTCATGTTATTCTCTTCCTTGCAATTCCTTTTGTCACGTTGTCACTCCATTTGTAACTGTGTGTAATGCTTGCCACTTCAGTGAAAATCACAGTTATTTGCTCTATTCATGCGTGCATGACGTGCCTTTTTGGATGTTGTCAAAAGGGGGAGAACAAGCAATTGTATTAATTGTGCATTAATTGAAATTTTGTCATCATCAGAAAGGGGGAGAATGTTGGGTTTACATGGATTTATATTTGAGATGTTTGTTTTGATGATGAGCAATCAATGAGCATTTCATGAACAATACAATTTCATGTGATATGAATGTGTGAAACATGGACAATGACAAGTCAAGCAAATGTTAATCAAGAAACACATGTTTAATTTGATCATCTAAATGTTCACAATATCCACTAACAATGCTCTTAAATGTAGGTGAGATTGCATGCAAGACAATGTACCAAAACAAGAGCAAAAAGATCAAGAAAAGCACAAAAAGCAAGTACCTGTCGACAGCCCCAAAGATGCATGTTGACAGCCCTGCACAGACAGATCTAATAGGGTACTGGCAAAGATGTACCTGTCGACAGCCCACTGATGCCTGTCGACAGATCAGCACAGACAGAACCAACAGGCTCCTGGCAAGGTGTGCATGTCGACAGACTCAAGTCGCCTGTCGACAGATCCACACAGGGAACTGTCTCCCGGAAAGCCCAGCCTTCTGCCTTTTGCAAGTCTGTCTACATCTGTCGACAGATGTTGTTCTTGCTGTCGACAGACGAAGAGAAAATCTCAATACGAGATCTCCATACGTTTCCGAATTGGGTGTTTCCAATTGTCACGACTCTCCATACTTAAACACCCATATAAAAGGAACTCTTTGGAGTATTTTCGTACAGAAGCAGCCACCACACAAAAACCCTAGCTAAGTCTCAAAAGAGAAGGTCTTTCTGCTGCTCTGCTTCAACCGTTCGTCCAGGCAACCAAAGAGACATCCTCCGAATGTGATTGAAGCCAGATTGTCCATCTCTCAAGCTTCTCCATCAACTGATACTTGTCAAGACGAAGCTTGAAGCACATCTGGACGATCATCTGAAGAGTTCCACATCAAGATTTGAAATCTCAACTCTGAACTCTTCTTTATCTTTATTTTTCATTTCATATCTCGGTGTGTGTGTGTTGTTGAGTCAAGCGTCCTTGTGCTTGATTCACGTTTGTCATGTTGTTCTGATCGTGGTTTACATCAGATGACGTGAGTGTGTGTGTGTTGTAGCGAGTGAACTTACTGATAAGCAGTCTTTCTGCGTGTGTGTATGGACGGTGGACGTAGGATACACAAGTTGTGTACTCTAACCACCTTAAATCATCGTGTCTGTGGTTTGAACGTTTCACGCTAGAGTTTGGTAGGCACGTTGATCTCTCACACGCTAGATAAATTGCTACTCTATCTACTTACAATTAACACACAACTTAGTTTGATTTAAACTCTATTTGAAATATCAAAAGTATGTGTTTCCATCAAAAAGAAGGTCATAGTTTATCTAACATATAGTAATCTATTCAACCCTCCTTCTAGATTACCATATGGACAATTCCGCACATCTTTCAATTGGTATTAGAGCGAGGTTTCTCCGATTTACTGCTTTTATAGCTTGATCTCGCGATCAGGAGATTCTCGGTCTATGGAACTAACAAGGGTTAATGGCCGAGGGACACTCTGTGACCAGGCCACCCTTCTTTGATGGCACTGACTATCCTTATTGGAAAAATCGCATGCAGGTGTTTCTGAGAGCTCAAAATTTCGAGCTATGGAAATTGTCAGCAAAGGAGCATACACCCTTCTCGAGGACGAAGATACCTGGACGAAGGACCAGATTGCAAAGGGAACTCTCAACTGGAGTGCCCTGAACATGATGCAGTGCACTGTTCATCCCAAAGAATACTCAAGAGTCTCCACATGCACTTCAGCGAAAGAGATGTGAGACAAACTTGAACTTATCTACGAAGGTACGTCCGAGGTAAGGGAAACAAAGCAAGCATGCTAGTTTCTGAGTATGAAATGTTTAAGATGAATAATGATGAAACTATCTCAGATATGTTTGCTAGATTCATGTTAATAAAATGGATTGAAAGGTCTTAAGAAAGAATACTCAGAAAATGACTTAGTGAGGAAGATACTTCGGTCTCTTCAATCCTCACGGAACACTAAGGCCACTGTCATTGAGGATTCAAAAGATCTCTCAAAGATGAAATTGAATGAACTAATTGGCTCCCTGATGACATATGAAATAAATGTGAAAAGGAAAGAAACTGAAGAAAACCCAAAAAGGTCAATTGCCTTAAAAGCTTCAAGCAAAAGTTCCTCTAGATCCAAAAAAGATGTTCAACAGGAAAGTGATGAACCTGAAACGTCTAGTGATAGTGAAAATGATGAAATGGCCATGCTCACTAGACAATTCAAGAAATTCCTCAAATTAAAGAAAGGCTCAGGTAATTCAAATCCTTTCAAGAGAAAGATTTCTCCAATAAATTTGAGTCTAACAAAAAATATGACATTGTATGCTATAAGTGCAAGAAACAAGGGCATATGAGAGGAGAATGCCCCGAACTCAAGAAAAAGTTGAAGAAAGAGAAATTCACCTTCAAGAAAGCCAAGGCAATGTTGGTAACTTGGAGTGATGAAGATGAAGATGAGGACGCACAAGAAGCCTCTGGAGATGAAGAAATTCAGTGTCTAATGGCTAGAAGCGACGACTCCAATGAGGTAAATTCTTCCTTTGAAACTTATACTGTTGATGAATGGGAAGAAGCATACACTGTCCTGTTTGAAAAATTCTGTGAATTCAAATCTGAAAACAAGGCATTGAAAAAGAAAATCAATCTTTTGTTCTAACACACACAATGATGAACAAGTTGTTGTTAACTAACGAAATTGAAATGATAAAAATTGATGAGGAAGCTCACTGTGAGGAAATGGATTGCTTGAAAATAAAATTGCAAGAAAGTCAAAAAGAAAAGGAAAGTCTAACCAACTCTCTTAAAAGTCTTCAAAATGAACATCAAGAAACTAAGAAAAAGTTGGAACATGCTGAAAAAGATCTAAAAGTAAAATCTGAAGATCTTAAAAGGTTCGTTAAGGGAAAACAGAATCTTGATGCATTTTGGGGTCAAACATCTTTGTTGCAAAACATGGAATGGATATCAACCATCAAAACAAAAGAAATGGGAGAGACTTTGATAACTTCTTTTGTTGATCCTAGCCCAAGCACAAGCTATCAAGTCCCTTCCAAGAATAAGAAAGGTCAAGCCAAGGGTAGAAAACAGGAACTCAAGAAAATCAGTTCAGTTGTTAACACAAACTAAGAAGTCTATCAACAGCCCCAAAGAGGGTTGTCGACAGGTCTGGAACATGCTTCCAAAGAAAAGCTAACCAGCCAACAGAAGGGTAAAATGCCCATGCATGTTCCTCAGAATAACAAACCCACTGTTTTGGAAAAATCTTCATCATGCAATGTCTGTAAGAAAGTTGGGCACAATGCAAAACGATGCTGGAATAATCCAAATAAACTGAAAATAAACAAGTTTGGATTCCGAAGCATTTACTTTTTGGCATGAATGATACATTGGGACCCAAAGTAATTTGGATACCAAAACCTCTTGTCTGATCCACATATGCAGGAATGCCTAGTAGCCCAAAATCAAAACAAATGGTACCTAGATAGTGGCTGCTAAGGCACATGACAGGCGACAAAGACAAATTCTGTTTGCTGGTGGAAAAAGACGGAGGTCAAGTTGTTTTTGGAGGTAACAATAAAGGCCAGATCATTAGTTCAGACAAGGTTGGTAAGTATGTCTCAAACAATAGACAATGTACTGTTAGTTGATGGTCTTCACTATAACTTGCTTAGTATAAGCCAACTGTGCGATAAAGGTCATAAAGTTGTCTTTGAATCAAATTCATGTCAAATTGTTGATAAGGAAACATGAAGTCTTAAATTTTCTAGAGAAAGAGTAAATAACATTTATTGGTTGATCTAGATGATCCAGAAAATGGAAATTTGTGTCTTGTTGCAAGTAAACAGGATGAGCTTATCTTGTGGCATCGTAGGCTTGGGCATGCAAGCTACAATGTCTTGCACAAGATCATGAGGTTGAAACTGGTAAATGGACTTCCTGAATTTCCTTCAATAAGAATGAAAATTTTTGTGATGCATGTGCACAGGGAAAACAAACCCGAAAATTCTTCAAATCAAAAGCACCGATAAGTACCTCTAAACCTTATGAATTGTTGCACATGGACCTTTTTGGACCTCCTAGAACACTGAGTCTCAATGGCAAACGATTTGGTTTTGTCATTGTAGACGATTTTTCTAGGTTCACTTGGGTAAAATTTCTGGCTCACAAAAATGAAGCACTGAAAATCTTTGAAGAATTCTTTAATAAGATTGAGCATGGAATGTTAATAAGATATGCTCAATCCGCACTGATCACGGGGGAGAGTTTGATAACAACTCATTTTATGATTTTTCAGGCACCAAGGAATAGAACACATGTTTTCCTCTCCAAGGACTCCGGAGCAAAATGGTGTAGTGGAGAGAAAGAACAGAACCCTGGTGGAAATGGCTCGTACTCTTCTGGTCGAAAGTCAACTCCCAAGGAGTTTTTGGGCAGAAGCGGTAAACACCTCGTGCTACATTCTCAACAGAGCCATGGTAAGACCCGTGATAAAAAAACCCCCTATGAACTGCTAAAAGGTAAGAAACCCAGTATGGGTATTTCAGAGTTTTTGGCTCAAAAGTGTTTATTCATAACAATGATAAAGTTGATTTAGACAAATTTGAAGCCAAAAGTGATCGAGGTATTTTTCTTGGATACTCAGAACACTCTAGAGCATATAGTGTTTAACGTTAAGAATAAAACTGTGGAAGAAACTCCACATGTTGTTTTTGATGAGTATCATGCAAAAACTAACACTGAAAACCTTCACAGGACTCAAGATGGAGATGCAGAAACAACACTTGAGGAACTACAAGCAAAAGCTAAAGGAAATTCTAAAGTAGTTTCTAAAAATAAAAGTGGATATCTTTGCAGGTACAACGATGAAGATGATGAAAATCTGTTCAGAAAACAAGATGTTGAATCTGAAGAAGATTCACAAGAGGAAGAGCCTCAAGATGAAACTCCTCAAGCACACCCTCCTCCAGAACAACCTCCACAAGATCAAATTCCACAAGTCCAAGATCAACCTGGTCCTTCAACAATCACCAATGTGAGGTATTCCAAAGATCACCACTTGAAAATGTGATAGGAGATGTAAATGATTCAGTTCAAACTAGATCTCAAGTTAGACAAATAATTGAACAAGATCAGTCAGCTTTTGTCTCTAAGTGGAACCTAAAAATGTTGAAGAGGTCTTAAAGAAAATTCATGGATTGATGCTATGCATGAGGAACTTGGTCAATTTCAAAGAAATAATGTCTGGAGCTTAGTTCCTAGAACCCTGAAATTTCTGTCATAGGAACAAGATGGGTCTTTAGGAATAAACTAAATGAAGAGGGTAAAGTGGTGAGAAATAAGGCTAGACTGGTAGCAAAAGATACAATCAAGAATTTGGTGTGGACTTTGAAGAATCCTTTGCCCTGTAGATAGACTTGAAGCAGTTAGAATCTTATTGGCATGTGCATGCTCACATAAGTTTAAACTTTTTCAAATGGACGTTAAAACTGCTTTCTTGAATGGCTACATCAAAGAGGAAGTCTATGTCTCTCAACCACCGGTTTGAAAATTCTGAAAATGCCTAACCATGTTTATAACTACACAAAGCTCTCTATGGTTTGAAACAGGCCCCGAGCTTGGTACGACAGACTGAGTAACTTTTTGGTGAGTAAAAACTACTCAAGAGGTAAAGTGGACCAAACTCTATTTACTAAGAAAGTTCGCAATCACATAATTGTTGTTCAAGTTTATGTGGACGACATTATATTTGGTTCCACTAATCCATCACTGTGTGAAGAGTTTTCCAAACATATGCACAATGAATTCGAGATGAGTCTAATGGGGGAGCTTCAATTCTTTCTTGGTTTGCAGGTGAAGCAACATGAAGATGGCTTCTTCATTAATCAAGAAAATATGTAAAGGAGCTCTTGAAACGCTTTCAGTTTGAGCAAGCCAAACCTGCTTCAACACCAATGAGCACAAGCATAAAATTGGAAAATGATGAGAAAGGTAAACCGATAGATGCAAAGCAATTCCGAGGTATGATTGGCTCACTCCTTTATCTTACTGCAAGTAGACCCATATACAATTCAGTGTTTGCCTTTGCGCTATATATCAATCTAGTCCAAGGAAAGCCATTGGTTGTAGTTAAGAGAATATTCAGATATCTCTCAGGTACGTATGATTTGGGTCTTTGGTATCCAGCAGGAAGTAGTTTGACTTGATATCATATTCTGATGCTGATTATGCTGGATGTAAGATAGACAAGAAAAGCACTAGTGGGTGCTGCCAATTACTTGGTGGTTGCATGGTTTCGTGGGCATCCAAGAAGTAACACTCGGTTGCACTCTCCACTGCAGAGGCAGAGTAGTTGTGTGGGGAGTTGTGCGGCTCAAGTGTTGTGGATAAAAGTCAACTGTCTGACTACAATATTGACATCGGATGCACCCCTATCTTATGTGACAACACTAGTGCCATCAATTTTTCAAAGAACTCAGTCCAACACTCTAGGACAAAACACATTGAGATTATACGTCACTTCTTGAGAGATGAAGTAGCCAACAAATCCTTGGAACTCAGCTTCATACCCACTGATAAGCAATTAGCTGATATTTTCACAAAACCATTGGCTGATGATAGATTCACAACATTGAGAAGAGAATTAGGATTATGCAAAATGCAATGAAGCCAATACAAACCTTGAAGTATATGTTTTGTGTGCACCGACTATGAGGTATATCAAATGGTGATCTGTGGAAGAACAAGTTATGCTTGTTTGGAAACTATCACTATGCGTGAGAAAACATTCTCCGCCACGTATCCATAGTCAAGATGCAAATAAGGGTCATCTACTTTGAATTAGGTATATGGACTATTTTCAATTTGCCCATTCACTTTGCACACAAATGGATTTTCTTGTTTGTGATGGTCTGTCTCTATTCATGAACTTGGATGCAATTGCTTGCTAAACTTGTGCAAATGTGTCTTGAATTGCTTGCTTGTTGAGTCTTCACATGCACATTCTATAGGGGAGCTAGGTTAAGGTAGATGAGTGATTTTTTCAGGGAAACTATCCATTTTTCAATGCTTCACTTCCTTGGCATGGAACTCAAATGATATCTCTCATATCTGCTTTCAAAATTTTCTCACAGCTCCTGTCGACAACCCCACTCCTTGCTGCCGACAGCCCCTAGCAGGATTCCTCATCCGAACTCACAATCCTTCAGTCTGTTCAAATCTGTCGACAGACCCTCTGTATCTGTCGACAGACGCACCTACCTGAAGTCAGTTAATTCCACTGTTGAATCTGTCGACAGGCACCCAATGGCTGTCGACAGATGCACCTCTTGCTGAGTTTTGCTTGTTCTGTCTCAACATACTTCATGATCAGCTTCACTAATGTATCTAAGGTGCAAATTGATGACTACTTATGTTATAATCTTCATATCCACATAATATTTGATGATCAGTCTGTCCCCATGTATTTTAATTAATTAATTATATTATATATATATATATATGATGATTAACAAAACCAAACAAGAGTTTATCAATTATATCTAATGAATATTTCATAAGTCTTAAGTACAGGAAAAATACCAAGGTCAAACAAGCCAACAAAAGGTATGCATTACTTCTCTGAAGCTTAATCTTTTCAACATGATATTTCTCTAAGTCCATATCGATTCTGTGAAGATCATAATGATTTCTTATAAGACTGAAAAGTCATGTTGTTTCAAACAAGTCGATGCCATAACGATTCTGTAAGTGATCGCAACGATTCCTTAGAGCTCGTACGACTGCTCGTCACAACGACTCTATAAGTTACCGTAACGATTCCTTTAGAGCTCGTAACGACTTGCTCGTCACAACGACTCTATAATACCATAACGATTCTTTAGAGCCCGTAGTGACTTGCTCGTCACAACGACTCTATAAGTTACCGTAACGATTTCTTTAGAGCCCGTAACGACTTGCTGTCACAACGACTCTATAAGTTACGTAACGATTTCTTTAGAGCCCGTAACGACTTGCTCGTCACAACGACTCTATAAGTTACCGTAACGATTTCTTTAGAGCCCGTAACGACTTGCTCGTCACAACGACTCTATAAGTTACCGTAACGATTTCTTTAGAGCCGTAACGACTTGCTCGTCACAACGACTCTATAAGTTACCGTAACGATTTCTTTAGAGCCCGTAACGACTTGCTCATCACAACGATTCTATAAGTGACCGTAACGATTCTTTAGAACTCGCAACGACTTGCTCGCTGTAATGATTCTTAAGTATTCATAACGACTTCTTTAGAACTCGCAACGACTTGCTCGCCATAACGATTCATAAGTATTCATAACGATTCCTTAGAACTCGCAACGACTTGCTCGTCGTAACGATGCTAATCCAACGACTTGGTCAATCTGAATTATTCATAACGATTTCATAAGTCATATAGCCATCGATTTCATATCTTGATATCTTATTCATCTTAAAAGCGTTGACTAGTCAAAGTCCACGTAGACATCTCTCTGACGCTTCTGCATTTATGAGATCTGAACGTATCTCTGCATGCATGCAGACAATATCATCCTTTATCGTGCTACTCTGATTACGTCTTTTAGACTTAAGCTATTTGACATTACTATTTCATGTCTATTGCTACTGACGTTGACTGACATCAGAGACAGCTTAGCTGTCTGCTATTTGAGATTGACATTTGTGCAGACCTCTGATCTAGCTTCATGGTACAACGTTAAACAAAATAGAAGCCAAGGATATTTCTGAAGATCTCATCTCTTGCGTGCTCAAGTGATCAAAAGGCTGTTGACTGGAAGCTTCCAAGACTCCAGGTGTCATTCAGTCTAACGACTACTCAAAAGAGAGACAACGGACACTTCAACGTCTAGATTTCAAATTGAAGATATAAATACAAGTCAGAAGAACAAGAAAAAGATCGCGTATTCAAGCATTCAAATTCTTCTGAAGAAGTCCAGAGCCAAGAACCTCATTCCACTTAGTTTTGCTCTTTGCTCTCCACTAGTTTGTGAAAATTGAGAGAGCCCGTGTAGTTCTGAGAGTGTGCCTTGTTTAGATCTTTGCTCTCAGTTCTAGTTGCTTCAGATCCTTGCTTGTCAAAAGCTTGATCTAGGGGCTTGAATTTCATTCATTCTCTTTGTGTTGTTCCTTCAGTTGTGAAGGAAGACCTGGTGGTATCCAGGGTGTTGTTCCCTTCGGTGTGAAGGAAGACCTGGTGGGTATCCAGGGTGTTGCTATTCCCTTCGGGTGTGAAGGAAGACCAGCTGAGCTGGGTGCTGTAGCGTCCTTAGGGGGACTGTACCCTAGTTAGTGAAATCCTGAGTTGTTGCTCAGGGACTGACGTAGGACTCCTAAGGAAAGGAGGTCCGAACCAGGAAACCTGTGTTGTGTGATTGTCTTCTTGTGTGTTTGATATTTAAACTAACAGTCACTAACCTACTTCGAAGAACGTTTGTGTGAATCTTTTAGTTACAGGTATCTTCTAGATTAATTTTAAAGACCCATTCACCCCCCTCTGGGCTCGTCAACTGGGCAACAAGTGGTATCAGAGCGAGTCTCTTCGACAAAGAAAAGGATCCAACGATCTGAAGAGTAAAGATCCATGGCAGCCCAAGGTAACTTTGAAGGTCAGTCTGTCAACCGACCCCCTCTCTTCGATGGTGAAGATTATCCTTACTGGAAGACCAGAATGGAATACTTTCTACAAGGCCACGACTATCAAATTTGGTCCATAGTAGAAGAAGGTGATCTGGTAGTCACAAATGAGAAAGCACAATGGACAGATGATGACAGAAAGAAGATCTCCCTGAATTGCAAAGCAAAGAGCATCCTATGCTGTGCTCTAAGTAAGAAGGAATTCAACAGAGTTTCAGCCTGCAAATCCTCAATGGAAATGTGGGAAAAGCTCAGGATACATATGAAGGCACAGACAAAGTAAAGGAGACAAGAATCGACATTCTTGTCACTCAGTATGAGAGATTTCAGATGCAGTCAGGTGAGTCCATAACTCAAATGTTCAGTCGGTTCACTGACATCACAAATGGACTAGCAGTCTGGGGAAAACCTATGAGATTGGAGACATGGTGAGGAAAATACTTAGATCCTTACCGTCCTCATGGACCCCAAAGGTCACAGCAATAGAAGAAGCAAATGACCTGAAGAGAATGTTGTAGAAAAGCTCATTGGGTCCCTCATGGCCCATGAGATCAACATGGAAAGGCTAGGAGAGTCCTCTAGCAGAAAGAAGCACTCCAACGCCTTAAAAGCTGAAGAAGATTCACCAAATGCAAGTTCAGCTGAAAGTGAAAGTGATGCAGACAGCGAGAATGAGGAAGCAATGCTGTCTAGAAAATTGCAGCGAATTTTGGCTAAAAAGAAGAAATTCCAATCTGGTAGAAGGCACTTCAAAAGGAACAAGGACTTCAAGAAGCCAGATGGAAAAGAAATGAAGAAAGGAGAACCCATCTGCTATGAATGTAAGAAGCCAGGACACATTAAAGCTGAGTGTCCAAAATTTAAGAAGCCGAAGTTCAGGAAGAAAGACAGCTCCAAGAAGTTCAGAAAGTACAAAAGAAAGCGATGGCAGCAGCATGGGAAAACAGTAGCGACTCAGACAGTGAGTCAAGCTCTGCAGTGATGAAGAAAAGCCAACTTGGCTTCATGGCAAATACTGAAGATAAGGTAACTTCTGACTCCTCTTTGATTCATGCAATGATTCAGATTCCGATAGTTTAGAAGAGGCTTTCAACGAACTATATGAAAAATATAAAGAAGTAACCAAATTATTAAAAGTAAGCAAGAAAAACATAGTATGTATAGAAAATACAAACTCAGATCTAAAATCAGAAAATGAACAATTAGAAAGTCAAATAACTGAACTTAAAGAAGAAATGAACTGTTATGTGAAGACCTAAAAGCTAAGAATGAACAAATAACTAAATTAGAGAAACAAGTAAGTTCAGATGAACTGAAAACTGAAATCAAAACACTAACAGAAGAAAATATACAGTTATCTAGCACATTAGAAAAATTCACTAATGGTAAAAACTCCCTCATATTAAAAGGTGCTAGAAGATCAGGTAAGAAGAAAAATGGATTAGGATATACACCCAGATAATGAAGAAACCATAATTTATCCTAAAACATATCCAACACCAAAATTTGTACCTGAACAAGATACAGCATACAAAGCTGATTTCAGATATATAGAAAAAGTAACCAAATTATCCTGCTGTAGTCACTGCAACAAGTTAGGACATATCATAACGACATGCCCAACAAGACATAAGAAATGGATAATAAAAGGCAAAATAAATGATACTAACCCATCAGGACCCAAAAGAATTTGGGTACCTAAAACTTGATGTTTTTATTTCAGGACATCTCTCGAGCATCCAAATGGTATTTGGATAGCGGGTGCTCAAGGCACATGTCAGGAAACCAGAAGTTATTCTCTCATCTCCAAGCTGAAGAAGAAGGAACAGTCACTTATGGAGATAATGGGAAAGGAACAGTGATAGGCAGTGGCTCTGTGAATAACAAAGGAAAAACAGTCATAGAAGATGTGTTATTAGTCAAGGGATTAAAGCACAATCTCATTAGCATCAGCCAGCTGTGTGACAGAGGCCATCAGATCAAGTTTCAAGAGTCAAAGTGCAGCATACTGAAGGATGGAGCAGTCATCTTTGAAGCTAATAGAGAAAAGAATTTGTATGTGCTCTATCTTGAAGAACTCAAGGTTCAGAATGTTTGTCTGGCAGCAAATAAAGATAAATCTACTGAATTATGGCACAGACGACTAGGACATTGCAGCATAGATGGCATGAGAAAATTACTGAAGAAGAATCTTGTGGAAGGTCTACCTAAGGTTAGTACAAAATTGGATGGTGTATGTAAACCTTGTGCTAAGGGAAAGCACACCAAAGGCTCCTTCAAGTCAAAGACGGTGGTGACCACCTCAAAACCCTTAGAGCCTTCATATGGATCTATTTGGGCCAATGAGGACTACCAGTCTTGGAGGAAAGAATTTTGGATTTGTCATAGTTGATGACTACTCAAGATTCACATGGGTATCATTCCTAGAGCATAAAGATGACACTTTGAAAACTTCGTCAGCTTCAGTAAGAAAGTTCAGAAAGATCAGAAGTTCAGCATTGTGTCTATCAGATCAGATCATGGTGGTGAATTTCAGAATGAAAAGTTTGCTAGATTCTGTGATGATCAGGGAATTGAGCATAATTTCTCAGCACCAAGAACACCACAGCAAAATGGTATCGCTGAAAGAAAGAATAGAACCCTATTAGATATGGCAAGAACTATGCTCTCAGAATATGATCTGCCAAGATACTTCTGGGCTGAAGCAGTCAACACAGCAAGCTACATTATCAACCGAGTAATGATCAGGCCAATCCTGAAGAAGACTGCATATGAACTGTTCAAAGGGAAGAAGCCAAAGATCAGCCACTTCAGGACTTTTGGATGTCCTTGCTTCATTCACAACAATGAAAAAAGGGACATGGTAAGTTGGATGCCAAATCAGATGAAGGCATCTTTATGGGGTACACCTCTAAACCCAAAGGCTATAGAGTATTTAACAAACGTACTTTATTGATTGAACAGTCTGTACATATTATTTTTGATGAAACTAACCCTTCTTGAGAAAGGAAGTAGATAGTGATAATGATGAAACAGATGAACTGTCCAAGAAACTAAAAGATCATCAATTGAGGACAAGGATGATCCACCTCTGGAAGACTTCAACAAGAAGAACTTACTCATGAAAATCTTCCAAAGGAGTGGAGATACAAGAAAGATCACCCACTTGAGAATATTATTGGTGATCCATCCATAGGGGTAAGAACAAGAGGTAATGTTATTCCTTGTGATTACCTAGCTTTTGTTTCTCAAATAGAGCCTAGGACAGTCAATGAAGCTCTTTCTGATGAATCTTGGATAGTAGCCATGCAAGATGAATTAAATCAATTCAAGAGAAAACAAGTATGGTCACTTGTTCCTAGACCATCAGACCATCCAGTCATTGGCACCAAATGGGTGTTCAGAAATAAACTGGATGAAACTGGTGCAATCTTAAGAAACAAGGCCAGATTGGTAGCTCAAGGCTATTCTCAAGAGGAAGGCATAGATTTCGATGAAACCTATGCACCTGTAGCTAGACTTGAGGCCATTAGAATATTACTTGCATATGCATCTGCTTTGAATTTAAATTATTTCAAATGGATGTTAAATCGCTTTTTTAAATGGTTTTATAAAAGAGGAAGTTTATGTGGAACAACCCCCGGGTTTTGATGACACAGAATTTCTAATCATGTTTTCAAACTTCACAAGGCATATATGGTTTAAAGCAAGCACCTAGAGCGGTGGTATGAAAGGCTTAGTTCTTTTCTTTTAAACCATGGTTTCAGTAGAGGTCAAGTAGATAGTACTCTTTTCATAAAGTCAAAGGTCAAACACATTCTACTAGTCCAAATTTATGTAGATGATATTATCTTGGGTCTACTGATGAATCCCTTTGCAAGTACTTTGAAAAGTTGATGCAGGGAGAATTTGAAATGAGCATGATGGGAGAACTTAATACTTCCTTGGACTACAAATCAAACAAGGAAAGGAAGGAACTCACATCTGTCAAGCAAAGTACACAAAAGAACTCTTAAAGAAATTTGGATTCGAAAATACCAAGCCACTGTCAACACCAATGAGTACATCAACAAGAATGGACAGTGACAAAGATGGTAAGAAAGTAGATCAAAAGATCTACAGAGGTATGATAGGTTCACTCCTTTATTTAACAGCTAGTAGACCTGATATTTTATTTAGTGTATGCATGTGTGCTAGGTATCAAGCAGATCCTAAAGAATCACATTTAATTTCTGTGAAAAGAATATTTAGATATTTAGCAAGATCTCATGACTTAGGTCTATGGTATCCAAAACATTGTGAAATAACTTAGTAGGTTACTCTGATGCTGACTATGCTGGATGCAAATTAGATAGAAAAAGCACCAGTGGTGTTGTCAATTTCTTGCAGGATGTTTAATATCTTGGTCTTCAAAGAAACAAAATTCAGTAGCACTATCTACTGCTGAAGCTGAGTACGTAGCTGCTGGAAATTGCTGTACACAACTCTTATGGATAAGCAACAACTTGAAGATTTCGGATTAAACATCAAATCCATCCCACTGTTGTGCGACAACACCAGTGCCATAAATCTCACCAAGAATCCAGTCAACACTCAAGGACCAAGCATATTGAGGTTAGATATCATTTTATTCGTGATCATGTAGCAAATGGTAATATTGAAATATCTTTTATTGATACAAATGGTCAGTTAGCAGACATTTTCACAAAAGCCTTACCCGAGGAGAGATTCACATCTCTTAGAAGGGAATTAGGCATGTGCAATTTGTGAAAAAGTTTTGTTACAACTGGCACATTAAATTTCAGAATTAAGTAATTTTTCCCTCCATGGCTTTAAGCAAAAGAAATTCAAATTATCCTTTGTAACCGCTCTCTCATTGAAGTCGGTTTGAATAGTCAACACTCTTTTGTCTTCTTCTGCCGCCTTTTGGCGCCTCACTTTCCACAACGCATTAATTTATCATAAAATCAATGACAGAACGATTCGTATCTCATCGTCTACCTTTTCCCCTTTTCATCCTGTCGCATGAGCCGATGCCCTAACAACTCATATCTCAACCCTCTGCAAATTTGAACCTTCCTCCTCCTTCCCGCAAAATTCTTGAGGATTCCTTCTCTTCTCCTTCCGTTTCAAACCTCCAGAGACTTCCCACCTGAATCCATGGCCGCACCAGTCATCGCCGGCAGTTGGGTGGCTACAGCGCCGAGTTTCTCACTCCTGAGCAGCAGGAGAGGTTTACCTTTGTGAAGACGAAGCTCTGTGGCAATAAAGAAGTCGATGTTGCTAATCTGAGGAAAAATGGAATGAGCAGCGTGGCAGACTGATCAATCAGATGCAGTGGACGGGAGTTACCACCTTTTCGGAGGTCAGTTATCCGGACCTGGTAAAAGCTTCTTCGTGTGTATGAGAACAGAGGAAGATGGGTCCCTAGTTCTTCAGTAAAGGGAACCCTGATTAGAATACCCTGAGTTGCTGAAGATGTTGTTTGATGTGAAGACTTTCGGGTTTAGTGGGGTTCACACTGTGGACGCCCAAGTGAAAGGTTTGGGAATTGTAGGGCGGGCTTCAAGCTAAGGGACGGCAAGCTTGATATAAATCAACTGCTTTCAACCGCCTCCTTCATTTATTGTCTGTCAAATCTTAGTTCCCAGAAGTGCAACATTTTCTTCTTGCACAAAGGCCGACTCTGACATGATGTACTGGGCCATTCAAAATAAGGAGATAAATATGGCCGCGAGTGATGATGGAAAGAATGAAATTTGCCAGAGATCAGATTTGGGACACCAAGAGTAAGTTAATGTGTCCCTGCCATATGCCCACTACTTACCAAGATCTTCAAACACTTCGGTGTTGATCTTTCTGGGGCAGTTGTAGAGAAAATGGGCCAAGCAATCAGGTCCAGGAACCTAAAGAAGAGTGGCTTCTCTGTGGAAAATGGTGTCTGGTTCAAGGCTTCAGTTGCTGAAGGCGAAGCCATCATCGACGACACCTCAGTTGTTCATCAGGAGATGGGATCAGCGGATATGATTCCAGAATTGCCAGTGGAGTCAGTTTCAGCTCCAGCAGTTGGAGCAGCAGAATATCGGCCCTCTATAGCAGAGTTCAGCTAGCCAGTGAAGTGCGTGAGAAGAAGAAGAAGAAAGAGTATCAGTAGCAGATTCAGAATTTCCAGAAGAATTAGCTGTAAATTTTGAAGAGAAGAGAATTGAGGATATTCTCCCAGAGGATTATTCCAGTTGAGGACCCACTACCCTCAACTGTCGTTTGCATCTATTCTTCAGACATTATTGATTCGATTCCTTCACCTCTAGTGCTCCAGAAACCTAGTGGCAGAGTGCTGAAGAGGCTGTGGCATCAGGCCACATTGATGAACCAATGGAAGATGTTCAGTAGAGGTAGAGCACCAGCTGCTCAGGGTGACTCTGTGATGGCGGATGCTCCCATTCAGGGGGAGCAAGTATCAAATGAAGAAGATGCTCCTATTGAGGGGGAGCTATCAAAAGAAGGTTCAGCAGAAACAACTCCAGTTGTTGATGGTCAGGAGGAAAGGCATAGAGATTCTCAAAATTTGGATGACAGAGAAGGAGAGATTGCAAGCTCTTCGAGCTCAGATGATGATCAACCTCCTCCAGCAAAAGAAGGCAAGAAGAAAGGAAAAGAAGTTGCCTCTGAAGTTCCTCTCCTGGCTGATACACCTTTTGAGAGGCAGGTCAAACAGAAAATAGTTATAAATTTGAAGCCAGTGATTGAAAGGCTGAATGTGCAAGGTGAGCTTATGTACTCTCCAGTCAGATGTAAATTCTATTTCTGAGCCAAGCTTCAGCCAACAAAGAGTTAGGTCAAATCAGAAATGCTATGAAATGGTTTAATAAGGAGATGAGTAGCATGAAAGGCATGCTCTCGGATATTATCAAGGCAGTTGGAGTTCAAGCTCCTCCTCCTCAGAAGCTCAGGAGCCTGGAGAAAAAATGTGTCTGGGGCATCAGGGCCAGCACCAGAAGCAGCAGCAGCACCAGAAGAGGTAGGGCCAACAGGGCCAGCTGATCAGGTTGAAGGGCCTCCAGGGCCATCTGAGCAAGGGTCAGGGCCATCAGGGCCATTGGAGAGTGAGTCTGTGCAGATAGAGGCAGAAGAGTTCTTGGCACCCAAGCCCCCAGCTCCCTCTTCTCCCTCTCACACACCTATTCCTCCAACTCCACCTCAGCTCCTACAGCACCTCCTGCTCCTCAAACATTCAAGAAGCCTCAATCTAGACCAATTTCTTCTCCTACACCATTTCAGTCCACCTCATCTCCTGCCTCCTCTACTTCCATCCTTCTCCTTCTCCTATACATGAGGCCCCTCCAGCATCCTCAGCTGGAGCATCCTCCTCCTCCTCTGGTCCCTCCCTTGGACCAGTTGATGACCTCCCTACTACTTCCACTCTTTTCTTCATCCTACTCCTCCACCCTCTTTCATCACTATCATACCTGAAAGAGCCCAACTTAACTCTCCCTTTATGGAACAAATAAAGGATGAGTTTGAGGAAGGGATCCTCAGGTCTGTGTTGAAGGTTGGTGAACATGTTCACAGGGCAGACCCTTCTAGTCCTGCCCCCAAGAAGAGGAAGCTTACTTCTACTTCCTCCCTTTCCTCTGAACCCAAATACCCACTTTGTGGTTTTCTCTCACAGTGGACAACAAACATCCCTCACTGTACAGAGAATATCTCTCAAAGGTGTTTTTGCAACCATCATTAACCTTCCCTTTCTTGATCTCACAGATCATTTGAACACCATTCTACCCTACACTTCTCTTTCGAAATCCGAAAAATCCAATTTCTTCTTGCCTCACTAAAAACTGAAGAGCAGTGGGGCAAAGGTCACAAGGATCTCCTAAAGAAATTCATTCTTGCCAAATCTGCTAGATTCCTCCAAGGGACCACTCCCTGACCTTATCAGAGTGGTTCAGGATATATCATAGGGAACTTTGGGCACCCTTCGTTCAAAAGGAAATCAAAATGATCAGGCATTCATGCTATTCAACAACTACAAATATATTCATAGACTTCCAGAGGTTCAGCTCAGTCAGTTCAAAAGGGCCATTTCAGCTCTGACTCCGGATATCTCTCAAACTTCAGATGTTCAGGTAGATTTTGCTACCCTCCAAGTACCTGAAGAGATAGCCCTTCCTCAAATCACTTTCCTTGTCATGGAGTCCTCTGTAGGATCCATCATCTTTGAACATTTTGCCAGAGTAATGGGCAGAATTAAAGTACAGAAAGGCTGCTGGTTGCTTTTCCTAGATTCCTATTTAGGGAATATCACCAAGGGCATGTAAGTGCTGAAGTTCTAGCCCTATTCTGTCTGAATGTGAAAGGCTGACATCTTCTGAATGGTCCAAGTTCTACCCCCTGTCAGCTCAGCAGCTGTTTGAAATCAATGAAGCTCAGGCAGGGAAGGCAAACCAGCCATTTCTCCAGCTACTTTCCTAGATATGAACTCCATTCATCTTGTTGATGACCCCTTCAAGGTCTGGGAGGAAAGATACAAAGTGTATGTGGCTATGCACAAGGCTCTCAGAGATAACCACAACCACTATCCTGTCACCATGGACCAATTCCTCACCTGTGCCAGCTTTGGGACTCGTCGATTTCTCAAGATGAACATGGACAAGAATGCATATGCTGATCTTCTCTATCAGCACCTAGATCTTCATCTCAAAAGGGCTTCCACCATGGGACCATCCTACTCTGTATCTTTGGAGTCTTCAAAACTCATTTTGAAGAGCAGGAAGCACAGGCATGGGAAACCATCTCCCATTTGCCTCTCTTTGTCTCCTGCCTTCTATTTACCAGTACCTCCACAAAGTTAATGAAATGACCTTCTGTGGTACTATTCTCTTTCTCTCTTCTTTCTTTGTCGAAGATTGTCTTTTTGCTCAATGACAAAAAAGGGGGAGAAAATTAGCATGTCTGAAATACAATATTTTTTTAGAAAGAAAATTAGCATGCATACCTTCAGATGATTTCATATTTTTCATCCATACTTATTGTTCAGTTTTGTCATCACCAAAAAGGGGGAGATTGATGATCAGTCTGTCCCATGTAATTTAATTATATATATATATATATATATTGATGATTAACAAAACCAAACAAGAGTTTATCAATTATATCTAATGAATATTTCATAAGTCTTAAGTACAGGAAAAATACCAAGGTCAAACAAGCCAACAAAAGGTATGCATTACTTCTCTGAAGCTTTAATCTTTTCAACATGATATTTCTCTAAGTCCATATCAATTCTGTTGAAGATAAACGATTCCTTATAAGACTGAAAAGTCATTTTGTTTCAAACAAGTCGATGCCATAACGATTCTGTAAGTGTCGCAACGATTCCTTTAGAGCTCGTAACGACTTGCTCGTCACAACGACTCTATAAGTTACCGTAACGATTTCTTTAGAGCCGTAACGACTTGCTCGTCACAACGACTCTATAAGTTACCGTAACGATTTCTTAGAGCCCGTAACGACTGCTCGTCACAACGACTCTATAAGTTACCGTAACGATTTCTTTAGAGCCCGTAACGACTTGCTCGTCACAACGACTCTATAAGTTACCGTAACGATTTCTTTAGAGCCGTAACGACTTGCTCGTCACAACGACTCTATAAGTTACCGTAACGATTTCTTTAGAGCGTAACGACTTGCTCGTCACAACGATTTAACGATTGCTCGTCGTAACGATTCTATAGTATCCAACGATATTAGAACTTGCAACGACTGCTCGCCGAACGATTCTATAAGTATTCAACGACTTCTTTAGAACTCTCACGACTTGCTTGCCGTAACTATGTTCTTTTTCGGTTACCCAAAAAAACAAACCGAACGACCGATTCGGTTCGGTTCGTTGAACAATGTCACAGTTCAGTTCTGTCGCATCAGGGAAACCGAATGAACGAAATATATATTAATATATTTAAATAATAAATACCAAAGAAGAACTTAGCAAGTGGAGCTAGTGCCTAACGGTTCTTTGGGTGGTTGGGTCGATTCCCAGACGCCATCGCCTGTTTGTGTGTCTTTTTTTGTTTTCGTTTTGAACAAATTTCGGTTCAACGGTTTGAACAAAAAAAGGTCCAAACGATTTTGAACCAAACCATGAACAGCTTCAGTAACGATTTGCCATATCTCATAACGACTTGGTCTATGACTTATTCATAACGATTTCATAAGTCATATAGCCATCGATTCATATCTTGATATCTTATTCATCTTAAAAGTGTTGACTAGTCAAAGTCCACGTAGACATCTCTCTGACGCTTCTGCATTTATGAGATCTGAACGTATCTCTGCATGCATGCAGACAATATCATCCTTATCGTGCCTACTCTGATTACGTTTTAGACTTAAGCTATTTGCATTACTATTTTCATGTCTATTGCTACTGACGTTGACTGACATCAGAGACAGCTTAGTCTGTCTGCTATTTGAGATTGACATTTGTGCAGACCTCTGATCTAGCTTCATGGTACAACGTTAAACAAAAGAGAGCCAAGGATATTTCTGAAGATCTCATCTCTTTGCGTGCTCAAGTGATCAAAAGGCTGTTGACTGGAAGCTTCCAAGACTCCAGATGTCATTCAGTCTAACGACTACTCAAAAGAGAGACAACGGACACTTCAACGTCTAGATTTCAAATTGAAGATATAAATACAAGTCAGAAGAACAGAAGAGAAAGATCGCGTATTCAAGCATTCAAATTCTTTGAAGAAGTCCAGAGCCAAGAACCTTCATTCCACTTAGTGTTTGCTCTTTGCTCTCCACTAGTTTGTGAAAATCTTAGAGAGCCGTGTAGTTCTGAGAGTGTGCTTGTTTAGATCTTTGCTCTCAGTTCTAGTTGCTTCAGATCCTTGCTTGTCAAAAGCTTGATCTAGGGGCTTGAATTTCATTCATTCTCTTTGTGTTGTTCCTTTCGGTTGTGAAGGAAGACCTGGTGGTATCCAGGGTGTTGTTCCTTCGGTTGTGAAGGAAGACCTGGTGGGGATCTAGGGTGTTGTTCCCTTCGGTGTGAAGGAAGACCAGTGAGCTGGGTGCTGTAGCGTCCTTAGGGGGACTGTACCCTAGTTAGTGAAATCCTGAGTTGTTGCTCAGGGACTGGACGTAGGACTCCTAAGGAAAGGAGGTCCGAACCAGGATAAACCTTGTGTTGTGTGATTGTCTTCCTTGTGTGTTTGATATTTAAACTAACAGTCACTAACCTACTTCGAAGAACGTTTGTGTGAATTTTTTAGTTACAGGTATCTTCTAGATTAATTTTTAAAGACCCATTCACCCCCCCTCTGGGCTCGTCAACTGGGCAACAATATCAACGACATGTCCAAATCCCGATGATTTTGACATAACATTCTTTGTGAGTCTAGGTTGCCTCATTGTGAGTACATTTAACAAAATACATGAGTATAACATAACTCACTTGAAATAACTCCCTTGTGGAATATCATGTTTTTTAAGTAATGTGTTAAGTCCAAGGTTATTTGAATGTTAGGTCTTACATGGCTTTTTTGCCTTATCTAACTCTTGACCTTGATTGTCACGAAAAACAATCAAATAGGAGAAAAAGATACCTATTTCACAAAAAAAAAATCAGGTATCAAGTCAATAAGGGAATAAAGACCAGAGCATGATGAGTATTATTGAGTAACCAAGGATATGGACATCCCAAATGTCTGGTCTTCGCATCAAAGGCTTCTCCTTATCTCTTATAATGGTCGGGATCCTTCACTGAGTAACTGGGGATACGCATTAACATGTCTATCTTCACGTCAAAAGGTCATAGTGATCCTACTTACCACTTTCTCTCTTACGTTTGTTCAGAAACAAATCACAACAGAAGAAATAGAGTGCAGCTCCTCAATTTTTTTTTTTTCAAGGCCAAGCTGTGTTAATGAAAACATTGCCCATGTAGACATCCTTTTCATACACTTTTGACTGTCACATACTAGATATATGTTCTTTTGCAATGGTTTTATTCAAGCGGTCTATTTTTATATCCTATGTCTTTTTTGTTCAGTGTACTCCTTAACTGCAACTTGAGAGTCCGGGGAATATTATTTCACAACCATTGTCGATAATTACATGTCCTAATTATTAGTGGGTATGACATTTTATAAGTGTATTTACCTATTTTCCATCTTATATACACATGGACGCTCATTTCCTTGAAAAATCATGAAATACTTCACTGGCACACTTTTTGCAAGTGCTTATCGACAGGGCACTGTTCACCTGTCGATAGCCGGCGACAGGACTGTTTTGGAAGCCCACGGGCGGCCATCTAGGGCAGATTTCGTGGGTCCCAGTCCTTTCAAATCCCTTCCCACTTTCTTTAAAGGACCCCACGACCCCTTCTCCTTTCCAACTTCCAAAACATCCCTCCTCCTTGCCTCTTCACCAAAACCCTCTTCTCCAGGGCGCAGAGCAGAGTCAGCCTCTTCGGGTGTCTCCTCTCTCGTGTCTCCTTCCTCCTTTCACATCCCTCTCTACCGAAATCCTTCTTTCTGATGGCTCCCAAGAGCAAGAAGCTTGTCTCCCATCTCCGTCCTCGTTCTCCCCAAGCCAGCGAGGGTTCCAGGGCTCATACCGAGCGCCGAACAAAGCATCGGGATGATCGTTGCCGGAGCTCGTTATTCCTCAAGATCTGCAACTTCTCAATGTTCATGGCACCTTACCAAGTTCGTACAGCCAAATACGTTGATTTCGTGTCTCTGGAAGACATGTTTCCTGGGTGCTGCCACTTTTTGATACCCAGGGCTGGTCTCCTTCTGCTATTCTCACAAGAGGTACTCTCCAACCGCTGTGACGGAGTTCTACAACAACCTCCGGAAACGCTCAGGTGATCTTTATACCAAGGTGAAAGGCACCCCGTTTCTGATCACTCCAAATCTTTTCTCCGTTGCACTTCAAATTCCAAATACTGGCATTGATATCATGCAACATCACCCATTGGCATCTGAGTACTACACATCATCACTCGGCAGCCATACTATTCATCTAAAGATCGTGTGCAACTGAATGCCAACTCCTCACTCCCTTCATCGTCTCATCCACCATATCTTTACCACAATCATAGTCCCCAAGGATGGTAGTCGGGAACTTGTGACTGCCATTCACAAATCCCTTTTCACGCATTTCTTAACTGTGAACAAGTCAACCTACCACTCCTTTTACTCTCTCACATCCGGATATGCCTTCGCAATTCCAATAGGTCTATGCCTTATGCATGTCCTATCACTTCTCTTCTTTGTTCATCAGCATCCAAATCTCCAAAGAAGAGATGACAACCCTCAAGTCTCGTAGCTCCTTTGATCTCACTGCTGCTCACAGGATGGGCTACAAATTGGTTGATGGGGTTGTGTCACGAGAACTCAAGGGTAAGGGACCGGAAATTGCTGAGGCAGATGAAGAAGACGACGTTGATGAAGATGATGCTGGTGATGACTCCCAGTCCGAGCAATAGATGCTCCGGGAGGTGAAGATGAAGATGTTGCTGATGAACGAGCGCCTGCTGAGCTCTCTCTCGAGATTTTATCATGCTCAAATGGCACAGATGCAGCTTCAAATGACCACAGGCTTTGAGCACCTAAATGAACGATTGGACACTGTTGATACGAGCATGAAGCACTAGCTGATACTCAAGTCCAGCTTCAGCTCAAACTTACTAGACTCTCCACAGAGATTCATGACATTCGTTAGGCCTCTGCACCGCCTGGCAATGATGCTGCTTAGAGAGTTTAGGTGTCCACTGTGGTTGGGTCTTGGTCATGGTCTTGGTCTTGTTCTTGATGTACTAGTCTGCTTTCTTGGTCATGTTATTCTCTTCCTTGCAATTCCTTTTGTCACGTTGTCACTCCATTTTGTAACTGTGTGTAATGCTTGCCACTTCAGTGAAAATCACAGTTATTTGCTCTATTCATGCGTGCATGACGTGTCTTTTGGATGTTGTCAAAAGGGGGAGGAAAGCAATTGTATTAATTGTGCATTAATTGAAATTTTGTCATCATCCAAAAAGGGGGAATGTTGGGTTACATGGATTTATATTTGAGAGTTTGTTTTTGATGATGAGCAATCAATGAGCATTTCATGAACAATACAATTTCATGTGATATGAATGTGTGAAACATGATGAGAATGACAAGTCAAGCAAATGTTAATCAAGAAACACATGTTTAATTTGATCATCTAAATGTTCACAATATCCCACTAACAATGCTCTTAAATGTAGGTGAGATTGCATGCAAGACAAGTACCAAAACAAGAGCAAAAAGATCAAGAAAAAGCACAAAAAGCAAGTACCTGTCGACAGCCCCAAAGATGCCTGTCGACAGCCCTGCACAGACAGATCTAATAGGGTACTGGCAAAGATGTACCTGTCGACAGCCCCACTGTGCCTGTCGACAGATCAGCACAGACAGAACCAACAGGCTCCTGGCAAGGTGTGCATGTCGACATACTCAAGTCACCTGTCGACAGATCACACAGGGAACTGTCTCCCGGAAAGCCCAGCCTTCTGCCTTTTGCAAGTCTGTCTACATTTGTCGACAGATGTGTTCTTGCTGTCGACAGACGAAGAGAAAATCTCAATACGAGATCTCCATACGTTTTCGAATTGGGTGTTCCAATTGTCACGACTCTCCATACTTAACACCCATATAAAAGGAACTCTTTGGAGTTATTTCGACGAAAGAAGCAGCCACCACACAAAAACCCTAGCTAAGTCTCAAAGAGAAGGTCTTTCTGCTGCTCTGCTTCAACCGTTCGTCCAGGCAACCAAGAGACATCCTCCGAATGGGATGAAGCCAGATTGTCCATCTCTCAAGCTTCTCCATCAACTGATACTGTCAAGACGGAAGCTTGAAGCACATCGGGACGATCATCTGAAGAGTTCCACATCAGGATTTGAAATCTCAACTCTGAACTCTTCTTTATCTCTGTTTTCATATCTCATGTGTGGTGTTGTGAGTCAAGCGTCTTTGTGCTTGATTCACGTTTGTCATGTTGTTCTGATCGTGGTTTTACATCAGACAACGTGAGTGTGTGTGTGTGTAGCGAGTGAACTGCTGATAAGCAGTCTTTCTGCGTGTGTGTATGGACGGTGGACGTAGGATACACAAGTTGTGTACTCTTAACCACCTTAAATCATCGTGTGTGGTTTGAAACGTTTCACACTAGATGTTTGGTAGGCACGTTGATCTCTCACACGCTAGATAAATTGCTACTCTAACTTACAATTAACACACAATTTAGTTTGATTTAAACTCTGTTTGAAATATCAAAAGTCTGTGTTTCCATCAAAAAGAAGGTCATAGTTTATCTAACAGATAGTATCTATTCAACCCCCCTTCTAGATTACCATATTGGACAATTCCGCATTTTTCATCTTAGTGGCACAAGATGTTGCCGTTAAGTTCCTGTCTGTAGCTACACAGAATGAACACATAATCATGGTGAATGGGGTTCCAGGACAGAGATAAATTCTGTAAAATTCCTAGGACCTAGGACATGAGTAGGGATGATGTCCAATGGTACTTGCCAAAGAAATTTTAGTTTGGATTATTTGCCAGAGAAGCTCTCCTCGGCCAGCCAGGAAGAGGCACCAAAAATCTCCCAGATCGGTCTTTAGGTCGATGTAGTTTGTACACCGGAGTCGGGGAAGTCTTCCTCAATGATCAGAGCTCCTCCCAGTCGAGGTAGATTGCGGAAGATGCCCACAATCGCTAGATCAAGCTTCTCAAAGATCGGTCTTCGCACAGATTTCTAGGGTTCTCAAAGAGCCAAAGGAACCTAATCCCGGCGCAAGGGGGTGTTTTTATAGAGCCAAGGGATTTGGGGTATGCGTAGATAGGTTTCCTACCGTTGGAAGACGGTTTCCAAAACTGGAGAGCGAAGGAAATGCAACCGTTTCCAGATCTGAAGCCGCAACAATTCTGGGAAATAGACGTCCACATCCCTGGCCGTCTACTGGGAGTAAATGTCCATCGATCTGGAAGTTGACATCCCATGCACGTCCATGCATGTGGACGTCAGCCAACTTCGGCCAGAACACAGAAATGCCCAATTTAATATATATATATATACACTATATACATACATGCAATGTATAATGTATAATCTAAGCATCATAGATACAATTAAATAAAAGCAACATGTACACAAGCAAACACATATATACATATGACAACATATTCAAATACAATATGTATAGCAATAAATACATATACGTACTTTATACATATACATATGTACACATAGCTATATTCACAAAGCATCTAACATCACATGATCAAAATCTAAATAAAAGAGCGAATTCGAGGCCTTACAATATAGAGGATTGGATAGAGTCATCCAATAGGCTCTTGTTTGACCAGGATGGGACAAGGCAGGATGTCGCCAGGATGGTCCTAACGATGGGATTGACTGTCGCCAGGATGGTCCTGGTGACAGGGTAATCGATTATCGCCGAGAATGTCTTGACCATAGTGACCTAGTCGCCAACTCTGATTGGCGACATCCTCTCTTGTCATCAAGATAGGTATGACTGGTTGTACTTGGGCCGTACGCCACATGGCCTGTGACATCTACTCATAGACTAGTTTTCAGAGGTGACAAAATAATCGAGATAATACAAACATGGGCGGTCATGCATATTCATAATGAGAGTAGCAGAAGTATATTACATGAACTGATAGTTTTGAGCTCAATAATACAACAACTTAGGTGGCAGTAGGGTTGCTAGTTTATGATTCACTAGGCGCACATTCCCTTGGGGAGTTGTTAGTCCCATCCGAGACGCCTGAAAAGAAAGTAGGGTTCATGAGCAATTGTGCCATAGTAGGAAATTGCCATCACATCAATAATAATAGTAAGTTATGAAAGTAGCATGAAAGAACAATATGTATACCAGTCAATGAGAGGATACCACTGTCATACATAATGATACTGGAGTACAATTCAATGAAGATATCATAATGGAATTTGCCGAGATCCAAATAGTAATAAATTTCATGCCATAATATAGTTCATGGAAATGTAGGCTAAATTAGCAGTAGGTGGGTTATGCCAAACACCCACTATATCCATTCTCGATGGGTACATATTCGAATTGACCGATTCAGTGGTCGAGTTAGGGTGACTCCTCCCAGGACTAGATCGGCCCCATTGCACATGCATTGGTCCAGTAGAGTTCGAAGCCCAAGGTGTCACATTTCCATTTGATCAGTCTTTTAATATGGTTCGGGCAGTTCTTGAAAAAAAATACCAATGCATAGTACAATAATAGCAAGCCAAGTATGCTGGCTAGTTAGGTGGTCCAAGTTAAGTAATATAGCGTTATATAAGAATCTGGGAAAAGATAGAAGCTGGGACAATATGTATAAATCAAGAATAAATCAGTCGACCGGAAGGGTAGGGCATGTTTGACTTCTTTTCAGTAGGAGAAGTCATATGCATGTTTATATTTTTCACCAGACCTTGGATTTTAGCATTCTACTAGCTTATTGAATTATGAGACTTTAAGGTAGGCCAAATATGAGAGATTAGAAAGACGTTATTTTGATGGAACACCAAAATCGTGATTTTTATTCGATGGAGAGAGTTGACTTGTTACAGGTAATAGATATAAATTTTCTGATTTTTTTATTAGATTTAAATGGAGGGTACTTCCTTATTGTACATGTAATATCTTAAGTAAATGAAACATCAAATTTATAACATTTAATATGGAGTGGTAATATGATATGAGTTTCAGTTTCGCAGAGTTTTGTGACACTTCAGGAAGAATCAGTCCTACCCGAAAAACACAAGGTCGGTGGCCGAGCAGAGGAATCGGTCGACTGGAATAACCAAATTGGTCGACCGGATAGGAAAGATCGGGTCAACCTACCTAGCCAGTTTAGCTGTTGCTGGGTTTTAGGGGAAATCGGTCGAACGACCTATCTAGTGGTCGTTCTGGATTTTCTTGCGGGATCGGTCGACCGAAAGGACAAAGTCGGTCGACTGAAAAGGTGGGATCGGTCAACCAATCTATGGTTTCGTTGAATAATTCCAGAAAAACCCGAAAATACACAGGTCGAAATTGCATCACTTTTTCTGGCTTGGGAATGGAAATAAAGAAGCAGGATAGAAGAGTAGGGACTAGTCTATAGTGTTTATACTTTTCAAGGAAGTGGAAGGCTTTAAGCCCCCTATCTCTCTTCTTTTTCTCTCTAGAGCAAGTAGAAAAGGAGGGGATCGGTCGACCGAATGATCGGTCGGTCGACCGAAATGATCGGTCGTCGACC
>CM024758.1:87332985-87390011 GCA_014218235.1 Colocasia esculenta | reverse complement strand
TATAATCGGGACCAAGTATAATGGTCCTAAAACACCAAATTGTAATATAAATTACATCTTCTCAAATTCTTTGGACTTTAAGCCAAAGATAAATCTCCGCATTATTATCAAGGTGTCCGGATTCAATCTGATGTAAATTAACACCGATTCCAATCGGTGGGGAAGGATCCAGTACGCAAAACCCTGATCGCCTGATCAAATAAAAGCACAGAAGAATATCCCAAATATTGGCACAATCGTCCAATAAATGGATATGTAAATTTCCCGCATCAAGCGGATTTCAAATTTTATCTGTATAATAGATTGGCACGCCCATGCATATATAAAAATGCCTCCATGGCCAAAATCCATATATTTTCCACAAAAAAAATTTTCGAGTCCAACAATGACATTTCTGATGCTACTTCCTAAGAATGAAAACATATGCTCTCAGAGTATAATGACCCAACCAGTTAATTGGCCCAACAACCGTACTAGTTGTTAGACTTCTTAGAAAGGTCATCCATCTTGACTTCTCCCAATTGAACACGCTTAACTTCGGAGTTCTTTTCCTACTCGAACTCCAAAATGACTAGTTCAAGTTGTTGGTAGTCTATTGATTTAGTCTATTTAACATATTCTTATATGGGGTGTTACAATCTACCCTTCTTATATAAGCGATGTCCTCGTCACTGGACACATATAGCACACAGTCAAATCCCTAGGCAAGTAGGACGCTAGAGATGACCCCCACAAACTCAAGAGGTGGCTCCCGATATGTAGCACTTTGCGTCATTATATCTCAAGAGGTGGCTCCCATACATAGCACTTTGCCCTGTGTGGCACTTAGCTCCCTTACTTCCGGTTAAACAAGGCTCTGATACCATTTATAATGACCCAACAACTAACTGGCCTAACAATTGTGCTAGTTGGTAGCAAGGATGAGGGAGTCGGTTTCGGTTTCGGGTGGGTCCGAAACTGAAACCGATTCTGTCTCAGTTCGGTTTCGGCCAAAACCGTCCGAAACCTATAATAAAGACCACCAAAAATGTAAAAAAAAAACTTAAATAATCTGAAAAATATAAAAATTCATCACAACTCAAAAAAAACCAGTGGACATTAGGGCTGTTCACGGTTCGGTTCAGTCCGGTTTGGACCTCTTTTTTTAGGAAACCGAACCGAAATTATATTCAAACCGAACCGGTTCGGTTCGGTTCGGTTTGAACCGAACAAAAAAAAACAGAATAAAGCGGCTGGGCGGTCCTGGGTTTCAACCCAGGACCACCCAACAGGAAGGAACGCGTTAGCCCACTGGGCTAGGCGCTCTTTTATGTTTTTATTTATTATTTAAATATATTTTATATATATTTCGGTTCATTCGGTTTTCCTATGCAAAACCGAACTGAACCATGGGACTTCTTAACCCGAACCGAACTGGCCGGTTCGGTTCGGTTTTTCGGGTTGGACCATATTATGAACAGCTAGTGGACATGCATATAAGATTGAAAAAAAATGGATTAAGTGATAGATATATGTGGTGACATGTCAATGGAATATTAGATGCATAAATATTTGTAAGTAGAATGACATGAAAGACAATTATTAGCATGCTTAAAACCTAAAACAGTCAAACATATGTATTTATTGTTGGAATGTGGACCCCGAACTCTCATATGTACTTTTTGTTTAACTCAAAGCCGAAACCCCCCCCCCCAACATAAGTCCCTGCAGCATTGCCCCCCCCCCCCCCTCCAACCCTCAAAGCAGAAACCAACAGGTCCCCCCCCTTACACCCCTGCCCCTCTTCCCACCTCCGGCAGAGAAATCCCCCCCCCCCACAAAGCCAAACCACCCCCCCCCTGCGGCCCTGCCCCCCCCCCTTCTACCTCAGATCTCAGATCTGAGGTGTCACGGGTCGGGTTTTGCCCGATGTCGACGGTTTCGGGCCGACACCTGGCGATACCGGTTTCAGGTTTCGCCTGAAACCATTAAAATATTTTATTTTTAGGTCTCAGACCGGAACAGTGTTCATGTCTGGTTTCGTGTCGCCCAAGGCCGAAACCGACACGTTTCGGTGTGTTGGTTTCGATTTCGGGCGAAACCTACAACCATGGTTGGTAGACTTCCTAAAAAAGTCACCCATCCTGGGACTTCTGCAAATTGAGTGCGTTTAATTTTAAAGTTCTTTCCCTACTCAGCACCGAAAATGACTAATACGAGTGTTGGTATTCTACTGATTTAGTCTGTTTGACATATTCTTAAACAGGATGTCCTGGGACTACAGACTTTCCACTCCGCGGAACAGTAAATACAATATCTCCAAGCTTTTGGCAATCAGGCTGGACAGTGGGATTGATAGGGCGGGTTGGCAACAATCTGGGTACTTCCATCAAGGCTAAAGATCCAAGGAAATCTACTCTGTCGTAAGAATACATCCACTCCATGAAGGCATGAAGAAGGTAGGTTTAGTGCTCAGCTGATTAGAGAAGAAGCCTATGAGCGACGGTGAATTGGCAGTGTCTGAATGGTAATGCCCTACATGGGATCTGGAGAAAAGTGGGTAGGATAGATTAGGGACTGCATTTCCTCGTGTACAATCAACATCCTCATTAATGGAGCCATCCCAATGCCATTCTTCCGGTGGGGGGAAGTTTGATGCTGGGGAACCCTATCTCCCTCTGCCATTTGTTTTTACTTACCCAGTTAGCAGGATGTAGACTAAGGCTGCAGCTAATGGTCCCCATACAGGATCGCAGGAGCTGCATCAGCCATCACCAGCATGTAGCAATACAATTCTTTCTTTTGTGATGGCATGGACCAGCTGTATGATACGATTTCTTTCTTCTCTGATGGCATGGGGCGGCTGCACATAGTGACGCTTATGTTGATCTGTTGGAGGAGATCAGAATTTGAAGTCTATGGATGACCTTGCTTCGACATGAACCAGCTGATTGGGAGTTTATTGGAGGTGCTGGTATGAGCCAGCCGATTGGCAATGCACATGGATGCCTATCACTTGCTTAGGCCTTCATCTATCAGCTGGCCCCACCCTATGCAGAAATTGGCAGGGGACTCATTATTCAGAAGCTTGAGACTACACTAGGATGTTGAAGGGGAAGCCACTGCCATGTAGATTATAAGTCAGCGTTGGAGAGTCCCTGTATTCAGGATCCCCAAGGCCATGTCCGAAAAGCTCCAAAGCAGAGAAATTAGGATAGAAATTTAAAAGGATTTTTATTCTAAGAGAAAAATAGTGTCAAAACAAAAACACTCCCAAACATTTCAATAACCATGTTGACAAGATATATTTAACTGGTATCCAGGTATATAAATATGGAGCACAGTAACTTTTAAATTCTATGACAGACCAAGAAAGTGCTAGAACAGGACCCAGAAAATTGAATTCTATGTCAGCATGCCACACTGTCTACTTTAAATGTACATCTCACCTCAATTTTGCATGTCTTCTCATGGTACTTTAGAATCATTCATTGTGAACATTAACAGTTGCAATGCAAATTGCTTCCTTAGACTTGTTATAGTTGTTTAAGGGTACATGTAGCCATGTGGTAAACAGCCTAAATGTACATGATCTTTCACAGACCTTGATTCCCAACTTATGTACTTTCAGGTAGCTACAGCCAATTTAAAGCTCTATGTCAAAAACTAGAAGCTGGGTTCGAAGAGCTTATCTACCTAAACAGTTGGCAGGTTATCTATCCCAGCCCACCTTTGCCATCCTTGGGACTGGGAACAAGTAGATCGGTTAATCCATCTAGCGATCACCTAACCAAGCCCAATCCATGTTCTAAAAGCTACTTAATGATGGAGAGAAACTAGCCATTGCTGACCATTTCTAAATACCATCATTCTTCTCTTCGATGTTAAGAAGTGTCCTACAAAAACTTGCTAGCTACTTAGGTCTAAGTAAATTTGTAAGTATGCTTGCCTGCGCCAAAATGAAAAACATCATAAGACAATGCACCATGAAGTATAATGAGCTCAACAGAATCCTTTGTTTTGCTACAAGTGAGCACAGCCATTGAATTGGACAATTTACAACCAAAACTAGGTTTTCTGCATAATTTTGTCAAATATCAGATATTAGGTATTATAACTGATGGCTCGCAAGAAACATGAGAGCATGTAAATGGATATAGGCTCAGGTCATATTGGGCAGTTCAATGAGGCATTTAAGTTGTCCATCTATTGATTACCAGAGCATTTTGCAGGAGTTCGTAGGGATAGCATCATATGCCGAACAATGCTACAAGTACCACTATCCATATGCAAACCATAAAGATATAATATACAAGCAATCATGGGTCATCAAGAACCCATGACTCTCGCCTTATTTTGAACTCTATTCTGGCTGAAATCATCTAGACATGTAGAGCTTCTTTGCGAAGTTTGAAATCCCCTTTAATGTTGTATATATGACATTAATAATAGCTACATTTAGATGCACACAAAGCCATCTCATATTCAGCCACCTCCAAAGAAGGATCTAGAATCCTAGGTAGCTTTCTTGCTTGCTACTGATGATGCAGACTGTCAATTCATTGAATATGCAGCATGGTCAAGAATCATTTCATCTTCAGAAAAATGTCAATATGTGACTTTTATATATTTTTAGAATTTGCCTATTAATGCGGGGGGGGGGGGGGGGGGGGGGGGGGGGGGGGGCTAAGATTTGGAACTACCTTAGCCAACTTGTTTCAGCCTAATCAGCTAAGATCATCCCAAATCAGATAGGGTCTGCCAGCCTGGTCAGAACCATCCACTTTATAAGCTGATCTTGGTTGCTACAAGTTGTTGGCATGATCATTTTCAGTACTAGATTTCTTAAGCAGGTAATTTTTTAATCTCAATGATCAAACAATAAAAGATTAAACGAGGATCATCAGTTTACACAAAATTGTGCCATGAGCAAAAGTTCTTAATAAGATGAACATCAATAAAACTAATTGGCATATGTTTCCTATCCTTTTCAACAAAAGGCATATTATTTGTGAATAAAAGTATAACAAAATAATTGATTTTGGTTTGTCTTGCACCTTCATAGAAGCATTCTCATCAGGGCCAATAGCATAGTTTATATAGAGCTGGAGATGACCCACAAGTTCATGCTCTGGTTCACAATAAATTGGCCACCAGCGAAGCTTCTCACTCTGTACAGGAACCAGGAAATTGGCAGTCACAGAAAGAAGAAAATACCATCTACTAAAAATTGTTTTGAGGAGAACTTACTGAACACTCAGCAATAGTAGCCACTTGAGCAACCACACGACCACGACACTTTCCCTTGGAATCATAGACTTCAATAATTAAATCATCTCCATGACTATCTGGAAAGCTGTAATTTAAAAACGCACCATACAGTTGTTGATCTGTTTTATTGATGGCTCAACAAGTAGGCTACAAAAAGACTTGTAAAAATGGACCCATGGACAAACAAGACCCCGTATATGCCCATTATTCATTTAAGGCAAGAAAGTATGACAAAGATGGCATGGTGATATGAAAAGGTGAGACATACAAAACATGTGATTCACCAGATCCAGGCTGCATTCGAATGGCATCCTGTTCACTCGCACTTTTCAGTCTCAACTGACATGAGTATGACTCTGCAGAAAGGCATGTTTCTCATATAAGAACTACAAAAAGGTGTCAAGGGTAAAAGTCCAGATACCATTGAGATTTTTTACCTTGTACTATGTCATAAGAGGAACTATTACGTAGTGTAGTCACACCAATTTTAAGAAGCGCAGAAACCTGCTTTAAATACTGAGTACTAGCATGCATGTATGCCAAACTATGCCTTGAACAAGAACTATTGGCAGGCACATGAGGAATTAGCTGGATTTTCCGAAGTGATTCCCATCCAGAAGAGAGAGCCGACTGTAAATTGGTCATCTGGTACCGAAGATATTTCAGTTTTGTCATTGGCTGCTGTAAAGATGTAAAGCTACAGCCTGAAGGCATGTCCAGAGACATTCTTACTCTACGAACTGCAAAGTAGAGCATCATTTAGACATTTCAAATTGATATTACAACTAGAATCATAAAACAAAACAGAGTGACAAAAAGTGGCTAATAGTGTTACATGAGATGCACTAAGTTAAGAAAATATAGGCATTGAGTAGATACCAAATCAACAGAAAATGCAAATAAATGATTGCAAATTTAGAGATATGTCAGAGAATGACATTCAGATCAAATTGATAGAGCAGATGTTGTTGACCAACAGAATTGTTCAGCATATGTCATAAATGGACTGGTATAAAATGGTCAAGAAGGAAATGCCCACACTCAACAAGGGAAAAGATCTCACTTTGCACTTTTACTTGCCAATGGTCTTCTTTGGTTTTGCTGCAGGCACCTCACTGACATGCCTAGAAGAGCGTTTTTCTAGTAATTCCTCCTCTGACTGCAACAATATTTGCTGCAATCTAAACAAAAATACAGAAAACCAACATTTAAGTGGGGTCAATTAAGGCATAACAGAGAAATCTGTTAAATCATAAAGACACAATTTGCACACGATAAAGGGGCACTAAACATTGAGCTCATGATGGTTCAAACTTTTTGTTAAAGTGTCTAGGCCTAATGCATAATATGGTACCAAAATACCATTCTTTCTTGCACTGTGTTACACTAAAAGCTGACTCAGATTATTGGGCTTAAAGAACTTACTAAAATTTCATATTGTTTTTGCTCTAACATACCATTCGGACATGTACAAATTTTCATTCGAGATAATCAAGGAGCAATGGAAACAAAATTTTCTTCAATATCAGTATGCTTCATAGAAAATGCAGCAGATAGAGGTTAACTTTTGACTTCCATGATTTCTGATAGAAAATTTGCTTTATAATAAAAGGCCAGTGCAAGGATGACACAAATATGATGACAAAATGCTGGATGGGCCGATGGCGTGCTGCTGGTGTATTGGGCCTACTGAACCGGCCCAATAAGGTGCTGGAGAGTGCAGGGGGGGTGCGAGGTCGCCGAACGCTGTACTGGCGAGGGAAAGAGGGCAGGCGCGCAGACGGCGATGTGGTAGTCAAAGCATACGACCCGGCGGAAGCGCCCGTAAGCTGGGGCGAGGAGGGGCATGCTGAGTGCGAACTGGGGGAGCTGCGTGCAGGCAAGAGGGAGAGAAGCAGCTGGGGGAAGAGAGAAGAGAGAGAGAGATGCAGGACGGCAGGAGGAAGAGAGGGGCAGCGGTGTCGCGGGAAGGCCCGCGTCGGCAGGGGGTGGCGTCGCGGCAGGGCAAGAGAGAGAAACAGAGAGAGAGAGAGGAGAGAGAGAAGGAGCGAAAGGGAGAGAGAGGAGGAAGGCACGGGGGAGAGAGAGATGGCGCGGAGTGAGGGAGTGAGAGGGTGGCGGGGGGGTTAGAGAAGCGGCGCGAGCAGGGGGGGTGGCAGCTGCAGCAGAGGGGGGGGTCCGTCCAATGTGGGGGAAAGGAGGAGGGGGGGGTGGCGTTGGAGGGGGGGAGGCGAGCGCGGGACGTGGGGGGGTGGGGGCGCACGTGCGCGGTGGGCGAGAGAGGGAAGCAGGAGGGAGATGGAGACGGCACGAGAGAGAGAGTGGGCACCGGGAGAGAGAGAAAGAGAGAGCGCCGAGGGGGAGAGGAGAGAGAGGGAGAGGCAGACGAACTAAGAGGGGGGAGAGTGATAAATAATGAGGATCTCGAGCAAAACACAGAGGAAGTAGGAAGAAGGGAGGGGTGGAGAAGAGGATGAACAGTAGGCTCACCCACGGACCCACCATCCGAACGTAGGCTCAGAACTCCATTTTTTTTCTCTGTGCATTCATTACCTTCAACAGATGATGGTACATAAATATTTAAAGAAGTGAGAAGTTTCGAGACCCATCTCACCCACCCAAACATCAAAAGACCCTATCACCCTAATACCTCTAAAATTACACCAAAATTGCAACAAAACAAAAGGATAAAAGACCTTCATATCTGATCCCTGAGAGCCCCACATACCATAAAATTAGACATTTAATTCTACCTAGTTAAATGAGACTCCACTAAAATAAAAATACATAATAAAATAAAATTGATGTCAATATATCTCTGAGCGTCTGAAGTCTCGAGTCTTGTTTTGTGACCGTCACAAGTCACGATCCCCGTCAATTTCCCCCACTTCGAAAAAATTCGCCCTCGAATTTTAAAGTGTAGAAGTAGGAAATAGATGAGCATAAAAGAACAAGTGAAACGCGCCATGCAAATCACCATATCACAAATTCCGAACTGTCGACCAATGTAGGCGTCACAAAAATCTAACCACACCACATCAAATCCTCCAGAGCAAACTCGAAGTCAACCACAGCAGTAGAAAGCAAACCAATAGGACGGTCTACCTCGAACATACAAAATGATATCGACTGAAGACCTGATAGGGAGAACAACTCAGGATCACAAATGTCATCTATCTCAGACTCAGTGCAAACACAACTATCTAACACTAGAGATGGAGCCTCCGACAATATATTTTGTGGCGTCGCCTGACCATTATGCAAGTCCTACAACTCAGACCATGCCCGCATCTCTACTTCATACTCGTCGGCTAATGTTGCGTCGACCTCGTAGATCACTACTTGCTCCTGCTCTTCACACTTGACACCCAAGGCGGGATCTGTCTCATAAAGACATAAACCATCTTTTGTAGTGCAGTAGCAAATATATCACGTAACTCGCGAAGATCATTCTTGGCACTGATCCAAACGGGGTCTTTAGATGGCCTCCAACGCATGCTCGAACATTCAGCAACCATCCTCTCCGTGAGGGTAGTGGTGCACCGGGTGAGGATCTCGGCTTGTGAGAACAAACCGATTCCCTAAGCTCTGATACCAAAAACTAATGCGGGACGAACTGCTGGACTGAGAGAGAGGGCAGGCACGGGGGAGGGAGAGAGAAAGAGGTATGGCGCGAGAGAGAGAGGTGCGACAGAGGAGAGGAGAGAGGAAGGCACGGGGGAGAGAGAGAGCCGAGGGGAGAGAAAGAGATGGCGCGGGAGTGAGAGAGAGGGCAGCAAGGGTGAGAGAGCGGCACGAGCAGGGGGGGGTCAATCCGGCGTGGGGGAAAGGAGGAGACGGCGGTGGCGTTGGAGGGGGGGAGGCGAGCGCGGGACCTGGGGGGTGAGGGGGGGTGCGTGCGCGTGGGCGAAAGAGGGAAGCGGGAGGGAGATGGAGACGGCGCGAGAGAGAGAGAGAGTGGGCATCGGGAGAGAGAAAGAGAGAGCGCCAAGGGAGAGAGAGGGAGAGGGCAGACGAACTGAGAGGGGGAGGGTGATGAATAATGAGGATCACGGGTAGAACACAGAGGGAGGAGGAAGAAGGGAGGGGTGGAGGAAGAGGATGAACAGTGGGCTCACCCCACCATCCGAACGTAGGCTCAGGACTCCATTTTTTTCTCTGTGCATTAATTACCTTCAACAGATGAGGGTACATAAATATTTAAAGAAGTGAGAAGTTTCGAGACCCATCTCACCCACCGAACATCAAAAGAGCCTAATACCCCTAAAATTACACCAAAATTGCAACAAAACAAAAGGACAAAAGACCTTCATATTTGATCCCTGAGAGCCCCACTTACCATAAAATTAAGACATTTAATTCTACCTAGTTAAATGAGATTCCACTAAAATAAAAATACATAATAAAATAAAATTGATGTCAATACATCTCTGAGCGTCTGAAGTCTCGAGTCTCGTTTCGCGTCCGTCACGAGTCACGGTCCCCATCAAAATAGCTATGTCGGAAACTCATCCAGGAGCAGTATGGGATGAAGAGAAACAACTAGGTTGGCCGAGGCTATAGATTTTGCAAATGACTATACCAAACAGGACCCCTAGCATTGGAATTTCCTAGAGTAATCAAATTTATACTCATGTTATCTCTTTAGCTACACCTGTAACTGTTTTGTTCAACTTAGGGAGGGGATCAAGCTGCAACATTTAGGCAGCATTTCAAACAATTTCCTTGCTGCAAGGTTGCAACCACCTTTTTTCCCCTCAAATTGCATCAAGAGAAACTTTTTAAGAACCCTTATAATCATTCAAGCATATTTCCCTTGCAATTTCCTACAAATTTACTCAACATCAGAGAGGACCATTTTTTGCTTCTTTGTGCAGCTACTTTCTAATTTCTATAGCTTTGACAGCACCTGGTACCTAAATAAATGAGCATTTATTCCTAGGAGTTAAGTCAAGAAGGCAGAAACCAGAAGAAAAAAAAAAAATAGGAAAAGATTTTCAATAGAAGACACACTATTAACATATGGAAAATAATGGGGGGAAACCAAATAAGGTAGTTAGCCAACCTCTTCAGTGTAATATGGATACCAAAGCACATGCCAGATGGTTGGAGAATGAGTGTTCTAGTTCTACTCCATAAGAAAAAAAAAGGACATGCACATTTGCTCAAATTATGGAGGGATTGAACTTATAAGGCGCACAATAAATTTTGGAAAACAAATTAGCATGCCAAATTTTGATATTCCCCAAACCCACTGCATTTCAATCTTTGGCAAAGTTAATTTCTCTAAGCTGATGCATGTATATATCACAATAATAAAATTATTTACAGTAGCCCATGAAGTCCTTTTTGTACCCATCTATTTTGCTTCTCCTGCACATTCTTTTTCCTTCAGAAGTATACGAATTTAACAAAGAAGCCTATTGACACCTAGAGAGAAGGAGACACTGGGGGGATTTGGATGATGTAGTTCAAGTTTAGGGGGCCACAGCATTCCTCTGGACTTCCATCTGACAAGATGATAGATCAGATGGCAGCATAAATTTTAGATGAGGAAATCCTTCCATCATTCAATGGACAAGAAAAACTATTCTGGTTGTTCAAAATCAGCAACAATTACCATTTCTCCTTAATCGGAACATTCTGACTACTCTTTAAACAATAATGAATTCACTCTCAGGATCCTCTATAATCTTTCTCTTGCTGTTCCTGCCAAATAGCTTATAGAATGGGAGGAACAAATAGCCAATAAAATGGCAGGAATAATGTTTTATATCAAAACAGAGGAAAGACTTAGATGTCAGGAGGGGACAAGTGGCACTTCTAATTTGACAGTTCCCTGTGGAAAAAGAAGCTGAAGTGCCAAAAAATCAATGCTTGAAAAGTTTTCTAAGTGGCACATGCACACACAAAAAATGTGATTTTAACTAAAATTAACATCTCAAAAAGGAATAACCTAAGAAGCTCGTATAAATGCATTCCATATGTCCATCCATTCTTACTATTTCAATAATGTGCTTTTGTGGGTGTGCATATATAAAATCATATGCCAACCATTCTCACAATTTCACCAACATCATGAAAGCCACAAAAATGTTAGCAGAAGAATTCCACATAGCCAGCAGTTGAAATAGATTCAGCTTACCCAAATGCATTTCTCAACAGGGCACACTCATTCTCCAAAAACTTAGGAGCTTCCATGCATTTTAGCGCCCATGAATGCAGGCAAAGCCGTACACATGCGTCATATGCAATCACAGAATGCCATGGTCCTTGACTACTGTAACAAAGTCATAAGCCAGAAATGTCAATTATGTTATATCTCAGGAAGAGTGGGAGATGGAGAAATCCAAGCAGTAGAACACCCATTTGCTCCAGACCTTGCATGGTAATTGGGCACTCGAACAGGTATAGAACCAGATGATGTCAATGCTTCAACATCAACAGCAGTTGCCCTGCAAAATTAGACAGTATTTTGTTCAAAATTCAGAAGTTACCATCTTAATGAGAATACAAAAGCTATAACTACATAGGCAACCATACTTGTCAGATGATTTGTCTCCATCCTTGGCATTTGAATTTAGCTGATTTTTGATGGATGAGAAACCATTTGATTCTTTTGATGATGGAGGGTATCTTGTCCTTGAGGCCTGTGCATGGCCCACCTCTTTGATTTCAGAAGCAGAAACATCCAATGGAGGTGCACTAGGAACCTCAGCATCCTTAATATTGCTATTAGTGAAGCATCTTACCTGGTGATCCAAGGCCATTTTAATAAAAAGAGGTTTACAACAGAAAACACATGTTATTCTTGGTATGTGTGCACATGCACATGTGATCCTTGTCCCTAAGAATCAGGTGAAGAAAATGACAGGGCACAGAGATGATAAACCTCTACTCTTTTGCATTAAAGATTTCCCTAGGGGATGGCAGTTTATGCTATGATAAGCAGCACAAAAACAAGGTGCAGAATCCTGCAAGAAACCCTAGAAGCCACTTGCATTTCTGAAAGGGAACCACTACGTAAAAAGGGTGGGAAATTAAATGCCTAACTGTCATTTCCACATCCTATCCTATAAAGATTACTGAGGTGGTTATCTAAGCAACAAGGCCTCTTCAGCCTCCTCCCTCACCTGGGCCCATGACCCCAAAATACACAAACTGGGACCATGTACAGGTTGGCCTGCCTAGTGAAGATGCGTTTGTTAACCCTGTTGAACGGCAAAAGTGTGACACGTTATTTCAGCGGAAATTACAAAATCCATCAGATGATGGTCCGGCGACTAGCTTAGTTGAAGCCTATTTTGGCGGATGACGGTTCAAGTCGTGGACATGATGAAAGGGGCCGTTGGGCCACGAAAATTAAATGTTGGTTATCAGCAGGCCTGGTTACAATACATTATCAGCAGCCTGCTCAGAGGCCAAAAAGTTGTGATTTAAAATGTCCCCAAGGTTATTTAGTTACAAACTTATTAGCGGGATCCTTCCCCAAAATCAGCAGGGGAGTTCCGGCCCTTAAAATGGTGCCCGGAGTCCGGTTAAAATGAAAGTACAAGGAGAACATGTTCCGTCCAAAGTACGAAGCACGGAAAAATCCGGCAGCACAAGGTCTATAGACCGAGTACGAAGGACAAGTACAAAGAACAAGCTCGAGGAAGAACTCGAGGCTTGCAAAGGCACCCTCTGATCGGACAGAACCGAGAAGTCAGGGCGAAGCACCAAGGAAACGGAGCCGGACTCCAGCAGCACCTCCGGCAACACAAGGTCTATAGACCGAATACAAAGAACAAGCACAAAGAACAAGCTCGAGGAAGAACTCCGAGGCTTGCAAAGGCACCCTCCGATCGGGCAAAACTCCGAGAAGTCGGGCGAAACTCCAAAAAACAAGCAGGACTTCAGCAGCACCTCCGGGCTCCAACAAGTCCTGGAAATGAGGTGTAGGGGGGTATTTATAGACAAAATCCCCCCCTCTCTCCCCTCTCTTTCCATCGGTTAGGACCCCCTAACCGATGGTGACCTCAACATGAGGTCACCATCGGTTAAGGGGCTAACCGATGGTGACCTAAGCATGAGGTCACCATCGTTGGGGCACACTCTCTCTCCCCTCTCCCACGCATGTAAGGGGCCGAAACCCCTATAAATACCCCCCTATTCCAAAGGAAAGGGGGGTCTTCAACTTGCTCGGCGAAGCCCTGTTGGAAAAATCCCAGAAAATAGAAAAAAAGAGATTTTGCTCATTCCCTCTCTCATTCTCAAATCCCTCCCGTCCGGTGTGTGAAGGTACAAATCCCCTTCCTTAGCTCGATAGGCCAGGCGCGGAAAGGAGAGCGGTCGGCGTATCGTCATCAGCATTCCTTCTTAATCTCCATCCCCCACATCGAGCAAGTCTCTGTGGGGTGATATTCCCGGGGTTTAAATGCCGTCCATATCGAGCGAGTCTCTATGGACACATGATATTTAAATACCCATGTTCTCCCCGCCCATCGAGCGAGTCTCTGGGATGGTGGATTTTGTGCTTATATGTATATGTTTTCTTGAGGAGACTCTGCCCAAGCGGAGGTTCTGCCCAAGGACATATTCGTATATTCACAAATTTGTGTTCTTATATATATGTTTCTTAAGACGAAACTCTGCCCAAGCGGAGGTTCCGTCCATGAACACACATATATAAAGATCACAAATTTGTAATTATACAAATATGTTCCTTAAGGAGAATCTCACCCGGGCAAAAATCTCTCTCAGGGGGTATCCATGTAAATACAAACTCGTGTTAATGTATATGTTTCTTAGAGGAAACTCTGCCCAAGCGGAGGTTCTGTCCGAGAACATATTCGTATATTCACAAATTTATGTTCTTATGTATATGTTTCTTAGAGGAAACTCTGCCCAAATGGAGACTCCCCTAAGAACATATCCATAAAATCACAAATTGTGCCTATACGCATATGTCTCTTAGGAGGAATCTTGCCGGACAAAGTTCCCTCTAAATCATATCCGTATAATCACAAACTTCATGTTTCTATAAATATATTTCTTAGTGGAATCTCTGCCCAAATAGAGACTCTGCTCGAGAATATATATATAATCACAAATATGCCCCTTTGTATATGTTTCTCAAAAAAAAAGGGGGGGACTCCGTTCATACGGGGGGCTCCTTCTTATGGATACTCTGCTCAAGTGGAGATACCATTTGAGAATATATTTACAAAGTGCAAATTTGTGTTTATACACATATATCTCTTTAAGGCAAAGTCCCTCCGGGTAAAGTTTCTCCCGAGAATACATGGATATAAACATATGTCAATATGAAAATATCTCTACAAGGACACCTGCCTAAGTGGGGGATTCACCAAGACAATTCACATGTTCAAAAAAATAAAAAAAAGGGATTGTGATAATATACACACATCCAAAGAAAAAGGAAGTGGGACAAGAACCGTGCTCAGATACCCTAAATGGGAGCACATGTGCACCTCCACGAGGAATATACCGTGGAAATGGACTTCGGACAAAAATCACGAATGGGACAAGAACTTCCGTAGAGATACATCCATATGATCTCCGGAAATTGGACCCGCACAAGTACGAAATGAGGAGAAAAGAAACTCTACCTCAAACTCGGACTCTGCTCAGAAATGGCATTGCAAAAGAACCTCATATAAAAATTTGCACAATCATCCTTCTAATATGGAAGTGTTGCTCTGGGTTATAACACCCCCAAGTTCAGAATCAAAATCTTCGGGCATATACCCGTCACAATAATAATCTCCATGTTTTCCCAATGAAAAACCCATAACAACCTTTTGTAAAAAGGAGAAAAAGACCTCAAATCGGTCCACGGGTATATACCGCTCCCCTTTCAAAAGAAATCAAACTTTGGACTCCCAAAAAGGCAGTCATTTCAAAAATAAAATATCCAAAACAAAAGTATTTCAAAATAATCAAAAGAAAGGAAAAACATGTCATAATCAGGATTTTTTCAAAAAGCATGCATATTTTTCTCGTCCTTTACTATGAAATGGTATTCGGGTTTAGACCGGTATCAAATAATACCAAGTGTCCTAACTCGATGTAAATGTAACATCGATTCCGATCGATGGAGACAGAGGTCCAGCACATGCTACCCTAATCACCTGATGAGAATAGACATGGGACTCAAGAAGTTCAGATAAAAACGACGCACCCGTCCGTCGCGGACACCATACCCGTCCGTTCGCGGACACACCTGTCCGTTCGCGGACACACCGTCCGTTCGCGGACACACCTGTCCGTTCACGGACAAACCCGTCCTTTTCTCGGACACCATACCCGTCCGTTCCACGGACATCAAAACCTGTCCTTCCCCGGACACCAAAATTCTTCTTCCGCATCGCGCGGACTCTTTTTCTGTCTGTTAGACAGGCTGGCACGCCCCCGCAAATATCAAAATATAAAACAATAAATACACACACCCAATAAAATGAATGAACGCAATCCTCCCCGATAGTTTCAAAAAGGAAAATTTCTCCCCCGTGTCAACAAACCCCACCACACCAAAATTTGTCCAGCCTCACCCCCCCCCCCTCCCGCACAAGCCACAATACCATCCACCTCCCAACCAATAATCCACCCCACTATCAGCGACCTTGCATGACCCTTATTGCTGGCAGCTCACTAACAATGGCATAGAATTCTGACCCTGATCCAAGGAACTAATCAAGGCCAATCCCGATCTGATCCTAATCGGATTGGCAGAGTCACTCTATCTAATGAGCCAAGATCGGTTAATTCACAGCCAAGTTGGTGATTTTGGGCCAATTCAAGTAATATTTTATTGTTGTTTCTTTTGAATGGGATTGGCCTTCAAGTGGGAACAGGATTGGCAACTGCTGAATCCAAGTTGAATGAGCCGATCCCTATACCTATATTTGAATGCTGGCAACCTAGGTTACTAGGTATACTCTTTCTTCCCTCCCAGTGATGTCCTCCTTCCCCAACTTCTGCTCTCTCTCTTCTTCTCTGTTCACTCTGATTTTTCGCACCCTCTCTATGTGTTCTGATTTTTCTCTCCTCACTGTGCACTTTCCTCTCTCTCTCTCTCTATTTCACTACTCTATGCCCCTCACTTCTCTCCCCTCTATCTCCATTCTTTCTGTGTGTGCATTCTTTGTCTCTTATTTCTCTCTATTTTTCCATGGTTGCAAGCTTGGTAGATTTTCTTGGGATATTTCATACATGAATTTGGCAACTTTTAGATTTTATGTGAATATGTCATGTTTAACTTAATAAAACATTATTTCCAACACCTACACCATTACCTAGGCATTAGGGCTGCCAACGGATATCTGCTTTCTGCTTTTCCAATCTTTTTTTTCAATTTTGTTAGCATGCGGAACTCCAAAAAAGACCTTCCAATAGCTTAGTGGAAACAGAAACAGATTTCTGAATCCTTGACGAGACAGAAACAGAACACCCATTTCCACATTTATTTTTCCATTTCCGAAACATTATAATATATATGTATATATTACTGTAAAATGTTTAAATATTGAGACTTTCTTGCAAAAAGAGGAAAAAAAATCAGGGAGGAGGGTGAAACTTATCTCTCTAACTTCTCGCTGTTATAGGTCCCAAAACCCAATTGACACAAGGCTCCCACCATTGCCTAGCCAACCCAACCATTGTTGCGCCCCCTCCCCAGATGGCAGGCCGCACATACACAGCACCCCCCCCCATAGCGCACAGAGCCACATTCCCACCCTACCCAGCACACAGCCATGCTCACACCATCCAACCACGGACAGACCTGCCCCAACAGCCCACCTGCGCACAGCCTCACCTCACCCACTGCAAAGACCCACTCTTGCTGCCCAACAGCAGACAACCCCACAGTGCTGCCCAACTGTGCACAGCCCTGCCCCAGCAGCTCAACCGCGTTCCGAAGCCGCCCTGCCTGGCTGCCAAACAACCCACCCCGCACAGCCAAGCTGCCCCTGCTAGCAATCCCGCACGGCCCAGCAGCAACCAGCAGTCTCTGCTGCCCGCAATTTGAGTTCAGTGTTGTATTAGCTATAATTTATTAAATTTGGTAGAATTATGACTATAATTTATGGATTGATAGATGTATATTTGTGGATCTAATCACCTATGCAAATTGCGGATCTATGAGCTTGTTAATTGTTATAACTATCAAAATATTGTTGCAATGTAGATTGATAGATTTTACATTTAAAATTAGGTAAATTGAGCTTATAGATCTAAGTATCTACATAATTTATGGACCTATAAATTTGCTATAGCTATGAAAATGTTAAGGCAATAAAGAAGTTTTCATTTGTATTTCCATTTATGTTTTCTGATTACAAAGCAGAAATGCATGCGGAAGCGGAAACATCCTTTTCCATTTTTGTTTCCGTTTCCAATATTTCTTATAGGATGCGGAAGCGGAAACACCCATTTCCGTTCATCTCCTTTCTGTTGGTAGCCCTTACTAGGCGTCAAAGGCTAAGGCGATCCCTTAGTTGCCACTTGCCTCCAAGGATGGTAGTGCCGGTTTCCGAAATGATTCGGTTTCGGTTGTTTCGGCCGAAACGTATCAGTTTCAGCTGATACTGCCAACCATGCTTGCCTCTAATCACTTAGCACCAATCTTCAAAATCAGAAAGAAGAACAGCATGCACAGAACCATGCAAAATCACCAGCAGGGATCTAGTAACTAGGGATGAACAGGCACAAAGACAACAAACAGCATAAGGCCAGACTAGTTTCAGTTAGAAGAGCAAATTCAAGGTTCTAAATAATTAATAAAAATGTGAATCAGGTTATTTAATCAAATTAGATTTGCCAAAACTGGTGAGTTCATGTTTGACAATAAGCTTGATAATCAGGTCAGAAGTAGGCAAAAGGCTAAACTCCATGCTTAAAAAAGCAGTCTAAAGGCCCAAACTCCGGTCAGGATTGGTACTTTGGGTCTAGTTTCCAGATATCTAAACACAGGATCAATGATGATGAAGATAAAACAGATTCTAAGCAAATAAACACAGAAAGGTGGGATCAGGGATCATTCCCAAACAGCTCATTCAGTTTGTTTTCCAGAAGCAAACAAATACAAATCCCCTTCTTGTTCATTCTTTTTCTTCCATGGTTCGCAGAATTGGCCGATCTAGATCTGGATCAGTCGATTCCGTATCGGATCAGCCAAGGCCTATACGATTCTAGGGGGCAGCCCCCTGGATCAGGGTTTGCCACATCACCGATTCGGGGGGGGAAGGGTTTTTTCCTAATCCACTCCAACTCAGGAGAATCGGGCCGATTTGCATGGGAATCGGGCGAATCGGGATTCCCCTGATTCAATGTTCCCCCAAATCGGGCAGATTCGCTCCGCCACAGCAAACCCTGCTCTGGATCACAAAACTTCCGGCCAGATCAACCAAAATCAGTATGAATCGGTCAGGATCGGTGAATCTAGTCGATTCAGCTTGGCCAATTTAGTCGATCCGGCCAATCCAAATTTAAATTTGAAAACAGCCTGCCAGATTGGCTCAGTATCGGGCCAATCCGCTGCATATCGGTCCAGATCAGTTGATTCGGGCCGGATCTTGTGTGTTTTAAGCACCATTTGGCTGATCGTCACAATCAGCTGTGTAAACCCTTCTGCCCCACGTGAAAGGTGGGCGTTTAATTTCAGAAATTGGACAAAACCCCCTAATTTCACCCTAATTAGGGTTTGAAAATGGGGCTTATGTCTAATTAGTGCAATTAGAGGTTAATTAAATGCGACAATCACTTAATTGACCCAATTGTGCCATGATGTGAAAAAGTTGGTGTTTAATTTTCAGAAATCGGACAAAATCCCAAAAGTTAACCCTAATTAGGGTTTACTGTTCAATAAGTGCAATTAGAGGTCAATTAAGGTGTCAATCACTTAATTGATCCAATTGTGCCATGATGTGAAAGGTGGGTGTTTAATTTTGGAAAATTAGACAAAACCCCAAATTTCATCCTATTAGGATTTGAAAATTGGGACTTTTGTCCAATGTGGACGCGGAAAAGAAGGTTTCAAAACGACATCTCCCCTCCCTCCCCACAAAGAAAAGAGAGAGAGACGTATTTAAAGACATGATTTTCATTTGGTTGCAGGCGTGCCAGTCTGCTTAATAGACAAATTTGAAATTTGCTTGATGTGAAAATTTGCATGGTCATTGGACGATTTCGCCTAAATTTCGGTGTATTTGTTTCGCGTGTTTATTTTATCAAGAGATTAGGGTTTCGTGTACTGGACCTATTCCCCACTGACCAAAGTCGATGTTAATTTACATTGAGGTGATCTCGAACACTTTTGATTCTCTGTCAACGAACGTCTTTCGTCTCTATTTGTTGTGACAATGATAATCTTGAATCCCCTTTATGAGTACACACTCTTGCAAAGAAAAATGAAGACTTTATTACTTGTACACATGTAATTTGAATTACAATTGGTCTTTTAAGACCTATACAAGGGGTCCTGATTATATAATCAGGTCTTCAGAATTATGTTCGGCCACAATTGAACCCTTCTAAATTTGCTTTTGTCATGATTAGGCCGTTGATTTGGATCTTCACCACGATCGGACTGTTGGATTTGAATTTCACCACGATCAGTCCCTTGGATTTGGATTTTATCATGATCAAACCGTTGGATTGGAATTTCATCACGATCAGACCATAGGATTAGAACTTGATAATGATCAGACCGTTAGATTGAATTTCATCCTAATCAGACCGTTGGATTGCCAAGATGATCACCGTCAGCCCCATTATATTTGCTTGGTGGTCACCATTACCCTTCTGACTATGATGGGACCTTTACGTGGCCTTGCCGGATTTCTACAATTTTGTATCCTTTCTAGACACTTTCGTGATTTTCCAACATCCCCGAGATCTTTCTAGTCATTTGTTGATTTCTCGAGGTACACTGGTCATTTCTTGGCTCCCTGTGACTTTTTTGGTCATTTCTTGACCTCCGGGACTTTTTAGCCATTTCTGGAATGTCTGGAGATTCTGTCATTTCTTGACAATCCCAAGACTTGGAGTGGCCAATCATAAGCCGAACTCTGGAGAGCGCACATCTCTTCAGAGAAGTGCCCATCGAGTCGTGCAAACGGCGTAAACCGAGCTTGTCAGTCATTTCTTGACATTTCCAAGGTATTTCCGTCATTTCTTGACCTCCTGGGTGCTTCTACTATTTCTTAGTCTGCTTGGATTTCTCCGCCATTTGTTAATGTTTCTAAGAATTCCTGGTAATGCTCAGCCATAAGCCAAACTCAGAAGAGCGCATGTCGCTTAAGGAAGCGACGTGGGTCCCGCTCCACCGAGCCTGCAAAGGGATGAGTCTTGAGACTATTTCTACCATTTTCTCCAACACGGGGACATATCTACAATTTTCCTTGACATCAAGGTACTTCTGCAATTGCTCCTGATGCAGGGATGTTTTTATAATTTATCTCCAAACAGAGGCCTTTATGTAATTTTTTCTTAAACAGGGACTTCTTGGCAATTTTTCCCTTGAACAAGACATATGTGTAATTTAGCGCACACGTGCACAAACTTTATGTCCTCAGGGGCCTTTATGTGATTTCACATACACAAACTCCATGCCCTCGAGAGGTACTCCATACCCACATGGATCTTCATGTCTTGAGCAACCAACGATCCCCTAGGGGAGGCTTCTTCTCCCCCCAAAAGGAGGGTCTTCGGACAGCAGGGAGCTTCAGAAGTGTAGCCCTCCCCAATCCCCTTGGCCCTTGTCCTCCTTTTATAGGAGTTAGAAGGGGAGGAGAAGAGGGCCGTCGGCCCTAAGCCGCAAGCGGCTAAACCCACTGAGGGTGGGTCCCCTCAGGGGGGTTTGGCGGCCCCAACATCCATCGGCCATATTTGGGCCAAGGACCATCGGTCAATTTGGAGCACGGCCCATCCGTGGTTTCTTTTCCCTTTTTTAATGCATGAGAGGGAGAAGTGGGCCAAAGGGGGTGTCGCAGTGGCCAAAACCACCAAGGGTGGGTCCCCTCAGTGGGGTTTGGCCGCCACAAGGTTCCCCCCCCCCCCGCAGGGAAAACCACCAAGGGTTCCCCCAGTGGGGTTTGCCCACTAGTGGGAAACCCCACTGAGGGGGGTCTTCTTGGTGGGTTTTACCCACCCTCGGTTGGCAATTTTTGGGGAAATTTTGGGGGTTTTCTTTGTGTTATTTTTTGGTGTCAACATCCAATCAGTACAATTACAGTTGACCAATTGTGCTACAATGTGAAAAAGGTGAATTTTAATTTCAGAAAAAATTGTAAAAAAGTAATCAAAATTGAAACTAAGTATGGAGTTATATGTTTGTCTTTACATTGTAACAAGATTATGGCTAAGGAGGGAGAGGGAGCACCATAAGCACAAGGACACATTGGGTGGCATTACAGATTTCTCATAGATGTTACAAACAAGAGAGTGCAATGTAGTCATTGTGGAAAACAAATAAATAGAGGCATTTATCATCACAAGCAACATATTGCAAGCATTGGCGGAAATGTCCAAAAATGTCATTCATGACCTCAGGCCCCTGTGAATGAGATGCGTGTCTATATAACTGGAAGAGAGGTACAAAAAGGAATTAGAATGCGACATCAACATGAATTATATGAAGAGAGAGAATGATGAGGATCAAGGAGCTAGAAAACAAAGTCAAATTACCATTTCTTATTTTATTCGACCCAATCAGCGCCCATTTAGCTGTCTTTTTTGTATTTTTCGCAATATTAGTGAGAGTAAAATGGTAGGACTCTTGGCGCCACTTTGGTAATGAGTTAACTCAGAGTTAACTTAATTAACTTAAAGTTAACTCAAAAATGCTTTGGTATTGAATTAATTATAACTTGGGTCAAAAGCGGTTGGCTCAAGGTTAACTCAAAGTTAACCCTGGCTATCTCAACCCACCTCTCCAGGTGGATGAAGATAACCCGGCCCCAACCTACCCCATTGTTGGAACGCGGAATTTTCTCCTATCTGGAGAACTTGAGGAGGTGATGGATCGATTTGGGTTTAGGATTCCACCCCGGAGGGCTCCGTCCCCCCCCCCCTTTTTTTTCTTTTGTGTTTTTTGAGGGCGTGCCAGACTGTTTACGGGAAACAGACAAAGGGATTTATTTTTTGTGAGCAGCATTGGGTGTAAACCCTGTTGCCCTCGGGTTTCATTTCGTTTATTTAATTTCCGCGTGCGCTCGCATTTTTCAAGGCGATTGGAGTGGTCGTGTACTGGACCGTTCCCACCGACCGAAGTCGGTGTTTCATTTACATCGAGTATAACACTCGAATACCTTCGATGCGTAATGTTTGTTAAAAGACCATATGCCGAAATTTAAAGGAAATAGATGACAAGTAAATTTCCACAATTTCATTCAAGGGCGTTTATGCCATTTACATTTACGCTCACAGCGGGACGTTTGTGCCTCCGCCGGGCGGTTACAAATTGAGAAGATTACATTTGCGTCGACGACGAGGTATTTGTGCCTCCGTCGAACACTTGCAAAGTACATCATTTCATTTATGCACAGGGCGAGGTGTTTATGCCTCCGCCGGGCGTTTACAACATGTCGGGTCATTTCTGCTCACAACGGGGTGTTTGTGCCTCCGTCGACATTTACAAACACGTCACTTCTTTTGTGTCGACGACGGGGTGTTTGTGCCACCGTCGGACGGCATGCCTCTACGTATGTCTTTTTGTAACAACGGAGGCCTATACAAAAAAAAAAACGTCGGGCGTCATGTAACAACCTGCAGTGTCTCCGCACGAACAAGGTCCAAGATGGCCCGAGCACGGAGGACAGACCGCCAAATGCTGCGGAGACTTTCTCCTCCAACACTCGCTGGCCGGAACTCAGAGCTCCGGGGGTCGAACAGACCGAGCGAGTGTGGGCTGTATGCCTTTTTTTTTTCGGTGGCCGCGTGTGTCTCTGTTAATGGGGGAATGGCCCTCTATTTATAGGGCCTCGGGCGAGCGAACGGCGGAGGTGCACGACCCGGCGGGGGTGCGCGGCACAGGCGCCGAGGCAGGCTCGGACCGGCGGGCACGCGAGCACAGGGCCCAAGGCGGGAACGACCGCGGGGGGGGCCTGCCGAACCGGCGGGGGTCCCCCGCCAGGCAAGGCCCCGAACCGGCGGGGTCACTGCCCGGCGGGGGTCCTGCCTGGCGGGCCCCGCACCGGGGGTCCTCGCCTGGCAGGCCCCCGACCGGCGGGGGTCCCGACCAGCGGGGGTCCCCTGCCCGGCGGGGCCCCCGAACCGGCGGGGGTCCCCGCCTGGCGGGACCCCGAACCGGCGGGGGTCCCTGCCTGGCGGGGGGCCGAACCGGCGGGGTTCCCCGCCTGGCGGGACCCCGAACCGGCGGGGGTCCCTGCCTGGGGGGCCGAACCGGCGGGGTGCGCCGCTGGCCCACCCCTATAAGGGTGGGGCCTTCACCTTCTTGGGCATTTTCCTCTGCGTTTTCCGGGAGAGAGCTCTGTGGGCCTCCCGTGACGGGTTTGTTGGTTGACGGCTGTGCCACGCACGTGTCCAGCGTCTCCGACGTGCGTTTTTGCCCATTTGACGTGCGTTTGTTCCCGTTTTCCTGGGAGCACGTGCATTTGGCTTCCCTCCGCGTCCGAGCCGTGAGCAATCTTGAGCGAGAGTCAGGCGATCGAGTTTCCACCACCCGGGGGTACGTTTTGTTATGCCCTAACAAACTTCGAGTGCCGTGTCTCGGACACGCGACCCGGGTCGTTCCGTACGGAGGCGTGGACTCGAACCCGTTTATGTCAGGTATTCGAGAGGGGAGACCGGGGTTTATTCCTGGTCTTTCCTGGGCAAGTTTGTTGCCCAGGGCTTGTTCAAACCTTGATATTTTCGGGTTCAACACCCATTTACCCCTCCCATACCGTTACAAAAGATGTTGCAGCCTTTACCTCTCGCGCGAAGCTTTCCGCCGTCGCAGAAGGATTCCTCCGTCATCGCTCCTTCATCGTCTCTATTGATCCATCGGACATCCCCTTTCGCCCGTAACAACGATTCCTCTTGTGAAACTTTCTGCCATCGTCGTGCGAAGCTTTCCCCTTTCGAGTTCTCGTTGTTCCCATCTACTGTAGGTCCCTACGTGCTCTAGCTACAGATTCGTCTGTGGGGCACTATGATTGCTCCATGTGCTTCTGATTTTCTGTAGGAAGTCCATGGTAGCCTGAGTTGTCGACTCCCCCATCGTCACTCGCGATGCTTGCTTCATACAGGAGTCACCTCCTCTGGTCCGTGAATCTATCTCCACCAATACTTTTCTTCAAAGATTTGGTATGACCTGATTCCCTATGACGATTGAAGGGTTTACAGTGTATGTGCCTTACCCGTGACTGTACCCTTCCTTGCCCCTTTCTTCACCCTGGTTTCGACGAGTTGTCTATAAATCCCCACCGATGTCTACTTCTTACGCTCTTGGGAAAGTGCTCTTGTTCAGTTGAGGCTGCTGTAGGGGTGAGTTTTTGTCTATTTTTTTTTATTATAATCTGTTAAATTTGGGCTAATTACGGGTTGTTTTGGTGATTGTCGGTGCCTTACTGATCATGGGAGGATTCTTCAGATTGTTCCTGCCTCCAGAAAAGGTTAGATTTCTTATATTCCCTCTGGAGATGTCTTCAAATGCCCTGTTGAGGAGATGAGACCATGTTTAACTGAATGTTCTTTTCATTGTGTTCTTTGACAACAAACCATGTTTATTCTGCACAGGGTCTTTAATGTATTTATTTACATGGATGTTTGACCATATGTGGCTAATCTAGTGTTCTTTGATTGTGTTCTCTGATAACAAACTGGACTTTGATGTTCCCATGTTTACTCTGCACAAGGTATATCCTAAGGATGTTTACATTTTTTTAAATATGGAAGCCTATTTCCATTACAGTCTGGCTATTTTTTTTTTTTAAGTGATAGCTGGTAATTGTTAAACTCCCTTCTACACAAAGCAGACATCCGTTCTGTCAAAGAAGCTAACTCCAAAGTGAAAAAAACCAAATAAACTAGTAGTTTTATATGGTTGGCTATCTCCATGTACACCAAGGCATTAGAGCAATACTATATCCTATAGATGTATGCTTTTTTATTGTGTTGGCTATCTCTGTTACAGTCTGGCTAATACTTTTTTTTTTAGTCATTTTGGTTTTGGCTATCTCATGTAGGCTTTTTTTATATGGATGTCTATCTCCATTGTAGTCTGGTTAATTAATGTTGTAGGGGTGAGTTCTTGTCCATTTTTTTATTATAATCTGTTAAATTTGGGCTAATTATGGGTTGTTTTGGTGATTGTCGGTGCCTTACTGATCATGGGAGGATTCTTCATATTGTTCCTGCCTCCAAAAAAGTTAGATTTCTTATATTCCCTCTAGAGGTGTCTTCAAATGCCCTATTGAGGAGATGAGACCATGTTTAACTGAATGTGGCTAATATATTGTTCTTTTCGTTGTGTTCTTTAACAACAAATCATGTTTATTCTGCACAAGGTCTTTGATGTATTTATTTGCATAGATGTTTGACCATATGTGGCTAATCTAGTGTCTTTCCCACCTGAAACCAGCCTCAGGTTTTGGTTCCTTTATCTTCCCCTCCCCATGTTTATCCATTCCTGGTAGACACTCTGCTTGCTCCTTCTTTTGGCAACAAACCATGTTTATTCTGCACAGGGTCTTTGATGTTTACTCTGCACAAGGTATATCCTAAGGATGTTTGCATTTTTTTAATATGGATGTCTATCTCCATTACAGTCTGGCTAATGTTTTTTTTTTAAGTCATAGTTGGTTATCGTTAAACTCCCTTCTACACATAGCAGATTGATTCGGTGAGAGGACCTGGTTATATAGTTGGCTATCTCCAAATATGTTTTTTTTTAAGTCATATTGTGAGAGTACTGTGGGCATAAAAAATTGTCAAAACCCCCATTTCCAGAAATCCCAAAACCACCCCTCTAATGGGGCATATGGGGGCCTATTTATAGGCAAAACCCCCCCCCCAAGCTCAAGGCCCCAACCGATGGAACCTCCATCGGTTGAAGGGCACGGGACGTCCTCCTTCACCTTCGCCTTCGGCGCACATTCCGTGGGGGGCATTTGTTGGCATAAAAATTGTCAAAACCCCCATTTCCAGAAATCCCAAAAGCGCCACTCTAATGGGGCATATGGGGGCCTATTTATAGGCAAAACCCCCCCAAGCTCAAGGCCCCACCGATGGAACCTCCATCGTTTGAAGGGGTATTTACCCCCAACCGATGGAACCTCCATCGGTTGGAGGGGCTTTCCCCCCCAACCGATGGACCTTCCATCGGTTGGAGGGGAACCCCCCCCCCCCTAACCGATGGACCTTCCATCGGTTAAGGGGGTGGCTCCAATCCCAACGCATGTAAGGGGCAAAAACCCGTATAAAATCCCATGTAACCCCTCATGTAAAGCGGCTTCTTTTCGCTGAAATGAAATAGAGGCTTCTATGCTGCCCTTTTGGAAAAGAAAAAAGTTATTTCCCAAAAGTTTCCGGCTTGTTCTTCAAAGATCTCCGCCCGGTGTGAAGGTATCGGCTCCTCTCCCGCTCGATGTCAAGCATCCACCCTCGACAAGCGCAAAGAAAGGGAGATCGTCTCCGCCCGACGTCGACATCTCCTCCATGCTGAGCTAGTCTCCATTGAGGGTTTCTAAAAAAAAATCATAATGCAATCCATAATCCGACATCGAGCAAGACTCTGTGGGAGTAATAATCAAGGCGTGTTCTTCGGGTTTAAATACCTTCCATATCGAGCAAGACTCTATAGATATACGGTATTTAAATACCCTTGTTCTCGTGCTCTAAATGACTCCATATTGAGCAAGACTCTATGGGTATGGGCATTTAGATGCATATTAGGGGTGTAAACGGAACCCGATAATCCGATATTCCGACCCGATACCGATAAAAATTATCGGTTTCGGAATCGGAAAATGATACCGATAGCTTATCGGAATCGGTATCGGATATTCCGATAAGTTATCGGAATCGGAATCGGAATCGAAAAAATAATCGGAATCGGTATCGATATCGGTTATTCCGATAAATTACCATAAACTCAAGGTAAAATTATGGTAAACATCTTACTTTATCGGAATTTCGGTTTCGGTAATGTTATCGGAATCGGAACGGAATCGGAATTAACTATTCTTATCGGAATCGGAATCGGAATCGGAACCATATTTCGGTTATCGGAATCGGTATCGGAATCTGTGTTTCCGGTTCCGAAACCGACCCGTTTACAGCCCTAATGCATATGTTCTCCCCCGCCCGTCGAGCAAGACTCCGGGATGGGTGAGTGTTTGTGCTCATATGTGTATGCGTCTTATAAAGGAAACTCTGCCTAAGCGGAGGTTCCGTCCAAAGACATACCCATATGCTCACAATATTGTGCTCATATGCATATGTTTTCTAAAGGAAACTCTGCCCAAGCGGAGGTTCTACCCGAAAACATACTCATATGTTCAAAACTCCGTGCTTATGTGTATATGTTTCTTAAAGGAAGCTCTGCCCAAGCGGAGGTTCTGTCCGAAAACATATCCATGTATTTAAGAAATATTGTGCTTATATGTATATATTTCCTAAAGGAAACTCTGCCCAAGCGGAGGTTCTGCCCGGAACATATCCATATATCCACAAATGTTGTGCTCATATGTATATATTTTCTAAAGGAAACTCTGCCAAGCAGAGATTCTGCCCGAAAATATATCCATATGTTCACAAAATATGTTCATGGTGAATATGTCTTTTAAAGGAAACTCTGCCCGAGGCGGGATTCTGCCCAAAAACATATCCATATATCCATAAATGTATATGTACATATGTGTGTATTTCATGGGGACACCCTGTCCATACAGGAACTCTCCCCTAAAAGTCAGTACAATCATATGTCTATCAAGTTCATACTCATATATCTGCGCGATAACTCTGCCTATGCGGGAGCGCTGTCAAAATTCACAATACACCCAAATCCCAAATAAATTCACGGTATACACCCGCTCATTTTCCAAATCATATGTCAAATCCTCAAAAGAAACTCGTACACCTCTTCAAAATAAAATTTCAAAGCAAACAATATATCCGAACACCAAATAAATTCACGGGTACACCCGCACATTTTCCAAATTATATTTCAAAACCCAAAGAAATCCATACTCCTTTTCAAAATGAAATCCTTTTCTCAAAATAATATTCTTCTTTTCAAAATGAAATACCTTTTTCAAAGGAACAAATCCTTTCTCCCAAATCAAAATCTATTTTTTTCGATAAAATAAGGAAAATATTGTGTTACAATTTTCTAGAAAATGCATAATTCCTCGACTTTGCTATCAATGGTATTCGGGTTAAAACTGATGTAAAAATAACATCAAAAATTTTTAACTCGATGTAAACAAAACATCGATTCTGATCGATGGAGACAGGGGTCCAGCACACGCTACCATAATCGCCTGATGAATAAAAATCGCGGAACCAATAAGTTCAAAAATAAAGTGGCGCACTTGTCCATTCCATGAACATCAAATATTCTCTCCGCACTGCGCGGATTTTAACTTCTGTCTGTTAGACAGGCTGGCACCCCCCGCAAGGCAAAAGAAATAAATAAAAATCAAACCAAACTCAAATACCAAATTAAAAATAAAACATACGAAAATTTCCACGTCGACAAGTACCTGGTTATTCAATATAGAATATGAACATTGTCACTCTTCATTAACTTTCAAGTTCTGTGTACCATACCCAACTACTCTTGTACCCCTTCTTGTTTATCTAATATTGTATCTTACCTTCCTGTCAAAAAAAAAAAAACAATAGATAATAGTCTGATAGTTCATTCTTATTATGATTTTTATGACTTGGCCTAAGTTTGGTTAATGCTATCTCCAAGTAGTTTTACATGGTTGACTCTCCAATAAGTTTTATATAGTTGGCTATCTCCATATATGTTTTTTTTGCAAACTCATAAACTAGCTAATAGGGTGTTTGGTTGTACTTTTTTATCACTATTTTCTCTTAAATTTAAAAAAGAAGGACGGACATATAGACACGTTTGGTAAGTAATTTTTTATTTTAGAGAGAAAATCCTATCCCATATAAATCTCTCTCAAAATAAAAACAAGTACGAAGCTTTTTAAAAAAAAAAATCACACACATGGCTCCCTCCGACCCACCCACCTACCCACCCCCTCCCTGCGAAGGCCCCCCCCCTCCCCCGCCGGAACGCACCCCCCCCCCCCACTCGACGACAGACACCCCCCTCCCCCCGCCAGAACAACCCCCCCCCCCCCCCCCCCCCCCCCTCCCAAAAAAAAAACCCCCTCCCTGCGCAGTTCCCCCCCTGCCCAACAAACACCCCCCCCCCCCCCAAAGCCCAAACCCCCCCCGGTAGAACCCCCCTGATCCTTGCGCAGGTTCCACCACCCCCCCCCCCCGGTAGAACCCCCCCTGCTCCTTACGCAGGTTCCACCACCCCCCCTCCCTCCTACGCAGGACCCCCCCTGTTCAGGTACCCCCCCCCCCCCCGCTCCCTGCGCAGGTTCCCCCACCCCCCCCCCCCCTCCCTACGCAGGACGCCCCCCCCCCCATGCAGGTCACCCCTCCCCCCTCCTCATTGCGCAGGTTCCCCCACCCCCCCTCCCTGCTCCTTGCGCAGGTTCCACCACCCCCCCTCCCTGTGTAGGTCCCCCCCCCCCCCCGGCAGCACCCCCCCTCCCCTCACCGGAAGCCCCTCCCTACCCTCCGCCGGACCCCCCCCCCCCCCTCGATATCCCTCTTGTTTTCTCAACCAAACACATCAATATAAATTTTAAAAATTTTAATATTTTTACCACCAGATAATGCCAATTTTTATAATTTTAAATTTTAAGTTAAAATTAGACAACATAATTTTTAGGTAAAAATAATTTTTTTTAAAATGTTCCCAAACACCACATAATGCCTTTTTGCAAAGTCTGGTAGGAAGCTGCTATGTGTAGCCAGTCTACACAGCACACTCCGGTGTTGGAAGAAGGATATTCTCTCCTCTTGCTGAGTTTGTTTACTTCGGTAGCTATCCAAATTTGTCTTAAAGAATCTTGTCAGGACCTGGTTATTCAATACAGAATATGTGCATTATCACTCTTCCTGATTTTTTATGAAAGTCATAGTTAAGTTCTGACTTTTCAATGATTTAATAATCTAATTAAGTTCAAAATCTCCATTCAGGCTTCCTATCACCTGCCCCAACCGCCTCAACCTCAATGTCCCAACCAGGTACAATTTGAACTTCCTATGAGTTTTGGGTTCAGTACAATGTGGTCTAACACACTCTAATGTTTTGTTGAACAACTATTTTATGAAGGCAGTATTAAATATGTAGAATAAATGTATGCAGTCATTTTGTTTAAATATAGTGCTCATTATTATTTCTTACCAACCACTTAAGTTATGTGTGGACCTTCGACATGGACTGGACATTTCTTGATTTGCTTAGGAATGAACTATTAGATGGGGACCATAGTTTGCCATCTCGCGAGATTCTCGCGAGGATCTCGGTCTCGGCGGCTGTCAGAGAAACGAGACCTCTAAAATGCAAGGAAGAAAATATGCGCGAGCCAGGCCAGTTTCGTTCGGCGCGAAGGGAGGGGTTCACAGGGTCACGGCGAGGGTTTACGAGTGCGGTTCGCGGGCGGGTTCACGGGGCTGCACTTTTTTTGTTTTTTATAAACGAATTGTCCCATCGTGTCCCCCACTAAAACCTTAGTTTAATGTTTTTAAAAAACATAAAACCCTTCGTCTCACTCTCCCTTCATCACGATCTCTCCTCTCTCCCTCTCTCTTTCCCTCCCGAGTCCTCTTGCCGCCCTCACCTCCAGAAGCCATCACACCTCCACCGTGGTCCCCCCCTCCATCGTTGTCTCCCCTTCCCTCCTCCCCTCACACACCCCATCTCTCTCACATGCGGCGCGCGGACTACCCTACTCCGCCCCCACCGTGCCGTCACCAAACGGCTCACCATCGGCCACATCCGCGGCCAAGTTGAGACGCCGGTGGAGCATCGCCGATGTGGACGACAGTGCGTAGCAAGCGACATCTCTGGAGCATCGCCGATGCGGCCGAGCGCAGAGCCTTCTTCTTTGCCCCAAAAGCAAACCCTTGCCGCGCGTGTAAGGTTAGTGCCCATGCCCCTCCCACCGTGGTACCCCCACCCTCACACAATCACACCTCCACCATGGTCCCCCCTCCACTATCGTCTCCCCTAGTCCCCTTCCCTCCCCCAGCCTCACACCACCCATCGTCCCCCCCCCCTCCACGTGGTCCCCCCCCACTCCTCCTCCTCCACCGTCGTCTCTCCACCCCCCACCACACATACACACCTCCACCGTGGTCGGTGGTCCCTTCCCCCTCACACCTCCCCCCCCCACATGGATATTCCACCGTATTCCCCTCCCCCCTCAGACCTCCATCGTCGTCTCCCCCCCTACCACACATACACAGCTCCACCATTGTCCCCATCCCCTTCACACCTCCAAGTCCTCATTGTCGCCCCCCCCCCCTAACACACACCCCTCCACCGTAGTCCCCTCCCCCCTTCACCGTGGTCCCCTCCCCTCCCCCTCTCTTTTACCCCCGCCAAATCACCCTCACACCTCCACCGTCTATCTCCCTCCCTCCCAACACCTCCACAAGGGTCCCCCAAAAACCTCCACTGTGTCTCACCCCCCGGCGCCCCCCCCCCCCCCCCCAAAACACCTCCACTGTGTCTCACCCCTCGGCACCCCCCCCCCCAAACAACTCCCCACTGTGGTCCCCTACTCCCCCAAATACCTACACTGTCTCTCACCCTCCGGCGCACCCCCCCAACACAAACCCCTCTACCGTAGTCCCCCCCCCCTCACCCCACCCCTTCACCGTGGTCCCCTCCCTCCTCTCTCTTCACCCCGCTAACCACCCTCACACCTCCACTGTCTGTCCCCCTCAACCTTCCCCCCCCCACACACCCCCCCCCTCCACCGTGGTCCCCTGACTCCCCCACTCCCCCAAACACCTCCACTGTCTCTCACCCCCGGCGGCCCCCTCCTCACACATCCACGTCTCCTACCCCCACAGTCACAGTCACAGCTCCACCGACTCCTACACGCACAGTCACAAGTCACAGTCTCATTCTCTCTATCGATCATTTGAGAAGTTTGACAATTGATGGATAATATCGTTTTTTTTTATTTTTTTTGTCTCATCTTTCTCTGTAATTTGTTGTCTTTTTTATTTATTCTTGAGCTGAAAAAAGAATTGGCATTTGTGTACATTTTGTTCCATTTTTATGGAAGTTTGCAGAAGTATATCTTCTTCTGATATTGGTTGGCAATATGGAACACCTGAGGGCAAAGAGTCAAAATGTAAGTTTTGTGGAAAAGTGATGAAAGCTGGTGGTGTTACAAGGCTAAAAATTATTTAATTGGGAAAGTGGACAAGAAGTGAGTAAATGCCTACTTTGCCCACCAGAAGTGAGGAAACAATTGAAAGAAATGAAACAACAAAAAACTTTAGAATCCTTGAAGGCAAAAGCAACAAAAGAAAGGGTCATGGATGAGTTGCGTAATATGGGAGGCAATTCTAATGATGAGCATGAGGAAGGGAAAGAAGCTTATCAACATTGCCGCAGTGCAGTGTCTCTGTTGTGGATCAATGGAATATTGATGAATGGAACCTGATAGAATTCAAGTTGAAGCAACAGAAGTTAGTGGAAGTGGTTCTGGGAAGAAGTCGAAGCGAACTATAACAGATTTTATGAGGCGTAGTTCTAGTGTAAAGATATCTGGATCCGCAAACCGAGGCAAAGTTGTACAAGTCTAATGATGCAAGACAACCAAGAATTTCATCTATGTTGACTAAGGGACCACTAAGAGAATCTCTAGGTAAAATGGTGTCGAAAATTTCATTTTCAACCACATTCTTGCAAATGTTGTTGGAGATCATCATTTAAGAATATGATAGTTGAGGCACAAAATTTTGGTCGTGCAATTCTCCCACCAACTCCTAAGGAAATTCTTGGTAAATATTTAAAGAGTTGGTGGCTGAGATAGAAGGTGATGTGAAAAAATTAGAGCCACATTGGGATGCACATGGTTGTTCTATTTTATGTGATGGATGGACTAGACCTACTAGAATGTCCATTATTAATTCATGGTTTATAGTGTGCAGGAAATGTTATATTTTTAGCTTATGTTAATACAACAGGTAAAGAGAAGAACCATGAGCATATCATGCATTGATGGAAGAGAATATCAAAGAAATTAGGAGAAAGAGAGTAGTGCAGATTGTCACAGATAATGCAAGTAGTTACAAAAAGGCAAGTACTTTGTTATCAAAAAAGTGCGATCTTTTTTGGACTCCTTATACTGCTCATCGTATAGATTTGATGTTTGAACATGTGGCTAAACATAGTATGGTCAAGAAGATTGTGGACATGGGCCGAATTGTCACTAGATTTATATATAATCATGATTGGGTTGTTGATCGAGTTCGAAAATCTGTGGACGAGATCTCGTTCGACCTGGAGCAACTCGATTGCAACAAAATTATTTAGCTCTCAAAGTTTGTTGCGTGAAAGAGACGGTTTGCGAAACTTATTCCTTAGTTCCGAATAGTCAAATTCCAATTTTAGGAACACTCAAATAAGAAAGAATGTGGAGCAAATCATATCCACTCCCATGTTTTGGGATTATGCACAAGATTCTGTGAAGATTATGAATCCCATGTATCATATGTTGAGTTATGGATGCAGATAAATATCCTAGCATGGGTTTATTTATCATGCTATGACTATTATGAAAGAGGGAATTAAGGTATCATCTCCAAGAAATTATATTTGGGTGCATAAGATAATTGATGAAATGTGGTTGAAATCAATGAATGCACCTATCTACAAGGCTAGTGAGTTTTTTTATGCTTACTAATTTTTTATTATATTATCAAATGAATTTTTAAATTGGTAAGCTATTGACTCTTAATTTTATTTGTTACTTTGCTTATTTTCTGAATCTTGAGTATCAAAACAAACAACGATTGGGAGATAATCAAACATTGATTAAAGCTTGTACATGAAGTCTTTGATAAATTGCTTCCAAATCAAAAAGGAGATCTCAATTTGGAAATGAGGTGAAGTAACTAAACTTGAAATTGTACATCTTTAAATTTTTTATTTATGACAATTAATTAAGATAAATTTTATTCTATAGATGATCAAGTTTAGAGATAGATTGGCCATGTTCGGAATAAAAAATGCTATAGCAAGTAGAGAGACTATGTGGCCAGGTTAGTACTTTACAATTATGAATTGTCGTACTTATGTATATAGGAATTCTATTTCTCACAAGTATTAATTGTGGCTTTTCCAAGGAGAATGGTGGAAAATGTATGGAAATGATGCATCAGTGTTGAGACAACTAGCAGTTCGAGTTTTGTCACAAATAGCATCAGCTTCACTTGTGAAAGAAATTGGAGTACATTTGCATTAATACACACAAAGCCAAGAAACATATGTCTTATTTGAAGTTAAGAAGCTTGTATATTGTCATTACAATATGAAGCTGACGGTCAAGAGAATGGAGGCTGAGCATGGAGGGGGGGGTGAACCTAAGGATGATCCACTTGATTATTTTACATTATTGGGTGAAAATGACATGGATGATCGAGAGAATCCATATGCTAAATGGATTGCAACTAACACTTTAGATGAAGAAGATGGTCGACCATCACAAGAGATTTCTAATGCAGCACGAGAGGGCGGGCATTGATGTGGATACAATTACACATCAAATTTTAATCATCTTCTGAGTCTACCCATCGTCATGATGATGATCCTGCTTCTGATGTGGATTTATCTGAAGATTCTGAGAATGACATTGATAATGAATCATCTCATAGAACTCATGTAGTGATGGTGACAATGATGATCATGGAGGGAGTGGAGGGGAAGGTGATGGGGAGGGTGTCGAGGGAAGGCATGGAAATAATGAAGGATATAATCATGATGGAGGATATACTCATGTGATGGGAGATGATCAATCTTCTCACCTTACTATTGCCCCAAGAGCATATGAACGCCGAAGAAGAAAAAATCATCAAGATAAAATATTGCAACATGATGATGAAGCAGAACTTTCTCACACATTTAGTTCGATGGACGTTTCTTGTGGGAGTCATGAGACATATGGAGGAATTCAAGATGCATCAACTTCATCATATGGTTATGGATCTTATGGTTACGGATATATTCCACAACAGGAGTCCTCTAGCTCATCTTATGGTTATAGATATGGATCCATAACATGCCAATGCATATCCATAATCTTTACCAATGGTAGTGCCAACTGTGTCATATTCTTATCATTTATACCCCCCATTGGGATCTTGATTAATATTTCTGCTGATGAGTATGAACATATGTGAGAGATTACATGCATATGTATCAACAAAGAATGACATGGGAGGAATATTGTGCTTATGCTCAAAATTATTATTCTGAACAATATTAAGTCAATTGGATGAAGTGTTGACCAGTTGGCCACTATTTGTAATTTTGTATCATGGATCTGTATTGACTTTCTTTATGTACTTTTGTTGTGACATGGACATATGTTAATTTATGTGTAGGTGTGCCACATTGACCTTTATTTATATGGACTAATATTGGTGTGAAATTGTGTTATATATGTTGAGAATATATGTAATTATCTATGTTATCTATGAATCAATTTTATTGTTGTCATCATATATGAATTTTCTCGGGATCCCGAGATTTTACCGAGATCTCTCCGATATCTCTTCTCTTTAACCCTTCTGAGACGAAGTTGAGATCCGATATGACAAACCTTGATGGGGACTTCATACCAAACCATGCATGGGACATGATTAAGGAGATTTTTGTAAGAAAGTATAGTTGTCATGTGACTATAACACATTTGCGAAGTAGATTATGTTTTTACAAGAATATATACGTCATATCCAAAGTCTTTAAACTCGCATCACTAATTCCTGATTCCATTTGCAGTTCAACCCGCTGGCTTTGTGCTTTAAGGGAAGGAGCTTGCCATTTTATGTTAACATAGTCCAATTATTTAGTGAGTCTGAGGACCCATGACTTAGTTGTTATGACTTGACGATCTGCTCATGCATGATGTGTTTGTTTGTTAAAAAATCATGCCACTGTCCTTATTCTTATGTTTCATGCTTTAAGTCATAACCGTAATTATATTGACTTCTTGGTATGTCATCATCTTATTTTAAATTAGAAAAATCAGTTCCTATGTCATTGGGAAAGGGTCGATCACCAAATGGACCCTTCGACAAGACAAGATATTGTTAGATTTGTTGATGATGAGTTCCATAAGACCTATGGTAGTCAAGACACATTCAAAGCACGTCTTTCAGACATTTTGGAATGGTTCAATAGCACTGTCAATGTGAGAAAGGATAAAGATTGTTTAAAGAATCGTTGGAGGAACATAAAGAAAATATACCACATCTATGAACAATTGTGTACACGATCTGGATGGGGATGGGATGAGGAACGAAATTTACATGTTGCACCTGACGAAGAAAGCATACCGGCAGCAATTGCGGTAAGCAAACAAGTAAAATAGTCCAAACTACACATTTTGTATATCACATGTAAATGTATTTTTAAATCCACAGTCCAATTCTGAATTCAAGAAGTATCTGGATAAACCATTTCCGTACAAAAGACAGCTGGACATCTTGTGTGGGAAGACAACTGTTCAGGGCAGTCATTTCATGGGCTCGACCCAAGAAATAGATGTGGAGGCTACACGATCCTTTGGAGATGATGATAGAGTTAGCCGAGAGCAATTTAATGCTATGGGATTAGAGTCAAGCCAGTTTTATTCAATTGATGGTGACAATTTCAACCCTTTCGACTTTCCATCATCCTCACACCAAATCCTCCATGACGGCCAGTTAGAGAGAAGACACCGACAAACATTCATCCAATGGAAGATGAGGCAACCTCCCCAACTAGAAGGAAGAACGATCAAGCATCCACATGTTCTCGAAAGAGAAAGAGCAAGAAGTCATTCGATCCCACAATACTATCACAGTATTGTATGATGAACAATGAGCGCATCAATATGGTCCGGCTTTATTCCCACTTCATCAACTACAACATCCACACCACAAGAGCAGTACACAATGAGAGAATGTGTTGTTAGGATGAAGTCTTTGCCAGGATACAACCAGCAACTACTATTCCTAGCATCGACCTCTTCGAGAAGCCTGAGAAGAGAGCATGGTTCATGGCTCTTGATGATGAGGATGCTTTAGCATGGATCCTGAATGCAACTTCTTGAGATGTTCGCCATGTTAGTACTTGATGTGGGTCTTTTGTGTTTGTTTTTGTCATTTTAGTATCGTGTTTCTCTTTCTTCATCCTAGCATCATGTATTACTAACCTCATTTTCGTACAAGTTATCCGTCTTGTACTCCTATCAAATTATCATTATCAATATGAGTCTCCACCTCATGGTATTTGCCGCCCAGTGGTCATTCTGAAATGGGCAAATTTATGTGTTATGTAGTTTAGGTTGGTCGTCAACTGGGAATATACCACACTTGAGCTGATTGTTATGCCTAGGTCAATGGATACCCGGGAGCAAAGTTTAAAAGATTCTCAACCTTAGAAGAAGAGCAACACGCTTACTATGGAATGGTTGTACATGGATCTACGTCTCAAGTAACAAGAAGATCAACCTATGCACCTTATCACTCAATTACCCATGCACGAAGAGAATCGGAACGCAACGAATGGCCTAAACAATGATGTTCCCCTACTTATTATGCTCATGATATTGTTCCTTATTTTTCTGATCTTCTTAATGTTAGTTGTCATGTCCATTGTATTTTAAGAAACCTAGCTGACTACTTGATGCTAGTTGTCGTGTTATTTCATTTGTAGTGACTTCTTCTCTTTCTCAAGACATTTTATTATGTTCATCTAAATATTAGGACCTTCTGTTGATGTGGACGCATTAGTAAGGGAGATCCTTTGTGAGGAGAATGTCATCTTCTTAGCCATGGATGAAGCAATCGCTAATAAGATTTTTGAATCAAATGAGGAACACATTGTCCCAAGGCCTATGCACACAAGTAGTCATAGTGGACAAATATGGATTCATGAGGTTCTGCAGGGACATGAACGATGTTCCTACAATATGTTCAAACTACATCCCATGACGTTCATGAAATTAAGAGACGAACTTATGGAAAGAGATCTTATTCGTGATTCCAGTTATGTCACAGCAACCGAGCAATTAAGAATTTTCATGTATGCAATGGGTCGGTGTGGCATCCGAAGCTATGTAAGAGCATTTTCAACACTCTTCTGAGACTATCAGTAAACATGTCTGCGAAGTCACAAAAGCATTGGCTTTCCTACGCTTCACTTACATAAAACTACCAAGTTTGACTGATCCTGTGCACCCCCGCATCCTTACTTCAAGGTAAAAATTGCCTTCTTTAATTAAAAGAGCCCATTTTTCTTAAGATTCTCATTTTCACTTTATATTTAGGAAGCAATTGATGGTACCCACGTCCCAGCGCATATTTTGCAAGAAAACCAAGCACGGTATAGGAACTGCAAAGGAGTGGTCAGTCAAAATGTCATGGGGGTTTGAGGTTTTGACCTTGTCTTCCAATATGTGGGGGTAGGTTTTGAGGGAGCAACTGCTGACATGGCTGTCCTCAGGAGGGCTTTGGATGTAGGGCTTTTCGTGTGGAAGGAAGTATGATTATCTTGTTATGACTACCATCTCAATTGGTTAACGTAAAATGTGCTAATGTAATGTGTTAATATCTCATAAGAAAGTACTACTTAGTGGACTCAGGATATGGAAACACTGCTCATTCTCTGGCTCCATATCGTAGGGAAAGATCATGGACGTGGAAATGCACGATATAAGAACATGAGAGACAAGTTCAACCATCGCCACGCCCAACTTCGCAATTGTGTAGAACGAGCATTGGGGTGTGAAGAATAGATTTCAAACACTGAGAGAGGGGAATTGTTATCCATTTCGTATACAATTGTTGATTGTTCTTGCATGTTCTGTTGTGCACAATTTTGTCCGATGTCAACAAGGCGAGGACTTTATTTTAACTTAAGTCATGAAGGAGGGAGGGAGGACGAAGATGATGAACCTGAGGAAGACCCAAATCTTTCTGTTAGTGCATCTGACATAACGACAGGAGGAGCTCTCCGAGATGCGATTGTCACGCTGCTGTGGATGGCTAACTGACTTTTAATGTGACCTTTTATCTTAATATTTTGTTTCTATTTGCATGGTTACAACTTTATTCTTCAACTAGTGAGCTTGTTCGATGTGTCATTGATCTTATTGTAATCAAATTTCATTGTGCACATAATGAGTATTACAACTACATGTAGGTGCAATTTGGGACCTGGAAAAGAACTTTATCCTGATATATTTAATTGGAGAACAAATAGAATGTAAAAACATCATAGGTGACACTTTGAATGAGGAAGGATGGACGAAAGTCCAAAACGTTTTCAACAAGGACTTTTGCGTGGCTTGGCCCGTATCACATTTCGTTGATCGTTTTACATTCTATAGGTCATTTTATTTATCGCTCATGATCTCATCAATGTAGTCAATTTTTACTGGGATGACAAGATTAAACAAATACGAGGTTCAGAATTAGCCTGGCAGCAATATCTTGAGGTTCTTATAAAATTTCACCCATGACGATTATCCATACATATTGTGACCAAGAATAAAGAAGTACAAATTATTTACTATTTTATTCTTCCATTGCAGTTCAACCCATTGCCTGCAGGGTTCAAAGAAAAGACATTGCCATTACACAATGACCTCGTCAACTTGATCAATGCTTGGGGATCGTAAAGACCTTGTCAATTCAATGGTCTTGAGCAATGATGAGTGGGCATCCTTATCTAATTCAATGGTCGGATGGTCAAATTGGCAACCCCATTGTAAATGCAGATATATTTTGTGTAGCCGATCTGAGCCAAAAAAATTTGGCGTATATTCATACTTTGCAAATATTTGGTTGGATGGCATCAATTGCAATCCTAGATATTATGCAGTGAATGTATTATAAATTATTGAACATGTGATATCCATATATACTTACATGGGCTTAGGCAATGATGAGTGGGCATCCTTATCCAATTCAATGGGGATGGTCAAATGGCAACCTCATTGAAAATGCGGATATATTTTGTGTAGCCGATCTGAGCCAAAAAAAAAATTATCGTATATTCATACTTTGCAAATATTTGGTTGGATGGCATCAATTGCAATCCCAGATATTATACAGTGAATGTATTATAAATTATTGAACATGTGATATCACATATATACTTACATGGGCTTGGGCAATGATGAGTGGGCATCCTCATCCAATTCAATGGTCGGATGATCAAATTGGCAACCCCATTGAAAATGCTGATATATTTTGTGTAGCCGATCTGAGCCAAAAAAATTCACATCATATCATGCAAATGTGATCCAACATTACTACAGGCTGACAATATTCAAGTAGGAGTCTATGTCGTCAAAGAAGATACGTTCATATTTCATAAAACTTTATGTACAAAATTTTCATAAATTATAGGCAATGATGTGACTAACATTGCATTCATTTTGTCACAGATTTTATTATGCACGGCAAATGAAAGAGGCAATTAAAATAGTTCCATGTATAAATTTGAAGGCTACGTGTAAGCCTTCCATGTTGTTAATAAATGTTGAATAAAGTTTGTTACATTTAAATTTTACCATGTCTTCCATGTTATGTCTTTTATTTTTCAAAGTTATGTTGTTACATACAAGAACAACATGTACAAATTATGAAAATGTAAGAGAAACAGGGGAGGTGATGTCCGTTTTTTTATTCTTAAAAATAAATAGAGGCATGATTACGACCTAAAATTTGTGTTATTAAATCAAACGTCATTTTCTATCTATACTATACTACTAAAACAGAGTTCTCTGTTCCCGTCAAATCTATTTTCTGACCACGTGGCAAACAGAGAAGCCTCCTATTTCAAATTAATTTTACTCTCTCTCCTCTCTCCTGGAAATCCTCTCTCTTTATTCGTCGATTGTTCATATTTCAATCCCCTTTTAAGCTTCACCTATTTTTTACAGTCATGCCTGCAACGTTTCAGTGTTCAATGCACTCTCTCTCCCTCTTCTCTCTATGTATTTACTCCAATGCGTACGCTACCTCCAGTCCTGGTCGACATCTTTTGGACCTGGCCGCGTCCGTCTTCCCCGCCGCGCCGTGCTCCTACTCGCCCCACGTCTGCACGCTGTTGCCACTGCTACGTGCTGCCGCACTCCGTCTTCCTAGGCAGCAAGCACCCAGTCAGCGTGTTGGTGTGGGCGGGGCAAGGCGGCGTGGTGATCAACCCCGACAGCGTGGGGTCTGAGATCGGCGGGATTATGTAGTCGTTCATCGTGGCGGTGGAGCTGGGAAGGCATGGCCTCAAAGTGAACCACATCTCGTCGTTCATCGCAGTGTCGTCGTTGGCGGGGATAGCAAAGAAGGAGCTGCTCTAAGGGCGTCGGCAACTTGTGTGCAAGTCGTCGCTAACGGTGAAGACGTCCTCACCTGCGCCGTGATGGGCTTCCACCTCGCAACCCTTTTCCGCCTCCTGCTCCACCTCCACATACAGGAACTCCTAACCCATTGGCGTCGCCCCGTTGTCCATCATCACCTTTGACACCCCGTCGTCACCCAGGATCAACTGTTGTTCCTTCACCGCCTCCTCACTAGCGATACCCGTTTTTAGCCGACCCACGTTAGCGTGGCAATGGTTCACTCCGGCAATCTGGTACCAGATCCTCCTCTTGCTCCCTCCCTCTTGCTAATCTCGGTTGAGATCTTTGTGTGCTTCTGTCAGGCTACTCGAAGCCGAGGGCGGGAGCGGTGGTGGATCACCTGTACGGCAACGCGCAGCAGTGGAGGTCGGTGTAGATGGAGATGAGTCGCTCCTGGATGTGAACGAGGCCATGAGCTGCTACGCGGCGGCCGCAGTCGCGCCCGTCCTCTCCGCCTACTAGAAGGAACGAAAGCAACAGCAACTACTGTTGCGCAATAGTAGTTACTGTTGCGCAACAATAAATACCAGTTTATTTTTTTTTCTTCTTCTTAGTTTTAAATTTTTATTTAAAATTGGATTTTGTAAGATTTCATTTTTCAATTTATAGTTTTTTTAATATAAAAAATATCATTAAAAAATTATGCAGACTAATATGTTGAGCAACAGGTGACCTGTTGCTCGCCAAACACACTATTGCGCCGCTGACCATCGTAGAGAGATGTGATGTAATGGTACCCCAAATATCTTCATTATTGCTGCAATATCTCTGCCACCTTCCTGGCCCTACGTCATGTAAGAAATTGTCCGCCGATGTCTTCACCCTCATCTTCCCCCACCCTATGCACTTCATGCTCCTTATAGTGCTAAATAATCAATTTTCTGCACCGATTATTTGATTGGATAACATATTTTAATAAGTATATTAGACATGTTTAGTTTTATGGTTTAAGATTTACTGTGCATAGTAACAATATATTATTATATCTTTTAGTTGATTTCAATGTTAGTTGAAATGCACATGTAGCTTATAAGGCATTTGGGAAAAAAGAAAGATAAAGCATTGGCCAACTATATATATTCCCCCTTTGCAAAAATGTATATTATCAGATATATTAGTGTGTTTGGACATGTGAATATAGGTTTTGTAAATTAATTTGAACAATTTTTTATTAATGTATTTTATAATTATGTTTAGTTTAACAAAATTTGGCTATAAAAAAATTATATATTTTGTAAATTTTATAATAATAATTTATATTTTATAATAAAACGCCGGGCTCGTACGGGTGTCCAACTAGTTATCAATAAGTCGATGTTCGTTACAATTATTTTTTATTGAAGTAAAAAAGATAGATGATTATAAAAAATAATTGTTAAAGTACCGAATAATCTCAATAAATAGAAAGTACTATAACACCATTTTTAGTACTAATATATTTTTTTATAAGTGGTACCATTGATATTATATAATAATTTTTTAGTATTTTTTATTGATGGTAATATGTTGATCCCATTTATAAAATAGCTTCTATGATTAAACTATTCCAAAAGAGGTACATACTTTAAATACATAAAGCTTGGTATAGGGGTACTTTAGGTATTCTCATTAAAGTGGAAAAGGTAACCCTTCAATGCCAACCAAAGCACTCAACAAAGATGTGGGTTAACTCCATTATTCAAGTGAGTTAACTCACTTGTTACCAAAGTAAAAGTGGCTAGTCATGTATAACTTTGATCATGGGTTGGAGTTAGGATAACTCCAACCCATTACCAAAGTGGCTAGATTCTCATGTTAACCGTATTTTATCATTTTAGGTCTCTAATTTGTTGAGTTTTATTAGGGTAGGAAGTCTATCTTTGTAAATCTGTTGGGGTTGGGAGCAGCTCAACTCTTTAACACCGCTGTAATCTGAAATTTGAGAAGAGAAGAATATGGATTGAATTAAATATGCCACATCTTGAATTACAAAGTAATGAAGAATAAGAATTGATTATTTTGAGAAAGGTTACAGCCTCCATCTCTCTCTTCCTAGGTGCGATGCCCTTCTCCCCCCCCCCCCCCCCCGCGTCTGCTTCTTCTACCTTCCTCTCCCTCCTTTTTTCACTATTCTTCTTTGTTATTCCGCATCAATTTTGGTATCAAAGCAAACCGTCGACTTCTTCCACAGAGTCGAGATCCATTCTGCATCACCTATTGCCGCCATCGCTACCCAATCTCCCTACAACAGGGAGATCAATCGTTACATCATTGCCATCACAGTCATCTCTAATCCCCTACTTCTCCTTCGCAATGGCCATAACCCCCTTTTCCCTTCCCTGCGTCTTCCCCATCACACCCATGCCTTTACACCACCGCCCCACAGTGATCCACCTTCTCGCACTGTCGTGGACCCTCTTTCCCCCTTACCAGGTCCCCCCCCCCCCCCACTAGGTGCCTCTTCCCCACCGCACACACCACTGCTGCCCCGCCAAACCGTCGTGGCCTTGTTTACCCTCCCCCCCCCTACTACCACAACCGGCCTCCTTCCTAATGGCCATCCAATCCGCAGCAACATCACCCTGCTACTGCTTCTTTCTCTGCTCGCGACAGACAACAACCGCCTGTGCCTAGAGGCTACTACTGCCTACACCACCACGCCCTAATATAGCCGCCGGCCCTAGCCGGACTCCATCATTTATTGCTGATCGCGCCCTCGCCTGCATTGTCGCCCCTACGCCACTTCTCCCTCCACCGCGTTAGCACCTCAAGTGAGATCTCCCATGCCGCACGACCTCGCCAGCACATACGAAAGGCCACTTGTTCGTACCCACGGCCCCCACATGCCAAATCTGTACGCCGTTGGAGCTGTTGTTGCCGACGGCCCCAGTAACTGCTATCACTACTATGCCAACCTCTGCCAACACAGTCGCCACCGTCTGCATCTACTGCGCCTGCTTCTCTCCCTCTCTTGCTCTCCCTGTGCAAGGGTTAGGAGGACAGAGGGGGAGGGAGGAAGAGGAGGCCCGCCCTACAAAGCACCCAGTCAACCTGGTTTGACCTGGTTTGGCCAGACCCTGGACCACCTTTGAGGTCCACTACAGTGCACGGGCGGTGCATTGTGGCTGTTATCGCACTGCCAACACAGGGGCCTCATTCGTGCTCTAATTAATTCACATGTCGTTGCATCGTTGTGGTTGCCTCGATGAACTAGTGTACTGACCTACATAGTTTTACGTGCCACAAATGTACACATCCGAAGATCCATGTTAGTTGCCACAATTACATGCCGACTTTTGGACAGCTTTAATTATGTAACACATTTCTCAAGGCAATGGCTACCGATAATCCAAGCAGGCATTTGGGGTTGCCTGAAGAATGGAACAATGTGATGAGTCAATGGACCAACTTTAGGCGTGAATGCGATCAAGGTTTCCTGCAGGTAAATAATGATCTGCAGTGCTTATACGACATGTTGGCCAAACCAAAAGAGGTTGTCTACGAGGCTGACTCAGCAATGATTGAGGAGTATGAAAATCAAATGGAAGAAGTATCCTATGAAGCAGATGAATCACTAAAAGATGAGTATTATAGACAAGTTGAGTTTGAGATGATTAGAGTAGATGATGACCTCATTAAGGAGAATGAGTTGACAATAGAAGAGATAACTGGAGGTGTGGTTGAACAGCTGAAAGACATTTGAGATATCATCAGTCCAAATGACTTTGATCACATATGGAGTGATATTAAGACACATTTCCCACCTCGAGACGTGCTTCTTCTTCGCATGATGGACCATGATGCTTTAAAGATGTGTTTTGAGTTCCCTCTTTTCCTCATCTCCTCATGGATATTGACACATCAAAACTCGAGGACGAGTTTTCTCGAATCCGGAGAGAATGATGAGGATCAAGGAGCTGCGGAAACAAAGCCAAATGACAATTTCTTATTCTATTTGGCCCATTTGGGGCTCATTTGGAGTCTTTTCTATTTTTCATCATTTTTGGTGTAATTTTCACATTGTTTTTTGAGTCTAGGGGTGAAGTCGTTCAAAAGGGCCATATCAAGGGCCATTTAGCTTTTTTTTCTTTTTTATTACGTATTTTCACATTATTTTAGTGAGTCAAGTCTTTACATTAAGTAGGACTCTATCTTTTCTTTTTCTTTAGGTCTCTAATTTTGTTAAGTCCTATTAGAGTTGGAAATGTCTTTATCTTGGAGTAAGCAGTTTGAAGTCCACAAGGATTGGGAGCAGTCCAATTCCTTTAAATATTGCTACACCTTGAATTAACAAAGCAATGAAGAATAAGAATTGATTTAGTTTGAGAAAGCTTCCAGCCTCTGTCTCTCTCTTTCTGGGTGAGAAGCCCTTCTCCCCCCCCCCCTTCTTTCGCCTGGCTTCTATCTTCCTCTCCCTCCTTCTCCTCCTTTCCCTGTTCTTCTTCCTCCCTTATCCAACATCACCTACTATTTGAAATTGATAGAGCCTCTTGTACACTTACTAAGGATGGTTGATGGAGAGGATAAAATGACATGGGTTCCTTGTACGATGCTATGGATAGAGCTAAGTAACAGTTGAAGGAGAAAGTAACTCAGAGCATTTCAAAAATGGTGGAGAATCATTGACAAGAGATGGGAGTCCATCCTCCACCATGTTTTACATGCAACAGGTAAATGCATTACCCTTGAGATTTTTTAAATATGTTCATTTTATTGAATTCTTCACTTATGCATGTGTGTATTGTGATGTAGTGTATGCAAACTATTTCTTTAATCCCCAGCATCAATATAATCAATCAATTCATAATAATGGTGAAGTGCTCCAAAGGACAATGAATGTTATCACTAGACTATCTAGGAGTACTGAATATAGGATAGATGCTATGATAGAGGTACAATTCTCATTTGTAATGTTAATCCTACTTCAAAGGAAAAGAGGTGAGAGGTCTAATGATATCTATGTTTTGTGTCAAATTGACAGGTTCAAAATGAAGCTTGCTATATATAGGGAGTATGACCTAGAGAAGCAATGAAGAGAATGAGTCTAGTCAGTACCTAAATTGATATCTCATGTTCTCATTATCATCCAATGGTATCAAGTACTAATAGTTTCTTTTTGTGCAGTTAAGTGGTGAATTATGCTTCATTATAAGACTAGCCAACCAAATCCACTCGCAAGAATTGCCATCAGAGTGCTTAGCCAAACAACTTCATCTAAACAGTGTGGAGGAATTAGAGTACTTTCTCACTTATAAACACAAAAATGAGAAATAGGCTTACTACATCTAAGCTAAAGAAGTTGGTGTACTGTCAGTACAATATGCGTCTGAAGGTCAAGTACATCAAAGAAAGGCATAAAAAACTAGAGATGAGGCTGGTGAGTTTACATGGGAGATGATGGGAAACACCTACAGCCATGGTTTGTCATGGCGAATCAGATCGGGCCGATTCGGGCGAATCGAAGCGGATCAGGGGAAACCCGATTCGTGATTCGCCTGACTCGGTCCGATTCGCATGTATATATATATATATACTATATATATAATATAATATATATAATGAATATATATTACATATATATATGTAAGACATATATGCATACATATATGTAACATATGTATGTTAGATATAAGAATGGGGTGAGGGATTCACATGGTATGACATGGAACTCATACCTTATTATTGTTATAATTTGTTACATGTAAATAAGGAAGTACCCCCCATTTGAATCCAATAAAAATATCAAAAAAATCATATATCTTACCAAAAAAAAAGTCAACTCTCCCATCGAAGAAGAAAATCACGCTTTCGGTGATTTTAGCGAAATGCTAACTTTCTAATCTCTCATAATTTGGTCCATCTAAAAATTTGATAATTCAAATAAACCATATGGAACACTAAAAATTCAAAGTCTGGTAAAAAAGTCAAACGTGCATGAGACTTCTTCAAGGGAGTCGCTCTCCTACTGAAAAAAGAAAATCGCGATTTCGGTGATTTTTACGATAGCGGTTCCCTTGGAGAAGTCACATGCACGTTTGACTTTTTTTACCGGACTTTGAATTTTTAGTGTTCCATATGGTTTATTTGAATTATCAAATTTTTAGATAGGTCAAATTATGAGAGATTAGAAAGTTAGCATTTCGCTAAAATCACCGAAATTGTGATTTCTTCTTCGATGGGAGAGTTGACTTTTTTTGTAAAAGATATGATTTTTTTTATATTTTTATTGGATTCAAATGGGGGGTACTTCCTTATTTACATGTAATATCTTAAGCATTTATTTAAATGATATGGAATGTAAATAAGTATGAAGAGGAAACCGTGTTCCCCTATAGGTAATATACACACACACACACATATACATATATATACATATATAAACATAATATATATAATAATCCTATGCGAATCGAATCGAACCGAATCAGGGAGAACCCGATTCGGTCCGAATCGCCGATCCTGCAAACCTTGCCTACAGCAGTGATTACAGACACCGTTGTACTCATTTATGTTAATGAGTAGCTAGATAAGGAACACCCATTAAATACATGGGTGGAAGCAAGAGTAGAAAGGGATGTTCCAAAATGCTTTAAAATCGCCCCTAGGCAGAAGCAGAATTAGATGAAGTGGAGGCTTTGATGGGGAGCGAGAAGTTGAAGCCATGGTTTAAGTCCATTTGGAGCCCATTTGGTGATTTTTTATTTTTCTGTAATTTTGGTGCAATTTTCGCACTATTTTTTAAGTCCAAAGATAAAGTAGTCCAAAAATAGTCAAATAGAGTCCATTTAGTTTTTATTATGTAATTTTGCATTTCTATATTTGAGTCAAGTCCAATTTGGTAGGATTCTGTAATTTCCTTTCTTTGGGTTTCTAATATGTTAAGTTTTATTAGGCATAGAAGTCTGTCTCTAATTTGAAGTCCATTAGGATTGGGATTAGCCCAACTTCTTTAAATATTTGTAAACATCGATTTGAGAAGAATAGAACAGATTTTCTTGCAAATTGAGTTGAGAGCATGCGCCTTTGTTCTCCCCTCCGCGAAGGAGCAGCGTCCGTGAAGGACCGGGCGAGAAGCCCCGCCGCGAAGGCTTCATCATCTCACCTTCTACCTCCTCTCCGATGAGACTCCGGCTACCTCTTTTCTGTCTTCTGCTGTCCCCCAACTCTGTCCCGCATCAGGCTTGAGATCAGAGCTTAGAGTTAGAGAGGATCCAAGCCCCTTGTCATAGCCAATTAACAGAAGGGAGAGACGACAACCCTCAGCTACTTTGCCAGAGACATTTAGATCAAGGTTTGTCGCATCGCCGATTCGCTGCGAATCGGTATTTTTCTGATTCACTTCGATTAGGAAGAATCGGACGATTCGCATGGGAATCAATGGAATCGGCCCAATTCACATGGGAATCGGGCGAATCGAGAATCCCGTAATACACTCCGATTCGCCCGAATCGGACCGATCCGATCCGATCTGCCAACCATGATTTAGATTGCCTATAAGTCAACCACCATTGAGAAGAACTACCATACAGAAAGAGAGAAGACCAAGTTCCAAAGAAAAAGAAAGTTTACATATGTCAGACAAAAGAAGAGGAAGAGTCTACTCAAGTGATGATGATGAGACACTTCCACTTGAGTCTGAGTTGTTACATGCACAATGACCAGTTCGTAGTGATGCTTCCACATAGGTGATAGGCCCCCAGTAATGACAATGATGATGATGATGGGACTGTTACTGGGGTGACAGAAGGAGCTGGTCATGGAGACATAAGATATACGGCGCCAAGATTTTCTCTGGTCATGGGGCTTATTACAAGCTATGTTCCAGAAAATCAAGGAGGTAGAAAAGAAGGACAATGGGGATATAAAGGCTAGCAATGTCGACAACCTATGATTGGCCACCTTGGAGCCATACTATGGTTCAGGATCTACATATACTCCTCTATTTTTGCCTCCTACTTTACCATACTCACACATTAGCAGTCCCCAATTAGAGTAGTAGGATGGGCACCTTAGCCTTCACAAGAACAAGACACAAGGGAAGCAAGTAGTTCATATAAATCAATTGGCATTTGGTGCAATGTTTCATCCCAATCTGACGAGAGCTCAAGTTAACAATATGCACAAAGAGCGATTCAAAGAAGAATGCATAATCTAGCAAATTCCCTCTTTGGTTATAGCTATAAGGCTATGCAGATCAATCAAGCATATAGACAGCCAAAACTACTTAATCATGAGTTATCCCGGTCTAGATGGCAAGATTAGACTTTTCTTCTTAACATGTAAGCTAGATTTGATATTCATTTGATATTTTGATGTGGTATATTTGATGCTTGATGTTAATAAACTGGTTATTGTTGTGTATTACTATTATGTACTTTGATGTCCCATGTACTATGAATATGTATGATTGGTTTTTAATGCAAATGTGAACTAATTCAATTGATCTAATGTTTTCCTTCATTTCTGATTTATCTTGAATTTTACTAATTTTTTTCTACATTTTTATGATTTTCCTTATTTTATTAAAACTATTTTTTTGGTCTGGCCTATCTTTTCCCTATTTTATTAAAAATAATTTGTTGGTTTGTCTGATCCATGATCGACCAGACTACTGGTGGATCAGCCAATCTGATTCAGATCTCCGATCTTTTCTTCCATGTTTTCTTTTGTTGTTGATGTACTCTGGTGGTCTAGAATTGTTCAAACCAATGTTTTAAAAACGACTAGGCAGTTCAAGTCAGAACCCTACCCACCCTCCCCACCACTGACTAGTCGGACAGTATAGGCAGTGAGTCAGGCGACTCAAGTTCGAATTAGTTACTTTTTTCATGATTATTTTTAAAAAATTATGCATTTGTGCTGACTATTAACGTTTAGGGTATATACATGTCATATCTAAATTCTAAAGACAAGCATCATAAAAAATAGGGATTTTTAGTTTTCGACTCCTAAAAACTTTCGTAATTAGGAAAAATCCCTAGAGTCCACCTATTTATTATTAAACTCCCAAAATCTCTTAACCTTCAATAAATAGCCTCCCTAGTTAAAATTTTAAGAATATTTCGTCAAACAGTGAATGGAACCGTAAAGAAACACTAAAAATACATAAATATCGTTACCTTACACGTGCATGTGCGTGAATGAGAAAGAGAGGTGAGGGAGAGGGGTGTCGGAGGAGGAATCCGCCCTCCGACCTCCTCTGGCTCCTCCCGACTACACCCTCACCAGAGGAGGGCTACCATCACCCTCATCGTTGTCGTATTTGCCCCACCTCTCACCCCCCACGCGCCGCCCAACACACCTAGCATCGGCACTCCTTGGTGCGTTGTGCTCACGGTGGCAGCCCGTGCTGCTCAGTCGGCCTCCCAAATCACAGAGTGTGCGGTGCGCGGAGGTGGCTAGGGGCACTGTGCCTGACTGCGTACGTGATCTTGCTTGAACATCACCAGCTTCAACCCCCTGTCGCCGCCAGCGCCGCTCTCCCATGCTCACCCCGTTCTCCATTCTCCTGCTCCGCCGCCTCAAGGTCATGAGCACCATCGCAGCTGCCTCCTCTTCCTGTCCTCGTAGCTCGCCTCCAGCGGCCTCCCACAGAGGTCTAGTATGTCTCCGGAGATCTAGTTCTGGTCCATAAAGAGCATGACCAGGGAGGAGCAGCCGAAGATTTGTTTGGGGATTTGGCCAGATAGAGCGTTCTGGCCAAGGTCGAGCTCAGCCAAGTTGGTGAGCCAAGAGATCTCTAAGGGGATTCGACCAGAAAGCTGATTATCACACAGCTCCAACACTGTGAGGTTGGAGCAGTTGCCGAGCACTACTAGGCACCGCGGCCGACTGTGCCGCCATGTGCTATTGGAGCCCCTACTGCACCCTCCTCCGCCGACACCGTGTGCTACTGCCCTTGTGGGATAGGGGCATTATTGTCATTTTCTCACACTGCTTAAGTTGAACTATAGTTAAGTTAGCCTAACCTGAGTTTTTCTCATGATTGTAGACGGCAAGGGCTTTTTCATGTAACGATAGATATTTTGGGGGTTCAATAATAAATAGATGGATTGCGGGGACTTTTTTCTAATTACGAAAGTTTTTAGAGGCTGAGAGCTAACAATCCCTAAAAAAATTAATCTGATTGAGACATACATGTAGCTCAAAGGGTACAACATTGATGTCATATGCATAAGATGAGCCAAATATGAGAGTTCAAAGCAATGGAGAACAAAAATCTGGTTTACAGAAATCAGAAAATAAAAAATAAAAAAATAATAATAAATGAGCGGAGGTCAAAAAATCTCATTATAAAAATAATTTATTATTTTATTACTGATTATTGGTATAAAAAATTATTCTTTTAGTGTTATTCTTATCATAATCTCATTAGTTTATGCAAATTAAGTGAAATTTTAAATTTCAGAGCCTTTCTAAAGTCTGAATTTTATGATGAATATTTTCAGAAGGAGAAATTTCTTACATTAATTTTTTTTACTAGTGAATATTGGTATTGTATAAAAAATTGTTTTTTTAGTGTTATTTTCAGAGGAAACAGTGAAAAAAAACCAAGTAGAGGTATATCATAAGAAACCCAGAAAAAATAGCAGAAGAATTGAGAAACTATATCAACATAATCTTATAACTTATGGGTTACTAGTAGGGGGAGGACTGGGGGAGCATTAGTACTGCCAAACTAGAGCAGGATTGTAGGAGCAGTAGGGGGACCAAAGACACGAGCCAGAGAGAGAGAAAAAACAGAGCATTGTAATCTGTGTGCAGGAGGAGGACAAGAAAAGGAACAAAGTCTTCTGCCAGTGAGCAAGGTGGAGGACAAGAGAACGAATGAAGCCTTCTGCAAACGGCAGAGGAGGACAAGAGAAGTAACATTTGTGCAGAAGGAGGGCAAGAGGAGGGAAAAAAAAACATTTGTCACGTACCTCACAGCCAATGCTTGGAAGTTGGAAGCCTTCTGCCGACGCCCTCAAGCTTCCTTGCTGGCTGCTACTAGCATGCCATAGCAAGACTTGCCTTAATGGTGCAGACCTCCAAGGAAGACAAAGAAGGAGTCCCGTGTGGAGTCCCATTCATGGATGGAAGATGAAGAGTCCACAAACATAGCATGGTGGCAATTGGAGTAAATAATAGGAAATAATAGGGCAATCTGGTGCATGGCAACAAGCACTAAAACTGGGGTAAATAATACTTTTACATAAAGAAGACTACCAAAAAAAATGGAAGAAATGGAATGAATCGAGAACCGAATAGTTGGTTAGGGGTCCCAACTCGTCTAGTCGGCCCACCAAGTCAACTAGTCGGCCAATTTTTAAAACACTCGGTCAAACGCAAATTTGATCAATTCAAGGGAAGACAAAGTCTGTTTGACTTACTCCGGCCTACCTAGATCATTAAGCAAGAAGTACCTTGAAAACCAACACTAGGGAATAGGCATCCCAACAAGAATTGCCTGACTTCAATCCCATGGCCCAATGCCCATCCCCAATAAATTTCATAGCACATGAAATACAACCAATAAGAAAAACAAAAAACCAAAACATAAAAGATGCCATGAAACAATGATCATGTCTGACATAAATTATAGGAATCATCAAGGATAATAAATTTTTGGCAGCATGTAAGCATAGTTGTCAAGGCAGTCACCTAGGCACTGCTAGTGCCACCTTGTTTGATCCCAAAAAAGCAGGCCAAGCAGCCCAAGGCAGGTACCTTTGGTCATACCTAGACATATGGATCCATTTTAGCAAATATTGTTAATTTTTTGGCCAAAGGGCTCCCCCACCCCCATTTGACCCCCCTTGATGTGAATGCATTTTTTTGACCCACACTGCAAGAAAGGATCAAAGGTTAATTCCACACACTCCTTCAATAGATAGTGCTCCCATTTGACACCTCTCACCTGTCTCTTGCTCAAAGACACATATAGAGACACGTACATTGTCTCTCTCCCCTCCCTCCCATTCCTTTTCTCATGAATCTACTGCCTAGGTGCTCACAAGCCCCGAGTCACCTGGTTGTGCCTTAGTCACCTTGACCATTATGCATGTAAGAAGGACAGCAGATATTGTTAAAAATAAAACTTAAAAGGGGCGTTAGCCAAACTTGGAATAACTAAGAAAAAAGGATAATATCACATAATTACAAAAAAAACAAGCATTGACATAGATGACATACATGAGCATCCAGGTGAGTGAGGTGAAAATGAGGGAAGGCAAGACTTTTGGGGCCTGCCTCGCTAGTAAGGCAAGAGGGTATCACCTTTGACAACAAAAGTTAGTGGTGTATACCAATGTTTAAAAAGAGTTGAACAACTTTTCTTTAGCTTTCTTTCTAAGGCAACAGGGTATCACCTTTGATAACAAAAGTTAGTGGTGTATACCAATGTTTAAAAGGAGTTGAAGTTTCTTTAGCTTTCTTTCTTTCATGCAACTGTTTTGTTAGTTTGCTACACCTGAAGCAGAAGCCAAAACCTAACCTCTACAGTGAATTGCCTATCAGGTCCAATAGGATAAGCTAGGAGAATAAACTGAAAGTTTTCCTTTTTTTCCATGAATGTCAGATATCGCAAGAACTTCATTAGTCTGCTTGGGTAGAAAAGTAGGCAACATTTTCACAACAGCTAGGGAAGAAATGTACGGGTTCCTTCAGATAGTATTCCAACTACTCTTGGGCAGACAACGTGCAGAATATGTAGATATACAAGGTCACCCAGCCTAAAGACAAAAGTCCCAAGACATACATATAAAAAAAAAGAAGAAGAAACCAAGTCACAAACACCAGCCCAGCAGAAACTGAACAACAAAGTAACAAAGAGAAATAATAGAAGCCAGACCTTCTCGGAATCTGTTTCTACACCTCCCTGAAATGGAACACTGCGGAATTGGCTCTCCAGAGGATAACTTCTTTGAGAGGGCGTGTTCACACCACCGCTAAGTCCCCGAAATCCAGAATTCAACTCTAAGCTGCCGCCGGATTCAGATTCCTCGTCTGTGAACTCACTCACCTGCGCCTGCCTAGTCTGCTTCTGCACATGCTGCGGATGTCTGGACGAACTCAAATCCGCGTACGTGTCACTGGAGTATTCACACTGTCTAGACGTCACAGGGGTCTTGAACCATTAGCAACTCGAGACACGTCACTGAACCCACGTTGCCGCCATTGATGCTGAAGCCGCTCGGTTCGCATGCCGTCGTCTTGGGGCGACGAGTCGAGAGAGTACCGCCCACCATAGATCTCCTCCTCTTCGGTGTCCGTGGGGTCCTCTGTCTCGGAGCCGCCAGAGACGCTGTCTTCCTCAGCCGGGATGGTGCGGGAGACGGGGATGTAGGCCTGGGGCAAGTGGCCACTCCGGAATTTGTCCGGACGCGGTAGGGCGAAGCCCCGCACTCCGGCAGCGCCGCCTCCTCCTCCCTTAATCTCGGTTTGGAAGCCGCGGACGGGGTCAAGGCGCCTGTGGGCGGCAGAGGCAGAACGCGCGTGGTCCTAGGGAAGGAAAGCCAGTAGCCAGATACTCTTTAGTGGCAATAACAAAGAGACGAGACAAACCACCGGCGGCGGGATCTCCATCACTACGAAAGAAATGGGATGGACGACGAGGGGAAAAAGAAGCAAATGTACCTGCTGGACCCATCGTAGCGCGTTGGGTTCAAGCCCTTCGGTGAACATGGCGGCAGTTCCGGTCCCTTGGCGGCGGCGGAACAACTCCCACCCTAAATCCAATCGGAGATTTAAAAAAAAAAAAAAGGGGCGAAACCGTCCAAGGCGAGAGCGGGCGGGGATCGCGTGGTCGCAACCCTTCCTCGAGAAAAAGCACAGATCAGCAGAGAACCTGTCAGGAGCAGCAAAAGGCAAGCAATGCTGTCTGTCATTAAAAGGATCGGAGAGGAGGCAAGAGAGATCGGGAGAGGGAATATGCCGAATCTGTGAGGGTTTTGAGTTGAAACGAACGAAGGGTAGGGAAGGAGAAAGAGGAGAAGTACCAACCCCGTCGGAGAAGGGGGCATGCGCGGACGGAGGAGGCGTCGTCTTCGTCTTTCCACGGACGGCCGATCTGCTGCTCGTCTCTGCCTTCAACTGCGGTGCACGTGGTCGCCGGCCGCTGCTGCCGCGGCTACCACCACCACCATTCTACTACTACATAAAAAGAACTTTTTAGAGCAGCTCTTCCCAACGCTCCAACAGGCAACAGCCCACTACGACGACTACTGCTAGTGGTAACACAACACCACCCGTTTCAAAATTCGGTGTCGTCGTCGGAATGGGGACGGAAACGTTTGAAAAAGTGGGGGGGACGAGACGAGTAGAGAACGTGACGGAGGAAAGAAAAGGGCAACGCGGGTGGGGTCCACCACCACCACCGCCTCCGCCTCTTCTCTTTTCCTCTTTCAGTCTTTCTCTCTTTCGTTCGTTCGTGTGTTTTTTTTTATTTCTTTTTAAAATAAAATAATAATAATAAGAACTACCATATACGGCGGGCGGCGGTAGTTTCTATTCTTACTACATACACAGTCTGTCTCGCTGCCGCTGCTTGTATTCAATTCGATCGCCTCCATCATGATTAATAACAGAGTGAATCAGCAGGAGCAAGTCAATCTCCCCGTATCTCGCTGCATCTTCACAAAGGCCAGACGCATCCCGACCGACCACAGGAAAGTCGACCGCAGATACGCGCTCCTGGCCCGGTCGGTGGCCCCGCTGCCCAACCCATCCCAAGTCTTTCTTCGCTTTTGTGGGCAGAGCATACATATTTTGCGGCTCACACGCGGGATACTAGGGTAAATATAAAAAAGAAATATTTGTTGTCAATTTATATAATTACTTGTCAGCTAAATTTTATTAATTAGAGAGGGGAGAGGAAAGAGAGAGAGAATAAAAAAAGATGTGACAAAAATCTTAACTAATAAAATAATTTACATGAGCATTGTTGCCAACCCAATCTAATAACAAATATTTCTCAATATAAAAAGCTATCTACTGCCAGCTCACTGGAAAACACCGTGATCTTTTTTTCTTTTTTTTTGTTGATGTATGATGTTGTTGTAACTTTTGTTATAACCAAACTTTATTCTTTCTTGTTCCCTGCCCTCCCTCATTGGGCATCAAAAACTTAGCTTCGGT
>CM024758.1:87265964-87332885 GCA_014218235.1 Colocasia esculenta | reverse complement strand
TGTCTCGCAGAATAACTTCACTTCAAAAGTTTGGATCAGGGCAAAAAGCCTAAAACCCGGCTGAGGTGAAAACCTAAAGGGCGCCTCAGGTAAAAATGGGAACCCCGCTGCATGAAAACCCGAAAGGGTGTGTAGGCAAAAGCAGAGGGGCTAATTATATGAAACCAAAAAGGGCATCACAATTGGTGTTGAAAAAAAAGAAAGAGAGGGTCTCTCTCGACTTTTCTTAAGCGAGATTGAGACATCCCGCATTCCTTATAAAAGGAAAGACACAAGAGTTGTCAATGACGAAACACTCTCAAGTTCATTCGAACGAATAATCAAATTCAAGGACTACCACTGAGACAACGATGATTGTGTCCTTCCACCCTTATAAAAATGGGAAAACTCGAACTCTGCTCGAAAAAAGAGAGAGAAGAAGAACCCAAACAGAAGAGGAAACTCTCATTTCCTAAACAAATCAAAACCCATGTCTTTTGGCTAATAAGTCGTCAAGACCAGTCAGAATTCAAATTCAGGACCTCTTGGCTAACAAGCCGTCAATGCAAGTCAAAAGTCAAAACCCGTCTCTTGGCCAACAAGCCGTCAAGGCTAGTCAAGAGTCAAATTCCAGTCTTCTTTGGCTAACAAGCCGTCAAGGCCAGTCAAAGTCAAATCCATGACCTTTTGGCTAACAAGCCGTCAAGACCAGTCAAGAGTTGAAATGCATGTCTTTTGGCTAACAGCCATCAATGCCAGTCAAGAGTCAAATTCCAGTCTTTTCTTTGGCTAACAAACCGTCAAGTCTATAGCCAAAGGTCAAACACGTCTTTTGGCTAACCAACCGTTAAGGCCAATCAAATCAAATTCTAGTCTTCTTTTGCTAACAAGCTGTTAAGGCCAGCCAAAAAAAAGTCAAAACATGTCTTTTGTCTAACAAGCCGTCGAGGTCAGTCAAAAGTCAAATCCATGACCTCTTGGCTAACAAGCCATTAAGGTCAGTAAAAAGTCAAATCCATGACCTCTTAGCTAACAAGCCTTGAAGTCAAAACACGTCTTTTGGCTAACACCCGTCGAGGTCAGTCAAAAGTCAAATCCATGACCTCTTGGCTAACAAGCCGTTGATGTCAGTCAAAAGTCAAATACATGACCTCTTAGCTAACAAGCCGCCATGCCAGTCAAAAGTTAAAAAAAAACAAACTCTTCTTTGGCTAACAAGTCATCAAGGCCAGCCAAAAAAGTCAAACCCATGTCTTTTAGCTAACAAGCCGTTAAGACCAGTCAAAAGTCAAATTTCAAATCTCTTGGCTAACAAAACGTTAAGGCCAGCCAAAGATCAATCCATGCCTTTTGGCTAACAAGTCGTCAAGACCAGTCAAAAATCAAATCACAAGCCCTAGAGGAGCCTCAATCCTCTAAACATGTTTACGGCTCTCAGAAAAGCCTCTAATTCCCTATCATACATAAATTCAAACTCAAAAAGAAGCCTTTAATTCCCTACCGTTCAAATTTAAGCCTCCACGGTCCTCAAGGAAGTCTTTAACTCCCTACCCCACATAAACCCAAATCCCAAGCCTCTCATTCCCTACCGACCATAAATCTGAGTTTTTGGCCAACACACCATAAAGGTAGGCCAACTCAGCCAAGAACCAAATTCAAATCCCGACGGCTCTCAGGGAAACCTCTAATTCCCTACCAACCATAAATCTGAGTTGTTGGTCAATACATTATCAAGCTTAGCCAACTCAGCCAAGAAACAAATTCAAATCCCAACGGCTCTCAGGGAAGCCTTTAATTCCCTACCGCACATAAACCCAAACCCTTGGCCAACACACCATCAAGATCGAAGTCAGCCAAAATCCAAATCCAAATTCTCACGGCTCTTAGAGAAGCCTTCAATTCCCTACCATGTCACACCTCAAGTTGGACTAATAAGGACATCTCCACCTATGTGGATATCTTGTTAGTCGATAAATAAATAATAATAAATAGGGGTTTAAAAAAGAGCTGCCTTGACGGACTTGGCTAGCTACTCCTTCGTAGTAGGCCAAGGTAAAAATGTCTAAGACCCGGTTGAGATGAAAATCCGAAAAGACGCCTCAGGCAAAATTAGGAAGTCTCGCTGCATGAAAATCTGGAAGGACGTGCAAGCAAAAGTTAGAGGCACCAGCTCCAATGAAAACCCGCAAGGGCGCTAAAGTTAATAAAAAAAAAGAAAAAGAGAGAAAGAGAGAGAGAAAAAGAGAGAGAAAAAAAGGGAAAGCAAGTCAACATCAACTGCACAAGTCAAAATATAATGTATGGTCCAAATAAGTTAATGACAATAATGCAATATCAACATCCAAAGACAAGCCCTTGGGTAACCAAGAGATAGAAGATGAAGAAAGGAAAAGATACATGGCTCAAAGTGCCCCGCTGCAGGATTCGATGTCCAATTTGTCCCCTTTCAAGAGAAAGCAAGTTCGGCTCCAAGTCTGGCAATGCCCTTTCGGATCGTGCCCTTTTGTGTTTCCAAAGAGTGGAGCCTCCCTTCAATTGCTTTAAAACCTTGCTCATCCTCTGCTGCCAATCGGTCAAGGTATGATGTCAGCACTTGCAAAAGAGATGCATGAGCAGTCTAGTCCTGCTGCATGAAGGGTAGGGCCACCTACTGGCCTAACACCTGACCAATTTGGATTCGGATGTCATCAGCCCCAGCTCGAAGAATAGCTAGCTAGTCGGATCCCCATGAGTGTCAAGAGCCTCTAGCGAATGGCAAGGTACTGCTAAAGTTGAAAGTTTGAAAGTCAAAATCAACCAGGGAAGAGAAAAGTATGTAAGAAGAATGAAAAGACAGAGAATAAGAAGAAGCTTGAAGCAATCACAGAAGGACATGAAGACACTTCTGCAACATCACAAACAGACTCCAGGCTGGCAGAAAGTTGTTGGATCTCGTTTGAAATAGACTCAGTACTGCAACCACAATCACCAAAAGGCACCAAAGTTCCCGAAGAGTCCGGCTGACGGGGACCGTGAACGCGGAACGAGACTCGAGACTTCGGATGTTCAGAGATGTATTAATTGGTGTGAACACTCGAAGACTTGCTCGTTTTGACCCGTCGTGGGTTTACTGACGTCGTCGTGCGGAGCCGACGTCACTCTGGTTAGACGACGGCGTTATACAGGATTTTTGAGGCCTTAGATGATCTTTAGCAGGCCAAGATATTTTTGTTTGGCCCATTTGGGTGCCATTTGGTATTTTCCTGTTTTTATGTAATTTTTGGGCTTTTATGGAATATTTTGAGGGAAGGGGTATTTTGGTCTTTTGTTAGCCCCTCCCCTCCTATATGTATCTACCCGTATCCCTGCGGATGGGATGATAGATTGGATGAAAGAAAAAAAAATCAGGAAAAAGACTTGTTTCGGCGGAAGCCAGTTCCTGTCTCCCCCCCTCCTTCCCGACTCCTCTCCCCTCCTCTGGTGGATTCCGGATTTCCTCCATCCTTCCCCTGCTCCGGTGGACATCCGGACTTCGTCCCTTCCTCCCCTCCCTGCCTTCGTCCCCCATTTGAAAAAGAATGGACTTGACGTGAATTCGGCGTAGGCAGTGCCTGTCTCCTCCTGTCTCCTTCCCGCCTCTTCCCGGCTTCTTCCTCCTTCCCTTCCTCCCCTGTCTTCGTCCCCCATCAACCTGGTATCAGAGCACCCCTCGATCCCCCTCTCTTCTTCCCCTGTTCGTTTCTGTCTCCCTCCCGAAGACCCCCCCTCCCCCACTGTTCATCTTCCTCCCCACTCCGCGACCCCCCTGCTCAACCCCCCCCACTGCGTGAACTCCCCCCATTGCGCAAAACTTCCCCCCCCCCCCCCCGTTCTCTCTTCCCCCCGTACGGCCTCGTCCCTTCCAGGAATCCCCGGCGCGAACCCCCCCCCCCACGGCGCGGTTCCCCTCCCTGCGCCGGATTCCCCTTCCCGGAAGCCCCCCGCGACACCCCGCGGGCCTCCCGAAGCCCCCTGCGCGGGCGAAGCCCTCCCCGACCCCCCATCCACCGTCGTCGCCGGTTCCTCCCACTCCGGCCACCCCCGCTCCGAAACCGCCGAGGTAGAAGAGGAGGTGGGAGGAGACACCACCGGAGGAGGACACTGCCAGAGGACCCGCCGGTCAACGCGGACGCCGGAGCTCCGACCGCCGTCGCCGGCTCCTCCCGCGCCGGCCGCCGTCGCCGGCCCCTCCCGCGCCGACCACCTCCGCCCCGAAGCCGCTCCGCCGGCGAAGCCTCTCAGCCCTCCCCTGTCTCTCCCTCTGCGCGACGCAGGGAGGAGATAAAAGGGGGGAGGGCGCCGAACCGGGCCAACCCGGTTTGGTCCGGCCGGCCACTGTAGCCGGCCCGCTACAGTGCCCCGGCTACAGTGCCGGCGGTGCACCAGATCTCATCGCACCGCCCGTGCGGCGGGATCATCCGAGCTCCGTTTGACGATCCGTTTGCGTCGTTACGGCCGTCCCGGCCGGCCCGATTTACCTGGGGCTCATTGACCGCTGCTGGTGCCCGGATGAATCTGCACGAGGTCGGAGTTGATGACGACACGACCCGCGTGTACCTGTACGCACCAGTGTTCCCGCGCGAGCCTCGACGTCCTCGGACCCCTTTTCCTCCGGCCCTCCATCAGGTCGGACGTCCGTGGCCGCTGGTCTGCGCCGGCCCGCTCCAGCCAACCTGGGACGGGTCCCGCCACCTCTGCCACGACTCGCCCCCGCTCCAGTTCGCAGACTTCTCCCGCCGCGCACGCCCGTGGCACTCGCCACCTCGCCGCGCCGCCGCTGTCCGCGAGCGAGACTCGCTGTGGGCCCTCCATCACCCTCACCCTTGCACCGGACGCCCCAAGCAGCAGGAACCACCCCGGCCTCCTTCTGCCGGTCACCACCAAGCAGTGCCTCTGCCTGGCTCACCCCTGCACGTCGGCCGCCAGGCCTCCAGGTCAGAGTTTTGCTCTCCTGTAGATCCATCCCCCATCAATTGGTCCTCACCCCGATGCGCCACTTCCCTCACGGAGAGTAAGGTTGCTGAAGGCCGAAGCGAGAGTTGGAAATTGTCGAAAGACCCCCTTTGGGGCATCATCAAAAATGAAATTCGCGAGTTACGTGATATCCTTGCTGCTAAAATGCAAAAGACGGATTGTGTAGCAGATCCCGTCTTAGATGCCAAGTGTCCAGAGCCAGAGCAAGTAGTGATTGATGAGTCTGACGCAACATTAGCTGACGTGGAGATGCAGATACAGTCAGAGTTGCAAGATATGCATAATGATCAAGTGGCGCCACAAAATATATTGTCGGAGACCTCATCCCTAGTGTTAGATAGTACTGTTTGCACTGAGTCTGAGATAGACGACACATGGGATCTTGAGTTGTTCTCTCTTTCAGGTCTTCAGTCGATATCATATTGTGTGTTCACGGAAGATCGTCCAGCTGGTTCATCATCTACTGCCGTGGTTGATTGCGAGTTTACTCTCCAGGACTTTGATGTGGTGTGGTTAGATTTCCGTGAGGCACACTTTGGTCGACAGTTCGAGATTTCTGATATTATGAGTCGTACGGTGTATTTCACTTCAGTGCTGGCGTATATCTTCCTCCTACTTCGACACTTTAAAATTCGAGGGCGAATTTTTTCGAAGTGGGGGAGATTGACGGGGACCGTGAACGCGGAACGAGACTCGAGACTTCGGATGTTCAGAGATGTATTAATTGGTGTGAACACTCGAAGACTTGCTCGTTTTGACTCGTCGTGGGTTTACTGACGTCGTCGTGCGGAGCCGACGTCACTCTGGTTAGACGACGGCGTTATACAGGATTTTTGAGGCCTTAGATGATCTTTAGCAGGCCAAGATATTTTTGTTTGGCCCATTTGGGTGCCATTTGGTATTTTCCTGTTTTTATGTAATTTTTGAGCTTTTATGGAATATTTTGAGGGAAGGGGTATTTTGGTCTTTTGTTAGCCCCTCCCCTCCTATATGTATCTACCCGTATCCCTGCGGATGGGATGATAGATTGGATGAAAGAAAAAAAATCAGGAAAAAGACTTGTTTCGGCGGAAGCCAGTTCCTGTCTCCCCCCCTCCTTCCCGACTCCTCTCCCCTCCTCCGGTGGATTCCGGATTTCCTCCATCCTTCCCCTGCTCCGGTGGACATCCGGACTTCGTCCCTTCCTCCCCTCCCTGCCTTCGTCCCCCATCACCGGCTCAATATCACCGAGAGGCGAAGTCCCTGAGCCCTCCAAGTCTGAAAGGGATAAGCACGGAAATATCATGGTCAGGAAGGAATGACAAGTCAAAGATGTAAAGAAGCTTGACTTATTGAAATGTGGGTCTTAAGGACTTCGAGCTCCAAATAATCTTCTTACATATCATGTACCTGATCCAACTCTGCAAGGCCAAAGTAACAGAAGATCAAACTTTGCCGAAAAGGAACAAGAACAGAAAAGGATAAATGCAACATGACGGAAGAAGTATATGGTGGCGAAGTCACAGTTCTCGATACATAAAGCAAAATTTTGATATTATTGTCATACCAAACATATATATGAGATGATGGTTCTTGACGCCATAAGTATGTCATAAGCTGTGATATCTCAAGTCTACAAAGATAATATCTCTACCATGAATCTCAACAAAGCTAAAATGGTCGAAATGCAGTGGCAGAACAAAGTGAAATGGACCTTCTGAAGATCAGCATGTGTTAAAATATATCCGAAAAGGCACACACAACAACTACCCGTCGCCATTGCTCCGTCCAACTGCCACATGAGGGGCATTTGTTGTGCAGGATTTTGCCCGGCCCTCCCCAAAGAGAGGTAGAGAAGCAAGGAAGAAGAAGAAGAGAGAAAAAAAAAAAAAAAAAAAAAGGGGGTTACCTCCCTTATGGCCGGCGAAGGCCCTCAAGGCCACTGCCACCGCTGCTGGCCCAGAAAAAAAAAAAAAAAAGAAAGGGGGTTACCTCCCTTATGGCCGGCGAAGGCCCTCAAGGCCACTGCCACCGCTGCTGGCCCTGTTTGGGGCCGGCACTGGTACCACCGAGAGCCCCAACCGTCGCGGCTGGGGTTGGCTTCCTCTGTCGCCGCCGCTTCCAACGGCTTCTGCAGTCGCCGCCGGCACCTCAAGATGCCGCCACCGGTGCCTCTAGTTGCTTCCGCTGCTGCCGCCAGCATTCCAAGCCGCTGCCGCCCCTACTGTTGTCGGCGCCCCAAGCAGCCGCCGCCGCGACTCCTGTTTCCTTGCAGAGCCACCGGCGCCCCAAGCTGTCGCCGCTGCTGGCGCCGCCTCCTCCAACTACTGCTGCTGCTTCTTCCCCGAGGGTCGAGCAGAGAGAAGGAGAGAGCAAGCTGCAGCTCTCTCCCCTCTCTCCTGATGCCTTAAAGGGCACAAATACAAAAGGAAAAAAGAAAGAGGGGTAAAAAGAAAAAGGAAATAAGGGGAATATGCAAAAAGCCAAGTGCAAATGAGACGGTGCAAATGACCGGGACGGGGTATTCAAATGACCGGGTAGGTGTAATGACCCTAATTTTTAAATCCCAATAAATGGGGATAAATTAGTGGACAAGATTGTGTAAGGTCTCGATCAAGATAATTAAAGTAAAGAAGTCTTGGGATGCGTGGGAAATTCATAAAAGGGAAACACTGGTACTCCCTGCTGGTTACAGCTCACCATCCCTTCGACCGGTTGAAATATAATGTTGTCTGAACTTCGAATATGACGAAGTGAAACTTCGCATAAAACAGAAGAAAGCGCAATCGGTCGAAGTAAGACTTCGTATATGACGAAGTGAAACTTCGTATAAAACAGAAGAAAACACAGTCAGTCGAAGTAAGACTTCGTATATGAAGAAGTGAAACTTTGTATAAAATAGAAGAAAACACAGTCGGTCGAAGTATGAATTCATATATGACGAAGTTAGCTTTGATTGATCATGAAGAAAATGTGCATGACGAAGTATATGTAATCGATGTTCACATGAACAATCGATGTTCTTTCTTCAGCAATCGATGTTCACATGAACAATCAATATTTTTCCTTCAGTAATCGATGTTCAAAGGGACAATCGATGTTTAAGTAGTAATCGATGTTGGTCCACAATCGATGTTTAAGGACAATCGATGTTGGTCTGCAATCGATGTTTAAATAGTAATCGATGTTGGTCCGCAATCGATGTTTAAGGACAATCGATGTTGATCCGCAATCGATGTTTAAGTAGTAATCGATGTAGGTCAGTAATCGATGTTCCTTCTATCGATTGCCTTCTATGCAATCAATGTTTTCCTTACCAATCGATTGCTTCTATGCAATCGGTTCCCTCCAATCGATTGCTTGTATGCAATCAGTTCCCCTCAATCGATTGCCTCCTTATTACAATCGTTGCCTTGTTACAATCGATTGTCTAGTTATTCAACCATCGATTGTCTTGTTATATAGTAATCGATATGGCTCTTGAACACAAAGCGATGGAGGCATTGTCCTCCCATCATAACAGGACTACCTGGAGACTTAAATATGGGAAAGATTTGGATAGTTTGTGCTTAAAACTGACCCTTAGACACACCACTATAGGAGTTGATACAAAGGCATGGCCCAGGTGTAACGTCCCCGAGAACCCGACCCTCGACCTAAGCCGAGGACCCGATTTTCGCGGTCGCCGCCCACGGATCTGGGGACCCAGAAGGGCTATAATATAAGTCTAACAGAATATGTAAAGGAAGTAAACGTCAACTGCTGGACTAGAAGCACACACGCGGAAGCAGAAAGAGGAGCAAAACCATTGTGTATCGCTCTAGGTACAGTCTCAAAACACACAACTAGTACAAGTAAAGACAGGGGAAACACGTCCCTTAGGGGCATACCCCGAGTGTGACGTACACTGAGAGGGGGAACCACTGCTAACTACGGGGACCACGACTAAAACCCCCGTCCCCTTCGGCCCGGCGCGCGCCCTGCCGCTGCTGAGAAGTCTCACCTAGAAAAGGAAGGGATGAGCTTCACAACAGAAGCTCAGTAGGGACTACCAATCTCCTACTGGCTCAAACAGGTAGTCAAAACTATGTACTTAATTAAATGACAACAGTTATATCTTCTACCTACGAACGGAAGTGCGGAAGCAAAGCTACTAATAGCAACAGTACGGAAGTACAGTACGGTCGGAAACTCCGTACGACTGCTCGCGTGACCACCACACAGCTAGCAACACAGACAAAGAGAACCCTGCCTGGACAAGAACCACTAGCTACGGAAAACACCACCACTAGTCAACCGGTCAGGCGCGTCCACTGACGTCTTATCTCGACCCAGGTCCAAACCTCCACGTCTTGTCAGAGTGAGGCAGGACACAAGTAACACAATAGTAACCGCCATAGTCTGGCCGGACTACAGTCCCACGCCAGGCCTCTCTAGGTGGTTCGGGGCCACAAAGAGCGAGGCAGTGAGAAAAAAAATTAGCTGGACTGCGCCGGGTAGAACTCCCAAAACGACCTCAGCGTCCCGACCAACCACGAGAGCTCTGCAAAGGACTCAACGCCGCTGTCCTAACCACCGTTTTCCTTCCGCTCCAGAGTCCGTAACTCGAGCACGCCCGCCGCCCGGAGTACTCCCTCAACAGGCGCGCAGGGACGGGGGTCCTAGGCAACGGTAAACAACCTTTGTCCCTCAAGTGCCGCACCAGGCGAACGACTATATGTAGGACCGTACTAGGAAACTAGCACTGGTGCTACGGGTACAATAAGAAGCGGAAACGGCGAAGACTCCACAAAAACAAGGAACTTTGCAAGACCCTAACCTGTCTCTGTTGTAGTCGCGACGCATCGGGCCGTCGCAACCATGTCGCGACGCCCTACCCTGTCGCGACACAGCCCTACCGGTCGCGACATCATCACGACCTCTCGACAGGTCGCGTCTTCAGCCAAGAGGGTTCCGGAGAGCCCTCCCGAAGACCACCTCAAAAACACGATACAACACCCACAGGGGGAGGGGAGCATGGGGAACATGTAGGAAAGCCATTAAATCATGCAAACCACCCCTCAAAACCCGCAAACATGGATTTACAAGAATCTACGCTCGATGGAACCCTCACTCAACACGAGCATGGATTCATCACACTCCCACGCCCAAACCACGGGAAAGCATGATCTCAAGGGGGAGGGGAGCATGCTAGGGCGAGAGGATCAAGGTCCCCACCTCCACAAGTAGAGCCGACCCGTTGGGGCTTCACATAGGAATGACCACCTCCTCTCGCTCCAAGCACCACAAACACGTCCCCTGCACGAACAGGACGACACCACCTCAGCACAAGCACCACAGCACGAAGAACCGTCGAGAATCGCAAGGGGGCTCGAGAGGGAAGGAAGAGGGAAGAAGGAGAGAAAGGCTGAGGGGGGAGAATGGGGCGCAGCCTCGGTTTAAACCGACGGCCCCCAAGACGCGACCTGTCGATCCGGCGCGACAACAACCGTGTCGCGACGCCCGCTAGGCGCCGCGACCATGTCGCTACGGCCACCCCGGCGCGACCCCAAAAGGCGGTCAAACCTCGAAGACCGGGAAATCCGAACGCAACGGCCTAAGGTCGCGTCAACGATGTACGCACCTGCCACCCGACACGACCGTTCTGACAGACAAGACAGCGTCAAGTCTGTCAAAAAAGTAGTCGCGACACCACCAGACGCCACGACAAGAACGCGACGCACACCCCCGTCAACGACTATCATGGATGGCAGAGTCGGGTCGGCTGGGTGAGTCGGACCCAGCCGACCCCGACTCGGTCGGGTCGGATCCTTGGATCCGGCCGACTCCAATGGAGTCTGGCCGACCCTGAGTCGGCCAGAGTAAAAAATTGTTTAAAAAATGAAAAAAATCAGGAAAAATCCCTAAAATTTACATAAAATTACCTAGACACATACAACATTCATTGAAATCAAACACACTGAAATTTAAATCTTATCATGTTCATGTACCATGAAGAACAATAACAATGACTAAAGGCATAATCATTAATGTTCATACATTGAAAAAATATATATATGTACAAGTTGATAACATGAAATAAATAAAAATACCTTCTCATTTGACATTTCTGAACCCTCATCCTCTACCTCATGAGATTGAATGTGGCACATACTCATGTCCTCCATACTGTGTATATCCAAACCAAACAAAGAATTTGCAATGTCTTGGAATCCTCTTTGGATGCCTCTCGGTGTTGTTGCTTGTTGACTTGAACTTTCTCCTGAGTGTCCCGAGGGAAGAAACTACCATATCCAGTAGTTTGAATATTGCCCCAATAACTAGGCCCACTACTAGAGCTGATATCTGAATATGGCAATTTTTGGGGGACTAAAAAAGGGTGGATATGAAGCCCCATATCCCCAATCATGCCCTGCTTGCCTTTGTTGGCCTTCATATCCCCCATGTTGCTGTTGTGCTTCCCCTTGGCTTCTTGTTGTTATTGGGGGTGGTTGTGAATAATCTTCATATCCTGACATAATACCCCCAAGCCCATAACCTCCCGTGGCTCCAATACCTGCAGGCAACATCATCATCATCATCAGGTGATTGGGTGGAGTCATCACTCCCCACTGTTTTTTTTCTTTTTCTTTTGTACTCATCTTTTTGCGACGTTCATAATGTCATTTCTCTGCCTCATATAATCTAGCCAACTGAGATGGCAGGGGTGAGCCTCAGAAAATGGCTGCCCAATATGTCTCTCCTCACTCTCCTGGGGAGAGTCCTCTTCACCTTCTTGTGATTTTCTTCTTGGTTCTTCTGTTCTTCTTTCTTTGTTTGGCTTTGCTTTCTTCTTGCCTTTGTCTTTCTTTCTTTTGGGCTCTAATTGGGAGGTAGATCTTCTCAATTCTGGCTGAGATGAAGAAATACTAGTATCATGTACAGTGGAAGATCTTCTTAATTCTGGGCTCTCAGCTCTCTCAGGTACATGTTCTTCTAATAAAATATCTCCTTCACATGCTGAACCAGGCGATCATCAGGATGAAAGTCAGCTAGCTCTCCCTCAGCTCTCGTCTCACCCAAGCATGTAAAGGGTGTTCCTCATTTAACAACTCATCAACATCTATCTCAGGAACCACCTCCTCATGGTCTACCAGCTAGCTGCATGAATCTACGTCTTTCTATCTTTTGCCTTTCTTCTTTTTGCTTCACCCTTAAACGCATATTATAATGACAGTAAACCAATTTCTCTAGCCTATCCACACCCAGCCTATTGCGGATTTTTGTGTGAATAAGACTGAATGTACTCCAATTCCTTTCACATGAGCTAGAAGAAGTGGTTTGACTTAATACTCCACTGCAACATACGCTAAGGGATTTGTTCCAGCTTGCTGATAATTGACTTAGATCCACCATTCAGCTGTTACAATAAAATAAGCGAACATTAATCATTATAAGAATGGTGAAATCTTATATTTATGATTTTAGACAAACACCCCAACATGTAAAACCACTTGGACTGAGTCTTTGAGCTGCATATGTCATGTCATATCCTCCGTATATCCCAACTTTCATCTTATATCTCTCCACCTACAAAATGGAAGACATGGCATATGTCATGTCTAATGAATCATACATACATATGCAAAATAAATATACTATCCTACCTCTGCCACTGCGTCTAATCTCTCATTCATGCTCCTTGCAATGCGAGTGATGACATTGATGGTGCCTCTCATCACTTCTCCGTCATTGTGCACATCATCTTTATATTGAATCTTAGGGTTGAAAAAATACCCTGCATATGATAAAAGAATTTAAGTATGGTATCATAAAATAATTCAGCAAGTAATTACATTAAATAAATTACCTGCAGCATGAAGATCATGGTGGAGAGTCATCTCTCATCGCTTGTCTATGATGGCCCACCATTTTCTGTATGCTTTAGGATTCCTTTCCCTCAACTTTTCCTTTGCCTTGTCCATTCCTCGTACAAATATCCCATATCATTTTTGTCGTCACCATCAACCATTCTAGGATAAGTACCAAAGGCTCTATTACTTGAGGTAGTAGGAAACATTCTCCCAAATTCGTGCATTGCTAATCAGGTCTTGGACTTGGAGAGCAACATCTTACTATCAAGCCGTAGAGTGTCTACATATTGCAAAAATTCTGCAGAATTAATCATTGGGCCAATTGATGCCTATATTTCATTAGGCTCTCCAAAGAAATAAAATTGGATGCAAATCTAGTGGGACCAGCACGAAGGAGATCTCTCCCATCTGTGTACTTCCTCATCATATTCAAAATCCTGTTGTGACTATAAATAAAGGAAGTTATCATCTGAGCATCATCAATGATACCATGAATATGAGAATCTTTGCCTATGTCCTCCATCATTAAATCAATGCAATGTGCTGCACATGGAACCCAATAGAGATGTTGTCGCTTTTCCATCAACAACCTAACCCGCAGCCTTGTAGCTCGCTTCATTATCAGTCACAACCTGTACAACGTTCTCTTCACCACTTCCTCCACAACTGCATCCATTAGTTTAAACAAATAATCTGCATTCTTGATTTTGTTAGATGCATCAACAGATTAAAAGAAATAGACCCTTCGCAGCAATACACAAGAAATATATCATGGATTTTCTTGTGGTCCCTGTCCAACCATCACACATAATGGTGCAACCACGTTCTTTCCATATTTTTGAAGGTACTCACCCATCTTTTCAACTCATCATATTCATCATCAAGCCCAGCATCATAATTTACTTCCTTGTAGGAGCCTTAAGACCATGCCCAACAACTTCCGCAATTGCATCCAACATACTCTGGAAATATGGGCCTCTCTGCCGTATGTGCCGGCACACCTGCATGTAAAAACCATTTGACAATGCCTTTGATTGCACCCTTTGCTGCCTTTGCAGTGGATTTCACTCCTTTCAATGCCTGCTTGATTCCTGGTTGCTTTACAGACCTGATCTATACATATATGCATCCATAGGACCCTGTGTACTCCTAGGAAGAGATGTCCTAGAGTCATCTCTAGACAAATGTGCTCCTGATGTCCCTAAACCCCTTCGTCTCTCATCTTCCTCCGCATAAGAACGACGACTAGCACGTGCCGCTGCAGTAAACTCAGGATCAGGATCATCATCTTCATCATCATCCCAGGAATGGGTAGATCATAATCTCTACGAATCTGTCTCCCAGAAAGCTCATCTTGAAGTTCTTGTTGCTGCTGAGTTGTCAATATTTTTTCTGCTTTCTTCCCCTTCAGATATGCTTTTATTTCATTTCTAACTTCCATTGGACAATTCGGACATTTTGAAACATTCCCGCAATCCCAGCAAGATGTTGTTAAGGCGATAAATGCCTCCAAACATCTCCTCCTTTCTACACCAATTACATTTGACTTTTTCTTAGATGCATCAAGGAGAATACCATGAGCCCAACCAGGATCAATGGCCTGCTCCACCTCTTGCAATTCTGTTCTTGATGTGCCATATTCCTGTGTAAGAATGCAATTGAATTGCACGTTAATTACACATAATCCCTAATTTTTAAACCCTATTTAGGGTTTAATTTGGAATTTATGAAAAAAAATATCATAGACTATAAATAATGTACATACAAAACTCTAATCAACTCAATGACCACATTGAACACTCAATTACACATTTATTATATTAATGACCTAAAATCTTATTTTTTAAACCCCTAATAAGGTTTAATTTGAGAATTAAAAAAAAACAGATCATGCAATGTAATTGAATGTACATAAAAACTCTAATCAACTAAAATAACTATATTGGACACTCAATTACATAATAATTATATTAAGGACCTAAAATCCCTAAATTTTAAACCCTAATAGGGTCATTCGGGGATTTTCAGGGAAAAAGTCCATATAATGCAATTAAGTCTACCAACAAACTCTACTCAACTAAAATAGTTCTATTAAACACTCAATTGCACATTAATTTCATTCATGGACACAAACCCTTAATTTTTATACCCTAATTAGGGCTAAATTTGGAGATTTAAGAGAATGAGAGTCATAAACATGTTAATATGCTATACATCTATAGATCTATAGCCTATTTAACATTTCCTATTTTTTCAGATTTTTTTAAAAAATAAAAAATCGCACCTCACAGACGAGAGAGAGGAGAACAGAGAGAGAGGAAGGCGCCGACGGCGGCGGCTTGCAGTGGCGCCGGCGGCGGCGGCGGCGGCCGGCGGCGACCCTCCTCGGAGCTCCGGCGGCGGCGAGGGTGGCAGCTCCGGCGGGGGGAGGGGGGGCAGGGGGCTGGGAAGGGGGCTGGGAAGGGGGGGCTCGGACTGCGCAGACAGAGGTCTGTCTGCGCAGTCCCGTGATCCCTCCTTAAGGAGGGATCCGCGGGATCCGCGAGTCGGGCGAGTCGGGTCGGAGTCGCGCGACTCCGGCGGATCCGGCCCGACTAACGGGACTCCGCGGATACTGGCCACTTCCCCCGCCAAGTCGGGTCGCAGGGCGCCGACCCGACTCCGACTCTGGCGACTCTGTGCCGACCCAGGCGACTTTGCCATCCATGGCGACTATGTCGCGACGGCTAGGTGTGTCGCCACACAACCCTATCGCGACAGGCTTCCCATCGCGACCCGGAGGACGGGGCCAGTGGCCCAAGGGGCCGGGTCTTACATCGCCGCATCGGGAATCGGGGCGAATCGGGTTTTTCCTGATCTGCCACGATTCACCAGAATCAGACCGATTCACATGGGAATCGGATGGGAATCGGTCCGATTTGATGGGAATCGGGTGAATCGGGTTTCTACTGATTCGCATCGATTCGCCCGAATCGGACCGATTCGATCCGATGCGCCAAACCATGTTACATCCCACCCACCTTAAGAAATTTCATCCTCGAAATTTAAAGAAACTCAGTTTCAACAAGAAGCAACGCAAAAGGGAAAACAACGTACCGGTCAATCAAACAAATATGAGAACTGCTCTCGCATCTTATCTTCGTGCTCCCAAGTGGCCTCGCCACCAACGCGGTTCTCCCAACAACCTTGACTAGCGGAATCTGCTTCCTGCACAACTGCTACACTCTGCGGTCCACAACTCTGACCGGGTACTCTGGCATTGCAAGTCTGGCGCTACCTAAGCTGTGAGTAGTCCAACACGTGCGACGGATCTGCAACGTACCTCCTGAGCTGCGAAACGTGGAAAACACTGTGCACGCCTGCCAACTCTGCCGGAAGACTCAACCTGTAAGCCACCTCGCCGATCCTTTTGTGATAAGGAAGGGCCCAATGTACCTCGGACTGAGCTTTCTCTTCCTGCCAAACCTCAACACCCTTGGTCGGCGAAACGCGCAAGAACACAAGGTCCCCACGCTGAACTGCAACGGCCTCCTGCGGATCTACATATCTCTTCTGCTGCTCTGTGCTGCCTGAAGCCTCTGCCTGACAAGACTAACTGTGTCTGCACACTGCTGCACCATCTCTGGTCCCAAAAGCTGCCTCTCTCCGACTTCGAACTAGTGAAGTGGGTTCTACACAGGCGACCATACAAGGCCTCGTATGGTGCCATTCCGATGCTCGAGTGATAATTGTTGTTGTACGCAAACTCTACCATCGGAAGGTGCGACTCCCAAGTGCCACTCCAGTCCAAACGCACGCTCTCAGCATATCTTCCAAAGTCTGAATGGTCCTCTCTGACTGCCCCATCTGACTGGCGTGATATGCCGAACTCAACCTCAACTCTGTACCAAGAGCTCTCTGCAGACTGCGCCAAAAACCTGATGTGAACCTCGGATCTCTGTCGGAGACGATCAAAACTAGGGTTCCGTGCAACGGAACAACTTGGTCCACGTACAGCCTGGCTAACCTATCCACTGACCAAGACATCCTGACTGGAAGGAAGTTCGCTGACTTGGTCAATCGATCTACGATCACCCAGATGTCATCATGCCTTTACGAGGTACGGGGCAAACCAACCACAAAGTCCATAGTGATGTCGTCCCACTTCCACTCGGGAATGGGTAACGACTGCAGCTCACCACCAGGACGCTGATGCTCAGCCTTCACCTGCTAACAGGTAAGGCACCGAGCAACAAACTCTGGCACGCCCCTCTTCATCCCTGGCCACCAGAAGAACCTCCTCAGGTTATGGTACATCTGGGTGGAACCAGGATGAACAGCATACCTCGACCTGTGTGCCTCTGACAACAGCGCCTGGCGCGCAACACTGGGGACGTACAGCCTGCCTCTGAATCTGACCTCACTATCCTTATCCAGCTCAACATCTGGCATCTGCAAAATATCTAACAACTCTGAGTCTGCCTGCTGTGCCTCCAGCACCTGACGGTACACTGACGGACGAACTGACAAGCTGGTCATCACTGCACGGTCCTGCGCCTCGAAGGGTAGAAACTCTCTGGGACAGATCATTAAACAGCCTCCACTCTCTGACCATCAACGAATTCAAACGAACACGCCCGCGCTCAAGCATCTGCCACGACGTTAGCCCTTCCTGAGTGATAGGAGAAGGTAAGGTCGTAGTCCTTCAAGTACTCAATCCATCTGCGCTGTCTCAATTCAAATCCTTCTGAGTGAAGATATACTGCAAACTCTGATGGTCGGTGAAGATCTCGAACGCCTCGCCGTACAAATAGTGCCTCCACACTTCAGAGCAAACCCACTGCTGCCAACTCTAAGTCGTGGGTAGGGTAGTTCTCCTCATACTTCTTGAGCTGTCGAGAAGCATAGGCAACGACCCCACTATGCTGCATCAGCACGGCACCCAAAACTGATCTCGAGCGTCGGTGTAGACCACGAAACCTCCGCTACCTGACGGCAAGACCAACATTGGCGCTGAAGTCAACCTCGTCTTCAGCTCCTGGAAACTCCGCTCGCAGTCCTCAGTCCAAACAAATCTGGCCTCAAGTCTGGTCAATCTGGTCAACGGCTCTGCAATCCTGGAAAAATCCTGGATGAACCTCCGGTAATAGCCTGTCACACCCAGAAAGCTGCGAACCTCTGACACTGAAGTGGGCTGCTCCCAAGACAACACTGCCTCAACCTTGGCAGGGTCCACTGCCACACCAGAACCTGAGATCACATGCCCGAGAAAGTGCACCTCCTTCAGCCAAAATTCGCACTTGTCGAACTTGGCATAAAGTTGGTGACTCCGCAACGTCTCTAGCACGATCCTCAGATGCTCCTCGTGCTCCTCTGAAGCCGAGTAGACCAAAATGTCATCCACAAAGATGACCACAAACTGATCCGGTACTCACTGAACACCCTATGCATCAAATCCATAAAGCTACGGTTGCGTTCGTAGCCCCAATGGCATCACGACGAACTCAAATGACCATACCTCGAACGAAAGCTGTCATGCCACATCAGACTCTCTGATCCTCAACTGGTAGTAGCCTGACCGCAAGTCAATCTCGAGAACACCTTGGCTGACTGCAACTGATCAAACAGGTCATCGATCTTCGGCAACGGATACTTGTTCTTCACTGTTACCTGGTTCAGCTGCCTATAATCGATGCACAACCTCAGACTACCATCCTTCTTCCTCACGAACAGCATTGGCGCTCCCCACAGCAAACGACTCGAACGGATGAAGCCCAGCTCAAGCAACTCCTGCAACTGGCGCTTCAACTCGTGCAACTCAGCCAGAGCCATCCGATAAGGCGCCTTAGACAAAGGCATCACACCAGGCAAAAGCTCAATGGAGAACTCTACCTCCCGTTCAGGCGGCAACCCAGGTAGATCCTCCGGGAAAACATCAGAGAACTCGCAAACAACAGACACATCAAAAACCGACGGCCCGCTAGGCTCCAAGGAACAAACAGAAGCAAGATATGTCACACAGCCATCACGGATCAAACGAAGAGCTCTACAGAAGGAAATAAAAGGTCGACGGGTAGACAGGATACCTCGGAAGCAGAGAACAAGCACTCCAGGTATCTCAAACCGAACGGTCTTCCGCTGACAATCAACCACAGCTGAGTGAGCCTCCAACCAGTCCTGCCCAGGATGACGTCAAAGTCACGAAGCTGCAACGCGTACAACCGGCCGGAACTGGTTCCCTGAACCTCACTGTGACACCCTCCAGGTAACCGAAGAACCATGTATCATCACCGGACGAGAGATCTACCATCACATCACACTGCCTCTCAAGTGTGTGACGAACCAGAGACTCGTAAAACTCCTCGGAAGTAAAACAAAGAGAAGCATCGGGATCAACCAAAACACGAGCATCTACCAGGATAGGCAAGGTACCTATACCAGGTTCCACGCCTCGACCTGCTCCCTGGTAAGAGCCCTCACACGACCACAACCATGCCCACGCTGCGGCGCCTGCTGGGGCTGCGGCTGCTGCGGCGGCTACTAGTGCTCGGAAACGGCTACTGCTGCTGGTATGGCTTGTACTGTTGAGGCTGCTAGTACTGCTGGAACTGCTGAGGCTGCTGCTGGTACTGCCCCTGCTACTGCTGACGGGGTGCCTACTGTTGGGGAGGGAACTGATTCTGTGGTAGCTGTTGCGCGTACTACACTGGCTGCTGCGGCTGCTGGACTTGCCCCATCGGGCAATCCCTCCTGAAGTGGTCCAGCAAACCACATATGTAGCAGACTGCCTCATGCCTGCCCTGCTCAGCTCCTTGCTGGACTGACTGCTCCGCAAACCTCGACTGACGCTTCTGCTGCCGGCTCCGTCCACCCCCGCGAGTAGACAATTGCCTGAACTTCGAGCGCATCCTGGAACTGCCTGAACTGCCCGAGCCCGAAGAAGAAGAAGTCGCGCTACCGCGACTACCTGCGGGACGCTGGTACGGCGAGGACCTGGAAGAGGCTCCTCCCTGCTGCTGCTGCTGGGGCTGCCAGATCTCTCTCTCCAAGGCGGTGGCCTTAGCCACGGCCTCTCCCAAGGTGGCATACATGTGAGCAGTCACGCCCTACCTCAAGTCTGGCCTCAGTCCTGCAATGAACCTCTCTGCACAAGCCTGCTCATTGTTGGCAACATGAGGAACATGCCTCGACAACCGGACGAACCTCTGGTGGGTACTGAGTACAGTGAGATCGCCCTGAACCAACTCATGGAACTGATCTCGTCTCTCACGTCGAGCATAGTCGGGGAAGTACTCGCTGTGAAAGACCCCCAAAAACCTCTGCTAAGTGATCTGATCCAAACGCTGCCCTGGGAAGTGGGTCTGCCGCTGAATTTTCCACCACTCATGGGCTGGTCCCTTGAGCTGATACACTGCCAGTCTGACCTGGTCCTCCTCGGCGCACTCCATAATCTCGATTGTGCGCTCCAACTCGTGCGTCCAACTCTCTGCCTTGTCTGGATCATACTCACCAAAGAACATCGGTGGCAGGAGACGCAAGAACCTCTCCAAGAGGGCGGTCCTATCCTCAGTGACAGTCGTCCTCCTCCGACCGGCCCGAGTGCTCCCGGTACCCGATGCCTGGTAAACTGCTGGCTGCTCCACCTCTGGATATGTCGGCTGCTCCGGTACCGCTGGAGGAGGTACTAGAGGCTGACCTCCCGCTGCTGCCTACCTAGGCTGCCACGCTCCCTGGTACAGGGTCCTGAAGAACTGCTCAGCCACGGGAAACCAATCCGCATATTGCTGTGGCTGAGGCTGGTACTCTTGCTGCTGCTACCCTCCTACTGCTGCCGCTGCACCGTGAGGCTGTGCCACGACTCCTCTGCTGACACCTTGTTTTCTGGAACACGCGAAAATATCTTTTTCAGAAATCTTTTATCTTTTGGAAGAAAAAGATATATTATGAATGTTTATTTATTTTGCGGGCGTGCCAGTCGTTAAAACAGACAAATTTCGTTCATGTATCAGGCGATTTGGGTGTCGTGTACTGGACCATTCCCCGTCGATAAAGCGACGTTTTTTTACATCGAGAAGACTCGAACACCTTTGATACATGGCTAGACCTAATTATCGAAAACATACTATAGACAAGAAAGACCCATTCACGTCGGGTTCATCTTTCCATGTGGAATTATGGCCATTTCGTCAATGTATTTTATCCACATTGGGAGCTGATTAGCCTCATTTCCACAAAATTAGGACTGATTTGTGAAGCATCCCAACAAAATGTGGACTGATTCTCATTCCCCGCGTTTCTCGGGACTGATTTGCAATTTCATCCCAAAATGGTGGGTTGATTCATCATTCCCCTCATTTCTAGGGACTGATTTGCAATTAGTCCCAAGATGGTGGACTGGTTCATCATTCCCCTCATTTCTAGGATTGATTTGCAATTTCGCCCCAAAAAGTGGACTGATTTGTATTTTAACCCTAAAAAGTGGATTGATTTGCAAAATCTCCCTTTAAATGGGGACTGATATATAAATTTCCCTTTATTCAGGGACTGGCATGCAAAATCCCCCTTAAAATATGGACTGATTCACAATTTTTCCATATTTTGGGGACTGGTTCACAATTTCTGACCACATGAGGGTTAATTTGTAATTTTTCTTGATAGGGAGGGTTATTTTTGTAATTTTTTCTGGGCCCCTATCCTTTAGGACATCATTTCTGATTTTCAGGAATTTTTTACATTTATCCATGTGTAAAAGTTGATAGATTTGAAATGACTATGTATTTTGGTCATTTGTACAAATAAAAGAAGACAGGGTTTTCTGTAATTTTCTGTGCAGGAAATAATATTATGTCCAAGCATATATCAAGTGGCTCGTTTCATTCCTTTGCTTCTTTGTAGAATGGTCATAAAACCCTCTTTCTAAACTTGTGAGGACTGGTTTATGCAAGTTTACATAGCACCCACACTTGCCTTAAACAGTACAAAGGCAAGTTAAAGAACTTTCCCACTTCAGTCCAAGCACAGCACACACACAAGGGAGGGCGATCTTCTCCCTCTCCTCTTCTTGCTTCTGCCTGGAGCTTCTCTCCCACACCTGGAGCTTCTTCTTTCTCGTGGACTTCTCTCCCTGGATCTTAGAGCATTGGGTCCCTTTTATAGGGGTTGAGCAAGGGGAGCAACACCACCGGGAGGTGCAACCACCGACGGTGCATTTATTTCTGTCTTTTCCCCTCCCCCATTTTTCTGTTTTTTTTCATGGGAGCATGGGGACGCGCCCCAAAGAGGGCCCCCGTGTGTACACCACCGGGATGCCCTCCCGATGGTGTACACCACCGGGGGGATCCCCTGGTGGGGCCCACCGCCATCTGGGCTGGTGGTGTACACCACTGGCCTGTGTGGGGCCCGCACAGGGCTGGCGCGCCCGCGCGCGCAGTGTGCGCGGCACACACGCACTGTTCCCGTGAGCGTGCGCAGTGTGCGCGTGCGCGCGAAGTGTGCGTGCCCGTGCGCGCCCAACTGGGCCGCCTGGCAGTGGTGGGGCCCACCGGTTCCCCTCTCTCGGTGGTGTATACCACCGACAGTGGGGCCCACTTGGGTTTTCTTCCACCGGTGGTGGGCCCACTTGGGTTTGTTCCACCGTGGTGTGCACCACCAGTGGTATGCATTCCCGGTGGTGTATACCACCGGATGGTGGGGCCCACGGCTTCTTCACCGTGGTGTACACCACCAGTGGTATGCATTCCCGGTGGTGTGTACCACCGGATGGTGGGCCCACGGCTTCTTCCACCGGTGGTGTACACCACCGGTGGTATGCATTCCCGGTAGTGTATACCACCGGATGGTGGGGGCCACGGCTTCTTCCATCGGTGGTGTATACCACCAGTGGTACGTTTTGCTGGCCGGTGGTGTACACCACCGGGTTGTCTCACCGTGGTCCAACTTTTTTCTGTTTTCTCCTATAAATAACCCACGTGGGTCATTTGCTTTGCCACATGGTTTGTTCCAAGGAGACTTTTTCTTGACTTTGTCGGTTTGTGCGGGAGAATTACATCATTTTCACGCCGTCTTTTCTACGGACATGGGTATCGAACGTAACCTTTGCACATATGACCATATCACGCGTCACGTAGGACGACTTCCGCCGAGACATTCCAGGGCATTAAAAATCTCTTTCCGGAGTCGGATTTTGTCGCGGAACGTCATGAAATGACTGATTTCTGTAGCGGTTGTCTAGGGTAATATTCCTCCGACATTTTTGGGATGTACAGAAATATTTATTTTTCTGTATTTAATTTATTCCGAAAATTCAGAATCATATTTTTTGTCTTTTATTCTTCTGAAATTCTGAATAATAGCCCGATGGATTCTCTTTCACCCGGGACCCCGACTAATATTTTTTTCTCCATTTACTTGTTCCAAACACTTAGAACAAGTTGTAATAAAATTCTTGGGGGATTTTATTCCGAAAATCCGGGGTTTAAATGATTTCCCGCTTTGTTTCATCTTGGAGGGATCACTTTCACAGCTTTTTCAAAATCTCGCAAAATAGACATTTTTTTCTTTTCTATTTTCTGTGATTTAATCTGAAAAATCAGAACAATGCTTTCCTTTTTCATTTATTTGTCCCGAAAATTCAGATTAAAGAATTTGGGAGTTGTTTGTATTCGGGCCCCGAATAAATATTTTCTCCCTATACTTGTTCTAAAATATCGAAACAAGTATTTTTTCAATGGGAAAATTATGATGAACAATTTTTGGGTTCAACACACCTCCTGAACCTGCCCCTGCGCGGGCATATCCGACTCATCCTACTGCTCTATCAGCTCTCTGGCCTGCCTACGCCTGCGCGGAGCCATATCCTACACGGCACACACCAACAAGGTTAACGATACCAACTCGGGCGGCTAGCAGTGTACTTGTACTACTGTTGGGACTTCTTGTTGCAATTTAGATCCTCTACAAGTCCTGTCAGACTCTTGCTCTAATACCAACTGTAACGCCACGGATCTGGGGACCCAGAAGGGCTATAATATAAGTCTAACAGAATATGTAAGGAAGTAAACGTCACTGCTGGACTAGAAGCACACACACGGAAGCAGAAAAAGGAGCGAAACCGTTGCGTATCGCTCTAGGTACAGTCCCAACACACACAACTAGTACAAGTAAAGACAGGGGAAGAACAAGGCCCTTAGGGCATACCCCGAGGGTGACGTACACTGAGAAAGGGAACCACTGCTAGCTACGGGGACCACGACTACCGCCCGCCCCGTCTCCTCCGCCCGGCGCGCGCCCTGCCGCTGCTGAGAAGTCTCACCTGAAAAAGGAAGGGATAAGCTTCACAACAGAAGCTCAGTAGGGACTACCAATCTCCTACAGGCTCAAACAAGTAGTCAAAACTATGTACTTAATTAAATGACAGCAGTTATATTTTCTAGCTACGAACGGAAGTACGAAGCAAAGCTACTAACTAGCAAGAGTAACGGAAGTACAGTACGATCGGAAACTCTGTACGACTGCTCGTCGTGACCACCATATGGCTAGGAACATAGACTGAGAGAACCCTGCCTGGACAAGAATAGCTACAGAAAATGCTACCACTAGTCAACCGGTCAGGTGCGTCCACTGACGTCTTATCCTCGACCCAGGTCCAAACCTCCACGTCTCGTCAGAGTGAGGCAGGACACAAGTAACACAACAGTACCGCTGTAGTCTGGCCGGACTACGGTCCCACGCTTGGCCTCTCTAGGTGGTTCCGGGGCCACAAAGAGCGAGGCAGTGAGAAAAAGGACTAGTTGGACTGCGCGGGAAGAACTCCCAAAACGACCTCGTCGTCCCAGACCAACCACGAGAGCTCTGCAAACGACTCAACGCCGCTGTCCTAACCACCGTTTTCCCCGCTCCGCTCCAGAGTCCGTGACTCGAGCACGCCCGCCGCCCGGAGTACTCCCTCAACAGGCGCGCGGGGACGGGATCCCAGGCAACGGTAACAACCTCTCTCACGGGACAGCCCTCAAGTTGCCGAGCACCAGGCGAACGACTAGTGTAGGACCGTACTAGGGAACTAGCACTGGTGCCACGGGTACAGTAAGAAGCGAAAACGGCGAAGACTCCACAAAAATACGAAACTTCGCAAGACCCTAACCTGTCTCTGTGTAGTCGCGACGCATCGAGCCGTCGCAACCATGTCGCGACGCCCTACCCTGTCGCGACGCCGGCCCTACCGGTCGCGACATCATCGCGACCTCTCGACAGGTCGCGTCTTCAGCCGAGGGGGGTTCTGGAGCAGCCCTCCCGGAGACCACCCCAAAAACACGATACAACACACCACAGGGGGAGGGGAGCATGTGGAACATGTAGGAAAGCCATTAAATCATGCAAACCACCCTCAAAACCCCGCAAACAAGGATTTACAAGAATCTACGCTCGATGGAAACCTCACTCAACCACGAGCATGGATTCCTCACACTCCCACGCCCCAAACCACGGGGAAAGCATGATCTCAAGAGGAGAGGGGAGCATGCTAGGGCGAGAGGATCAAGGGTCCCTACCTCCACAAGTAGAGCCGACCCGTTGGGGCCTTCACGTAGGAATGACCACCTCCTCCTCGCTCCAGCACACGAACACGTCCCCTGCACGAACGGGATGACACCACCTCAGCGAGCACCACGAGCACGAATAACCGTCGAGAAATCGCAAGGGGGCTCGAGAGGGGAGGAAGAGGGAAGAAGAAGGAGAGAAAGGGTGAGAGGGGGAGAATGGGGCGCAGCCTCGGTTTTAAACCGACGGCCCCCAAGACGCGACGGGTCGGCCCGGCGCGACAACAACCATGTCGCGACGCCCCTAGGCGTCGCGACCATGTCGCGACGGCCACCCCCGGCGCGACCCCAAAAGGCGGTCAAACCTCGAAGACCGGGAAACCAGAACGCGACGACCTGACAGGTCGCGTCAACGCTGTACGCACCTGCCACCCGACACGACCGTTCTGACAGACAAGACAGCGGTCACGTCTGTCAGAAAAGCAGTCGCGACGCCACCAGACGCCACGACAAGAACGCGACGCCCACCCCCGTCGCGACCATGTCGCGACAGCCAGGTGTGTCGCCACACAACCCTGTCGCGACAGGCTTCCCCGTCGCGACTCGGAGACGGGGCCAGTGGCCCAAGGGGCCGGGTCTTACACCAGTATGGTGGGTCTGTCATTTTCCAGATCAAGTCAAGATAAGTATGACAAAGGTATGGCCTGAAGTATGACAGACTTTGACTGTCTGTTCCTTCTTGCAGACCAAGTTATGATAGGTATGGCAAGGTATGGTTTGGGCATGGCTATGTATGGCCAGATTGGACTTTCTGTCCTCTTTTGTCCCTTCTGAAGGAATAAAGAAAGGGTCCTACATGGGACCAAAGACCCCTTAAATAAGCCATACGACCCTTCTTGGCCGAACTTTATGCCTTTCTTGAAGGCAGTTGCAGCCTTCCCTCTGCATCCTATTGCCTTAATCTGAGTGAACCCAAGGGAAATCTTGGGGGCTTGAGAGCCCCTTCTACCCTTTCCTAAAAGCAACTGCTGAGAAGCTTGGAATCCTGACTCAATGAAGAACTTCGGAGCTGGAGGGATGATCCTGCAGTTTGGGAGCTTGAAGCTGGAAGAGCTGGAGCCCTTCGTTCCCGACCACTTTGCATCGCCTGAAGGAGCTGGACTTCGAGGAGTTTTCACCTTCTTTCCCTTGCACTGAACCATAGGAGTAAATTTGAAGGAGCACCCATTAAGGTAGGTTTCCTCGGGCACAAATTAAACTGCTGTTTCTTGTCTAAAGTTTCCTTGGATTTTTTCTATGTTAAGAACCTAGTGGAACATCTCTGATTTGCCTAAATGCCTGATCAGTAAAGTGTTAGGATTTCCTAAACCTCACACCCCTGCAAGACTCACCTTGTATCGCCTGTTCTTGAGAAACCTGACCCTTGTTCCTAGGAAACATGGCTAGATTCCCTTGACCTTCTTAGATAGGACCCATCTGATTTGTTCATGTCACCGTGCATTTCTAGAACCGTTAGACTGGAAATGCACACTTCAAGATTGATCATATGCTGGTTCCAACAATCTCCATGTTGGAATCATTGTCTAAATCTCTTGACAACATCGACTGTTCTTTCTTGTTAAGCTTTGAATGGCCCTTCTGGCCACTTCGACTGTTCTTTTTTTGACAAACTGACTGGCTCTTTTGACAACTATGACTGACCCTTGTAGCAACTCCGATTGGCCCTTCTGGCCACTCTGACGGATCCTTCTTGTACACTTCGATTGTCAATTGATTGGTCCTTCCGGCCATTATGATTTGTCCTATAGAAGAGCAACCAATATGACAGTAACCTAAATATCTTGTACATGTAAAAAGTGGTAAAGAATGTGAAGATTATTCTAATGATTCTAATTACTTGATTTTATTTCCTCTGTAATCCACTGAATTCCACCCTTTAATTGTGTCTTGAATCTTAACCGAAGGTAATGTATAGGAAACACCCTTGAACTTGCTTGCATGACTTGATCCATCATGACAGCTTGAATCCTGGCTAATCTGTACTCTTGAAGTTCCTTGATCTGAGCTTATATTTTTGCCATTAATGATATCCTACACTTCTGTCCTTTTTGACTCTGAATGGCCAAAATGTTCTAAAATCGGCACTATTGTTGGGATGATATCCCTAATCAAATACCTGCGCATGGGCCTGATCCGGTCTTGAGAGGAGCCCCCGAAGTACTTAATAACCAGGGGAGTATGGATCAACAAATTTAAAACGGTGCTTGGCATTGGCATCCATATGTATCCAAGATTGGAAAGTGCCTACTTCTGTTATATGATCTGTATGAAGCACGATGTACTTATTTATATGATATGTTTGATTCGATAAGTTTGATTCATTTGAAATGGCCAATTTTTTGTTCATTTGTTACTTATTTGATTTAGATCATAACTTGATTTGTGTAGCGTTCTCATGATATGTTAAAAAAACATGATTCGCCTTGAATTCTTGCATTATGCAACTCTGCCTGTTATGATTATGCTTCCTACTTACTTTGATTTCCTGCTTGTCATTCTTGAAATTCAGCTTGCAAAAATGTTAAATACTTCTATTTTGTCCGCACCATGAGATATAAATCCTACTGGACTAGTTTTGATCATAACCTATTACATTTCAGGTATTTTGAAGCATGATTAGCATGTAACTAAACCACTGTGTGTAGAGCTTGGAAGCGCTTTAGAAGATTTTTAAATTCTAAATTTTTTATGTGTGAGTGAATCGTGTATCATATTTTGTAAACCACTATCGTCAGATCCATGGGAGTGTTTTCTTTTGGAATTGGTGATTGTACAAAACTATTCAATAAATAAGAATCATGTCACGGTTAATCTTTGTATGAATCATGTGGAGGAGCTTTTATGATTGCATGAGATTGAGCCTTTCCTATTGAGGAGTTTTTTGTCATTTGAGTATGCAAAATTGTGGGCCCATTTGTGTGGTTAAGGCTCGGCCCCTCTCATCTATTTCGTTTCCATTTGACTTGAATGCCGCGTCCCCGGTATGACTTGAGGTGTTTAGTTAAGGATTATGTTTACCGGATTATCTCCTTCAAATAGATTTTGAATTTCCGCCGCAATTATGACATATAAATTTTGGGGGCATGACAGACGGGGTCTCTCCCCATTCCCTATAAAAGGAGAGGGACAGCCAAGGCTCAAGAGGAGGATTTTTGAACTGTGAAAAGAAACAAGGCTTCTGAAGACTGCAAGGCGGTCTAGAAGAGAAAGGTCTGCAAGGCAGTCCTAAAGGAATTGTGCAAGCCACAATATTAATTTGGAACATGCTAAAGCGCTGGGCAACCGGCAAACCATTTGCCCGGTTGCGCCAACTGAGTGGCTAGCGCGCAGGCCCACCTGCACGCCAGCCAATCGCAGGGGGCATCAGACAAATCATTTCCAGTGCCCCGTGCACCTAACATTGCTCTATTTATTTTTCTCAAGTCTTAGAAAGGTCCATTGGGCTTCCTTATTGGGCCAACTTCTCTTATTGGGCCAGACTTGTGAATTCATGCAATGAATTGTTAAAAGATCATGTCATATCGCCTAAGGCTTAATGGGCCTACGGACTATTTGGACCGATGTTTGATGTATCTTCACATATGCTCTTATGCTTAACATGTTAAAGGGCCTATTGGACGATTGTCATCACTTTAATCATGTTTGATACGTGCAATTACATTGTGAAACATTTGTTCTATACTTTTTATTCATTAAATTTTTAACAAAAATCAACCAATTTCATGCCAAAGTGTAACAAATTATTTCATAATCATTTTTAATCCATTTAAGATCATCTCAAAATAACAAACAAATTATGAATCACATCATTTTTATCTGCCTTAAATTAATCTTCTCTTAATCAAATTGTTCATTTTAATCCATATAATATTATGTTTGATAAATAATGACGAAAATAATTAAATAATGAAATAAATGATTTTTAAATAAATAAAAAATAAGAAAATAAATAAAAATAAAAAAAATGAAATAAATAACAAAAAATTCCAAAACAAATAGATTTGTGTGCTTGCAACCTTATTTTCTTCATGTGCAATTCCTTCTCTTTAATTGTAGTTACTTTCTTTTGTTTTAAGGGATTGTCTAATAGTTAATCAAAGGTATTCAGTCTTCACACTAATGTAATGAACCTTGGTCTTGGCCAGTAGAGAGAGGTCAAACGAACTTATAAAAACATGTCATGTAAATAATAAAGACAAATAAAGACACATAATCCAAAGATATTTTTAAAACCAAAATAAATTAAAAGAACTTACAGGTTATAACAACCCTGAGCTTGTCTTCAGATGCGCTTGGAGCTGATGGCGTGACTGAAGACGCACCAAGCGTGCCTTTAGAGTGTGCCAATGACCCCAAGCGCGTCTTTAGTCACAGGTCAGATGACACTCATCGTTGTTTTGTCGTTTATTCACATGTTGAGCCATGTGTTGATTGCATGAGACGTGGCACCATTTATTGAATGTGCGGCCCTGCCTAGTCATTGCGGCCCATTTATGATTCAACGACATTTTTACCTCTTTTTGTCGCATAATAGTGTTTACCCTGTTCTAGCTGGGAAAAGATCTCCAGAGGCTATTCCAACATCTTTTGTGATTTCTTGCCATTCCAGAAGCATTTTGGAGTTGATTTCGGCAAGGAGTGGCTAGATTATGTGAGGGCCCCAACAAATTATTTCTCAGCATTTTGGTAGGGAGATTCCTCACCCTCATGTTCTTGTGAACATTAATGGTTTATCGTGTGTATGGACTGTTTCCAGAAGGTTTTAAGAAGGTATTCATTGAAGGTTTGATATTACATAAGTTCAATGGGTTGATTTCTTTGTGTGCAAGTTGAAAATCAAGAGAGTAGAAACATTCGTGTCTTAGATGCTCATTTAGATGTATTTAATTAAGTGTAAAGCATGCTATGATTTTTTCAAATAGTTCTTCATGTGTACAATGGGTTGGAATCAATATGACTGCAGGTTTTTTGGGTTTTCCCGGATCGAACTAAGGTCTTGGCATTCTGTGTTTGAATGCACCACCTGGGGAAGGCATGTTTTAGACGCGCTAGGGACCCCCGACGCATTTAGGTTGTCTGGTTAATCGGACACTGTAGTCGGTCGACCTATTTTTCCAATAGGTTTGGGGTTGACAGTTCGATCGTCTGACACCAGTTTTTGGTCAACCAACTAGTCTAGTTTTGCCCAATTTGAGGATTTCCGACCGATCGATCGACCAACACAAGTATCCGGTCAATTGATGGTTCCAGAGTTTCTTTGTGGCACATTTAAGGATTGATTAATCAACCTATGAAGGTACATTGGGTTATGAACATCGTGAAATGGTTTTTATTGAGTTTGGTGGGACTGACGCTTAGTCCTTGGAACTTCTTCAATTGGGTATCCCAGATTCTTTGTGAGCTAAACACGTATGTCCTCAGGGTTAGTCCTGATACGGTTATCATCAACGTCTGTGTTGCCTTCTTAGACTCCCCTCTTTCTTTGGTTGTTTGCCTACATCTGGTCGAGAGGGAAGACGGCAATGGGGCAGCGGCTTTTGTGGTTGGTCTTTCAATAGCTTGTAATGCACTCATGGTTGGGGGAGTGGACACCGACAGACGTGTTGGTCCCCAACTAGTCTTTTTCTCCCACTTGTCTCACTCTATGGTCCTACAACCCCTAGAGGTGTGTCAGATATTGGTCTACATTCTAGCCAGACTACAAATGGTGTAGTTAGTCTCCTCTACCTTTGTTAGGTGTGGTGCAGCAATTGGACCTTGTGTCCTTGACTATGAACTGAGAGGTTTTTTTGTGTTTACTTGTCCGAATCAATTTTGTTCTTGCGAACCAATCTCTGTGATCTGAGTAGTAGCATCGTGCCTTCCGACTAGTGTTTTTTACGGATATGAGTGAAATGTGAACTTGAGCTTTGTACTTCCGTTCTGCAGCACTTTGCTTCTTTCAACAATAGTTTGCCTGTAATTCAGCATTTTAGATGTCTTAATGATATCGTTTATATTATTTAGACTTGTTCCGTATTTTACGAGTTTTCATACTAAACCAGTGAACTCCCTTACTTCCCTTTCAGGTCAAAGAGAGCAAGCAAGTTCTCATTTCTCATTTAAGACTGATCCGCGTGGTAAGGGAGGTAGACCTGCACCACCACCAGCGTGAGTTTTTAGTTGTGCACCCTCGGGGTATACCCCAAGTTGTTGTACTTTCCTTTTAGGCTTGAGTTTATATACTAGGACATTGTAAACTTCATATGAGCATGTATAAGATCTTGGAAACATCTGTAAATATTTGTATTTTATGCATGTTTAGTTGTCTTCTTTACATTTTCTCTCGACACATGTAATGGTATCCCTTGCGAGTCTCTATGGCTCGTGGGAGGCAGAGTTAAGTTGGATACTTAATGGGGTTCGGACAGCGAGGACCGCCACAGTTGTACCAGAGCAGGTCCAATTAGAATGTAGAAAGATAGGAAGATTACAATAGTCCCAAAACATATTTTAAGTCCACTGCTGGTAGTTGGTCTAGATTTTTCTTATGTGATTATTATTATATTACGTAAATTGGATGATTTTAGTTACAGAACTAAAATGGCAGAAATGAGAGATTGAGGAGGTGGTGGAGAGGTAACAGAATAGCCAGAGGAGAAAGTGGACCCCATGCAACAATTCTTCAAGAGAATGTGGCAGAGTATGATAGAATTTCAAGCAAGAATCGCACTTCTAGTCGCACTAGTGCCTCAGTATCAATTGTACTGATACCGTTAGTCACACCACCATAAGTTGTGTCAACTGCACCCGCACCTCTAGTTGCACTAGAGGCACTAGCGCCAGAGGAGCCTACAACTTTGTTACCACCCACGTATATAGGAGGACCAAATCCAACGTAACAAAACATTAGATCCATCAAATTGAGTGTCTGCTGCTATGAGATGTCTGCCCAAAGAAAAAGTAATTTTAGTGACTTATTAGCTACAGGGATTTACACAAGAATGGTGGAGGTTGACGTTGCAAATAGGTTTTACAGGAAGGGCAGTTGAAACCGTTTCATGGCCAGAGTTTTTGAAGGTTTTCAATGATACATTCTTACCAGCTTAAGTACAACAAGCAAAAAGAGAGCAATTCAAAATGCTATGATAAGGAAATTTGTAGCACTTAACAGATACGCTCCATATGTTGTAATAGATGATGTTATGATGACAGAGCATTTCATGTAAGGGTCGAGGCCAAAGTTATATAAGGCGTATCTACCCATATGTGTGAAACATTTGAGATGGCAACTCAACAAGCAGCAATACTAGAAAGGACTATTCAAGCAAGACAAGCTGGAGAGTCAAGGTGTTTCAAGTTATCCCACGAAAAATGGGACCAGGTAAAGGAAAGGCACCATCTAAAGATTCTTCCTCAGAATCGGGATCAGGGTTTCTAAATAGGAAGAAAAGTTGAAGAAGGTATTCCATCCCAGGGGAGGTGGAAGGCATCAACCACAGCAAGGCAAAGGTTATAGAGCTCAGTGAAGAGTCACAACAGAGTACAGCTAGGCAGACAACTTTACCACCTAGATACAAGTATTATAACTATAGATAGCCATAGTCATTTGATTAGAAATTGTCCTTACCGGCGGGAACACCTACAACCACTGCAGCAGCAATGGCAGCAACAGCAACCCATGGTAGAGAGAGGGCACCACAGCAGAGAGATCGAGGATAGGTTATGGCTATCACTCAAGCATAGGCGGAAGCTTCCAAACCTGTAGAAGGCATATTGTCTATCTTTAACTGTTCTACAAGAGAATCAAATGATTCTAATGCATCGCATTCATTTATTTCTGAAGAATTTATAGATAGTTAGCAAGTCCTACGAAAGAGAAACCATGTGAATTGTTTGTAGAGATTCCCTCGGGAGGGTATGTGCTTACTTCGAGTTATTTAAATGAGGTATCCATAGAGATCATGGCATAAAATGCTAGCTAGATTATTTGCACTACAATTAAAGAATTGTGATGTGATATTGGGCATGAACTGGTTAGAGGCTTACTTCGAGTTACTTAGATGAGGGTATGTGTTATGGAAGAGAAACCATGTGAATTGTTTGTAGAGATTCCCTCAGGAGGGTATGTGCTTGCTTCGAGTTATTTAGATGAGGTACCCATAGAGATTCACGGGCATAAGATGTCAACTAGATTATTTGCACTATAGTTAAAAGATTATAATGTGATATTGGGCATGAACTGGTTAGAAGCTTATGCAGCAGTGGTAGATTGTAGAAAGAAGAGAATCCAATTTTCTCATCCCAGTGAAGCAGTATTTGAGTTTCAAGATATACCATTCTATACTCACAAGTTTGTTATCTATGCACTTCAGGCTAGGACATTGATAAATGTTGGATATGTAGCTTATCTTGCATCTGTAAGTCTTGTGGGTGCCAGTACTTCTATAGAAAATGTTCTTGTGGTGAAAGAGTTTGCAAATGTATTTCCAAAAGAATTGTCAAACTTAGTTTCACACAGTAGATTTTACTATTGAGTTGTAGTCGAGTACTATGTTGATTTCTAAAGCACCCTATAAAATGACACCAACATAATTTAGAATTGAAGAAACAATTGCAGGAATTATTAAAGAAAGATTTCATTCGACCCAATCACTCACCGTGGGGAGCGCCAATATATTTGTAAAGAAAAAAGAATGGAAGTTTTAAATTATGTATTAATTATAGGTAACAGAACGAGATACCATCAAGAATAGATATCCACTCTCAAGAATATATGATTTCTTTGATCAGCTCCAATCAGCGAAAGTATTTTCCAAAATTGACTTAAGATCAGGATACATCAGTTAAAGATTAGAGAAGAAGATATGATAAAAACACTTTAGGATCCGATATGGACATCATGAATTCATGATTATGCCATTTAGACTCACTAATGTCCTAGCAGCTTTTATGGATCTGATGAATAAGATTTTTCACCCATTTTGAATAAGTTTATTATGGTGTTCATAAATGATATTTTGATCTATTCCTCCTCAAAAGAAGAATATGCAACTCATCGAAAGAAGACTTCGCAAATATTAAGAGAATATCATTTGTACACCAAATTAATAAATGTGAATTCTGGTTAAAAAAGTTACAATTTTTTAGTCATGTGATCTCAGGTGCAGGTGAGTGGCAGTTGATCGAGCAAAGTAGAGGCAATATTGAGATGGCAAGAGCCAAAAGGAGTAGCAAAGATCAGAAGTTTCTTGGGCTTAGCAAACTATTATAGAAGGTTTATTCAAGACTTTTCTAAGATTACAGCACGAATGACGCATCTAACTAGAAAGGGAGTACCCTTTGTATGGACTATGAAATGTAAGAAGAGTTCTACAGAATTGAAGAAAAGATTGACTACAGCACCCATTCTTTTTTTACCATCAGGCATGGAGGATTTGGTGCGTATACAGATGCTTCTAGAAGAGGTCTTGGGACAGTGTTAATACAGCATGGAAAGATGGTGGCATATGCATTCAGACAATTAAAGCACCATGAGGAGAGTTATCCAACCGTGATTTAGAATTGACAGCTATTGTATTTACGTTGAAGACTTAGAGACATTATTTATATGGTGAGAGGTTTGAAATTTTCACAAATCATACAAATTTGAAATACATTCTCTCATAAGAATTTGAATTTAAGGCAGCATAGACAGTTGGAATATCTGAAAGATTATGACTTTAGTTAACATATCATTCAGATAATGCAAATGTAATGACAGATGCACTTAGCAGAAAAGCAGTATTAAGACACATTATGATTAAAGATTGGAAATTATATGAAGAGAAACAGATAATTCATTTATAATTCCTAGCAATCAGAGAAGGCAGTCTTACTTAGCCAGTATTATAGTGGAGCCTTCTTTGTATCATCAGATAGTTAAAGCACAAAGATCAAATGATAATTTGGCAGAAATGTGAAAATGGAGGGAGCTAGTCTTGACGATGATTGGGTAGTGAAGTTCCGAGGCCGACTTTATATTCCAAATGAAGTTGAATTAAAGTAACATTGTTAGGTAGAAGTTCACAATTCTAGGTACTCTGTTCACCTGGGAACAACAAGATATATTAGGGCTTGAAGAAACACTTTTGGTTGCTAGGTATGAAAAAAGAGATGGTTGAATTTGTAGCAAAATATTTGACGTGTCAGCAACGCAGAACACTAGAGGCCAAGAGGATTGTTACAACTGTTCTCCATTCTGTAATGGAAGTGGATGATATATTGTGATCATGGTAAGCAATCTCGCGAGATTCTCGCGAGATCTCGCGAGAATATCGGTCTCGGCCCCTTCCCGAGAAACGAGAAGGCCGAGATGAGTATATCCTCTTCAGGCAAGGTTGTCAGGATCTCTTCAGGCAGGGTTGTCAAAATCCCCTTAGTATTTATAGTTTCATTTACTTAAGATATTACATGTAAATAAGAAAGTATCCCCCATTTGAATCCAATAAAAATATCAAAAAATCATATCTCTTACCAATAAAAAGTCAACTCTCCCATCGAAGAAGAAAATCGTGATTCGGTGATTTTAGCGAAATGCTAACTTTCTAATCTCTCATAATTTAGCCTATCTAAAAATTTGATAATTCAAATAAACCACATAGAACACTAAAAATTCAAGTCCGATAAAAAAAGTCAAACGTGCATGTGACTTCTCCAAGGGAGCCACTCTCCTACTGACAACACTTAGTCTGCTTGAGACCTCTCAAGATTTGGTCAAATCTAAACTATCATCACCCAAACTCATGAAAATTCACTTTCTAGTTTCTTTATTTATTTACCTATGTTATATTGAATATATATATAATAATCCTATGCGAATCGGACCGATTCCATGCGAATCAGATCGAATCAGGGCGAACCCGATTCGGTCCGAATCGCCGCTCCAGCAAACCATGATGTGAACCTTGTCATCCATGGTTGAGACTTGGGAATGCATGCAATTATCTGTGTTCCTTAAAGAATTATCTATGTGAACCTATGTGATCCACACTTTTATGTTATCCTGATCTCCTGAGATCTTACCGAGATCTCTCTGAGATCTCTTCGAGATCTCTTCTCTGACCCTCCCGAGACGAAGCCGAGATCCGATATGGCAAACCTTGATTGTGATGGACGTTGTCGTAGGATTGTTGTGGACTTCTACAAGTAACAACGTATGGGGTCATTATCGATCGATTGACTTAAGATCTGTAGACTTTTAGCAATTAACATGTCAAGGTCAGTGGATAAATTAGCCAGGTTATATATAAATAGAATTGTACACTTACATGGCATCCAAGGTGACAATAGTTTTTGATAGAGATACAAAATTCACTTTTGATTTTGGAGAAACTTTCAATAAGTAGTGGGCATAGAATTGAGATACAGTTCACTTATCATCTATAAATAGATGGTTAGACAGAAAGAGCAATTTAAACACTAGAAGATATGTTAAGAGCTTCTTATACATTTTGGGGTGGCACCTAATGGGGTGTTTGGGAACACTTTTTTAAAAAAAAGTTATTTTACCTAAAAATTTATGTTGTGTCAATTTTGTTTTTAAATTTAAGATTATAATAATTTAGTTATCTGTTTGGTAAAAGTATCGAAAATTTTATGTTGACCTGTTTGGTGGTTCTGGCCAGGGGGGCCGGGGGGGGTCCTGCAGGGAGGAGGTTCGCAGGGTGGAGGGGGGGTAGGCTTCGGCCGACGGAGGAGGGGGGGTGAGGGCGGAGGGAGGTGGGGGGTTCTGGCCGCGGGGGGAGGGGGGGTGAGGGCGCAGGGGGGTGGGGGGGGGGGGCTCGTAGTGGTGGCAGGAGGGAGGGGCTCTGCCCGGCGGGGGGGAGGGGGGACGCAGGGGGTTGGGGGGTGGGGGGGTTCGGCCGGTGGGATGGGGGTGAGGACGCAGGGGGGGCTCGCAGGGGGGCGAGAGGGGGGGCGCAGGGGGTTGGGGGGTTCTGGACGGTGGGATGGGGGGTGAGGGCGCAGGGGGGTGGGGGGGGAGGGGGGGAGCAGGGCTGGGGGTGGGGGGCGGGGTCGCCGGGGCTGGGGGGGAAGGCAGGGGGGGGGCTGGGGGCGCCGGGGCGGCGGTTCGGTTTCGGCGGGGGTGGGTGGGGGTTCTGGGGCGGGGGAGAGGAAGCAGCGGGGGAGGGGGGGTGAGGGCGCAGGGTGGTTGGGGGGGGGGGGGAGGGGGGGAGCAGGGCTGGGGGTGGGGGGCGGGGTCTCCGGGGCTGGGGTAAGGCAGGGGGCGGGCTGGGGGTGGGGGCGCCGGGGCGGCGGTTCGGTTCCGGCGGGGGCGGGTGGGGGTTCTGGGGCGGGGGAGAGGAAGCAACGGGGAGGGGGGGTGAGGGTGCAGGGTGGTTGGGGGGGGGGGATTCCGGCCAAGGGTAGGGGGGGGGGGGTTTCCGGCAGGGGGAGGGGGAGCCGCCGGCACAAGGGGGAGTGAATGGGGGGGGAGGGGGGGGGAGTCTGGGAAAGGAAGGAGGAGAGCCGCGAGTGTAATTTTTTAAAAAAACTGGTCATCACTTGTTTTATTTTGAGAGAGATTTACATAGGATAAAATTTTCACTTTTAAAAAAAAAATTACTTACCAAACAAGTTATGATGTCTTTCTTCTTCTTTTTTAAATTTAAGAGAAAAAACTGTTAAAAAACTGCAACCAAACACCCTATAAGAGCTTCATCTAGGTATAGTCAAATTTGCCTCTAACAACAATTATCACTCAAGCATGGGATGGCAACCTACAAAGCTCTATGTAGAAGACCCTGTAGAACTCCTTTGAATTGGCATGAAGGAGGTGAGAGATAGGTAATGAGACCAGAGTTAGTGCAATAATATGCAGATATAGTGAAATTTATTAAGGAAAAGCTACAAACAGTCTAGAGCAAACAAAAAAGTTATACAGATTCCTAGAGAAGGCCGCTACAATTTGAAGTTGGAGAATATGTGTTTTTAAAAGCGTCACCCACTAAAGGAATACTGAGATTTAGCAAGAAAGGCAAATATTAAGTCCAAGATACGTTGGTTCGTTCAAGATTTTGGAGAGATTGGTGAAGCAGCCTACAGATTAGAGCTTCCACATGACTTCACAGATGCTCATGATGTGTTTCACGTCGATGTTGAGAAGATATGTTCCTGATCCTTCACATATTGTTAGCTATACTAGAGATTATTTGAAGCTAGATTTATCCATACCAAAATATCATGTACATATAGTTGACAGACAAGTGCAAAAGTTGAGAAATAAATAGATTGAATTAGTAAAGGTAAAATGAGAAAACAAAGAGGGAGGAGAAGCAACTTGAGAATTAGCCGACGAAGAAAACGTATCTATACTTGTTTGAGTAAGATTTTCATTTCTATTTAAATGAATTGTATGTGTGAAATTTAAATTTGAATTATTTGTTTGTTCTTACATGGATTTCTTCTTGAACTTTGAGAACAAAATTTCTTTATATGTGGTCGTAATATAACGTCTTCCGCTTTTCGGATTCTATTTGATCGAGTCTAGTAGATTTTTGGGTCAATGTGTGGCTAGTGAAGTGTGTTTCTAGTCTTATGAGATTTGAACATGTGCATCTAGGCTAGAATTTACGGATTACAACGTCCCTGAGCTTAAGTCTTTGGATGCGCTTGGAGCTAATGGCATGAATGAAGATATGCCAGCCTTGGGAGGCACATTCACAATGTGCCAATAACCCCAAACGAGCCAATGACACCCGCGGCTTCGTTCTGTTAGTTATTCACATGCTGAGCCATGTGTCGATTGCATGAGACACGTGGCACCATTTAGTGAACGTATGCCCCTGCATAGGCACGTTTAGAAATGCGTCTGGTCGTTGTGGCACATTTATGATTCAGCGACGTTTTATACCTCTTTTCGTCAACAGAACAGGTTTCACTATGTTCCTGTCGAAAAAGATCTCCAGAGGCGATTCCAACTCCCTTTGCAATTTCTTGCCATTCTGGAAGCATTTTGTGTTGATTTCGGCATGGTATGCAATATCGAGAGAATCTCGCGAGATCTCGCGAGAATCTCGGTCTCGGCCCCTTCCCGAGAAACGAGAAAGCCGAGATGCCTCTTCAGGCAGGGTTGTCAGGATCCAGGATCCTTTTCAGGTAGGGTTGTCAAGACCCCCTTATTTACACTCCATATCATAACTCCATATCATTTAAGTAAATGTTATAATTTGATGTTTCATTTACTTAAGATATTACATGTAAATAAGGAATACCCCCCATTTGAATCCAATAAAAATATCAAAAAAATCATATTTCTTACCAATAAAAAGTCAACTCTCCCATCGAAGAAGAAAATCGTGATTTCGTGATTTTTGCGAAATGCTAACTTTTTAATCTCTCATAATTTAGCATATCTAAAAATTTGATAATTCAAATAAACCACATGGAACACTAAAAATCCAAAGTCCGGTAAAAAAAGTCAAACGTGCATGTGACTTCTCCAAGGGAGACACTTTCTTACTGACAGCACTTAGTCTGCTTGAGACCTATCAAGATTGGTCAAACCTAAACTATCATCACCCAAACTCATGAGAATTCACTTTCTAGTTTCTTTATTTATTTACCTGTGTTATATTAAATATATATATATATATAATATATATTAATCCTATGCGAATCGGACCGATTCCATACGAATCGGATCGAATCAAGGCGAACCCGATTCGGTCCGAATCGCCGCTCCAGCAAACCATGATGTGAACCTATGTCATCCATAGTTGAGACTTGGGAACATATGCAATTATCTATGTTCCTTAAGAATTATCTATATGAACCTATGTGATCCACACTTTTATGTTATCCTGATCTCCCGAGATCTTACCGAGATCTCTCCGAGATCTCTTCGAGATCTCTTCTCTTTGACCCTCCCGAGACGAAGCCGAGATCCGATATGGCAAACCTTGGATTTCGGCAAGGAGGAGGTGGCCAAATCACATGAAAGCCCTAACAGGTTGTTTCTCTGTGTTTTAGTAGCAAGATTCCCTACCATTGTGTTCTTGCAAACTTTAATGGTTTGGACTGTTTCAAGAAGTTTTAAGAGGTATTGATTGTAGGTTGATGCTATGTAAGTTTAGTGGGTTGATTTCTTTGTTTGCAAGTTGAAAATCAAGAGAGTAGAAACATCCCTATTTTAGATTCTCATTTAGATGTATTTAATTAAGTATAAAGCATGCTACGATGGTTTCAAATAGTTCTTCATGTGTACAGTGGGTTGGAATCAATTGGAATGCTGGTTTTCTATGTTTGTTCCCAGATCGAATTGAGGTCTTGGCGTTCTATGTTTGAGCGCGCCGCCAAGGGAAGGCGCATTTTAGATACGCCTGGGACCCCAACACATTTAGGTTGTCCGATTGATCAGACATTGTAGCCAGTCGACCTATTTTTCCAGTAGATTTGGGGTCAACAATTCGGTCGACCAACCCTAATTTTTGGTCAATCGATTTGTCCAATTTTGCCTAATTTGACGATTTTTGATCGACCAATCAACTAACGCGAGTATTTGGTCGACGGATGGTTCCAAAGTTGCTTTGTGGCACGTTTAAGGATTAGTTAATCAACCTATGAAGGTACATTGGGTTATGGACATCGTAAAATGGTTTTTCTTGAGTTTGGAGGGACCGACGCTTAGTTCTTAAAACCTCTCCAATTGGGTACCCCAAATTTTCTGTGAGCCAAACACATATTTCTCGAGGTTAGTCCCAGTACGATGTATCGTCAAGATCCGTGTCATCTTCTTAGACTCCCCTCTTACTTTAGTTGTTTACCTACATCTGAGAGAAGGGAAAGACGGCAACAGGGCAACAGCTTTTCTGGTTGGTCTTTTAGTCATTTGCAGTCCGTTTGCAATGCACTCGTGGTTGGGGAAGTGGACACCAATAGACGTGTTGATCTCCAACTAGTCCCTTTTTTCCCACTTGCCTCACTTTACAAGTCCTGGAACCCTTAGGAGTGCATCAGGCGTAGGTCTACAATCTGGCCAAATTGTAGGTGGTGGTATAGTTAGTCTCCACGACCTTTGTTAGGCATGGTGCGGCAATGGACCTTGTGTCCTTGATTGCGAGATTGAGAAGTTTTTTTGTTTTTATTTTTCAAATAAGATTCTAGTGTAGCGTCGTACCTTCCAACTCGTGTTTTCTGCAGATATGAGTGGAATGTGAACTTGAACTCTTTACTTCTGTTGTGCAGTGTTTGCTTCTTTTCAGTAGTAGTTTGCCTGTAAATTCAACATATTAGTTGTCTTAATGATAACGTTTGTATTATTTAGACTTGCTCCGTATTTAGAGAGTTTCCCTACTAAGCAAGGGAAATTATGAGACTCGCTCTCTTACTTCCCTTTCAAGTGAAATAGAGGAAGCGAGTTCCCGTCTCTCGTCTAAGACCGATCCACATGGCAGTGGAGGCGGACCTGTGCCCCAACAGTGTGAGTTTTTAGTTGTGCACCTCGAGGTATGTCCAGGTTGTTATATTTTCCTTTTGGGCTTGAGTCTATGTACTAGGATAATGTAAATTTCATTTGAACATGTATAAGATCCTGTAAATATCTATAATTTTTTGTATTTTATGCATGTTTAGTTGTCTTCTTCACATTCTCTCTGGACATGTGTAATGGTATCCCTTGCACATCTCTGTGACTCACACAAGAGGCGGAGTTGGGTCGGATCCTTAACAGGGTTCGGACGGTGAGGACTGCCACAGTGAACAATCACAATCTAATGTTTGTGAACAATCATAATCTAATGATTGTGCCTTGCATTGGATTGTGAATAGTACTAGAACATAGAGCTTGAACTATCTAACATGTGGGTTTACACACAAAAGGGAAATTTTATTTCTAACTAGGGACTGTGGGGATGCCAAGAGGCAAGGCCAAGCATAGGGGTAGGGCACCTAATGGGTCCAATCAAACCTAAGGCGAGCAAGGCAGCCTCAATTAGCCACCTAGGCACTACCTTGGGATGCCTTTTTGGCGTAGTGTGTAAAATTGGCCGATCTAGATCGATATGGATCACCCTAAGGCGATCCAATTCTGAAGGTGGGAGGGGCCTATCCACGCCAACTTCCATCGGAATTGGCCGAGATCAGACTAGATTGATTTGGATTGACCAACCCAGAGCAGCCAAGTTTGATTTAAAAAAAAAAATCTTGTGAAAGAAGAAGAAGAAAAAAGAGAACCCTTCCCAATGCGCAACTCCCCCTCCCTCATCCACCATTCCCTCCCCAAGTGAACCCCCATCCCCCCTTTTCCTCTTCCCATCATGAGGAAGAGAAAGAGCCAGGGAGGTCCACATGGTAAGGGAGTGGGGAGGGGGTAGGGCACAGTGGGAAGGGTTTTTTTTTATTCTTCTTGGGGAAGGAGAAAAGCATGGGACGGGAGGTCTTTCCCTCTCCTCCATCTGCACCCCCCTTTTCCTCTTCCCAATACTACACGGGGAAGAGGAAAAAAGGGAAGCTAGGGGATTCACATTGGGGGAAGGGAAGGGAGGAGTGGAGTTGGCACATTGGGAAAATGAAGAAGGGGTGGTGTTCATTCTTCCTCTTCTTTGATATATGAGAAAAGGGAAATGGGAGGAAGGGAAGAGGTGAACATGAGCATTGGGAGAGGTCTCATTGACCTCCTCTGTAAAAGAGAGAAGGGTTTTCTTTCTCTTTTCTTCTCTTCTTTCAATACATCCTTTTTCCTTATTTTTCTCATTTTTATGATTTGTTTTTAAATAAATCTGGCTGATAAAGACTTCCAGCAGATAGACCAAATCTGGCCAATGCAATGCAGATCAGATATGGATCGGCCCAGAAATTCCTGGGTCGATCCGATACAATTTTTCTTGTTTTTTGGCCCCCAGCAAGGCAGGCTTGCACCTTGAATGCACCCCATCACCTTCTCACCTACGGCCGGTGCCTTGACAATTAGGGTACAGTCTCCAGCAGCTAGTTCCTGAGGAGACAGGATCAACCAATCCAGAACAGAATCAACCAATCCAGAACAGAATCAGTTGGGAGATGACTAGGCAAAGATCCTTCATTCCTTTGCATCGTTGGCGTACAACTATAAGAAGTTATAACTGCAACATTTTCTTTTAGCTTCCAGAGATAAAGAATGGTAAGGAACCTCTCTTCAACTTACTTTGGCCATCTTGCCTCTACCTAGAGACAAAATTGGTAACATAGCTTACTTTCCCATCAAAATTTTTGGAGACATGTTCCCACTCGTTGTACAATGTACATATGCACAATGTCACTCAATAATATATGCAAATTTTGACTCCTAGCTTGAAGATCACGAAGCCCTCAGAAATAAATACATAAATAAAGGAATTATTATTAAACCCAAGTCAAGCTCAAAGTGTTAATGAATTCTAGCTTGCACTTAGAAAAAGAGCTCTAGAAAAGTGGGTTTATTCTTGGTCCTGACATTTCTTAAACGGCGCAGGCTTAGTTTTCTCTAACTACTGCCCAAGTCTGGCCATTGACATTTGTTGAATGGATTAACATTTGCTTCCTTTTTATAATATATTGTTGTAAACCCAAGTGATGTATAGTGGACTGACTAATATCAGTTTAGTGAAGATATGTCACTTGGTTAATATCACTCTATCAGAGTTACTAAATTCAAAGTATTAGCTTGCACTTATAAAAAATTTCAAGTCACCCTTAAGAGAGATATGACTAAAAAACTCATTAATAAATTGTAAACGAACAGCAGAGTTAATTTGTAAACTTGAAATTTCTCTAACATGCTTTCCTCCTGCTGAAGTCCACATCTATACTAATCATAGAAAAGTAACTTTGTGGAACTTGAATCAACTAAGGATAAATCATACCTCATCCGTCATTTCAAAACCCAAGGCCTGCAGAAATTTATGGTAAAAGGTTATTAAGAATGAATAAAAGGATGATCAAATTGCAGAACAAGATGAGAAATTCCATGCCTCATGGCAACATTCAGCTCTTTGGCATCGATAGTCCCTTCACACCGTACAATGACAAGAGGCATCAGCCTTGCAGATAAAAGCATGAGCAAAAAGGAATGAATTGTCTGGTAAGAAATAATACCAGAACCATCAGTGTCAAAGAGGTCAAATGCTTCCTTTATCTCCTGTCTCTTTTGTGGAGTTACACCATGATGACGAACTTTGGACTTTTCTCTCCTGGACACTCCTCTTTGAAGGGTTGTCTAGATAAACACAGCAGAGAAAATACTTGACCATATTAGATAAACCATACAGAAATGAAATTGGAAATTTAGTATTCCTGTTTTCCCCTGTACAGCTACAGAGAAGTATGTTCAAGGATCCATATCAAAGGGGACTGGTGAGCAGTAAGCTTACACCCCCACCTACCGGTTTCCTTCAAAAAAAATATGGACAGTGCCCTGGTGCTACAAAAACTTAAAGTGAATGAAAATATTGGATAAACATCGTGAAGAAGAATCAAAGTTCACTTAAGGAAGAGAACATTTAGATCATATCTAATAGACATGATAACACATAACAAATATCCAGAGAGAAAGTAATGTTATAATAGAAAATACTATTCATAAATAAGACATCAACATGTATATGTATCTGTATAATGCATTCATGATTGGCATAGAAGCACATTGTATGATACATCAACGTAATCACCCACATAGTACTCCATGTCAAACTCCGTATAAGTTGCAATTTCGTTATCATATCTGCATATCATCCTCAGCAATGTTATATGCTATGATACAGCTCAACACAGTGCTAAAGAAGATAATGAGCCTATGGCTCAGTAACACAGGGGTATCCCTCTTATGAAGGAAATGTTGGATACAATTCCCACCTCACCCAGTTGTATGGAAGGGATCTGTCCACAGGGTTTGAGAGGGACTATGCTCAAATGCTTTCCTCAGATGGCCCATGGCAGAGACGATAGGCTACAGGCAGAAAGGACATTATGTTGCAGAGAAACTCCCCTATTCAGTGGAAAAGAAGTTGTAAGTCAGGAATTGAATTATTGAACTCTCCTCATTTAGGAGGACTTGCAAATACGTGGGCAATTGGGACACTTACCCAAAATTTGAAAAACCCCAGTGATAAAGAGACAGCATTCTCAGTTCTAAAAGACTGAACATCGGCACCATCGAACACATAAGCCATGAGAATCCTAAGAAAATCTTTTGCCACGTCTACCAAAACTCTGATCATTACAAATTATCCTATCAATGAAAAATTTCTCAAAAATACCGGTTAAATCACCATAAAACGATGTGAAAATTGTCCACAAGAAGCAACGATATATCTGTGTTTATAAAGTTTTACCTTGATTTCATCCATTATTATCATTCAACCCATATAGCACAAATTCCGGCTAAAGTAGAACCCATGAATAACTAGCGAGAGCTTTTTATCATGTATTGTACAAACGCTTCGATCATGCTCCACCTCATCAACCAACACAATTACATCAAAATTCGCTAGAATAAAGTCTGAAATCCGTCAAAAACAAGACGATCTCGGCCTTGTATTGTTCCATTCTCTTCTGTTCACTTACAACATAGCCCGCATAAACTGAATTCCTGCTAATCCAATGTTCGAGAATGAAAGGTAGGGTTCCCTCTTTTAGGGCTCGGACATCAAACCTCGGGGGAAGGAAAGACCCTAACAGGGATTGCATGGTGTACGAGAACCAGGTACACCATTTATGGGAACGCGGTTCCCCCGTCACCCCGTGTACGGGACGCGGAGGCTTTCCCGACGGGAACATTGCAAAAGAAGAGGAACAGGATGAGAAGAAGAGGAGGGAGGGGAGGAATGAGGAAGAGGTACCTGACGGATTGCATGATGAATGCTGGCGCACTGAATCTAAGCACTGCGACTACTGGATGGAGCAGAGGAAGCGATGGCGAACGGGGAGGGCAAGGGTCAGGCGGAGCAGCACAGGCGGCCAGCAGGAGTGAGAAGGACAGGGTGCCTTCTCTGTAAAGATCATTAATAAAGAAGAGAAGCGGGTAGGTGGAGATTGATGATTTTCGGATGCGACCGTGGGCACATCAATATAATTACAATTAAGGCCCAAGAAAACGAGAAATAGCACATGCTGTATTGGGGATATGTGTAATTTTCCCATCCTTTTATGCAGCCCAACATAAAGTCAAGAAGAAATAACGTGAAGCCCCAAGTGTTGTATTAAAATTGGATTTTTTTTTTGTTATACCATTCCGTACAATCTCTGGTAATTTCAATAACTCCTTGTAATATTGATAATGTTTAATAAATCTCCCGAGTTGAAAAGGAGAAATAAAAAAAGCTCCCTCTACCTAAAAGGAGCATCTTTCAGTCAGAAATATTCATCTAAATAAATAAAAATGCCGTCAATTTTTTTATGACAAAGATGTCCCGGTCACACTCTTCATTCGGACAAAAAGGCGCTACCTCATTGCCCCGTTCCGCGGTGAAGGTTGGACTGGATACGGGAGCATGGAATTCTTGGATCCCCACGCGGGATTGTTGTGGTGCTTGTGAATGCCCTACGCAGCTAATGTGTGCCTTCTCAGATGTAGATGCGGGGGGATGGGGAGTAGGGTTGTCAAGGGTCGGGCTGCTAGATAGATTTATGGATTTGTCTCGTTTTGGGTTGGATCGTAGACTCTTTTCGGCTCATAGATTTTTAGTAGGGTCTAAAAACTCAGCCCGACTAAGTCCATAGGCCGAACTCGGATTTTTGAGTTCGGCTCGATGGACCCGGCCCGACATGCTCTCTTTTCATTTTTTCTTTCAAATCTTAAACTTTACTTAGTTAAATTATGTTATTTTATTTATTTAAAAGTTAAAAACTCTCTTTTCAAACAAATTAAATAGAAACATCAAACTGTGGTGGCTGTTTTCCGCCACCTAGGCCACGTCAAGGCCCATCAACGGCTTCCCTTTCGGACGTGGCCTCCTCAGACGATCCCTCGCCTCCGTACGGATCAGATGAAGGGACCCTACACTCCGGTCATCCTTGGCTAAGCACTGCCGAGCTCGTCAGCAGCGGCTTCCGACAATGACCTTAACCCTGCTGCGCGGAACAACCATGGATGTCACCGAACAGCGCGTTCGAGCCCTCATGTGGGTCACCTGCTCGGAAGCTGTCTCCAGAGGTTCCGAGCAGCTCTCTGACTTACACCGCGGTTATAACCGCCCCAGGCCACGCGCTCCATCATCAAGAGGCACGATCTGCCTGACATCCCAACGGGCACCTGAGCGTATAACTCCCCTCGTTATGCGCGCCCATCAAGCCGCCTTTTCAGCACGATCTACCAACGTTACGCACGTTGGCCTTGGCACCGACGCCTATAAAAACATAGGTACAGTACCATGCAAGGGTACGTTCTCTTACTCACGCGAACACACTTTCGTATTCCGAAACCCCCTGCCTTGCAAGCTCTCCACTGACTTAGGCATCGGAGGGTTTTCCCGGTCTTCACCGGGCCCCCTGATCCTCTTCTGGTCTTGCAGGTCCTCGTCCTCACCGGCGATCGTCTTCCCTCTCTCTCTAGTGGAGGCCCGTTTGGCTCCGGCCCAAACAGGATTACACCACACATTTGGCGCCGTCTGTGGGAATCGACGCAGCCATGGCTCGAGGACGATCCTCATACCAGAACGTAGGAGCAGGGCGACAAGGTCCCGTCAGTCGCGAGGGGACTCTCGTCGCCGATCCCCCCTGGTGACGTCGCCATCGCCCCTGCCGGCGCTAATCACGACGTCCCAGCACACCGGCTGCTGCACCCGCAACTGCCCTGGAAGTAGCAGAGCTTCGCGGGCAGATGCAGCAGCTAACGGGTGTCTGCCTCGCCCTGCAGGCTCAGTTAGTGGGGGCAGCGGCCCCGGCGGCTTCCCTGCCGCGCGAGCGACAGGCGGAGTCGTCGCATCGCCGCTCTCGCGTCCCCCCGGCGCCTCAAGAGCAGCAGGCAGATTCGCCGCGCCGGTCCCATCGGGCTCCGTCGGAGAGCGGGCACCGAGCGCCGCGGACGTTCGCCCCGCCGCTCTATCGTCTCCCCCCGTCCGCCACGATCAGTCGTGGGAGGCAACTCCCACGCCTCCGGACGAGGGGGCCCCGCCAACTCCGAGCAGGAGCTCGCCAGGCGCCTAAGGCGTGTGGTCGACCTCGAACGCCGCATGGACGCGATGGTTCAGCGTGCGGAGGGGAAGGCTCCAGCAGAGGATGACTTGGACTTCCGCTCCCCATTCAGCAGGGAGATCCTGGAGGCCCAGGTCTCCTCCAAGCTCCTCTACCCACCATCGCGCCCTACGACAGCACAACTGACCCGGCCGACCACATCCACGGCTTCGAGTCGCACATGGTGTTCCACGGAGCATCAGACGCGGCTAAGTGCAGGGCCTTCCCTGCAACGCTCAAGGAGACCGCCAGGGCCTGGTTTGAAACCCTCCCTGCGGCTCCATCACCTCCTTCCGCCAACTGAAGAAGTCCTTCAGGGACAACTTCCTTGGCGGAAGGTCGCAGCCGCGAACGGCGGCTTCTCTTCTGGCTGTGCGCCAGAAGAAAAGCGAGGCACTCTGGGACTTCGTCAAGAGGTTCCGAACAGAGGCGCTTCGCATCTCGCGCCTGGACGTCCCTCTGGCAACCAGTGCCCTCATCCAGGGCACTCGCGACGGTTTCTTGCAGAGGACCCTCGGCGTCCAGCAGCCCGCCACCCTTGCCGAACTACTCTCCATCGCACAGCGCCACGCAGCTTGCGAGGAGAGCCTGGCGGCGAGCAGGGCCGAGCAGGGGGAGCAGTCGGACAAGAAGCGGCCTTCCGATAACGGTTCTGACCGAGATCGGAAGAAGGGACGGCGCAATGGCGATTCTCCGCGCCGTCCGCGCCCCTTCACCAACTACACCCCCTCACCGTGGCACCCGAACAGATCCTGGCAGAGATCAGGAATGAAGCATTTGTTCGGTGGCCACAAAGAATGCGCTCCGACCCCCGGAAGCGCGATCAAAAAAATACTGTCGCTTCACCGCGACCACGGCCACGACACCTCCGAGTGCCGCCAGCTCAAGGACGAAATCGAAGACCTAATCAAGCGCGGCTATCTTGGACGGTTCGTGCGCCGGAAGGAACGCCCCAGACGCCGAGAGCGCACTCCCGAGCAGCCGATCAATAACGAGCCCAATGGGCAGGAGATCAACGTGATCGCGGGAGGCTTCGGCGCGGGCGGAGAAAGCACTCGAAGCCGACGCGACTACGCAAGGCGAGTGCATGTCGTAGATAGGCCTTCGGCACCTCGGCCGGCTCCATATCCTGCCAGTCCTGCACGCGCACAGCCCGAGGAGGCTATAACCTTCTCGGAAGATCTTGTAGGGGTTACGACCCACACACTGATGCGTTGGTCATTTCGGCCACCATCAACCACTGTAATGTGCGCCGGATTCTGGTAGATAATGGAAGCGCCCCCGATGTCTTGGCTTACGACTGTTTTGTCCTCATGGGCCTGCGAATCGATCAACTCACCCCTGTAAACTCGCCACTGTTCGGCTTTTCGGGAGTTTCGGTCCAGCCCATGGGAAGGGTTCGTCTTCCGATCACCTTGGGAACGGCTCCTAAGGCTGTGACCAAAATTGTTGACTTCCTGGTCATCAACAACATGCCTGGATATAATGCTATCCTTGGCAGAGGTCTGATCGGACGCCTTAAAGCAGTACCTTCGTCACTCCATCAGAAGATGAAGTTTCCTACTCCGAGCGGAGTGGGCGAAGTGCTCGGGTGTCAGCGCGAGTCTCGCCGTTGCTATGTCCTCTCCTTAAGGGACAAGCAACCTCGCTGATACAGCTCCTTCAACCTCCGATCAGCCCTCCACCAGCCGAGGGACGCCTGCGGAAGATTTGATCCCCATCCAGGTGGACGAAGACCCCGAACACGTCTTGTACATTGGTGCCTTGTTGACAGAGGCCGAGCAGCAGCGCTACACAGCCTTCCTGCTGGCCAATTTGGACGTGTTCGCCTGGTCCGATGATGAGCTTCCAGGCATTCCCCCGGAGGTCATGGTTCATCGCCTCCGGCTGGACCCCCGGATCCCGCCAGTTCAGCAAAGGAGGCGACCTGTGAACCGAGAACGGCAGACCGTGATTCAGGATCACGTGGTCAAAGCCGAACTGTTGGGCTCCTCCGAGAAGCCCAATATCCGAGATGGATCTCTAACGTGGTCCTCGTACGCAAGGCCAATGGTAATGGCGTGTATGCGTGGATTACAAAGATCTCAATAAGGCAACGCCCAAGGACAACTTCCCTCTGCCGCGCATTGATCAGCTGGTGGACGCTACTTCCGGGCACGAGCTTCTAAGCTTTTTGGATGCCTACTCTGGTTACCACCAGATCAGCATGCATCCCCCGGATCAAGACGCCACAACGTTCGTTACAGACCTAGGCTTATACTGTTTACCAGAATGCCTTTTGGTCTGAAGAATGCAGGCGCGACTTACCAGCGGCTGGTCAACAAGATGTTCGAGCAGCAGATCGGGCGCAACATGGAGGTCTATGTTGATGACATGCTGGTCAAGACACTTCCGAGTACTGACCACATTTCCGACCTCCAGGAAACTTTCGCAACCCTGCGAAGATAATATGAAGCTCAATCCTTCCAAGCGCGTTTGGTGTTCGGTCAGGTAAGTTCCTCGGGTTCCTCGTATCAAACAGGGAATAGAGGCCAACCCGGAAAAAATCCAAGCCGTGCTTGAAATGAGCAGTCCAAAGACAGTGCGCGACGTCCAACGCTTGACGGGGCGTCTTGCGGCACTGAACCGGTTCATGTCCCGAGCAGCAGAAAGAAGTTTTAACTTCTTCAAGTTGCTCCGAGGCCCTAAAAGCTCCTCGAAGCAAGGGGGCAAGTACGGTGGACTGATGAGTGCGAGGCTGCCTTCACCGAACTGAAGGCATATTTGGCAGCCCCTCTTGTTCTCTCAAAGCCTGTGCTCGGGGAACCTCTGTTCGTGTACCTCTCGGTCACCGAACACTCCATCAGTGCACTTAATCAGAGAAGTTGGAGCGGCGCAGCATCCTGTATACTACATCAGCAGGGTCCTCCAAGAAGCTGAAAGAGGTACCCCAGAGCAAAAACTCGCCCTTGCTCTCGTCACGGCTGCACGGAAGCTCAGGCCCTATTTTCAGGCCCATTCCGTTACAGTTCTAACCGATCAGCCGCTGAAATCCATCCTTCAGCGGCCGGAGGCTTCCGGCAGGTTGGTTAAGTGGGCGATAGAGCTTGGTGAGTTCGACATCAGCTTCCGACCAGGACGGCGATCAAAGCACAGGCGTTAGCAGACTTCGTGGCGGAATGTACCCTTCCGGCCGAGCAGGATCCACCGTTGGCAGACGAGCCCCCATGGGAGCTTTATGTTGACGGATCCTCTTGTGTCACCGGAAGCGGGTAGGTTTGGTCCTCACCTCCCCAGAGGGGTTAGAGTTCCAATACGCCCTCCGTTTTCGCTTTCCAGCCTCCAACAACGTCGCCGAATACGAAGCTTTACTGTCTGGTATTCGCATGGCTAGGCACCTTGGGCCATTCGGCTTAGAGTCTTTAGTGACTCCCAGCTGGTTGCCAGCCAGTGAGCGGACAGTTCGGAGCAAGGGAACCTCGCATGGCTCAATACCTCCAACAGGTCAAGAGCCAGACAGAGGACCTCGTATACTTCGAAGTCATACATGTTCCCAGGAGCAAAACGCGCGAGCTGATGCACTGGCCAAATTGGCATCCTCAGGTGACATCACCCCTTCCCGCTCTGTGTTTATTGAAGAGCTCGCCTCGCCGAGCACGGAGGTTGATGTAGCCGCCATAGAAACGGGCCCACCAACCCCGAGTTGGGTTGACCCTCTCTTGGCGTACCTTCTCCAAGGTGAGCTTCCGCCCGAACAGGGCGAAGCTCGGAAAGTCAGAATGCGCTCTCAGCACTTCACCCTCGTAGAAGGCAAACTATACCGACGGTCCCTTGCTAGACCTCTTCTGCGTTGCCTCAACCCTGAGGAGGCCCTTGCAGCCACAGAAGAAGTCCACGAGGGCTTGTGCGGAAGCCATCTGGGGGGCAGAACGCTAGCGCGCAGCATCATCCGAGCAGGGTTTGGTGGCCTTCTCTTCAGAAGGATTGCATGTCCTTTGTCAGGAAATGTCCAGAATGCCAAAAGTTCGGAGAACTCATTAAGCAGCCTGCCGAACAGCTTCACAGCCTGTTCGAGCCACGCCCTTTCGCCAGGTGGGGCATTGATATCTTGGGTCCCTTCCCAGAGGCCCAAGGGCGGAAGAAGTTTCTCTTCGTGGCCATCGACTACTTCACCAAGTGGATCGAGGCCGAACCTGTTGCCACAATCACCGAACAACCGCATGGAAGTTCGTATGGAAGAACCTTCTCTGCAGTTTGGCGTCCCAAGGGTGATTACGTCTGACAACGGGAAACAGTTCGACAGCACCTTCTTCAAGCAGAAGTGCGCCGAGCTCGGGATCTACAACCACTTCACCTCCGTGGCTCATCCCCAGGCAAACGGTTTGGTCGAAAACGCCAACCGAACACTGCTGCATGGGATCCGCACGAGAGTGGAGGCTGCGGGTGGATCATGGATCGACGAAACCCAAACGTCCTTTGGTGTCATCGAACAACTGCTCGGGTAGCTACAGGGAAACACCTTTCCACCTGGCCTACGGCTCGGAAGTAGTTGTACCTTGGAAGTAGCCCTTCCAACCATTCGAACAACCCACTTCGACGAAGCCGCCAATAACTGCGCTCTTCGAGAGAACTTGGACATGCTGGGCGAACGACAGAGTGACGCCAGCATTCGCCTCGTTTCTTATCAGCAACGACTCGCACAATACTATAATGCGCGAGTTCGGGAAAGGCGGTTCAATGTGGGAGACTTGGTTCTGCGCCGCTGTTCGGCTTCAGACCCCCGAAGAGCAGTCGGCAAACTTGCCATCAAATGGGAAGGACCTTATCAGGTCACCCATGTCCTCGGAAAAGGCTCATATAAGCTAACTACTCCTAGTGGCGAAGCCATACCCAGGACTTGGCATGTTTCTAACCTTAAGGCTTATCATTTATAAAAGCCTTTGTCAGCATCCTACCTCTCTTCTCCCTACTCCTGTTGTTTCACAAGCATTTAGCATATACACCTGATCGAATCTCTTTACGGTTCTCAACGATCTGCGTCTTACATGCGATGCCTGTGAAGCCTAACGGACTCCGGTTCGAGCAGGACAGCCAACAAAAGGGAGAAGATAGAGAAAGTGAAGCTATGAGACAATCTCATGAACAGAAGATTTCATTTCACAAAAAGTTTTTTTTTAGTGAGCCCTTCTCGGCCGCGGTTACAAAAAAAAGGGAACACGGGAACAACAAGGAGCATAAGGATCAAGGGGCCTGCTGTGAAGGACCGACGTCTTCTTCTGAAGGGGCATCCGCCCAGACTGGAATTGTGCGAACTGCACACCATCCAAGCGGGCATCCTGAGTGCGGCGCCGGCACTCCCGAACAGCAGCCTCGAAGGCTTCTCGGGCACGTTCCACCCAGGAAAGATGTTCTCCAAGGTCCTTCCCAGCATTGAGACCCACTCGGTAGCAGCGGGCACCATACTGCTCTCCAAGTCTTCCTGGTACTCCGGTCCGGCCTTATAGTCAGTAACGGCACGGACCCCCGCGTCCACTATCACCTTGGTTAAGGCTTCCTTCTTGGCCCGCGCCAAGGTGGTCTCGAGCTCCGAAGCCTGGAGGGCTGCTTTGAGGTTCTTCACCTCCTCCTCCAGCGCCGTCTCGCGAGCCTTATGCCTCGCGGAGAGGTCCTCATAGAAGGCTGTCTGCGCCTCATTCAGATATCTCTGCTTCTTACCTCGAACAGCTAGAGCCTTGAGGGTGCCCAACGACTTGGACATGCCATCCAGGAGCGCCTCTAGATCAACATCGCTCGTGCCCTCATCCTCTAGGCCCTCTGGCTGGTAACCTTCCACTGACCTCTCCGGAGTCAGCTCGGAAGGAAGGTCCAGGCACCTTGCCAGTTGTTCGAGTCGGGAAGCAGTGGGGCTTGCGGCAGCTTCCTTGGCGACACCTCCACACGGCGAAGCGTTGCCTCCAGCGCTGCCACCGAGGGCACCTCCGGGAGTCTTCGATGTAGCACCTCAGTCAGAGGTCTGGTGTCGTCCCCGGAACTCTCGTCCCCAGCCGCAGCAGCGGCAGACGAGACTGGAACCATTAATGACAAGGCCTTCTGGCCGACTCGACCCGAAGGTCGTGGCAATAACGTTCGTCGAAGCCGAAGCTCAACTCGCCCCAGCGGCCTCCTGCCTTGTCGCCGGCCGCACCTCCTCATCGTCCTCGGTAGCGGAGGCTGCAAGGGCTGCTGCACGGCCCTCCTCGGCATCTCCAAGAGCTTGAGTGCTCTTCTCCCCGGGGACGGCTGCACTCTCGCTGACTACAAGATCCTCAGCGATCACCTCGGCTGCACTCTCGCCGACTACAAGATCCTCAGCGATCACCTCGGCTGCACTCTCGCCGACTACACGGCTTCAGTGATCACCAAGGTGGGGGCATGGGGCAGAATGTTTTCACTCCCTTGCGGAACATCCCCCTCGGAAGAACTGCCTCGCCAGAACCACAAACAGCCGCTGGCGCAGGAGTGGGTAGGTCGGGGCGACCACCCCGTCCTCGGCACCGAGCTGTGTGCCCTCATCCGGCGCCCCACCCTTTCGGCGCTCCCTTCACTGGGCAGGACCTCTTGAGCCTCACGCACCGGCGACTTCGCCCGCCTTCCGGAGTGGTCCGATTCATCGCTGACCATTATCAGGCCCAGCTCGGCGGACATCTTCATGACCGCCTCCGAACGGTCCACAAGCTGGAGTCGCGGACGCCCTTTCCTCGGACGTCCCCGTACGCTGGCGGGATCTTCGAGCCAGCAGAGGCTCAAGATCCTCCTCTGCTTTTTCCTCCACTACCGCGGCGCCTTCTGCAATGTGCAGCATCAGCTTTGTCATCTTCTTCTTTTTGCGAGCTCGGGGCTCGTCGGACACCCCTTCTTCGGAAGAGCGGCCCCCGCCTGCAACTCCACCACAGCCGCCTTGCGCTTCTCCTTCCTCTTCGTCTGAGGGAGAGAAGTCGCCTCTGCGGTCGTCGCCATCTCAAGTGCCTTCTTCACGGCACCTCCTCTCGTTACGGCCTTCGCTTGCTGCGCGGACCCCTTCGCGGAGCCTTCCCCGTCCAGCCTTATTGTGCAAAGGCTAACAGGGATCATCTTGGCATAGTCAACCATCTCCTTCTGGTCCCGACCAGTAGCTATTTCTTCATCGTCTAGAAGAAGCAGAAGAAGGGTTAGAACCCCATGTATGTGGGGAAAGAAAACGAGCAGACCAGCATAAGACTTACCCCAGGCGCGGCTAAGCTTGCATTTCACAAGCTTGTACTCGGTCAAGTACCCCTCGGCGTGGTTCACCTCGACCGTGTTCAGCAACTGGGAGGCCGCGGCTGCCTCCCTGATCAAGAAGGGGGGCATGTCCGCCCTCCTCAGTGGCTCCACCACCTCACGGGGAAATCCACTCAGGGATGTTCGCTCCTTGTTGTCACCCCGCCTGTCCACCCTTGTTGTTGGACAGTCGGGGCGAGAAGTTGATCCGCATCCGTTTGTATGGTGTTTCACGTACACGATCCCCATCCCGGACTGCGGAGAGCACGCCAGGCTGAAGTGATTACGGAAGATCTCCGCAGTCGCTTCGATCTTCTTCTTCCACATATGATGCAGAAGACGAAGATCGTCCTCCACGAGTTGGGCGTCAGCTGAATTGGCACCACTTTCCAATTCCGGAGTAGCTTCTTTGCAATCTCCGCATCGGCAGCCGGAGACCAGCCTCTAGTAGGTCCAGCGAGAGCACGAAGCACCCCGGTTTCAAGGTTAGATACGACTCGTCCTCGCGCATCAGGATGATGTCGTACTCCTCACCTATCCGAAAAGCTCTCGAAGACCCCGAAGCTCCGATACTTCGCCGCTTTCGCTGCCACCGGCGGCATCCCGCTGGCTTCGACGATCTTCTTTCCCTTCTGGGCCATCACCAGAAAGCGGAGAACACAACACAAGAAGAAGAAGGAGAGCAGGAGCGGAGGAAAGCTCGAAGGAGAAGGAGGCGAGCGGCTTGGGAAGCTGTGGACTCTGGAAAATCTTTCGGAGGCGCAGACCCCGCTCTCACCCCTCCCCTTCCTTATAAGGAAGGTGAGGCGCGAAATTCGAAGCATGGTTGGAAATGGCGTTTCCCTCCCTCCAAGTCTCCTCTCGAATGACCCACGGGTGACCGTTCGGGCTTGGCGTGTGACGTTCTGGGCTTGACACGACCCATGTGGTCATCATGAAAACCCCGTGTTCGAGGTAAACCCCTCTACGGTGGCGTCGCTACAGGTCTGTTCGGATCTTCGAGGGCGATACCGCATTTATTGCGGAGATGACGCCCGAGCAGTCACCGCCCTCAAGCGCTCCGGCTTCCGAGCCACTGAAGGCGTGGGGGGCAAGTGTGGTGGCTATTTTCCGCCACCTAGGCCCATCACGTCAAGGCCCATCAACGTCTTCCCTTTCGGACGTGGCCTCCTCAGACGATCCCTCGCCTCCGTACGGATCAGATGAAAGGAGACCCTACACTCCGGTCATCCTTGGCTAAGCACTGCCGAGCTCGTCAGCAGGCGGCTTCCGAACAAGGACCTTAACCCTGTAGCGCGGAACAACCTTGGATGTCACCGAACAGCGCGTTCGAGCCCTCATGTGGGTCACCTGCTCGGAAGCTGTCTCCAGAGGCTTCCGAGCAGGCTCTCTGACTTACACCGCGGTTATAACCGCCCCAGGCCACGCGCTCCATCATCAAGAGGCACGATCTGCCTGGCATCCCAACGGCACCTGAGCGTATAACTCCCCTCGTTATGCGCGCCCATCAAGCCGCCTTTTCAGGCACGATCTACCAACGTTACGCACGTTGGCCTTGGCACCGACGCCTATGAAAAACATAGGTACAGTACCATGCAAGGGTACGTTCTCTTACTCACTCGAACACACTTTCGTATTCCGAAACCCCCTGCCTTGCAAGCTCTCCACTGACTTAGGCATCGGAGGGTTTTCCGGTCTTCATCGGGCCCCCTGATCCTCTTCTGGTCTTGCAGGTCCTCGTCCTCACCGGCGATCGTCTTCCCTCTCTCTCTCTAGTGGAGGCCCGTTTGGCTCCGGCCCAAACAGGATTACACCACCACAAAAACTCTACTTAATTAAATGATATTATAAATTTTATATTATTTTATTATTAATTTAATTTTTATTTAAGTATTAGGGCCGGGCCTAAGTCGGGCTTTATAATTTTGTAAAAATATTAGGCCCAGTCTATCCCGGCCCAATATTACTCAGACTTAGTTGAAATTGGGCTTTCATATTGAGAGTCGAATTTGGGTCGGGCTCATCTAAACCCAACCCGAATCCGGCCCATTGACAGCCCTAATGAGAGTTCTCTTGTTGGGTTTTCCCGAGTTAGCCAGTGGGGTGGCTCCCTATTAAATGTGTCTTATGGGGTGTGGCCTTCCAGATCCAAGCGTGTGGAGCAGCCTTCCCGCGGATTTTTCCGCTCCGTCCCCAAGGGGAGGCGGCCACTAACCCCACCCGCAATTCTTCCGAACAAATCATCTGCTGGTCTCTTTTTTATCCCTCGTCCAACGGCACCATACACCTCCCCATGACAATGCAACTATGGATTTAGTTACATACTCCGTACACAGCACTCTCCTCCATCCCACATTTTGTCATGCTTTCTAGGCCACATAGCATAGCCAATAAATAGCCAGGTGCATACCACCAGTGCGAGGGTGATGATGTGATGTCCCGTCGGATTTGAAAAAATAATAATAATAAATTGCCTAGTACCCACTTTGCCCTTCGCGCCAAACACCTTCCACTCTTCCTATACCCGTCGGACCAGCGACCCCCCCTCCCATCTCTCTCTAGGAAGTAGACAGACGCAGAAGCCCCACCCATAGAGCGCTCAATCACTGGGAACTCATCTGTGACAGACACAAAAGCAAGCCCGGACATCGCCATTCCACCTCTACTTCTCTACTTCCTACGGGAACCGAGCGGCAACAATTAGACAAATGACGGATAAAATGAAGACGGAGCAACAGAAATACGGAAAACAATTTCAAAGACATTGGTGAGTGTCATAGGCAACAATAGACAAATGACGGATAAGATAATGATGGAGCAAGAGAAATACAACAAACAATTTTAAAGACGTTGGTGGAGTGTCATAAGCGACAATTTACAAATGACAGATAAAATAATGATGGAGCAAGAGAAATACGGCAAATAATTTCAAAGACATTGGCGGAGTGTCATGTCTCAATGCAGAATATTAAAACGTGCAATTATAATCAGTCCAAATATCAGAATAAGAGTAAATGAATAACAACAAACTATCACATAACTATTGTTAATTCAAATGGCAACTAAATTACAACTACTAATTTTTTAGAGTCAAACCTAAGGTCCATTATTCAAATTACATGATAGATTCAATGGAATAACCAACTACGGATTCAAGACTCTACTACTAGTCCAATGACTCTCTTTCATAGCTTTAGAGATATGTAGGAAGCTCTTCACTCTTGTCCGTCCCCTTTCATTTAAGATCTTCTTCTTTACTACCTAAAATATGTTAAGTAACTGAATGAACTTACATCTAGTAGGATTAACATGTTATGCGCAGACAATGATATAAATGATTAACGTATTATCAAGTAAAGTTTCTATAATGATGAAATGTCATTGTACGCATGAGAATAGATATGAGTCATATGACAAGAGTAAGAATATTGCTCAACAGATTGCATAGCGATTCATGTAGTCGATTATCAATAGACAGTGTACAAAGATTCAAGAACAATTACGTTTCCAATGAACAATATAAGAACTTGCCGTATTTCACATGTAACACATAATCATTCAAATAGCCAAACATTTCATATCAATAGAAGGCACATTAACTCTTGCACACAAAATGGTGTCATGCCAAGCACCACAAGTCTATACTCTTGTGATTGTAAATATATCGGGTTGTCCTTCTCTAGGATCAGACATGGCCTTATTTACATAGACATTATCAAATAGACTGAAATCCCAAATTGTGTTGATCATACAAAAACAAATTATGGCCACAAATTACGAGAAAGCTCATAGTAACAAGAGCATGATGTTTCATCGAGTCCAAAAGTATGATAATGGTCCAGGGTATCAAGAATTCAATCAGACAGCATAACGGCATATATTCAATTTAGATCAATATTTCATTAATGACTTATCTATGTGTATACTCTCTTAGTATAATCAAGAAAGCAAGATGAGAAAGAAAATGCGCACTAACTTCAGGAACTTCAATGGTACAACATGTTCATCAGCCGTGTGAAAATTCATGGTCAGAACAGACTTATGAAGGCCTTTGTAGAAGAATAATCCGACAGAAGGAATATTGGATGGAGAGTTCATCTAACGCCAAGAAAAGAGTTACCTATAGTGAAAAAATATGTATGCATGTATATGTGTGTCTTGTCGTATAAAAATTTGGTAACTAGCATGTGCAAGTAAGAGTTGGTTTCCAAGTCAACAGCAAAGGAACCATATATGTGAATCAGAAGCATATTCATGCTAAACAAGTTGCAAGTTACGAATTTTAACAAGAAACAATACAAGAACAAGGTAGATTTATAATTGTCAAGTTGAGGAAGTAATCATAACATTAAGAATCATGTTTAAATCATTAGATCTTTTATATGGGTTATTTACTGCAAGAAGAACTTAAGAAAACCCGGACAAAACTATCGGAATTGACCCAAGACACATAATACATGAAATAGTGTGTTCTGGAACACATAGGGTGAAGGCGACCAGGCGAATGTCGCCATCTAAGTGAGAAGGCGGCACTCTTATCACTTCAGAAGGCGGCCATAGGCATATCACCTTCTCAATTAAAAGGCAGCATGTCGACTTTTCGCAATCCTAAAGCTGAGATCTATTCCAGAATAGATATTGATCCTATACGGGCTTAAAAATCTAAGTATACAGTGAAACAAAACCCAAAATACTCAAGCTTGACTCAATAAAAAAGGGGTGGAAAGATATGTGTAATAACCTGAATTTTTAAAACAAAATAAAGGAAAAATCTCACAAGATTAAATGGGAGGAATTAAATGAAATAATCAAGCAAGGGTTTAATATTAGATTTCAAGGTAAATGAGTCAACATAGAAATTCTTAATATCATATGAGGAAATTGATACGGAATGAAATAAAAATTTACATTTAGAAACTAAGCAATAGATTAAGAAATGAGTCAAGTCATGCATAACTGGTTGGTAAATGGTAAATAAAGTCTTAAGGCGATTAAATCCAATATTACTAAAAGCTATTATCATATGTAGAAAATGGTAACAAAATGAATGAAATTTTATATACATGAACTAAATAATATATTACAATGATTCATAAAGAAATCAAGACAAGTTACTCGCATCTGGCTTAGCAAATCTTAAAAGCCGAAAAATCCGTTAATGGCGAATAATGAATTATCACATGTAAATAACTCCAAAGACCATCCAATAAGAGGTGATAATTAGACTCACTAGACTTTAGTGGGCCAAGGGTGAGGATTAGCCTAAAATAGTGAAAATAATATTTAATTTGGAAAACCCTAATAACTAGTTAATTAATGGGTTATTAAGCCTAATTGGCTATGAACAAGGGCCAAAACCAAAATTAGCCAAAGCCCATCATAAAATGGGAGATTTCTGAGCCAAAACCCTAACGCAATTCGGAGTTAGAGACTCAATAAAGGCAAAAAAATAAAAGGAAACTCGTAATATGATAGTTTGAGTTTATTTAGAATTTCTAATGAGCTACCCCTTTAAATACACCTCAAAACCCTCCCATGACCTTATTGTGTGAAGGTTGGGGTCATGTGGAGAGGTTGTTGGAAGGAGGACATAAAGATTGAGAGCTTCTTCCTCGTTCTTCCCCAAAAATCAAGCAACGAGTCCTAGCAAAGAGAAATGAAGCAAAGGTAGGCTTTCTCTTGGGCTCAACCTAATCAAATCTTCTTGTAGATATTTCTTGATGTCAAGAATCTCATGAACTTATTTTTCTTAATTTCTATTATGCCCTTCAAACATATTTTATGTTGCAAATTCTCTGTTCATGTCTAACCCGACTCTTCATATCTCTTTGAGATCTCTCTATTCTCTTTATTTCATGTCGATTAAATGCCACTATTTATGCATCATGAACTTATGAACATGATAATACTTTTTCCCCAATTTTCATTCAGTGTATGTTTCGAATTTATGCATCTACGATGATTGTGTTGTTTAAACCAATGTTCTAGAAAGAGTCTCTATGTAGCACATGAATCTCTTGTTTAAAATCTAATTAAAAGTTAGTGTACACTCTCTTATGAGTCCACTTTCTTTTCATGCAAATTTCCCTCTTGTTCATCAAGTATTCACGACAAATTTTGAAGTTTAAGTCTATTGGGTCATGGCTCTTTGGGGAACACCCTATAACTCGAGGAGGCCTGGTTTCCATCTTAGGGTCGTCCTGAGACAGTTAGATTGTGATGCCTCGATACATCATGATCTGGTTGAGGTTGTGACATAGCTCCCATTGCCTTCTAAAGACGACAGGGCACTACGTCGCCTTCTCAGTATGAGGGATGATGCCTTCTGTTTCTAAAAAACTATCCTAAACTATTGGTTAACCCTAAATGTACCCTAATGACACATTTTAATGCACTATAATCAAGTGACTAAGTAGTCTAAACGTGCTAGTCATCTTTTAATGTAAACTTGATACTTTCATATTATGACATAAGATATTAATGAATCGCTCGCTATTTTGAACCGTTGTTTTTCAGAGATCGTCGCCTCATATGGCTTGATCTTACTGTGATATAGATAGGAACACTCCTCTGTGACTAATGTACTCTCTGACAGGTATTCCTCCTATCAGACTACGACGTCTTCATATGAGACCTCCGTAAGTCTCCGCTGGCCTTGGATTACCATGAGGTCTCCGAGCTGATTGTATCATGAAAACCTAGGAAAACCCTTCTCATTATGTCGAAGCACTGTACGACAGATATTAACCAGTCGTGTGCTGATTGTTCTTCCTATTATCTTGTCTCAACCTGGAACTCCTGATGCATTTACATGTCAAGTGGAAATCGTTTCTCATGGTTTACTAAGCCAGAACTCAAGTTGGTTCTTGGATTACAAGTTCTCATCTTGTTCTCTTGCTGAAATCTCATCTCACTCCATAACACTTTGGTGGCCCATTAAATGATTGTTTAGACAAAATTGTGTGGATCTAGATCTGTTGGACCAACAATGCTAGCCATTAATGGGCCCGGTCAGGTCCTGAGAGGAGCACCCAAAATTCATATACCTATAGGGGTTGCTTGACCATGGTGTTAGTATTGCATCAAAATCGTGTTAATTGTGTTAAATTGGTCTATGACAATCAAATCGTATACTCGTGTATCATGCTCATTGTATTGTGATCATGCTATGGCCAAATCATGTTCTCGTTATTCATGACATGTTCCTGATTGTTCATTCATGTAGACTCTTAAGAATATCATGTCTTGATTCTTGTAAAGTACTCTTACTCTTTACTTGTTATTGTTACTTGAACACTTGTTAGCATGATCATGCCTTTAGATATCATGCTTGTTTTAGAATGTTAATTCATGTAAAGCCTACTCAGTTTAAGAGATTTAAGTCCTACTGAGCGCTCGCTCATACAGTTGCTACATCTATTTCAGGTAAAGATGAACACGACGAGATGCTTGAGGAGAATCAAGAGTGATGAATGCTAGAGCTACCCTCAGAGTTCTTATACTAGAGAGATAGTTAGTCAAGCATCTTAATATAATTTTCTTTATTGGTGAGAAAGAGTGATCTAGGCTATTAAGAATATGTTTTGGTTGACATTAGTAGTTGTAGCGACCCTCATTATACCGGTACGGTTATACCAACCCACGTCGGTATAGAGAACGTTGCCACAGTGGGACATTTACCAACAATAACATTCAGTTGAGATACACGTGAATATATGAACAGAGTAGCGGAAGTAAAAGAACTACTGTCTTCATTTCATTCATCATCCACATTTAACATACATGATTGCAATAACATTTAAAGAACTAAAAGTCCACATAATTAAATTGCTGAAAATCAAATACATAATTGTCCACACTTAAACATTTTTTTTCTTTTTCCATAATAATGCTAGTACAATGTTGCAATTACATACTATGAAATCGAAATATTGCAAAGTACACCAACGATCTAATCTCCACGCTCGGAGTCGGTCTCCACTGCCTCCTCCGCAAGTGTGTCGTCACCAACTATGCCTGTACGCCGAAGCAAGTAATGAGTCTAAAAGACTCAGCAAATAACGCTACACATATATATATACCATATATGTACATGTCACAGCAGGTTTTACATACACATTTACAAGACACAATCATGTAGCATGCTTGTCATTGAAATTAACAGCCTATCATGGTGGTTCTACTAATTAAACACATGATTCATACTTTCAGATTTTCTAAATCAAAATCTCCTATCACGTGTTCTCTAATCACTCCAACACATGAAAGGTCTACTTTCAATTAAACTAAAACATGAAAGCAAGTTTAGCATGATTTCAATGCCTACGTAAAAAGAACACACTTAGCATGAATTTCTATACATTCCTATACATGCTCATGACCATTTCATCTTCTTTAAGCTTGCTGGTTTTACATGGACTAGAAAGCATAACCCAACACACGAGAGCTACTTAATCAATTTAAATCACAACATGAGGGCAAACAAGCATGAGATTACTTACACATCACTAAGAATCGTTTCTAACATGGATTCTAGGCAATTTGCACATGTAAAGCATGATCATAAGTGTGTTTAGTTGCTGTTTTATCATGATTCAGATTACCACAACATGGATCACAAATTCACAACCCTCACATTTTGGTTTCACATATTTACACAATTTCTCATTCACATAATTTACACTTTACACATGCACATTTACACATTATTCACATCCACAGTTCTTACACATGAACACATACACATTTTCACATTCACATTTAGTGCCGTGACACATAGTCCAAACCACCAGAGAAGGACACATCACATCACATACACATAGACGTCACCTAGGCAATACAGTGACGACTCTTGGACTGCGCAGACCGGGAGAACAAGTCTCCACCCTAACCAGTGGTACTTGTCCACCTCCAGGATTTCATCCTAATGCCCTTAGGATCACAACACATTGAACCTTCTCAGGGGGACTTCTCCCTGATACGGTTCCACTGCCCTCTATGGAAGCAGTGTCACACTTGGCACGATTTACACATTTACCGATTTAACGCATATCTTTACACATGTCACTTACCTCTCATTCATTTTCTCATTCACACAGGGGCTCGGTTTTCCTAACATGATTCTACAATTCACAGGGATCACATGTTCAGTAATTTGCATAAATCAGATCACACACACATGTCAAATTATTCCCACATTAACATGCATTGTTCACATTTTTGCAAGGAAAATTTCATATTTCTCTACATAATTGTCCAAATGACCTGAAAATTTAACCACATGCTGATTTCGGGTTTAGGACCCTACATGAAAATTTTCACATTTTTATGATCCAAAATGCAATTGCAGAAAATTTAACATAAATTTCCGTATTATTCAAAATTCAATTTATCATGGTGTATAACATAAAAGTTCAGTTTAACAGATCATAACCCTGATCCCAATATGCACAATACCACAGGAATTTTTCCCGAATTTATTACACAACACACGATTTACTGGAAATTTAGCAATCCTACACATGTTTCTATTTCCCAAGTATAAATTTTCAGTAAATCACATTGACATGGGAAAATTCCAGAAAATTCAGAGCAGAGACTGACGTATAATAAACATGATTCAACAGGATTAGGGCATCATAGTTTCCACGGATTATTAGGATCATGGTGAACATACATGGCCATGCTTCCACATGCATTTTAAATAAATAATAACTCAACCATCCACAAAATAAATGCACAACCATTCTCCCACACATTCCACATTCACATTACATAGCATAATAGGTTTACAATATATCTCATCGCAAAACATATCTAAAGTAATTATATATAAGGAGAGAACAGTTCACTGTTCTGTCCAGACGAACTTGACAGCGGTCTCTGGCCGTTCCAGGAGTGGACGGCAAGATCGCTGGACGCACACGGGGGATCTTGGCGTCAAGGCATTGACGCCAAGTTCCTGTCTGTGCAGGAACACAGACCGAACTCCAAATAACTGGGTGAATGGGGGATCCAGGACACGAGGAAAAAATATGTAAAAATCATAAAACCCTACTAGACATCTACATAGACGATAGGGGTAGGTTACTTGCCTCTAGAAAATACTCCAGACGGATCTAAATGGCCGAGAAGCTCTCCTTGGGCAGTCCCAAGAAGCTCCACAATTGCTCTCCTCCGGGTTCTAGGACGAAGATGACTCCAAGATGAGGTCAGGGAAGTCTCCTCCTTCACTTCAGCTAGCTCCTTGTCGTGGTAGATGGCCAGGAACAGCTTCAGAAGGTCGGATCCAAGCTTGCAAAGGGTGGGGTTTTCTCACAGTTTTCTCTAGGGTTTTTCTTCTCCTTCTTCTCCTCTTGCAAAGAGAGCCAAGAGAGGGCTATTGAGGTTGCAAAAGGCTTGGTAAATAGGAGAGGGGGCTCTCCTTTCACGTAGGCTTGACAAGAAAGCCTTTCAGACTGTTGGGGACAGCTCCCCAATGGGTGAGCTAGCTTGCTCCCGGAAATCCAGCTTTGCAACTCATGCAGGTCAGAGAAATTAGCGTCCACATCACTGGACGCTAGACTTAGTGTTGGCGTCCATATGGTTGACGCCGATACAACACCAACGTCTATTGATCTTGACGCCAATTTGGCCTTCGGCCAGAATTCAAAAACATGCAGAAACCAAGCACAACTTATACCTATATACGTGTCATGCATATGTATTATCATGTACACACTACCACCATGCATTTCATACATTATTTACAACTAATTATACACATGCATACCTAAGTATAAATAGTTAATACATACTTAGATATGTACATCTATGCATACATAACATGAATTATTTACATGAAATTAAAATAATGCAACAAAATCGAGGGTCTTACAGTAGTTGTATCATCTAATTATGATGAAATAAAGAAGGACATTTTGATTATTAAACTATGGGCCTACTTGTGTTAGTTATGCATCTATGGCTTCTGACTTGCTCGAATGTCGCGTCTCCCAATTTATTCCACTGCTAAAATGCTGGAAATCGTCATGGAGGCATCAAATACATAGTGGAAGAAAGTTCAAAAACAAAACGATCCCAAACACCTTGTTATCAGATGATGTCGGGTCATGAAACCACATGCAATCCATTTAAGGGTGAGA
>CM024758.1:87218810-87265864 GCA_014218235.1 Colocasia esculenta | reverse complement strand
CTACTATACATCAATGTTTGAAGTTTTCATACAAGGGATGGTCGTCAAAGTGACAAGTAAGTCAATGATCTTGGATGTGGACACCATGTTCAATAACTCTGTCCCTTCCATATAGCCAAGCAATTAGTCGCTCATGTTAGTGCTGGACGTGTACAACATGCAATAGAACCCAGTACATTCACCTCCAGTTTCACCATCAAGCTGTACAGAAGAGAAGTAAGATTATGATTGAAGGGCTGGCAAATCATACTGAAGATGGGTACCAACCAGGCAAAGGGATGGGAGTATATTTACAAGGTAGAACCAAGGTAGTGCCGAACAGAAAGACAAGGCCCAGGGTAGGACTAGGTACAAGCCAAAGAGAGAAGAATATGAGCAGAGGGTAGTGTCAGCTAAACCTTGGGCAACCATGATGTCAACAATGAAAACTGACAGACAGCCACTCACATGGTCTCTCTACCATCACTTCAAGAAGGGGCCTCTGCAGCAAAGAAATGAAGAAACAACTTCCATCATCACATCTAAACTCACATGTCAAGACGTACATGCTCGTCAGTTGCACCCCGCATCGCACTCCTGGCTACATACAAAGCTCTAGAAAACCTCAGGCCCCAAAAACTGAGAAAAATGGGCGATCATAAATGGAAATGGTACCGTTGGTTTGACATGAAAGACATCGCTATATCCCTTAGTCGACTCTTCATGCCAACAGACCCAAAATGGCCGCCACTCATACATGACATCCTGGAGAAGCCAACAGCCATCACAAGCAAAAGGCAGTTACTGAATGACTGGATGGACGAAGGGGAGCTAGATGTCCCCTTTGAAGAAGGCTTTACAGTTGACAAGCTCTGGGCGGGCCTCTTTTCCTTGGGCATCACACCTAATTTACTTTCGGCCACCACGTGGCCTCTTTTCCTCTCCCTTAGCATTCCGCGGGCACCAACGCCCATTTCATAATGTCCCTACACTCACCCGAGCAAACACTCACTCTCCAACTCCCTCTTCTCCTAATCTCCCTTCAATTGAGCATTACACTCATCTCCCAATTTTCCAGTCTTTCAATCTCACCTCATTCCGTTTTCATGATAAACAAAAATCATAAAAATTGAATAATGTAAAAAAAAAAACGTCAATTTCCACATTGCTGATTCAATTGTTGTTGGGTTTTCATTCTATACATTTATAACAACATGTTTTTGATGATGAATAACTTCAATTGAGGTTTGATACATGTAACACATGAAAAAAGAAACTAATGCAATACTTGATTGTTTGTGTATTCAAAATACTTAATTTTACATGTTTCATCATGTAGGTACAAATGCACAAAGTCAAGCTCTCTCAAAGCAAGTGAGAAAGATCACAAAAAGCAAGAAATAAGGTCACCTGTCGACAGACACAAAAGTACCTGTCGACAGATTGCACAAAAAAAATCAGCCGAAGTCACATAGTTCAGAAAGTCTTCATCTGTCGACAGATGACAGATCGGCTGTCGACAGATCGCACAGTCCAGAACATCCAGACTTCTATCGTTTGCACAAAAGAGCACATCTGTCGACAGATGGTCTTCGACTGTCGACAGATCTCACAGAGCTGAAGATCCATACTTCTGTTTCACTGTCGCCTGTCGACAGATGGCCCAGACAGCGTCGACAGACGGAGTATTATTCAAATTACGGAAAGTTTCTAAGTTATCCTAGGAGGTGTTTCCAACTCTCACGTTTCTCCATGTGAGAACTCCTATATTTAAACACTTCTTTGAAGGAAATTTCGCAGAGAAGCAGCCACAACCAAAAACCCTAGAGCTACTCCAAGTTTCACAAGAGTTGCTGCTGCCCTGCTTCAGACTGCTGCACAGAGCCCTAAAGATCCGTCGATCCAGCAGTTCCTGAAAGAAGAACGTCGAGGATCCAACCTTCTCCATCGACTCAAAGCATTCAAGTCGAAGATTGAAGATCCTCCAGGCGTTCTCAGAAGAGTTCTTTACCAGGATTTATTCTCTCACTCAGAACTCTCTCTGTTTCATATTTCTACCATCCGTGGTGTGTTGTGGTGATTCAAGCGACCCTTGTGCTTGAGATCACGTGTGTGTGTTGTTCTGATGTGGGTGCACATCGGAAAACACGTGTCACGCCCCGATATTTAGCAGCGGAATAAATACCGGGGGACGTGAACGATACAAACCGGCGTATCACAGTTGAATAGTGCAGAGTCACAGTCGAATATAATAAACATTCAAGACTATAATATGGTCACCATAGTATACTTTAATTCATTTCATTCAAATAGATACAACCTCACTAAGAAGAATTAACCAAAGGGTCCATCATTCAAATAAACTTCCACAAAAGTTTCACTATTAAATAGACTACTCAAATTTCTATTTCTAACTGTATCTATTCTAGGACGGGTGCTCGTCACTCTTGCCCAGTCCCATCCGACTCCACTGGTTCTTCATCACTACTGAAAAAGGGCAGGATGATAGGGGTGAGCGAACTAGCTCAGTAGGATTTATATCTCATCACGTGCGGGCACTAGTATACATGATTTAATTTATATAGGCAGATATGCTTATGAGTATGCTGACAATGCATGCTTTTCTAACAAGTTGAATAGCAAAGTAGAACGGATATCATATCAGATCAATTGTCGAGTTCCATATACAATGGACAGATATTTCAAGAATAAAATCATGTCAGAAGAGATTGGCCATATTCAAACAGAGTTCATGTGTTCACAAGAACAACTTATCATATCATGTCAAGTCAAATTATCAAGTCAAACAGGAGGCACTTATTCACAATCTTGCATGTCAGGTGTGCTATGCCAAGCACAAGAGTCCATACTCCCTCGGTTAACAAGTACGTTGGGGAGCTCCTCCCCAGGACCGGACAGGGCCCTATTGCACAAGCATTGTATCAAGTTTTGGACCGGAGTCCCACGTTGTGCCGAACAAACATATTCATATTATGGCCACAGATTCAATGACAAGCTCATAGTAAAAAGAACATGATCACTCATAGAGTTAAGGAATGACAAACAGCTCAAAAGAACAAGACAGGATAACGTCGTATCTTATATTTCATAATTCATTAATGTCTTGACATGAGGTGTTTCTAAAGACAGATCATATGTAGAGCATGTACTTCCTAACATGTATGCATATGACAAATAATCAATTGAACACCGGGAAACATGAAACCATGAAACTCATATGCAAATCACCACTAACATGTCCATACTAATCATGTATTCATCCCCACATTCATAACATACTTATCTTATCAATTGACAATAAGCAAGATCACAAGATATCCAATGATCATAAGAACAATCAAAATTACACATTAGAATCATATTCATCATTACCATTTCCTTCAATGGTTTGATTTATTTTAAGTCCATGCATACTATATAACATCATGTACATGCTTGAAGACATCATGAAATGATTAGACCCAAATTATACAAAAAAACTGTAAGGGTAGTGTCGACACTAGATCAGGTGGTGTCGACACCATGCTCCAAACCCAAGACAAAATCAGGCAAAACTGGTTAGGTAGTGTCGACACTAGTTCAGGTAGTGTCGACACTAGAGACAGATTCCAGAACCCTTTGGAAAACATGGGACAGTGTGTCGACACTAGATAGGGTAGTGTCGACACTAGATCAGTTTCCCAGAACTCCCTGGGTAAAAACTGGGCAGTTGTCGACACTAGATGAGGCATGTGCAGTGTCGACACTAGATGGCCTTCCTAGAACACTTTCTGGGCTGTTTGGGACAGGGTGTCGACACTAGTCCAAGTAGTGTCGACTAGAGGGCTTCCAGAACACTCTCTGGGCTGCCTTGGGACAGTGTGTCGACATAGTCCAAGTAGTGTCGACACTAGAGTCCTTCCCAGAACAAAATTAAGAGTCATGTGAGACCTGAAAAACACATGCCATGCAGCGATTCACTTCAAACTCTTATAACTCTCTAAAGATTGACATTTGGATAAAACGTTCAACATGAAAGATGAAGAAGACAACTAGTAGAAGAATTTTTATGTTGAGGTTTGATCGAATTCGGTCTCGAATCCCGAGAAAAAATGTGAAGAACAAAAATCAAGTGAAACCCGAAATCACAGTATCAAACAGAGACTCTCTTATCATGCTCCTAACTCTCTAACGAAAATCTTTGGACAAAACGTCTAACATAGAAGATGATGTGACTTCAAGTAAAAGAACTTTCATGAATAAAGTTTAGTCAAATTTGGCCTTGAATCGTGTACACAATATGACGAACGAGAAAAGCCCTAACTGTGCAAGACTTCGGGAAAATCACCAATACAGATGAATACTCCATGAAAATTGGGCAAATCAAGTGCAAATGATCCTACACTCAAAGAACTACATGTTGGCATTAGTTTTCTTTAATCTTGGCCCGAGAACACCTACCTTACGAAGATCTAAAACCTGTTGATGTTCTGGACGCAACAGAGGATGCAGGGGATGAAGCTCCGGATTCCCAGCCTTTCTCCTGCTCCTCAGAAGTTCTTGCTTACTTCCAAACGACTCCAACTTCATTGTTAAACCTTCCCCAAGAGTTTAGGGATGAGGTTCTTATAGTTTTAGGATGTTGTTAAGAGTCCTAATGATGCTAGGAAAGGGGCTACGAGCTCTGTTTCCTAGTTTCCAGAAAATCTGGGATTCCTTTACTCAAAAGAGGTAGCCAAGGTTTAGGAAACCATCAATTGGGATTGAGTTCGGTTTGTCTTACCTTACATGACTATCATCCATAATATGACCCTATATTACCCTCCCTAATTACTGCATAATACATATACGAATTTCTGGGCAATTTTTTGTCCTAGTTTGTTCATATCCTGGGCCAGATATGCTATATTGGCCCAATCTTATTAATAGGTCATTAACCCATGGTATTGGAAGTCTCCAATATGTTTATTTTTTTATCCCTCTAAAATTCTGAAATTTTTAAATCGCTAAATTTCCGGGGTGTTAACACATGTGTGTGAGTTGTAGTCACCGAACTCGCTCATAAGCAATTTCTGTGTGTGTGTGTGTGCCGTGGACGTAGGATACACGATTTGTGTACTCTGAACCACGTAAATCTTCGTGTCTTGTGGTTTGAACGATTTTCACGTTAGATGCTTTAGGCACGTTGCATTCACACACTAGATAGATTGCTAACTCACCTACACATCGTCAACACATCTAAGTCTCACGTTGTTTCTACAGAAAATTCAAAAGACTTTGTTGTGATTGAAAAAGGGTGTTTTCAAACTTTTAATTGGTAGTAATCTATTCAACCCCCCTTATAGATTACCATATTGGGATTCCGCAAAACCTTTCAATTGGTATCAGAGCGAGGTTGCGGGTTCGATTCCCCCGGGTGCCGCTGGGGGGAGTTTGGTCCCTTAAAGAATCGCTGCCACTATGCTGTTATGGGGCAGCATAGTGACATCGGGGCTGGCAACCCAACCCGCCGCAGGGGTAAAACCCTGTGCGAAGCCCTCATGCCGACCACAGCGTTGACGTGGTGCTTTGCTCTTCCGCCTTAAAGATTTGGCTACCGCTTCACTACCAGCTCGAGCTTTTGGTGCAACGTTAAGGGGCTCGGTCCAACAAGTGGATCAGAGCCTTAAAAGAACAGGACCATTTAGCTTTTGTCTCTCACGTGGAACCAAGAATGTTGAAGAAGCCTTAAAGAAGATTCATGGATTGATGCTATGCATGAGGAGCTTGGGCAATTCTAAAGAAATAATGTATGGAGTTTAGTTCCTAAAACCCTGAAATGTCTGTCATAGGTACAAGGTGGGTCTTTAGAAACAAACTCAATGAAGAGGGTAAAGTGGTGAGAATCAAGGCTAGACTGGTTGCAAAGGGATATAATCAGGAATTTGGTGTAGACTTTGAAAAATCTTTTGCACCTGTAGCTAGGCTAGAAGCAGTTAGAATTTTGTTAGCATATGCATGCTCAAACAATTTAAATTGTATCAAATGGATGTCAAAACTGCCTTCTTGAATGGTTACATAAAAGAGGAGTCTATGTCTCTCAACCACCGGGCTTTGAAGATTATGAGAAACCTAACCATGTCTATAAATTGCACAAGGCCTTTATGGTTTGAAACAGGCACCCCGAGCTTGGTACGACAGATTAAGTACATTTCTGGTAAGCAAAAACTACTCAAGAGGTAAAGTAGACCAAACTCTCTTTACAAAGAAAGTTCGCACACACATCATTGTTGTTCAAGTTATGTGGACGCCATTATTTTTGGATCTACTAACCCTTCACTGTGTGAGGAATTTTCCAAACACATGCACAGTGAATTTGAGATGAGTCTAATGGGGGAGCTTAAATCCTTCTTGGTTTCCAGGTCAAGCAAATGGAGGATGACTTCTTCATAAACCAGAAAAGTATGTTAAAGAGCTTCTAAAAAAAGTTCAATTTGAACAATCAAAGCCTGCCTCAACACCCATGAGCACAAGTATAAAACTTGAAAAAGATGAGAAAGGTTAAACGGTAGATGCCAAACAATTCGAGGTATGATTGGCTCTCTCCTCTATCTTACTGCAAGTAGACCAGATATCAGTTCAGTGTTTGCCTCTGTGTAGATACCAATCTAGTCCAAAGGAAACCCACTTAATTGCAGTAAGAGAAATTTTAGATATCTCTCAGGTACGTTTGATTTGGGTCTTTGGTATCCAGCAGGTAGTAGTAGCTTTGACTTGATTTCATTTCTGATGCTGACTATGCTGGATTGTAAAATTACAGGGAAAAGCACTAGTGGCTATTGCAAATCCTTGGCAGTTGCATGGTTCGTGGGCATCCAAGAAGCAACACTCGGTTGCACTCTCCACTGCAGAGGCAGAATATGTTGCTGCAGGGAGTTGTGCGGCACAAGTGTTGTGGATAAAAAGTCAATGTGTGACTATAACATCGATATTGGATGCACACCTATCCTATGTGACAACACCAGTGCAATCAACTTATCAAAGAATCCCATTCAACACTCTAGGACAAAACACATAGAAATCCGTCAACATTTCTTGAGAGATGAGGTAGCCAACAAAACCTTAGAAATCAGTTTCATACCCACAGAAAAAAACAATTGGCTGACATCTTTAAACCTCTAGCTGAAGATAGATTCACCACTTTGAGAAGAGAATTGGGCTTATGTAAATTGCAGTGAAACTTATCCATATACTGAGCATCTGTCTCTTGTGTGCACCAACTATGAGGTATATTAAATAGTGTAAGTGGAAGAACAAGTAAAGCTTGTTTGGAAACTCTCATTATGCGTAGAGGAAAGATCCTCCGCCACGTATCCGTAGTTGACATGCATGTAAGGGATATGTACTTTATATAGGGATGAGTTTCTTTACAATTTGTCCGTTCTCTACTTCAGTGAAACATTGAAAATCTTAACAATCTGTCTTCCTGAAAGCTTGGTGTGCTCACATGGTTGGTCTAGTTGTAATAGTGTGTCTTGAATATTCAATTGCTTGTTTTCACATGAGCACACACTATGGGGGGCTAGTTTAGGTTAGATGTCCTTCTGAGAGGAGAATCACTCATTCCATGTGTATCTTCAATTCCCTCACTTGTCATGATCATCTCACTCTTCATTCTAACCTTAAACCAGTTTTGCACAGGCATCTGTCGACAGCTCCCACTCCATCTGTCGACAGATCAGGCCTCACAGAACTCTAATTCTTCTGTCTGTGCAATCTGTCGACAGACGACATCTCATCTGTCGACAGATCTCACAGGTTCTGCTCTGCCCGAATGGCCTATCTTCTGTCTGTGTAATCTGTCGACAAGCACTTCTCTAGCTGTCGACAGACACCAACTCTTCAAGCAATTCATGCCTATTTCACATTCTACTTGGTGAGCAGGTTCAGTACTTTCAATAAGGTGTTTATTGGGTAGATATACATGTTTAACTTCATCTTATAAACATGATATTGATGCTATCGCCTAAACCACCATGATTTGGACATGCTACTCATGCTTGGGTTTATGTTACATCATTTTGAAAACATTGAACTCTCTTAGAGGATTAACACCTAAACTCCATTGAATAATTTTCTTGTAGGCACACACCATTCTCAATACAATTGAAAAATCTTATGGTCATTGAACTTTATGTTTTGAACTGAAGGACCATCATATACATCTCCTTGATCTTAAGTTTAAGCTAAAATGGAGAAAAGCTACCTATTTTAAAAAAATCTAAAAAACATCATTTTAAAAAAAATGGGATAAGGTAGAGCTATGATGGGTCTTGCTGAGTAACGGGGAGACGGACATCACAAATGTTTGCCCTCGCGTCAAAAAGCAAACTAATATCTCTATACAACGGTATAATGGAAACTTCGACTGAGTAACTGGGGTACGGGCACTTGTCATGTCTATCCTCATGTCAAAAGGGTGTGAAGTTATCTTGAATATCACTTTTCCCATTGCATTCTTTTCTGAAAGCAAAAAAAAAATGAAAATAGTGTGAAGCCTCCAAAGTGCCTCAAATCTAAAGGTCATGTAGTGTCTATGGCTATCCAGAAGTTTAGGCATTTATTTCAATTATTTCAATCATCATTGATCCTCATAAACTTGGGATAGTGTTAGTCTACAATGTCTTTAATCAACCAAGGGTAATGGTGGTCTTTTCTCAAAGAATGGAAAATGTTCCCTTAATGCTTTAACTTTAAATCCCTTGGGTATTATGTTTAAAACCATTCAGGTAAGTGGGAGAGCCTTAATGTCCATGACAATGATAGGTTACAATATGTGTTTACCCATTTTACACCTTACAAATATGCCTCATGTAACCATTTCTCCCATTTCTTTCTTCAAAATCCACATCAAAAATCACTAGCAGAAACTAGTTGAGGAGGACCAAGAGAAGACATCATTCACTACACCTTGAGGTATGTACTGCTATGTGGTCATGTCATTTGGACTCAAAAATGCTGGAGCTACTTACCAAAGAGCTATGATGGCCATCTTTCATGACATGATTCACATCTATATTGAGGTGTATGTGGATGACTTGGTGGTTAAATCCAAGACTTGGCTGAGCATCCTGGGGTTCTAACTAAGGTGTTGCAAAGATTAAGAGATTTCAATTGAAAATGAACCCCAAGAAATGTGTGTTTGGTGTGTCATCGGGTAAACTCCTAGGGTCATCGTGAGCAAGAGGGGTATTGAGATTGATCCCAATAAGACGAAGGCAATAAGGGAAATGCCACCTCCAAGAATTTAAAGGAAGTTCGAGGATTAATTGTGAGGTTGCAATTTATCCACCGATTTGTCTCCAACATTCACAGAGGTGTAGACCCTTCTACGACCTAACTAAGTCGGGAGTCAAATTCCATGGGGATGAGAAGTGTCAGGCAGCCTTTCACGGATTAAAGGAGTATCTAGCTAATCCTCATGTCCTGAGGCAACCGACTCCAGGCAAACCATTAATTATCTATGTTTCTATCTTGAAGACTCTATAGGAGTTGTCCTTGCACAAGTGGATGAAGAAAGAGAAGAAAGGGCAGCTTACTACTCGTCTAAGCTTCTCAACCCCTGCGAGCAAAGGTACACAACCATGGAGAAAACATGTGCCGCCCTTGTCTAGGTAGTGCAGAAATTGAAGCACTACTTTCTTGCTCACGAAGACCACCTCATAGCCTTATGAATCTTATCAAGTTCTCCTTGAAAAATTTGTCCTTATCGATAGGTTAGCACGATGGCAAAGCTTTATCTCCCAGTTTGATATCACCTACATTCAGCAAAAGTCAATCAAAGGTAATGCCATAGCAGAACATCTCACTCACCACCCAATTCCCCAGTTGATCCTATACGTTCGGAGTTTCCAGATGAGGAACTAATGTCCCTTAGCCAATCTGATCCTATGGGGACATTATATTTTGATGGAGCTCTGAATTCTCATGGTAAGGGTATCAGGATTGTTCTCTTATCACCTGAAGGGGTCCCCATTCCACAGGCTTTTCAGCTAGTATTCCATGTTACCAACAATATAGCTGAATATGAAGCCTTGTTGGCTAGACTTGAGGCCGCACACTTCCATGGTTACCTCAGAATTATTGGTGATAGTTAGCTGATTCTTCTCCAAGTGCTCACCAAATATCGCACATGCGATCCAAGCTCAAGCCTTACCAGGAACTCTTCTCAACCTATTCTAAGCTATTTTCCAAGCTGATTTTTGTTCATGTTCCTCACAACCAAAATATTCTAGCTGATGCTCTCGCTTCTCTTGCCTCATCTTTAAACTTTCCCCTCAGTAGAGGTTCTGAATGTAAGGCCCTCGAATTTTTGTGTATTATTGTATTGCATATAAATAATTCATGTTGTGTATGTCCGTATGTAAAATATCTACGTAGGTACTAGTTAGTATACTCTTGCATGCATGTGTATAAACTAGATGTAAATAGTGTATGAATGATATGTTGATAGCGTGTACATGATATACATATGTGTGATATATATAGATGTAAGATGTGCATGGTTTCTGCATGTTTTGGAGTTCTGGCCGAAGACCAGATTGGCGTCAATATCAATGGACGCTTGTGTTGAGTAGGCGTCAACCATATGGACGCCAGCCCTAACCCAGCGTCCAGCGATGGGACGCCAACCTCTTTGACCTGCATGTGTTGCAGAGCCTAGAATTCCGGGAGCAAGCTAGCTCACCCATTGGGGAGCTGTCTCCAACGGTCTGAAAAGGGCATCACATCATCTCTGCATGGGAGAGAGGTTTTTGGCTATATACAAAGCCATTTTCGCAACTCACACCCTTCTCTTTACCCTTTGCAAGAGAGGAAGAAGAGAGAAAAGGAGAGAAAACCTATTTTCGGACTGTGAGAAACCCTCATCTTTGCAACCCAAAATCTGAAGTTCTGAAGCTTGATCCGGCACCTGCTGCTTCAAGGAGCTTGCTGGATCATCGAGGAAGGCATCCCCGACCTCGGATTGCTCTGGAGCTTGCTCAAGAAACGGAGGAAGGCCATCTTGGAGGCTGGTTGGGAACTTCTTGGGACAGCCCAAGGAGAGCTTCACCAAGCCTTTTGATCCGTTTAGAGTATATCTAAAAGGCAAGTACCCTACCCATAGTGTTCATGTATGTGTCTAGGATGGTTTTGCCATTTTTATATATTTTTCCTCGTGTCCTAGACCCCCAAGTTCACCCCATCTTTGGAGCTCGGGTCTGTGTTCTGCACAGACCTGACATTAACGGCAATATCCTTGGCCGCTAAGATCATGCTTAGCGTCCAGCGATTATGCCGTTGACATTGAATTAGCGGCCATAGACCGCCGCCGAGTTCATCTGAGCAGAACAGCAAGCTGTTCGGCCCTTCTATATGATTAATTTCGACGTGTTTGCGTTGAGGATATAATGTAACCCTTATATACTATGTACAAGTTAATGTGATGAATGGGAGAATGAATGTACATCTATTTTGTGGGTGGTTGAGTTTAGTTGTTTATCTAATGTGTATGTGAAAAGAATGACCATGCGTATTCACCATGATCCTCATGGTCAGTGGCAAAGTTTTGTTACCAAAATTTGTTAAACCATGTATGCATGTTACTATCTGTGTTATGAGTTTCTGACATTTTTCCCATGCTTGTATGATTATTTAAAAATTCTGTTTTGGGAAAAAATAGAAATCATGCGTAGGTCATGTTAAATTCCAGTAAATTGTGCGTTACTCGATAAATTCGGGAACAAATTCTGTGACCCTGTGCATGCTAGGGTGCAGACAGTGAACTGTTAAAATCTGTGATTTTGTTTGACTCCATGTTAAATCGCATTATGAATATTAGCGTGGAATGGATGGTTAATTTTCTGAAATTTCATTTTGAGTTAGAAAAATTTGAAATTTTGCATGTGGGATCATAAACCCGAAATCAGCCTGTGGTCAAAATTTCAGGTCATTTGGACCAGTATACGATGCAATATGAATTTTCCATGTAAAAATGTGAAAATAATGCATGCCGTTGTAAAATGATTTGATTTTGTATATAGCAACCTGATTAGTGAAATTCCCTGAGTGCTAAATCCTGTAATTGTAGTGTCATGTTAGGAAAACAGAGAAATGTGCATGTGAGTGAGAAAGTGAATGAAATGAGAGTGACATGTGTAAATATATGTGTTAAATTGGTAAAATGTGTAATGTGTAACTTGTGCCAAATGTGACACTGCTCCGTAGAGGGCAGTGGAACCGTATCAGGGAAAGGTCCCCCTGAGAAGGTTCATTGTGTTGTGACCCTAAGGGCATTAGGGGGAAATCCTGGAGGTGGACAAGTACCACTGGTTAGGGTGGAGACTTGTTCTCCCGGTCTGCGCAGTCCAAGAGTCGCCATTGTATGCCTAGGGCTTCTATGTGATGTGATGTGTTATGTCCTTCTTTGGTGATTTGGACTATGTGTCGGCACTAAATGTGAATGTGTAAATGTGTATGTGTTCATGTGAAAAATGTGAATGTGACCATGTGTAAAGGTGTATGTGCAAAGTGTGAAATATGCGAACGTGGAAATTGTGAAAAAAATGTGAGGATGTGATTTGTAATCCATGTTATGACAATCTGGAATCATGCTTAAACAGTAGCTTTACATGTTATGATCATGTTTATGTATGCAAAATGCCTAGATTCCATGCTAGGAATAATTGTTAAGCATATGTAAACGACTTCCATACTTGGTTATACACATGTTGTGATTTAATCGTTGTTGTAGCTCTCATGTGTTAGATTTTGGTTGCTAAAGAATGAAAACCAGCAAGCTTAAAGTATGTAAAATGTTCACGTATATGCGTAAGAATAGTAGATTCCATGTTAGGTATGTTCCTTTCATGCATGCTTGGAAATTTATGTTAATAGCTTTCATGTCTTAGTGGTTGAAGGTAGATTTCTATGTGAGAGAAATGAATAGAAAGCATGTGATAGGAAGTTTTATTGTGGGAAAAATCTGAAAGCATAGTCCATGTGTTTAAATTGTAGATTCACCGTGATAGGTTGTTAAATTAAATGTCAAGCATGCTACATGTTGTGTCTCGTGAAGTGTGAGTGTAGAACCTACTATGATATGTGCATGTACGGTATGTGTAGAGTTACTTGCGGAGTCTTTTAGACTCACTACTTGTTTCGGCGTACAGGTGTAGTTGGTGACGAGACACTTGTGGAGGAGACGTTGGAGACCGACTCCGAACGCGGAGATTAGAGTCTTGGAGTACTAGCGACATTTTGTAACTTTCGTAGTATGTAAATTGAACATTGTACTAGCATTATCATGGAAGAATGTATAAGTATGGACATCTATGTATTTGATTTTCAGCAATTAAATTATGTGGACTTTTAGTTCTTAAATGCTATTGAATCATGTATGTTAAATGTGGATGATGAATGAAATGAAGACAGTGGTTCTTTTACTTCCGCTACTCTATTCTTATATTCACGTGTATCTCAGCTGAATGTTAATGTTGGGTAAATGTCCCACTGTGGCAACGCTCTCTATACCGACGTGGGTTGGTATAACCGTACCGGTATAATGAGGGTCGCTACAGAGATTGGTATCAGAGAAACCGATTGAGATTGCACTTGAATATACATAAGTCATCATCTTCATTACATGCTAAGTTTACATAGACATGTCCAATGTGTAGATTGATTAATAACAAATGAAAAATAGATAAGAAAATGGTTAGAAAACCTAGTAACCTAGCTCTAATGGTGGCTGAAATTTATTACAGCCATGGCTTCGAGAGGTAGGCGTGGTGGTGGAGCGCCGGCCCGTGAGGACGAGCCGAGACGTGACGAGCGGGCGGAGCAGCAGGCCCTGACACTGCAAGGTCCTGTACTTCCCCCACCGCCGCCTGTGGATATGGAGTTCATGCAAGGTCTGGTGCAAGCCATGCAGACGCAGGCTCACACTCAGGCAGCACTCCAGGCTCAGTTGGAGGCTCAGGTTAGACTAATAAAATGAATAATAGTCTGTTTTATTTATTATGTGATTGTATTGATTGTGAATTGCTTGTGGTGTGGCTGTAGCAGGCTCAAGTACCAGCTCAGGACCATGGTGGACCTTCTACCATGGAAAGATTCAAGAGGATGTTACCACCCTCTTTTAAGGGGGAGAGCGATCCGTTGTTGGCTGAAAGCTGGATGAGGGAGATAGAAAAGATCTTCCGAGCCGTTAGGTGTGCGGATGAGGATAAGGTCACATTAGCCACCTACATGCTACAGGTATGTGTTAATTTGTATGATTGTATGTTTTGTTTAGTTAGAACTGTTAGTTGGAGCTTATGAAGGTGTATTGCAGGAAAGAGCTGATGGTATGGTGGTCTTCACTACTGCGGTAGCGGTTGAGGAGCGCGCAGTAGAGGTGCTTGGGACGAGTTCGTGAGGCTCTTTCGGGCCAAGTTCGTCCCCGAGCATGTGCAAGATCGGATGGAGCAGGAGTTCCTCTCTTTGGCTCAAGGCTCCATGACTGTGCTGGAATATGAGGCAAGATTTTCTGAACTTTCTAAGTATGCACCTCATATCGGGCAGATGAGCGCAGGAAGACAAAGAAGTTCGTGATGGGACTCAACCATCACTGCGGACGAGACTCGTGGCATTTGACCACCGCACGTTGGACGAGGCCCTCAGTGCTGCTTGAAGGCAGGAGGGAGAGATGGAGCAATACCTGGAAGAAAAGAAAGCTTCGGAGAAGAGGCCAGCAGCGACATTCCAGCGGCAAGACAAGAAGAAAGCGGTGTACCAGACACAGCAGCGATCTGTGGCAGTCGGCAGTTCTCAGGTACCCTCTGTACGTTCCTGAACGCACGACATTGTTGACTGTGCATTTTCGTTGTCCAGAGTTTCTTGCACAAGTCAATATGCGCACTTCCTCTAAAGTCCCTCACACACTAAAATATAAAGAAGAACTAGCACAATGGTGAGCACAGGTCATATCCACGAGAGAACAGAATAAAGCTTGAATTAAACTATTTAGACTTGAAATCTCTATCGACAGTGCATTAAAGATGATGTGAAATGACGCCGATCTATTCCCACACAATCTTGACAAATCAACTTAATGAAAGAACAAGTGGAATTGAAAATGAAAGAGATATGGTATCACTGTACCGTCTCAATTGAGGGATCAAACAGATGAACAGAAATCTAAACTAACAATTCTCAAATCACTGAATGAACAGATTCAATTAAAGCTAGTCAAAGAACAATCTCACCCTCTCAACCGATCGAACCAAAATAGAAAATTACACACAATTGCAAGTTCTAAATTTGAATTGATCTGGAATTCAAAGAGATAGAATGGCAACAGAACACAAATCTAAAAAGGAATTATCAAACCAATGTACCATCACAGCCCAATGCAAAAGAATTATCAAACCAATGTACCACACAGCCCAATGCAAATGATTATCAAACCAATGTACCCCCCTGAACTGCAGAACCAAGAGAAAGAAGAACCTAAAAATTGCAGTACTTAAAACCCCTATGGAAATCTCAACTCTCCGATCTGAACTCTCCTTACAGCAGACAGAACAGATGGAAGAACAAAATATTGAACTAAAAATTTATTGGAATTCCGAACTGTCTACCTCTCCCAGATCTGAAAGAAACATGCACTACACTGCTCAAATATCTGAATTCAGGAGGAACAGAAAGAAACAACATCTCAAAGAAATCAAACCAGCAAACCTATCTCCCTCCCCTGGTTACAGAAAAAAGGTACAGAATAAAATGACAACAATGAAAAAAAATCCAACCACTTCAACTCGGATGCCCTGAAGACATCAAATTCTACAAATTTCTACTGACCAGCTTTGAACTGGAAGAACAGAAATAGGAAAATAATCCGAACCAATACTTGCTTACAGAAAGAAAACTATAGAAAGAAACTAAAACTCCACATAATCGAACTAATGCTTAACAGAAATATAAAGAAAAATACGATTTCCTCCGAGAACAACACAACCAAGAACATATCCATCTCTTCCAACTCTCATATCAAACCAAGAAAAGAAAACGAATAGCTCTCCCTCCCAGATGCTCTGCAGAACTGCTCAAAGAGAAATTACAGAAGAAAAGCAAGAAATTAAATCTGAAATCCGAACCAGAGCACTCAAGAACAGGAAAAACTCCAAATTTCCCAAAATCCCACTGGCTAAGCTCGTCTCCCTCCCCTACTAAGCTTTGCTCAAAAGGAAAATACAGAAATGAAATGGCCGAATATAAAACCTCAAAATTTCCTCTGGATGAGGACCTTCGGGTCCCTTTTATAAGGCTCCAGGCGCCTCTGCATCTGCTCTGCCAGCTCAGCAGGTCCGCTTCCCTTGCATCGCACCAGCCAGCGCAGCAGCTCCCATCGCACACCAGATGCGCCAGGCCCTGCCAGCTCACCACCCAGCACAGCAACCCTGGCCTCTGCACAAAGCCGCCTCCCTTGGCCACATCTGCCACATCTGCGCACACCAGCCGCTTCACACCGCACCAGGCGCACAGATCGGGCCTCATCTCTGCACAGCACCTGAACCGCCTGCACCATCTGGCCTCTCCCACAGCTAGCGCCTACCAGCCGCACACATCAGTTCAGCCGCCTCCCCTGGCCACAGCCAACAGCCCGCTCCTGCTTCAGCGCGCACCGTCGCCTCAGCAGCAGGACCGCACCGCGCCCCTGCTCCAAATCGCCTCCATCGCCAGCGCACGGGCCACACACCTCAGCTGCTAGCCCTTGCTGCTTCACATGCCCAACCCCAGCGCCCAGGCCCTGCACCGACTCCAGCCGCTGCCATCGCCAGAGCCTGGCCGCACCAGCTCCATGCGCACAGCTCCCCTGCTGGCCGCCCAAAACCCCAGCGCCGGCCTGCTTCCATCTCCCAGAGGCCAGCCTTGCCAGCACCAGATGCCAGGGCCAGCCCCCTTTTCAAGCTTCCAGCAGCTTCCATCTGAGGAAGAAAAGATTTTAAAAGGGGAAAAATAGTTTAAGTGGATTGCGTGGGTGGGGTGGGATTAAAATTATTTTTATTATTTGATGGAATTGGATGGGGTATGTGGCACAACATGATTAAAATTATGTTTTTTTAGTAAAGTTTTTATTTATTATTTTCCAACTGCAATGTATAGAATTTATTTACAAAATTCTTCATTTCCAAAAAATATATATTGAGACCCATTAATCAATCCAATGACTTATTTGAATCTAACATGTGTATTCTAAATGTCAGCTAATATAAGAGTCTAATTAGTATTTACAAGAATTATTTATGAAAGTTAAGACAAAAAATTATTTATGTACATGTATTTTACAAAAAGAGAAAACACTTTATTAATCAAATTATTCTAAAGGCATTGACTTTATTAGATGAGCATCAAACTAAGTGTTCTACTCAAAAATTACTAAATGTTCACAATTTGTTTCTGAATGAAATGGAAATTAAAATCAAATTGTGCATTATTTATGATAAAGATGTCTAAATTACTATATGTATGAAATTTAACGCGAAAAATTATGTCGTTATCACTCCCCCCTACTTAAACATGCTAGCCCCTTAGCAATAAAAATTACTCCAAATGTAGGACTGTAAGATATAATATCTCATGCTAAACATCATCATGTAAAAGATTAATGTAAGATATATCTTTCCTAATTGTAAAGACTTATGGCAAGAAATTAGTGCACAAATGGTAGCTCACTAAGAGTTCACATCAGCCCTTCTGAAGCTCTTCTGCCTTAGCTAGTAATTGAGATTAGATCAATCGTGGGAGAAGAAAAGAATTGTGAATAAGATCTTTGCTCATCAGATTGGGTTGTTTCTCTCAGTTCCATCCTGCCCATCTTCCTTGAGGATTATTTCTCTGAATTTGAGGACTTTTGTCCCTTTATTTGCACTTTGTGCACTCAGATTTTCTTTATTTCTTTTTCATCCACAATGCTGCACAACCCATCACTTTTCAAGAGTAACGAGTCCAACTTTACTCAGATCCGGGGCATTTTTCATGGATAATTTTTTTCTTTTTTGCTTTTGCTTTTGCTTTTTCTTTTCTTTTCTCCCTTTACAGAAAGATGAACATTAGGTTCCTTGATCACATGCCTTCACTTCCTTCGCAATTCACTTAGGGGAGGGGAGAAATCAATCACCTCTCTCTTACTAGCCTTGACAAATTTGCTACATTCGGGTTCAGCTAGTCTAAGTGGCTGTGTGGTGTGTGTATGAAAACTTCTTGCCATGAATCCTTACATAAGGTAGACAAGAGGTACATGTAATCTTTTACTAGAGGCTACCTAACATGGATTTTTGTAAGGGAATGTGACAACCACAAATTTTAATGGTTAAAGATCAGACACATAGTCTGTGAAATGACAAGCATTTTTATTCAAAGATTTATTTAAGATGAAACATTGTGAAATTTTATTTTTCTATGTACAAGCTAAGAAAATGAAATGAAACAATGGTTGGGATGAGGGCTATGAGTGCATGCTTATTCGACCTCTCCCCCCTACTTATTCATAGGAAAAGAAAGTAGACAGAAAATTACCTGATAAAAGAAATCTATACACTTGGGTTGCCTCCCAAGAAGCGCTAAGTTTTATTCGTCTTCAGCCGGACGCAATTAGGCTTTGTTGGCTCAGCTTGCTTGGTAGAATCCGTTTTTAAGAAAAGTGGGCTTTCATAGGAATGCTTTAATCTTTGCCCATTAGCAATGAATGATTGTCTAGTTTTTGGTCAAGAATAATGATAGCACCATTGTCACAATCTTGACAATACTGTAATGACCATCCTGTCGGGACTTCAATTTTCCCGAATACAGACGAATCCAGAATTAAATAACAAGACCTTATCATGCACTTGAAAAAATTTCGATGTATTTTCAAAACTTCAATTAGTTTCTTTTCCTGCCCTTCCTCAAGATTATTAGCAATTATGATGGGCCAAATCTCGTTCTCTCTAGAAAGATATATTTGAATTAGCAGGGAGTGGTTTTAGTTCAACCTTAGGAGGACATTCTAATGAAACGATGGACCCTATCCTGAAATAAGGAACTAAGTTGTCCTTCCTCTCCCTCAAACCCTAGAGCACAGGGTTGGTCTACTGCTTTTTCCTCACGAGATTCTTCCAAGAGTTCTTCATTATCAGTTGGTTTGCTTTTAGATTTTGGATTTAAAGCTTCAGAAAAGAGACTCTTGGAATGTAATGACTTGGGTCTTCATTTATTTTGATTGTTTCTAGAGGCTCTTCAATATTTTCTCTTTTTCCTTAGTTTTTTCAACATTCTCTTCAACCTCTTCTTTATTTTCAAGTTCAATTTCATTTTCTTTATCCTCATTCAATATTGACATGTGTGGGTGAGGATTTGTTATGATGTTTCTACTTCTTAAAGTAGACAATGTTTTCATATTTTCCACTTGGGGGCCCCTAGCCTGGGCAAAATGATGGTCCTGTTGTGTATTGATTTTGAATTTGAGGTGCTGGAATGTTTTGGACAAAAGTTTGTGGTGGGTTTTGTGGTGGGGGTACATTTGGTCTAGCAGATGGTCTGTACCCCTGAGCCTGATGGTTTTGCTGGTTCTGATAAAATCCAGAAGAGTTGTTCCTTGGGTTTTCTATAGTTTGACTTGGTAACTGACTCAATTCCCTCCTACACACATCAGCAATCTGAGACTCTATCCTATCCAAATTTTGTTGAATATTTTAGTTTTGATTTTGATTTTGTTGCACAGTTTGGCATAGAGTCGCCATCATGTTTTGAAGTTGATTCTTTTATCTTCCAATTGGGTTGAGAAGATGGTGGTTGATTGTATGAAGTTGCTGAAAATTGGTATGAACAAATTGATTGAAGTTTTGATTTCCTTGAATTGTGGAGGTCTGGAATAAAAAGATTGGTCAAATCCTGAATTCTGATTGGGATAGGATTGACCGTACATGGATTGCTTGAAAGAAGGCTGAGAAATTGGTTCAGATTGATTTTTCCAAGAAAAGTTTGAGTGGTTTCTCCAACCAGGATTGTATGTGTTAGAATATGGATCATGAGGGGGTTGGTAGAAACCTTGAAAGTTTGAATTTGTTCTTGTAGGCCATGAGTTGAAAGAATCTTTCAATCGATAGTTGAGCCAAATCTAAGTCCAGAGAATGTCTACCAAGCATGCACAGATTGAAAAGCCTCTATTTATGATTTTTGAATTTTTAAAATTTTTATTATTTTTGATGAATTTTTAAACAAACACAAGCAAACAAACACTTTCAAATCAAATTAACCTACCACTACGTGTTCCTTGAACTTATGTTATTTTTCTCAAAATCAGATTTATACTTGCTTAAGTCCAATTCTAACTCTTCTTGTACTGGCCAGGTAAGAGGTGGAGTAGAGGGAGCCCCCCTTGCTTTCGCAAGGACCCAATTAAATAACCTCTAACTCACTTAAGCGTAAGCTTTTTAACCTCTAATCCTAGACACCAGACTAAAGAGAAGTCTTAGAATTAAGAAAGAACAAATCTAATTATGAACCCTAGGGCCAAGTCTACTGATTTTTATTGAAAGTTTAGGGCAATGCAAGAATGTGAATTTTTTTGTGATTTTTGGGCAAAGGAAGGGTGATGAAATCCCTCACCTTATCTTTTTATCTAATGGGTGAAGCCCTTAAGCAGTCCCATTTTCAAATGTGAAATGCAAAGATCAATTTTAAACAAGGGTTTTCTAATGCTAAAACTAATGCATGAAATGAGAGAGAGAAATCTTACCTTTCCCCCGCACTCTTCAATGCAAGAAAAGAAATGGAGTTCAAAGACTATTAAAATGATGAATGTCCTAAAACATGGTTTCTAATCTTGAGAGGATGGAATTTTATTTACAAACAAACTCTACATGAAAGAGCGATTTGAGAAATTTTTTAGCTTTTAGAATTTTTTTAATTTTTATTTGGTTTTTGAACTAAATGAAATGAAGGTAGAAAATATAAAGTGGTACTATAAGCTAATTCCAACCACACAAACCACAAAAAGTCCATTATTACAGCCAACTGAAGAGAAATCTCTGTACATGCACAGAGAGTACAAGAATCCTCACTACAAAGTTCACTCACACTCTTTCTACTACTAAAATTCGAATTAAAGCAATTAAAAAAATTTCAGCAAGCTCTCCTCCTCCAATGGCCTCAATTGCCAAGCCCAATCTCCAAGGTCCACTCCTTATGCAAATCTGAAATGAAAGCCCACAAACAAGTCAATGTAAACCAATAGAAATGAAATCAAATCAAAATAGATCTAAATCAAACTCTAATGCCTCCCCGGCAACGGCGCCAAGATGAACGCACGACATTGTTGACTGTGCATTTTCGTTGTCCAGATTCCTTGCACAAGTCAATATCGCACTTCCTCTAACTGTCTCACAAACATAAAATCATAAAGAAGAACTAGCACAATGGTGAGCACAGGTCATATCCACGGAGAGACAGAATAAAGCTTGAATTAAACTATTTAGACTTGAAATCTCTATCGACAGTGCATTAAAGATGAATGTGTAAATGACGCCGATCTAATTCCCACACAATCTTGACAAATCAAACTTAATGAAAGAACAAGTGGAATTGAAAATGAAAGAGATAGGTATCACTGTACCGTCTCAATTGAGGGATCAAACAGATGAACAGAAATCTAAACTAACAATTCTCAAATCACTGAATGAACAGATTCAATTAAAGCTAGTCAAAGAACAATCTCACCTCTCCAACCGATCGAACCAAAATAGAAAATTACACACAATTGCAAGTTCTAAATTTGAATTGATCTGGAATTCAAAGAGATAGAATGGCAACAGAACACAATCTAAAAAGGAATTATCAAACCAATGTACCATCACAGCCCAATGCAAAAGAAATTATCAACCAATTACCATCACAGCCCAATGCAAATGAAATTATCAACCAATGTACCCCCCTGAACTGCAGAACCAAGAGAAAGGAAGAACCTAAAAATTGCAGTACTTAAAACCCCTATGGAAATCTCAACTCTCCGATCTGAACTCTCCTTACGCAGCACAGAACAGATGGAGAACAAAAATATTGAACTAAAAATTTATTGGAATCCGAACTGTCTACCTCTCCCAGATCTGAAAGAAACATGCACTACACTGCTCAAATATCTGAATTCAGGAGGAACAGAAGAAACAACATCTCAAAGAAATCAAACCAGCAACCTATCTCCCTCCCCTGTTACAGAAAGAAAGGTACAGAAATAAAATGACAACAATGAAAAAAAATCCAACCACTTCAACTCGGATGCCTGAAGACATCAAATTCTACAAATTTCTACTGACCAAGCTTTTGAACTGGAAGAACAGAAATAGGAAAATAATCCGAACCAATACTTGCTTACAGAAAGAAAACTATAGAAAGAAACTAAAACTCCACATAAATCGAACTATGCTTAACAGAAATATAAAGAAAAATACGATTTCCTCCGGAGAACAACACAAGCCAAGAACATATCCATCTCTTCCAACTCTCATATCAACCAAGAAAAGAAAAATAGCTCTCCCTCCCAGATGCTCTGCAGAACTGCTCAAAGAGAAATTACAGAAGAAAATAGCAAGAAATTAAATCTGAAATCCGAACCAGAGCACTCAAGAACAGGAAGAACTCCAATTTTCCCAAAATCCCACTGGCTAAGCTCGTCTCCCTCCCCTACTAAGCTTTGCTCAAAAGGAAAATACAGAAATGAAATGGCCGAAATAAAAACCTCAAAAATTTCCTCTGGATGAGGACCTTCGGGTCCCTTTTATAAGGCTCCAGGCGCCTCTGCATCTGCTCTGGCCAGCTCAGCAGGTCCCCTTCCCTTGCATCGCACCAGCCAGCGCAGCAGCTCCCATCGCACTCCAGATGCGCCAGGCCCTGCCAGCTCACCACCCAGCACAGCAACCCTGGCCTCTGCACAAAGCCACCTCCCTTGGCCACATCTGCCACCTCTGCGCACACCAGCCGCTTCACACCGCACCAGGCGCACAGATCGGGCTCATCTCTGCACAGCACTGACTGCCTGCACCATCTGGCCTCTCCCACAGCCAGCGCCTACCAGCCGCACACATCAGGTTCAGCCGCCTCCCCTGGCCACAGCCAACAGCCCGCTCCTGCTTCAGGCGCGCACCGTCGCCACAGCAGCAGGACCGCACCGCGCCCCTGCTCCAAATCGCCTCCATCGCCAGCGCACGGGCCGCACACCTCAGCTGCTAGCCCTTGCTGCTTCACATGCCCAAACCCCAGCGCCCAGGCCCTGCACCGACTCCAGCCGCTGCCATCGCCAGAGCCTGGCCGCACCAGCTCCATGCGCACAGCTCCCCTGCTGGCCGCCCAAAACCCCAGCGCCGGCCTGCTTCCATCTCCCAGAGGCCAGCCTCGCCAGCACCAGATGCCAGGGCCAGCCCCCTTTTCAAGCTTCCAGCAGCTTCCATCTGAGAAAGAAAAGATTTTAAAAGGGGAAAAATAGTTTAAGTGGATTGCGTGGGTGGGGTGGGATTAAAATTATTTTTATTTATTTGATGGAATTGGATGGTATGTGGCACAACATGATTAAAATTATGTTTTTTTAGTAAAGTTTTTATTTATTATTTTCCAACTGCAATGTATAGAATTTATTTACAAAATTCTTCATTTCCAAAAAATATATATGTGAGACCCAATTAATCAATCCAAATGACTTATTTGAATCTAACATGTGTATTCTAAATGTCAGCTAATATAAAGTCTAATTAGTATTTACAAGAATATTTATGAAAGTATAAGACCAAAAATTATTTATGTACAATGTATTTTACAAAAAGAGAAAACACTTTATTAATCAAATTATTCTAAAGGCATTGACTTTATTAGATGAGCATCAAACTAAGTGTTCTACTCAAAAATTTAACTAAATGTTCACAAATTTGTTTCTGAGAAATGGAAATTAAAATCAAATTGTGCATTATTTATGGATAAAGATGTCTAAATTACTATATGTATGAAATTTAACGCGAAAAATTATGTCGTATCCCCTGGTGTGAAGAAAGAGTGTCCCCACTATGGGAAGACCCATGGTGGTACCGAATGTTAGATGATTACGGAAAGTGCTTGAAGTGCGGGAGCAGCGACCACAAGATCAAGGATTGCCCAAGACTTCAGCAGGGAGTCCACGCGAGCGCCAGCCCCAGCCCCAGCAGTAGCGGCAGCAGCGCCAGCTACGGGAAGACCAGAAGGCCTCGAGCCCCAGCTCGAGTGTTTGCTTTAGCTTGCGAGGACGCCGAGCAGGCGGAGCATGTCACCGAAGGTACGGTTTTTGCTTTTAGGTGTGCACGCTCGGGTTTTGTTTGATACGGGGTGCTACTCACTCGTTCATTTCCGAGCGTTTCGCTAGGCAGTTAGCCCTAGAGTCAGGCATAGAGTCTGAGGATTTAGAGGTCCCTTTGTCGGCACACCCCTGCGGGTACGGTATCGACTAGGAAGTGCATTCCGTCGTTACCGGTGTGCATTGAGGATAGAGTCCTAGATGGTGTTTCTTCTTGCTAAAGATGAAGGACTATGATGCTATTCTTGGCCTGGATTGGCTAGAGGAGCACTATGCGTTAGTGGATTGTCGTCGGAAGAGGATCGTTTTCCGCATTCCTGGTGAGGATGAGTTCTCCCACCCCTTGCCAAGGACTGGGCGGGAAAGATGGTCATCTCTGCCATGAAGGCGATGCGCATGGTGAACAAGGGTTGTGACGCTTTTCTTGCCAGCGTGGTGTTGGTGCCAGAGGCTGATGAGTCACCTACTCTTGCAGAGATTGAGGTAGTGCAGGATTTTCCAGATGTCTTTCCTGATGACTTGTCTGGATTGCCACCGGATAGAGAGATAGAGTTTACCATAGAGTTGCTTCCGGGCACCTCTCCTATCTCGAAGGCTCCATATCGGATGGCACCTGCGGAGTTAGCCGAGTTGAGGAGGCAGTTGCAAGAGTTGCTTGATAAGGGATTTATTCGCCCTAGCGTTTCCCCTTGGGGCGCACTTGTATTATTCGTCAAGAAGAAAGACGGGTCACTTAGGTTATGCATTGACTATAGAAAGCTGAACCAAGTGACTGTAAAAACAGGTATCCCTTACCTCGTATTGATGATTTGTTTGACCAGTTGCGAGATGCATCAGTCTTTTCTAAGATTGATCTGCGATCTGGTTATCATCAGTTGAGGATTCGGAGTGAGGATGTGTCCAAGACGGCGTTTAGAACCCGTTATGGACATTATGAGTTTTTGGTTCTTCCTTTCGGATTGACCAACGCCCCTGCAGCGTTCATGGATCTCATGAACCGGGTGTTTAGACCTTATCTAGATAGCTTTGTCGTAGTGTTTATTGATGACGTGTTGGTCTACTCTCCGGATGAGGCCACGCACCGTCAGCATTTGAGGGTAGTGTTAGAGGTTCTTCGTGAGCACAAGCTGTATGCTAAGTTCAGCAAGTGCGATTTCTGGTTGCGCGAGGTTCATTTCCTCGGGCATGTTATCTCCGGTACTGGTGTTGCAGTGGATCCAGCGAAGGTCCAGGCTGTTATGGATTGGGAGATTCCCCAGACCCCTTCGGAGATTCGTAGTTTATGGTTTAGCTGGTTACTATCGGCGATTTATTGAGGGATTTTCATCCATCGCCGCCCCTTTGACTCAGCTTACCAGGAAGGGAGTGAAGTTTGTTTGGTCCGAGAAGTGTGAGAGAAGTTTTCAATTGTTGAAGACTAAGCTCACGTCAGCCCCGGTGTTAGTCTTACCGAGCGGTGTAGAGGGTTTTGCTATTTACACGGATGCGTCTCGGATTGGTTTAGGTGTGTGCTCATGCAGCAAGAAAGGGTAGTGGCTTATGCTTCTCGTCAGTTGAAGGAGCATGAGAAGAACTATCCGACTCATGATTTGGAGCTCGCAGCAGTGGTTCATGCACTAAAGATCTGGAGGCACTATCTTTATGGTGTCAGATTTGAGGTGTTTACTGACCACAAGAGCTTGAAGTATCTTTTCTCCCAAAAGGAATTAAACCTGAGGCAGAGAAGATGGATTGAGTTCTTGAAGGACTATGACTTCGACCTTCAGTATCACCCTGGGAAGGCGAATGTTGTAGCAGATGCTCTGAGTAGAAAGAGGTCATCTCTCCAGCAGGATTGGAAGATGTTGGGAGATGCGGCTTGCGCGTTGACTGAGTTAGAGCCATCGATATGCCAGGCTTTTGTAGCTCAGTTATCTCTTAGGTCCTCGTTTTAGATGAGGTGATCGAGCAACAGGGAGCCGACCCCAGACTCTTAGAGTTAGTGGGCAAGGCAGGCATTGCTCGTGATGAGGACGGTGTGATTAGACTTCAGCACCGTGTTTGTGTCCCTGATTTAGTAGAGGTCCGTGAGCATGTGTTAGCGGAGGCTCATAGATCACGATTCTCTATTCATCCGGGTAACACTAAGATGTATCAGGATCTGAAAAGATCATTTTGGTGGTCGGCATGAAGAAGGATGTAGCGATTATGTGTCTAGGTGTTTGGTGTGTTAGCAAGTAAAAGCCGAGCGACAGCGACCATCCGGCCTTATGCAAAGGATGGACATCCCAGTGTGGAAGTGGGAAGCTGTCACTATGGACTTTGGTTCGGGTTTGCCTCGATCTAGAAGGGGCAATGACTCGATTTGGGTAGTTGTAGATCGATTCTCGAAGACTGCTCATTTCTTGCCTATGAAGAAGAAGCAGTTAGTAGAGAGTTTAGCTAGATTGTATGTTAGCGGTGTCATTAGATTGCATGGCGTACCGAAGTCGATCATTTCGGATCGAGATCCGAGATTTACTTTGAGGTTGTGGAAGGGTCTTCAGGATGCTTTAGGTTCGGAGTTGAAGCTCAGTTCGGCGTTTCATCCCCAGACCGATGGACAGTCCGAGCGGACTATCCAGACGCTCGAGGATATGTTGAGGGCGTGCGTTCTGGATTGGAAGGATGATTGGGAGCGCCATTTACCTCTTGTGGAGTTCGCATACAACAACAGCTTTCATGCGAGTATTGGTATGGCTCCATTTGAGGCGTTGTATGGTAGGCCTTGCAGATCTCCTTTATGTTGGGAGGAGACTGGTGATAGGCAGTTGATCGGACCGGAGTTAGTTCAGGAAACTTCGGATAAGATCCAGCTGATCAGAAAGAGGCTTGTTGCGGCTCAGGATAGGCAGAAGAGTTATGCTGACAACAGGAGAAAGGATTTGGAGTTCGAGGTTGGCGATCATGTCTTCTTGAAGATATCGCCTACTCGAGGTGTCGTCAGATTTGGCAGGCATAGTAAGTTGAGCCCTAGGTTCATTGGCCCATATGAGATTCTCAGACGTTTGGGCAGCGTGGCGTATGAGTTAGCATTACCCCCATCTTTGGCTAGTGTTCATCCTGTGTTCCACGTTTCGATGCTCAGGAAGTATGTCCGAGATCCGTCTCATGTGATTAGTCATGAGCCAGTGGAGATTCAGCCAGATATGTCGTATGTCGAGCAACCAGTAGCTATTCTTGACCGGAAGGTTCAGCATCTCCGGAACAAGAGTATTGCGTCGGTAAAAGTTCTATGGCGGAACTTCTCACGAGAGGAGGCTACTTGGGAGCTTGAGGATGCGATGAAGAAGAAGTATCCCCTTTTGTTTGAGTAGTGTCGTTCTACTTCGAGGACGAAGTTTCTTTTAAGGGGGGAGGGTGTAAGGCCTTCGAATTTTGTTGTATTATTGTATTGCATATAAATAATTCATGTTGTGTATGTCCGTATGTAAAATATCTACGTAGGTACTAGTTAGTATACTCTTGCATGCATGTGTATAAACTAGATGTAAATAGTGTATGAATGATATGTTGATAGCGTGTACATGATAATACATATGTGTGATATATAAAGATGTAAGATGTGCATGGTTTCTGCATGTTTTGGAGTTCTGGCCGAAGACCAGATTGGCGTCAATATCAATGGACGCTTGTGTTGAGTAGGCGTCAACCATATGGACGCCAGCCCTAAACCCAGCGTCCAGCGATGTGGACGCCAACCTCTCTGACCTGCATGTGTTGCAGAGCCCAGAATTCCGGGAGCAAGCTAGCTCACCCATTGGGGAGCTGTCTCCACGGTCTGAAAAGGGCATCACATCATCTCCTGCGTGGGAGAGAGGTTTTTGGCTATATACAAGCCATTTTCGCAACTCACACCCTTCTCTTTACCCTTTGCAAGAGAGGAAGAAGAGAGAAAAGGAGAGAAAACCCTATTTTCGGACTGTGAGAAACCCTCATCTTGCAACCCAAAATCTGAAGTTCTGAAGCTTGATCCGGCCACCTGCTGCTTCAAGGAGCTTGCTGGATCATCGAGGAAGGCATCCCCGACCTCGGATTGCTCTGGAGCTTGCTCAAGAACCCGGAGGAAGGCCATCTTGGAGGCTGGTTGGGAACTTCTTGGGACAACCCAAGGAGAGCTTCACCAAGCCTTTTGATCCGTTTAGAGTATATCTAAAAGGCAAGTACTCTACCCATAGTGTTCATGTATGTGTCTAGGATGGTTTTGCCATTTTTATATATTTTCCCTCGTGTCCTAGACCCCCAAGTTCACCCCATCTTTGGAGCTCGGGTCTGTGTTCTGCACAGACCTGACATTAACGGCAATATCCTTGGCCGCTAAGATCATGCTTAGCATCCAGCGATTATGCCGTTGACATTGAATTAGCGGCCATAGACCGCCGCCAAGTTCATCTGAGCAGAACAGCAAGCTGTTCGGCCCTTCTATATGATTAATTTCGACGTGTTTTGCGTTGAGGATATAATGTAACCCTTATATACTATGTACACTAGTTAATGTGATGAATGGGAGAATGAATGTACATCTATTTTGTGGGTGGTTGAGTTTAGTTTTGTGAAATGTGTGTAGTAGCGAAAAAAGACAAAAAAATATGGAAAATTCCCCTGATCTTAGTAACCGGGCCTGCTACTCCTAAGGCAAGAGTTGAGGCTCGCGTCAAAAAGTGAAGGGAGGTGCAACATCATGTACCTGAAAAAGAAGAAGCAAAAGCATGAAAAAAAAAGAAAGGCAGAGTGGAAGCTACCTGTAATTCGAGGATCGAATTTAAGGAGTGTAGAGTTGATATCATCTTTGAGTGATAGGTAAAAGCCCATGCATCCTCTTATTAATGCTCAAACGTTGAAGAAAAAGTCATGAACTTTTGTCTGTATCTTGAGGAACTGTCTAATGGCATGAACTGACATATTTGCCTTTGACACTCTCGACTGAAACTTGAAATACTTATGATCAAGCATTCTCATTCTTACTTTCTTGTCATGAAGTATGATGTTTTGAACTCTTGTTTGCCCAATTATTCACTTGTATGCATTGCTAAGGGACTAGCAATGAGTAAGTTGGGGGGTGTGATAATTGCGCTGTTATTGATGATAATCATGTTATTTTATTATCTTATGGTCCTTAATTTACACGAATTCATTGTCACTTTATTACAAAAATGGTAATTGATTAAATCTCTTTTGTGTTGTATTTGCAGGATTAATGGGCCAAGAAATAAAGTGTCAAATTGACCAATGGATTTGATTGGATCAAAAAAGAATAATGAGAGATTCTATTTTTTTAAAATATTCCCCCTCTCTCTTTATTTTCAATTTTTAAAACTCTTTCTCATTTTGAAAATCTCATCTCCTATTATCCAAAATCTCTCTTTCCTTAATCTCTCCTCCTTTCTCTCTTTTCTCTAATACTTTCTCTCTCTCTCATGGGATTCTCTCTCTTTTCTCTGCTCCCTCTCTTAGGGGCACACCCCCCTTCTCCTCCTCTTCTTTCTCTTCTCTTCCCCCTCTCCTGCGATTTCTTCTTCCCTCTTCTTCCTCTCCTCTTCTTCCTCTTCTCTTTCTTCTCTCTCTTCCTTGGCGTACAGAAGCCCCCTGCTACCGCTGCCAGGTCGCCTGCCCACGCGCGAGCCCGCCTGCGCGCGAGCCTCTCTGTCGCGTGCCTCCAGTCGCCGCGCCCCGCATATGCCCCGCGTCGCCACGCTGCACCCCAGCCGCCCGCGCCCTGTTGCCTGCCGTGCCCGGTCGCCGCGCCCGCGCTACCACGTGCGACGCCGCCCGCCTGCCACCTTGCCCAGCCACACGCCCCGCCGCTTCTACGTGCATGCAAAAGCTTTTGCATGCACGTAGAAGCTTCTCTCAGCACCCCCTCTCTCTCTTACAGCGCTCTCTCTCTCCTCTCGCTTTCTCTCTCTCTCGTCTCTCTCTCGCCTCTCTTCTCTCTCTCCTCTCTCAGCGCTCTCTTTCCTCTCTCTCGTGCTTCTCTCTTCTCTCTCTCCTCTCTCTCCACTCGCTTCTCTCTCTTCTATTCTCTCGCCTCTCTCTTCTCTCTCTCTACCTATTCTCTCTTTCTCTACCGTTTTCTCTCATTAGGTAGTATAGTTTATTTTATTGCAATGATGAGACACTTTGTTATTTAAATAATGTTAATTTTATCTTGATTATTCTCCTATCCTCCTCACTAGTTTATCTTCTGCTGTTAATTCTGGTCTCTTTTAAATTTGTTTTAGGGTCATAGTATGTTATGTCTTCCAATCTTGTGTTTAGTTATTAGTTATCATTAGTTATTTTCCCTACCTCTCTCTCTCTCTCTCTCTCGTTATATCTATTTATCTTTCTCTACTTAGGATAGATTTATTTTTGTTTGATCAATTAGTTTTAGGATTTAATTTTAAAATTCTCAACTCAATTTTAATCAAAGAAACTCAAGGTTTTCAAAGCTAATAATCTTTTTCCCTGTGGATTCGACTCGGTCTCACCACTTAACTATTGTTAAAATATTTAGTGTAAGCCGATTATTTAAGATTGATATCCCCGTGTTTACGACGTATTTGTGGGGTATCAATTTTTGGCGCCGTTGCCGGGGAATTAAATTTTTAGTTTTGATAATCTTTGTGTTTTTTTGTATATATTCATGCTAACATTTTCTTTCTTTTTGTAGGTGTCAAATACAAATTTAAAAAGCCTGAAAATTACAAAATTGGAGAATCTGTCAGAAATATGTCACTGAAAGTAAGATCTGTAAGTAAAAGGAGTTGTTTTGGAAAAAAAATCTGAAAATTGCAGAAAAAATCAGAAAAAGATAAGTTGAGGTGAGTTTCCTTCTCTCTCTCACTCTTTCTATTTGTTTTAATTTCCAAAAGAACGAGGGATTGCGTTGAAGGTAAGTACCCTTTAAACCCTCTTGATTGAGTTTCCTTTTTTTTTTAGTTGTCATGTTTAGATAATTAAAAACAAAAACAAAATCAAGCACTTGAATCCAATAAAAAGATGTCATGTCAAGATTAGAAACTTTCCATCTTTAGGACATGCATCATTTAGACTTCCATCTTTAGGTAATTTTTTCTTTTGAAAAGTTTCATTTCTTGTCGAAGATTGCGGAGGCAAGGTGAGAATCTCAACTTTCTTAAAAGCATGATCATGCATTGCCATGCTTGCATAGAAACCCTTGCTTGATTTTGTGGTGTGCACATCATTTCTAAAAATATTTTAAGGGCAGTTTTCTTAACAGATAGGTGGGGATTTGATCACTCTTCCTTAGCCCACAAACCACAACTTCCTGCATCTTTTGCATTCCCAAGCCCAATAAAAGAAAGTAGAAACTTGACCTAGGGTTCGCTTTGAGACTTAGGCCCACTTGGGTCCACTATCAAGTTTGAAAACTGGTGTCTAAGGCTAGAGGTTCATAGGCAAACGCCTAAGTGGACAAGTGGTTACTTTTAGGTCCCTGTGAGAGCAGGGGGAACCTCCCACTTTCCCACCTCTTACTTGGCCAGTTAACGGGCTTGAGAGTGGATTTAAGCTAGGCCTCAGTTGATTAGTGAGAATCAAATGTTTATGTCCTAGGGAACCATATGTGTCATAGGATTAATTATTTGCTAACTTATTTGAAAATATAAAAAAATCAAATATTTCAAAACAACAACAAAATAATAAAAAAAGGATTTATGTGGGTTGACAATCATGGTTATGGCATTGGCACTTCAATTGGACAAATTGGATCCGCCCATTATGGTATTCACTCTCAACCTAACCCACCTTGTCCATCAACCTCTACTTACCAGTCCAATGGCTCCAAATGGTCTCAAGTCCATCTGATTCATGGTCACCCAATTACAGATCACATGTATGATTCAGTGTGGAGGAACTATGTTGACCCACTTTACACCTCATCACCTCCCTCAACCCAAGAACAAACCCAAAACTTTCAAGTGTTATCCACACCCACTCCTTACTCAAAAGTTGACCAAGATGTCTCCCCTAAAAAATTGAGTTTACTCTATCAAGATCCTCAAGGAGAAATTCAAGGACCCTTTCTAGGTGCCGAAATCATATCATGGTTTGATCAAAAACTTTTTGGCATTGATCTGCCGGTGTGCTTAGCAAATGCTCCTGAAGGCACATCTTTCCAACAACATGGAGAAGTAATGCCACATTTAACACTTAGAGATCACCTATTTTGGCCCAAGCCCAAAGTCCACCAATCCACAACTTTCAACATTGGGCCCAATGCCAAATTAATATTCATGATAAAAGCCATCATGAGGGGAAACATGCATATCCACAGCCCACTCATACATCCCCCTCGCAATCAGGCCTTTTTGATGATCAATTTGAGCAATTTATGCAAAAATTTCATGATAATCAACAAGTCTTTGAGCAAACATTCACCCAACAACAACAAAAATTAAAGCAATCATTTGTCAAAACTGACCTCCTGATTGCTCAACTCATGGAAATCAGAAGGAAGAAGATAGCCAATCACTATGTCAACCCATTGAAAATCATGAACATCATTATCTTGATTGTGACCAACAATTTGACTCTCAATTCCATTCAAAACTTCTCAGTCCAATATGATTGTGGACATACCCACTTGGAAAATGAGAGATAATATTAATGAGTCAAATCAAGAGGAGATGAGTGCCACTGAAAATCAATCCATAGTCTTGGCCCAACTTGAAACTGATCATCAAGAAGACTCCATCCATAATGTCATATTTGAGGAAAGCTCTAGTGATTTAGTTGAACTCAAGTTGGGGGAGAAGAGAAAGAGTGTCAACCAGATGTTGGGTCCAAATTTGATGACAAAGAAGATGTGAGTGTGGAGAAAGAACTGGGTGTAATCATCAATCATTCTTCTTGGGTAAGAGAAGATTTAGAAATTCTACCTGAAGTCCACATTGACTGGGTCTCTCTTGATTTCGAGAAAGACATAGAACTCCTACCTCTCCCTGACCTTGGCAAATCCAATATGTTCGTGGACATGCTACCACTAGCTGATTGGTCAACTACACTTGAACCTTTTAAGCATCCTTGTGTTGAAAGTCATATCCATTTCATTCCAGATCATGCTACTATTTTTGACACAAGTCAGCCTGTGGAGTTCAAACATTCCTCTGAGCATTCAACTCAATCTGACCTGAACATCATGAAAGAGGATCTGAAAATGGAAGTTGTGGGTGAAAATGGAGTAAATAATAAAGTCCGCATTGATGTGTTCAACACATATAAAGATCTTAAGTGTGCAAATGAAAATTTCTTAATTGAAGATATGATCTTGAGTGCCTCAATTTCTCTATCACTTACTGTTCTGCACGGTATGTGTGGACCACTTGACCCAGCATGGCTGATGATGCCTTACAAAGCAAGAATTTGGCGTCAATTGATTGGGGGTGTTACGTGAGGCTATTACCTCCATGTGTCTGGCTGAAGACATTAAACTTAGCGCTTGTTGGGAGGCAACCCAATATAATTTTTAGGAAATTGATTTCTATTGATTTAGTTTTTATTTTGTGTCCTAGGTGTTTGATGTCCCACTATCCTTGGATGAAGCTAGTGTGCAACCACCCTCATGTGATCATCAGGTTGCATCTCTCCTTTCTTAACTTACATTGACTTTATTCTATTTTCATTACTTTTATGCCATTGAGGACAATGTCATTTAAGTTGGGGGGAGAGACAATTGTATTTCAAATTTTTGTCCCTAACATTGTGGTTCATGCTTCGTATTTCATGCAAGAAATTTTTTTTTTCTAGCTTGACTCATAGTGTGTACTTGTGAAGGTGGTGAGTTGAAGGGGTGAGTTAACTAGTTATGCTTTTAGCATCTTCCTTAAAATACATTTGAAATTTCATCAACACAAAAAAGTATTGTTAGGAATATTCAAATGGATGATGAGAGTTTTACCTAACATTCATGTTGATTGATCGATATTCTACACTCTTATTGACGACCAATCATGGGGAAAAAGCTACCTGCCTACAAATAAATGTGAAAATGTGTGTAGTAGCGAAAAAAGACAAAAAAAATATGGAAAATGCCCTGATCTTAGTAACCGGGCCTGCTACTCCTAAGGCAGAGTTGAGGCTCGCGTCAAAAAGTGAAGGGAGGTGCAACATCATGTACCTGAAAAGAGAAGCAAAAAGTATGAAAAAAAAGAACTAGGCAGAGTGGAAGCTACCTGTAATTCGAGGATCGAATTTAAGGAGTGTAGAGTTGATATCATCTTTGAGTGATAGGTAAAAAGCCCATGCATCCTCTTATTAATGCTCAAACGTTGAAGAAAAAGTCATGAACTTTTGTCTGTATCTTGAGGAACTGTCTAATGGCATGAACTGACATATTTGCCTTTGACACTCTCGACTGAAACTTGAAATACTTATGATCAAGCATTCTCATTCTTACTTTCTTGTCATGAAGTATGATGTTTTGAACTCTTGTTTGTCCCAATTATTCACTTGTATGCATTGCTAAGGGACTAGCAATGAGTAAGTTGGGGGGTGTGATAATTGCGCTGTTATTGATGATAATCATGTTATTTTATTATCTTATGGTCCTTAGTTTTACACGAACTCATTGTCACTTTATTACAAAATGGTAATTGATTAAATCTCTTTTGTGTTGTATTTGCAGGATTAATGGGCCAAGAAATAAAGTGTCAAATGGGCCAATGGATTTGATTGGATCAAGAGGGAATAATGAGAGATTCTATTTTTTTAAAATATTCTCCCTCTCTCTTTATTTTCAATTTTTAAAACTCTTCTCATTTTGAAAATCTCATCTCCTATTTTCCAAAATCTCTCTTTCCTTTAATCTCTCATCCTTCCTCTCTTTTCTCTAATACTTTCTCTCTCTCTCATGGGATTCTCTCTCTTTCTCTCTGCTCCCTCTCTTAGGGGCACACCCCCCTTCTCCTCCTCTTCTTTCTTTCTCTTCCCCCTCTCCTGCGATTTCTTCTTCCCTCTTCTTCCTCTCCTCTTCTTCCTCTTCTCTTTCTTCTCTCTCTTCCTTGGCGTACAGAAGCCCCCTGCTACCGCTGCCAGGTCGCCTGCCCACGCGCGAGCCCGCCTGCGCACGAGCCTCTCTGTCGCGTGCCTCCAGTCGCCGCGCCCCGCATATGCCCCCGCGTCGCCACGCTGCACGCCCAGCCGCCTGCGCCCTGTTGCCTGCCGTGCCCGGTCGCCGCGCCCGCGCTACCACGTGCGACGCCGCCCGCCTGCCACCTTTGCCCAGCCGCACGCCCCGCCACTTCTACGTGCATGCAAAAATGCTTTTGCATGCACGTAGAAGCTTCTCTCAGCACCCCCTCTCTCTCTCTCAGCGCTCTCTCTCTCCTCTCGCTTTCTCTCTCTCTCGTCTCTCTCTCGCCTCTCTTCTCTCTCTCCTCTCTCAGCGCTCTCTTTCCTCTCTCTTGTGCTTCTCTCTTCTCTCTCTCCTCTCTCTCCACTCGCTTCTCTCTCTTCTATTCTCTCGCCTCTCTCTTCTCTCTCTCTACCTATTCTCTCTTTCTCTAACCGTTTTCTCTCATTAGGTAGTATAGTTTATTTTATTGCAATGATGAGACACTTTGTTATTTAAATAATGTTAATTTTATCTTGATTATTCTCCTATCCTCCTCACTAGTTTATCTTCTGCTGTGAATTCTGGTCTCTTTTAATTTGTTTTAGGGTCATAGTATGTTATGTCTTCCAATCTTGTGTTTAGTTATTAGTTATCATTAGTTATTTTCCCTACCTCTCTCTCTCTCCTCGTTATATCTATTTATCTTTCTCTACTTAGGATAGATTTATTTTTGTTTGATCAAATTAGTTTTAGGATTTAATTTTAAAATTCTCAACTCAATTTTCTAATCAAAGAAACTCAAGGTTTTCAAAGCTAATAATCTTTTTCCCTGTGGATTCGACTCGGTCTCACCACTTAACTATTGTTAAAATATTTACTGTAAGCCGATTATTTAAGATTGATATCCACGTGTTTAACGACGCATTTGTGGGCTATCAGGTACCCATGTTTGGGTGAAGAGATTGAGGAGAGTTGGGAACATATTTTTTCTTCAAAGCATTTTGAAGCTCCCTGAGTTGAGAGGGTTGGACATTGTTGAGAAGATCCACTAGTTGGGACAAATCATTGGAGGCAGAAGTGTTTCTAATAACATGCCTCGGGGAGTGATTATGAGACTCAACTTGATTTGAATCCACTAAAAGAACTTGCAGATTGGATTGATTAAGAAAGGTTCATTAGGGAGTTGTGGAAAGTGGTCATTAGAGTTATAAGTTTCATCATACAACTCATCTTGGTAACCCATGTCTTCATATTCATCCATTCCAACAAATTTTCCTAAACATAGCATCATGATCTTTAAACACACAAGGTTTATTACAAGCAACTACTCAAACAAGTTTGAGAGAAGAAGTTAATAACTTTTAATCAAACACTTGGGGGTTACTTACGTCCAATTTGATTATTTCAATATAGTTTAATGTGATTTGATTGAAATATTTCACTCCAGTATGGGTGTGAACCTAGATGGGTATGGGAGTAACTTCAGGTTCACTAAGCACACTCCTTTACAACAATGAGATTTCTAGTACGGGTCTCTAGAGAAGTACAACCTGCTCGGTCCACCATGAGGGAATCCACGCGGTACGAAGACTTACAGAGGTCTCGGTAGGGATTTTCTAGTCCAATGAGACGGAATGCCTAAAGGAGATATTGTCCTCATCGAGAAGGGTGTTTGGATCCTAGAAGATGAGGGAAGGAGGTCCCTCGGTCGAGTATGCCCTATGATGCAGTAAGAATGCAGATATAACAACAGATATGGAGTTCTGTGAAAAGATTGAAACGCGACGAGTTCAGTCGTCGCGCATCAATGTGAATCGCGATCGTTCAGTCAATCACAGATCTGAAAGCTCACAGAAGCTGTCAGAGCCTCGACAACTCCCTCCGGTGTTGTCTGTCCCAGAAACATGACAGGTCAAGCCGTCGCACAAATAAAAAAAAACACGACATCTAAATACGTCGCGAATTAAGAGACACCCGAGATTTTGAATGAAAGCAATAACTTAGACAAGCATGGTATATGGCCAAACAATTGGAGAAATAAGAGTCAAATGATGATGGTTTCTTCAAGTGAAAGCAAGTAAAAGGGGAGGGAGTAGGATGATGATTTTTTTAAATCAAACTTTATGGAAAAAGCAACAAATGCACAACTTGGTAATCACGATGTTAGAAAAGGAGTATTGCGTGGGGTATGAGGGGAGAGAAACTGTACCATGTGGGGTACGAAGGGAGTGACACACGTGGGTGTCGAAGGGAGGGGCACATGTGGGTGCCGAAGGAGTGGTAACCAAGAATTAAAATAAAAGAGTACCACCATGATTGCCAATTTGTGAACATGCTTTAAACGCCACAAATAATAATTAAAAAGAGATGAAGGAAAGAAAAAAAGCAAGAAATAGGGAGAAAAAATAAAGAAAGTAAGTGCGAAAGAAAGTGCGTGTGTTTACTAGAGATGGAGTGTGATCGCCAGACACACGTGGATGTCGAAGGAGAGAGCAAATGATAGATTACTTACCTTCACTCGAAGAAAGCGAGAGTTGTGTTGTGGGTTGACTCTTACTTCTCCAACCGGTCGGCCGGCGAAGAAGACTTTAGCTCTTGGTTACCTTGTAAGAAAGACACAAATAAAAGAAGTGAAACAATGATTAGACCAAGTTATGTAGCATAAAATCCAAAAGAACTAAAGAAGAAGTTTGCATGGGCTTGAACACACCTTGTGGTGGTGTTTTAAAACCTCCAAGAATATGGGTGTGAATTGAATGATGTGTGTGATGTGAAGAACATGTGATTGTGAGAGATGCATGCACTAGAAGATGATATTGTGAACAAGTAAAAGAGAAGGGAGGGAGAAAAATCTGGGATCTCCAGGCGCAACAAAGGGTTGAGGGGAAGAAGACTCCTCCACACTCGTAGACGCTTGGAAGCTAGCAGCACCGCCCCTCCAATTGAAGAACACTTCAAGCAAGCTTGATGGGTTCTTCTCTTCAAACTTCGAAGTTTGAAGGCTCTGGAATGCAGCAGGGCTTCGCCTCTATGTCTTGAATGCTCTCTTAAAAAATGTGGCCATGGGGGTCCTTTTATAGGGGTAAAATTGTAAATTGTGATGGACACAGTGGTCGCTTTTAAAGATGAAACGCGTCTGATCTAACTATCGTGTCTAAAATCTTTCTGTACTTCGACTGGCTCTTGCCATACTTTGACATAGTTAAAATATAGAAATTATAAATCGTGACCATATACATCGTCGCGCTTATGCACACTGCCAATATTAATCGAATTCTTACCCAATTTTATAAATGGAAAGTTATAATCATGATGATATTACTTGTCGCACTGTTGGGAAGAATCGATCTTTTAATGGGAATCGATCTCATGAATAAAGGGAGGTCATAAACGTGACGACCTGAGTGGACGTGTTTATATTTAGCAATAACACCTTCTAAAACCATTTTAGGAAATTGCCAAAATTCAAGTATAGAAACTGTTAATCGCGACGACTGTAGTGGATGCGTATAGTATAAGACCAATCAAAAACAAAGTGGGAATCGATATGAAAATAGCGCCGACTTGACCCGTCGCCTATTTTACCAATCGATGTTCACCAATCGGAACATGGAAAAACAATGTCTTGTACCATCGTGAATCGTTGTTCATCAATCGATGTAAACCCAAACTATTCATTAAAATGTGACCACTTGACACGTTGCGATTCAATTATTAATTAAGACCCCAATAGCACAACAAAAAAATCCCTAAAAGTTATATAAAAATATAAAAAATAGAAAAATCACTCAAATGATTAATTGAGGAGCCACTTTGAGGCATTGAAGTATAACATGAAATTTACTCAGTATACTATCAAATTTAGTGTGTCTACAATATTATTATAGTGCATTTGAAGATTATTTATGCATATGGTCATCCACTCATTTAAGCAATTGTATTAATGATGTTCATGAGTTTTAGTTAACACAAAAACATGAGTTTTAGTTATCACCAAAATAAGAGATAGAAATAAGAGTGGTTCAACAATCTCCCCCTTTTTGGTGATGACAAAACTCATGAGAATTTCTTACAAAGATACTCAAAACATGAAATAAATAGAAAATTCATAGTTTAAGAACACCCTCCCCCTTTTTGTTAATAACCAAAAAGGAAGGATCTTACCATTTGCATTTTCCCTCTTTTGTTAAAACTTCTTACCATATGTTGTGAGTTTGAAGGAGAGGAGTTCAACAATATTTGTCATGAATTTTCATCTCCCTTTTTAGTTGCTCCCCCTTGATGTGAGGTGAGTCTTCAAAATTCCTCTTGTCTGTCAACCAATTTTTTATCATCTGTCGACATTTGAACCTTGTGTGTCGACTTGTGCTTTCTCTGTCGACAATGAGATTTGAATCTGTCGACACCTTCTTGTTAATTTCTACTTGTTGGTGTTTGATCTTGTTGTTTACTTGACATATCCACTTGTTGTTTTGTCAAGTCTTCAAGAGTTTTACCTGCATTTATCTTATAAAGAGGATATACAAAATTTTGCAAAGATGTTAGATTATAAAAAGAATCTATTTGTGACTACTTCCTCTTCAAGTCTGAGTTGGATGAAGAGTCGGTAGCCACCAATGCCTTGAGCATCCTTTGTTCCTGATGCTCTAAGGCTATTCTGCAAATAAATTACTCAAAAATAGGTATCCAAATCTTTTTGGGTCCTTGATGGTTAGATGCATAAAAATATCCTTTTGGAATCCACATTAAGTGCCTAGTTGTGCAGGTGTTTACTGTGTGGCCTAATTTACTTCAATGTGAACAACAATGAATATAATTTGTTTCATAGGCCTTCTTGCTCTTTATTTGAGAACATTTTTTTTCTATAGAGGCCTTTTTTTGAAGTCTTTTACTTTCCTTTACAAATTTTGGTATGGATATTTTTCAGGAAACTTGACTTGTTTTCCTTTTTCAAGAGGTTTGTATCCAAGGCCTTGCTTGCTATTGCTAGTTTGGATCCTTTCAAGCATAGGGCTAGAGATGTTTTACCTTTTGTTAATTTTTAATTGATTCTTTTAAATAAAGATGTTCTTCAGTTAGAGTTTTCAATTTTTCTTCTAACTCTAATTTTTCATTATTCTTACTCTTTAAATCTTCACACAAAAAATAATTGTTAATTTTACTTTCCTTTACTATGTTTCCAATTGTTCCATTTCGAATTAAGATCGGAATTAGTGTTTTCCAAGCAAGTAAGACTATTTTTGAAATTCTTTAATTCTTTTACAACACCTTTATGTTTTTCATAAGGTTCATTAAAATTTCTTCTAAATCTTTTGATTCAGTGCAAGAATTAAAAGATAGGTCAGATTGTACCTCATCTAGTCCTGCCATGAGGGCTAGACTTACCTACTTTTCGTCAAAATCTGAGCTTGATGAATCTGATGAGAAGACTTCTTCATTATCCCATGCAGACGCCATGATTTTCTTCTTATATTTCTTGTGCTTCTTCTTGGATTTTTCTAGCTGACCAGTCTTCTTGAGTCTTGGACAATCTGGTCTCAGATGTCCAGGCTTTCTGTATTCATAGTAGACTAATTCTTTCTCCTTTTTCTCTTTCTTTTGGATCCTTTTTGACCCATTCTTCTTCTTCTTCTTAAGGATCTTCTGAAGTTTTGATAGGACATCCTCAACATCACTATCTTTAGAACCTGCACTTTTTGAACTAGAAGAGGAAGAGGTGGAAGGAGCTGCTATAACTTTGAACGCATTAGTAAATTTCTTCTTGGATGAGCTTTCAGATAGTCACTCCATGTTGATCTTATGTGCCATCAGTGATCCTATAAGCTTTTATAATGACATAGTTGTTAGGTCATTAGCTTCTTCTATGGCTGTGATTTTTGGAGTCCACTGGTTTGGTAGAGATCTGAGAATTTTTCTTACCATATCACCAGTGTTGTATACCTTTCCAAGCCCTGCAAGACCATTAGTTATGTCAATAAATTTGCTACACATTTGTGTAATAGCTCAATGTAAGATGTGTAATAAAGTTGGTCGTCAGCTTAAACTACAGATGTCCAAAGTCGTTGATGACACTGCATAAAGGCTGAAGCACATGAGCTATTGTCATGATCTTTAACCCAATTCCTCATCATGTCATTAAGACGAGGAGAAAGGTTTAGAAGTCACATGGACGTCTACCTTCGCCTTCGGCTCCAACACACATCCCGTGGAGGGCATTTATTGGACCCCAAAAAATTGGCCATTGGGGCCATTAAATAAATTTGTATATATATATATTATATATATATATATATATATATATAAAGAAAGAAAAGAGGAGAGGGGAAAAACCCCTCTGGGTAGGGACCCTCCCTCCAGGTAGAGTTCCCCTACTCAGAGAGAGAGGGAACCCCCTTACCCCCCCCCCCCTACTTAGAGGGACCTCCCTTCTGGTAGGAGATCCCCCACTCGAGGAAGAGGAAACCCCCTACCCAGAGGAAGAGGAACCCCCCTACCCGGAGGAAGAGGAAACTCCCCTACCCGAAGGGACCTCCCTCCGAGTAGGAGTTCCCATACCCAAAGGAAGAGGAAACCTCCTACTCGGAGGAAGAGGAAACCCCCTATGTCACGCCCCAACGCGGAATATCGGAGCGCGAAGGCAGTTGCAAGAAAAGGTATAGAGCGAGTACTAGACATCAAACCATTGCACATTGAATAATGCTAAAGCAAATCTTTCTCATTAATAACTTTTCAAATGTCTAGTTACAACAACTAATATCAGAGCCATTCTATAGGGCCCAATTACATTGCAATAAAAGGAAATGACTAACTACAACTCTAAGATAACATAATGACTCGAGGTACTCCTGGCTTCACTCTTGGTCATTCCCTTCCTCGTGAGTGTATGTGTCATCCTCGTCTCACCTGAGAGCACAACATCAAATAACGTAGGGTGAGCGATAACGCCCAGTAGGACTTAAATCTCAGGCTCAAGTAGGCTTTAAATAATTAACGCATTTAATGGCAGAGTATCTAAAGATAGCAGGTACAAGAGAGTCAAATTATAGCAAGAGATAGCACAACAGGTAACAGGATAGCACAATAGCACGAGATCGTATATAGTTTCCAAAAATAGCACAAGTATCGAGTATAGCACGAATAGCAGGATGGCCATAGCACAACTAGCACAAGTATAATAATAGCACAACGAGTATAGCACTTGTTTGTCATTCTAGACATCGAGAGAGTATAGCACGTTTTGTGTTTTGATTGTCATATAGATAGTCGAGATAGATAGCACTTGAGTGTAATGCCAAACACTCTGATCATTTAACTCCCATGGGCACTAGCACTTTCGGGCGCACATCCCAGGACCAGATCGGGCCCTTTATATATTGCCAGGCATTGGTTATATTGTTTATCTTTAGACAATCAGTCAATGGCCATATAGAGTACCAAGAAGTAGATGAGAGCACTAGATGAATAGACGAGATAGTAAAGTGAACGTGAATAGATGAGTGAATAGAGTATAGATGAGAACTAATGGACATTGCACGTAACTCGTCGAGTAAATAGGCGATAGTAACAGTTGCACAACACGCGCACGTCGTATTGGCAGTCAGGTGGAATTCACAACTTTCCCGCTGGCCATGTTATGCACAAGTCCAGAGGTCCGACGTGATTCAAGGTAAGAGCGAACTTCTAATAGCCGTTTGGATCATATCGATCTCTAAAGATGTAATGGGTGTTAGGGTACAACCGGCTCGTCGACCTGTGGGAATCCATGATCAGAGGAGACTTACGGAGGCCTTGTGTAAGGGTTCACTAGTCCGGCGAAAGGAATATCCGACGGAGAGTTCACCACAAGCCAGTAAAGTGTGTATATAAAAATAGGTGCTCGACGTTCTAGAAGAATTCTAGAACGGTGGAGCGTCGATATCGGTATATAAACAACGCAAGAAACGAATACAAGTTCTTTAAAATAGGGCAAGTAATATACTTTATTGCAATAAATTACCAGATACATTATGAGATATTTTATGCCAGATTTCAGCCATATATGGATGGTTCGTGTGTGTGCATGTGTAAGAGAAGTCATAGATAGAAAGAAGTCGTGAATATGTATTTTAAAGCATTCAATATAGCTCCATTTTTAAGCAGGTGTTTTTACAGCGTGTATGACTGTTAAAAAGGCGTGAAGGCGACGTACCCATGTAAGGGTCGCGACAGGTCCATGATGGAATGCGACAGGGTCCTGTACGGGTAGCGACAGGGCTGTCTGCTCAGGCGGCCAGAACGCGACGGGGTCTCCTGTCGCGTTCAGAACACGACAAGAAAGGCGTCGCGATGGCTTGAGAACACGACCTGTCGGGCCGTCGCGTTCTCAGGTCCGTGGACTGAGTCTGACAAAGCTCTGATCTGTCTTGGATTGCGGTCCAGTAACTTGCCTTTTAGACATAGGGTAGTTCAGAAAATCATAACTAATCGTATACACTATGAAAAATCATGAAACCATTTTAAATTGATCTAGACATGCAAGGGTACTTCCAGTAATTAGGAATTAGAAAACAATCATGGTATCGACATAGTTCTAACAAGTTGAACAAGAAGCAACCTGATTCCAGGTGCAGCAGAGATGAATGATTTAATTCGAGCATCATGCTTGATAAAAATTAGGGCTTTTAGGGGCAAAAGATCCCTAACAACAAGTAGTATCTACAGTAAAAGTTTCGTAGCATGGGAACAAGTGTACATGGAGATCTGAATTAAACATGATGACTCGAGGTTAACATGTATGCAGAACTTCAAAAATCAAGAACAAGATTGGCTCGATGAAAAATTATGAAATAAGAGGGCTTTTGTTCCTGGTGATTGGAACTACCTATAGATGGATTTGATTTAGTTTTGCTTGTGAGATTGCCTACCTTTGACTCGATTTATCTTCTAGGGCTTAGAACTCCAAGAACGAGGAAGAAGCTCCAAGAACTCCTTCTTCCCACGAGATCTTCTCCTCCTTGGCCTCTTCTCCACGTCCAACAACCTTTGGCAACGAGCTAGGGTCGGCCAATAGGGTTTAAGAGATGTATTTATGTAAACACAAGTTCCTATTCCTACTACTACTCAAATTCCTCTAAATTCCGAGATTTCCTAACTCCACCTTTCCTCTCTTGCTTTCCAATCTCTAATTGGGTTAGGGTAGTATCTAAATTCGTGCTAGACTATATGGGGTAGGTTTAGGAATCCAATTCCAACTCTAATTGCCACTTTTATTGCTTTAATAACCCCTTTCCAATTATGATATAATTAAACTCCGAATTTAGGATATTTTCTTATTATTCTCCCCTTGCAAATTCATATTTTTGACCCAATAAATTCTAGAAGATCCATTAAGCAAAGCCCATTACTCTTTTCCATTTAATGGGTTTTATTTAATGCTCTTTTCATTTAAATATCCATTTAGCTAGGTTTTAATTCTTTATTTAAATTTTTATTTTTTCGCAAAAATTCAGGTTGCTACACCCTACCAGGAGGAAGAAGAAACCCTCCCACCCGGAGGAAGAGGAAACCCCCTACCCGGAGGAAGAGGAACCCCCCTACCTGGAGGAAGAGGAAACCCCCCTACCCGGAGGGACCTCCCGCTAGGTAGGAGCTCCCCTACCCAGAGGAAGAGGAACCCCCCCTACCCAGAGGGACCTCCTTCCGAGTAGGCTTCTACTCGGAGAGACCCCCCTCTGGGTAGATCTCTCTCTAAGTCCCCTCCGGAAACCCCTATAAATACACCCTCCGAGCAATGGAGAAAGGGGTCATAGCCTTCAAGAGGGATTCGTCCCCCTGCTACCCAGTCGGATGAAGACCCCCCCCCCCCCCCCCCCCCCCCCCCCTTTAGCTCTCAAAGGCGTGAAGTGCTCGTACTCGGCGTAAAGTGTTCGTGCGCAGTAACCAGGGTCGTCTCCGACTGTGAAACCCCCCGTGTATATCCCCCCATATTGAGCGGGACTCGATGGGGGATGAAATCTAAATATTCATATTAATTCTCCATGTTGAGCGAGACTCCATGGAGATAAAAATGTTATATGTTCATGTGTTTAAATTTTTCCAGTTGAGCGAGACTCCATGGAGATAAAATATTTAAACACTCACGTGTTCATTTCTTTCCCTCATGTCGAGCTAGACTCCGTGAGGTTGATATGTTCATTTGTGCTACCTCCATGGGGAGACTCTGCCCAAACAATATTGCCCAAGGCATAATCATATGAACATATAATGACATCATAGGCAAACCTCCATGTCGAGCTGAACTCCATGGAGATAAATGTTATATGTTCATATGTGCATACCTCCATAGGGAGACTCTGCCCAAGTGGAGATTCTGCCTGAGGCACGTCTATATGTTCATTATATGTTCATGTGCATCTCTATGCAGGGATGCTACTCGAGGCACGTTCATATGTATTTATCTCCATGTGGAAACCACATAAAGGTCATGCGATAAATTTTAAGATACTCAAGTACTCAAGTACTTCAAATACTCAAAGCTCAAGCGGGCATGTTGTCAAGTTTTCCAAGTAGCTCTCATGGAAGACCCTTTAAGAAGGAATTTTTGCTCACGAAAAATTCCATAAGAGCCCCTATTCAGTAGGAAAATTACAGAAAAGTCCCTAAAAGGGTAGAAAATATAAAAAAGTTCTCCAAAAGGATAGAAATTATGGAGAAGTTCTCTAAAAGGACATAAATTATGGAGAAGTCCTAGACAAGGCTCAAATACAATGTTGTCCAAATCTTCTTCAAAAGACAACATTGACCAAGTCTCTAGTCGCCATATCACCGGTGAGCCCCTAGAATGCCACTCGATTTTTTGTCGTTTGCACGACTCGGTGGAGCGGGACCTACGCACTTCCCTGAAGTAGCGTGTGCTCTCCTGAGTTCGGCTTATGACTAAAAGTCAAGGAACAGTAGAAAAGCCTAAGGTCACTAGGAAGCGATAGAAAAGCTAGGAAAGTCATAAAATGCCAAGAAATGGCAAAGGAGCCTTGAAAGCCAAGGAATGGCAGAAATGCCCGAGGAAGTGAAGAAATGGCGGAAATGTCCGAGAATGCCAATAAATGGCGAGGATGCCTAGAAATGGTGCCAAATTGAAGAAATACCCACAGGGGTATGAAATTGCAAAAATACCCAGAAAGGGTAAAAGTTGTAGCAAACCCAGAAAGGGTTAGAAGATATACAAATACCCCCACCTTGTGTGAAATTTCTTTGCGGATATCAAGTCAACTTCAATGGTCTTATCACAATAAAAAAGATGATTATGATCATAAAGCAAATCAAATGTAGGCGGAAGCAAATTCAAAGAGCCCGACTGTGATGGAATATAATCTTGAAGACTCGATTATATAATCATATAATCGAGACCAAGTATAATGGTCTCGAAAGACCAAATTACAATTTTTCAAACCTCTTTTGGACTTTTTACCAAAAATGATGAACCTCGACATTATTATCAAAGGTGTTCGGATTCAATCCGATGTAAATAACACGACTCCATCGGTGGGGAAAGGGTCCAACACACAAAACCCTGATCGCCTGATCAATAAAGCGCGGAAGAAATATCTCAATTATTGGCAAAATCGTCCAATAAATGGATATGTGAATTGCCCGCATCAAGCGGATTTCAAA